>OX637269.1:7606923-8235000 GCA_951799465.1 Leptophobia aripa | reverse complement strand
CTAACCTAACCTAACCTAACCTAACCTAACCTAACCTAACCTAACCTAACCTAACCTAACCTAACCTAACCTAACCTAACCTAACCTAACCTAACCTAACCTAACCTAACCTAACCTAACCTAACCTAACCTAACCTAACCTAACCTAACCTAACCTAACCTAACCTAACCTAACCTAACCTAACCTAACCTAACCTAACCTAACCTAACCTAACCTAACCTAACCTAACCTAACCTAACCTAACCTAACCTAACCTAACCTAACCTAACCTAACCTAACCTAACCTAACCTAACCTAACCTAACCTAACCTAACCTAACCTAACCTAACCTAACCTAACCTAACCTAACCTAACCTAACCTAACCTAACCTAACCTAACCTAACCTAACCTAACCTAACCTAACCTAACCTAACCTAACCTAACCTAACCTAACCTAACCTAACCTAACCTAACCTAACCTAACCTAACCAGTCGCATCCTTGCTATCGCATCAGTCACACGATCTTATACCGGGTTCCAGTTATAGTTTTCACCAAGTTAACAACTGTTCGTTCGGTTTGTTTCTTCAAGTTCATCAAGTTCAATAATTCAGTTACGTGCAACCACCGCCTTCTCCTTCGTGCGTCCAAACGAACTTTGTAAGAGACCTTAAGTTTCAAGTGCTCAGTGCTAAGTAGTGCTTCTGATTTGTTTAAAGTTTTTCGCGAGCCAGTAAGTCTTAGATTTATTTAAATTCATTCAATACCTTCATTTATTTCATTTCTTTTGTCACTGGTTTTTTTCTGATAATTACTGTCCGCGTCTGTTCAAATCAATATATTTACACATATTTACACATATTTACACAATTATTATAATATATTTACTTGACCACACGGTTACAATTTTTATCGGAAGCGGTATATTATTTTATTTTACATTTGTCCTCACTTCGTTTTTACTTGCAGTCATAAATATTGTATTTCCTTCTTTTTTATAAAAGACTCATACAAATTATAAATTAGTAATTTTTTGTAATAAACCAAATAGTCATCCCGTAAAAGTCATAAAATACCTGCAGCGCTTACCTGCTGCAGCCGCGCTAATAAAAGACATTGTCTTCGGCCATTTTGTTAAATTCCTAAGGTTGCATTCCCTTTGTTTAAACTTTTCAAATAATTAAAGTCTAAAACATTTTGCATTAACATCCCTAAAGTAGCATACTTTCTAAACAATAACTTTTTCGCTTCAAACAAATAAATTAATAAAGCCCTTTCAATAATAGTTAGAGTCCAAAAGTCATTCTTTTTTTTTTTTCAAAATAGTAAAATTTTCATTTTCTTTAAAAAAATATTAAAGTAAATTCTCCTAAAAATAAATTCATCCAAGTAAGCAATTATTTGCAATTAATTCGAATTCTCCTAGTTAACTAAAGTAAATTCCTTGCAAAAAATAATTTAAATTTTTAAAAAACCTTAGTTTTCACTCAAATTCGCCCGTGACAAAAACAAACCGACTACCTGCTTTTTCGGGGAAGGGTTACAGCGTCGCGCAAACATAGTCACAACTCAGTCGCATCCTTGCTATCGCATCAGTCACACGATCTTATACCGGGTTCCAGTTATAGTTTTCACCAAGTTAACAACTGTTCGTTCGGTTTGTTTCTTCAAGTTCATCAAGTTCAATAATTCAGTTACGTGCAACCACCGCCTTCTCCTTCGTGCGTCCAAACGAACTTTGTAAGAGACCTTAAGTTTCAAGTGCTCAGTGCTAAGTAGTGCTTCTGATTTGTTTAAAGTTTTTCGCGAGCCAGTAAGTCTTAGATTTATTTAAATTCATTCAATACCTTCATTTATTTCATTTCTTTTGTCACTGGTTTTTTTCTGATAATTACTGTCCGCGTCTGTTCAAATCAATATATTTACACATATTTACACATATTTACACAATTATTATAATATATTTACTTGACCACACGGTTACAATTTTTATCGGAAGCGGTATATTATTTTATTTTACATTTGTCCTCACTTCGTTTTTACTTGCAGTCATAAATATTGTATTTCCTTCTTTTTTATAAAAGACTCATACAAATTATAAATTAGTAATTTTTTGTAATAAACCAAATAGTCATCCCGTAAAAGTCATAAAATACCTGCAGCGCTTACCTGCTGCAGCCGCGCTAATAAAAGACATTGTCTTCGGCCATTTTGTTAAATTCCTAAGGTTGCATTCCCTTTGTTTAAACTTTTCAAATAATTAAAGTCTAAAACATTTTGCATTAACATCCCTAAAGTAGCATACTTTCTAAACAATAACTTTTTCGCTTCAAACAAATAAATTAATAAAGCCCTTTCAATAATAGTTAGAGTCCAAAAGTCATTCTTTTTTTTTTTTCAAAATAGTAAAATTTTCATTTTCTTTAAAAAAATATTAAAGTAAATTCTCCTAAAAATAAATTCATCCAAGTAAGCAATTATTTGCAATTAATTCGAATTCCCCTAGTTAACTAAAGTAAATTCCTTGCAAAAAATAATTTAAATTTTTTGGCAATTTGACGTGACCTTGAACGACCTTTTTTTTTTTTCTTTTTTTTTTTTTTTTTTTTTTTTTTTTTTTTTTTTTTTTTTTTTTTTTTTGCTCGTCAGCAAAATTCAAAGGGAACATTTAGCGTTCATTTTTGTTCCAGTTAGTGCTCTTCCAGCAAAATTCAAAGGGAACATTTAGCGTTCATTTTTGTTCCAGTTAGTGCTCTTCCAGCAAAATTCAAAGGGAACATTTAGCATTCATTTTTGTTCCAGTTAGTGCTCTTCCAGCAAAATTCAAAGGGAACATTTAGCGTTCATTTTTGTTCCAGTTAGTGCTCTTCCAGCAAAATTCAAAGGGAACATTTAGCGTTCATTTTTGTTCCAGTTAGTGCTCTTCCAGCAAAATTCAAAGGGAACATTTAGCGTTCATTTTTGTTCCAGTTAGTGCTCTTCCAGCAAAATTCAAAGGGAACATTTAGCGTTCATTTTTGTTCCAGTTAGTGCTCTTCCAGCAAAATTCAAAGGGAACATTTGCGTTCATTTTTGTTCCAGTTAGTGCTCTTCCAGCAAAATTCAAAGGGAACATTTAGCGTTCATTTTGTTCCAGTTAGTGCTCTTCCAGCAAAATTCAAAGGGAACATTTGCGTTCATTTTTGTTCCAGTTAGTGCTCTTCCAGCAAAATTCAAAGGGAACATTTTGCGTTCATTTTTGTTTTAGTTAGTTAGTTAGTTACTTTTAGTTCCTGTTTCCTGCAAGAGGTAAAGCACATAAATTCACACCTACCTCCTTGCACAACTTAAGTTATAAGTCATTAATACAAACCTAAATCGTTTCAATCGTCCGATTGTCAAAACTGCCCTTTCGCTTTCACCTCGAACTCTTCCTCAAAAAAAAAAAACATGTTTGGCATCCGTACCCCCCCTGCCAAAAAAACCACCTCCCCTAAGACCGCTTCAGCGGAAAGGGTGAACGCGGCCCCTTTACAGCCGCAGCCCAAACCCTCCACCATCCGCAAAAGCATCGAGACGACAGACCTCGATGCTACTGTTTCTATGAAACAAAAACCCTCGAGAGAGCAGGAGGCAAAATCGTGCCTCATGAAAGCTCTCGCTCATCTAGCAGAGTCGAGAAATCTCAAAACCGAGATTAAAACCGGGGTCACGGTGGCGGTGAGACGACTCCACCAATTATTTAAAGACGCCGAGGGAGAATCAAAACAGAGAGGGGTCCCGCCACAGGGACACACACAAAATCCCGACGAGGGAATGCCTCCCCCAGCTGAGTCCGCACAAATTACAGCCCTCAGCCTCCTCACCCAGAACCTGAATCGCCAAATTCAGAAACTGGAGGAGGAGAACAAGAAGCTGGAAATGTGCCGGCTCAGCCTCTCCAGCACACACTCCAACACCGCCAAGGTACTTCAGGAAGAAGTACACAAGAGTCTCGGGAAAATAGAGGAAAATTTCCAAACCCTAAACGAAAAGGCGGAGCAGAGAGAAGAGAGGTTTGAGCTTAAGCTCAAATCCTACGCAGAAGCCGCCAGCCAAAACAAGGCAAGACAAGGCGGCGAAGAACCTACTATTCACAAAAAAGTGACCCCGGCCCCCCCAACGATTATCTCCAAAACTAACTCGGACATACCGAGAACGCCCTCCGCCCCCTCACGCCCCCTCACTGGTGGTCAGCAGAGATCCCTGCTTCTCCACACAGGAACTTCTCCTGTACGTACGAGAAGCGGTAAACTTCAGAGAGTGCGGCTTCGCCCCCACCAAAATCACACCGCTCTCAAACGTCAAACTGAAGCTTTCTTTTGAAAGCGAGGAGCACAAGAACATCACCAAGGCAAAACTGAACCAATCGGAGGGTATAGAAGCCGAAGACGAGAGGAGACTGAACCCCCTCATCACCATTAAGGGAATCGACAAGTCCCTAGAGGAAAAAGACCTGCTGACCACTATTAAAGAACAAAACCCCTCTCTGAAAAACGAGACATTCTCTATCAAATTTAAGAGAAACAATCGTAATGATAGTCTCTATAACGTAGTCTTAAACACCACTCCCACCGCATGGCGCAAATTCCTCGACCTAGGACGGGTCGCCTTGGACCACAGGAGAGTCCATTGCGACACCTTTTCACCCTTCATTCAGTGTCGCCAATGCCAAGGGTTCGGCCACACAAAGAGTAGGTGCCCATCAATCATTCCCAGTTGCGCCAAATGCGGAGATGAACACTTCACCTCCTCCTGCACCGAACCAGACACAGCTACTCCCTCCTGCATTAACTGCAAGGACCACAATAAAAAACACAACACCAAAACCGACACCACACACCGTGCAGACAGCACAACCTGCCCCAAAGTCCGAGCCATGCGAGCACGCGTAGAGTCGAAAATAAATTATGTCTGAATTAAATTCGCGCAAACTTTCACACTCTTAAATAACATAAGGAACACACACACACACACATATAAGCCATACACTACCACACATCTCACCACCGTCACCTACCACACATCTCACCACCGTCACAGCCATAGTTTATTTTTACTTACTTTTCTCCCCTCATTTCATTCAACCAAAAGATATCTATACTTCTTTGTCAATTCGAATAAACTTATCTTTGTGTATAAGAATCATTTAACGCAATTAGTATTTCAGTCATATTTCTGCAATGATAGTGCTAAAAATAATATTAATTTTATCAACAAAGAATGGCCGACCAAAATAGACTTAATCTATATAAATTCTCAAATAACTTTATTATGTCAAACATTATTTAACCACAACTCTCACTTAAAAGACTCATCCCCGGTTAATATTATTCAGTCTATTTTGGATAAATCATTACTCTTAGTAAACATTGTACTTAGCACTCATTAGTATACTCTCAAATTAGCCTAGTTTAGTTAAGAAAAAGTTTGTTTGAATTCACTAAGAACATAGAAGCACCAAATCCAGCTCACTTTAATTTCTATTTCTCTACAAATCCACAAATCAAATCATTAGGCCTTTTTTTTTTTTTTATTTTATTATTATTATTCTTTCTCATTTTTATTATAACATGTTTAAACGAAAAGTTCAAATTCAAATTCATAAACTCTCATTAAAAATGTTTAGCTCATTTGAATCAATACTTCTTCAAAACAGTATTCTAACATATATTTTTTTTGTAAAATTCTTCAAAAATGGACTAAAATTACAAAACCCCTAAACTATTAAAAAAGAATCCCAATTCTTAATTCAAGCAAAACTAGTTCCAAATACTCCAACATATTTTCACACAATCACTTTGGTCCATTTTTCGTTTATCATCATTTTTATTTATTATATTTTTTCACTTGTTTAAGCTCATTTCCAAACCACATTATTCCTATGTATAATCTTATCACAGTAAATTCAGTAAAAATCAAACCCTTTATACTTTATATTTAGACACATACAATACTCACTGATCGACCAAAATCAACTTAATTCTTAAACTTATATTTAGAAAATTGCCCATTTTTATTTATTCACAACACTCAATAAACAACATACAGATTAAACTATCTACCTTTTCTGTTTATTTTGGTCTATCAATGTACATCAACAAATCAATTTTATATCAGTGTCACTCAAGGTCAAACCCATGGATAATCACTAAACACTCAACTCATAAACACTCCAACGCTAGCACGTTACTCTTTTTCTAATTAGTTTTCTCTTTTTTATTGTTTTCAACTGCTCTTAAAAATCACTACGTCCATGCTTCGACTAAGACTCACACTGATATAACATAACACAAATTTGTAAAACACAAACAGGGGTTTCGAACAGGAACGGTATCTTACAGCCAAAACCTTTTCGTCACCCCACTCTTTCCCATACTCTTATTCACAACTTGTAAAAACAGAATAGCGAATTAGGATGGTATCCCATAGCCAGAACTACTTCGTCGTTTTGTTTATTATTATTTTATTTATTTTTCACCCTTTATATTAACCATGTAAATAGCTTATTGTCTATTGTACAAAATAGAGCGACGGATAAGAACGGTATCCAATAGCCAACAACTTTTTCCGTCGCTCTTATTTTAATAACCATAAATAACATGTATTAGCTACATAAGTGACACATTATAAAACTCTTCTAAGGATCAATTAGCTTAAAAAAAAAAAAAAAAAAAAAAAAAAACCTAACCTAACCTAACCTAACCTAACCTAACCTAACCTAACCTAACCTAACCTAACCTAACCTAACCTAACCTAACCTAACCTAACCTAACCTAACCTAACCTAACCTAACCTAACCTAACCTAACCTAACCTAACCTAACCAGTTCACATAGACATACAGGCAGTACGAGTCGCTGATCAGTCGCCATTAGTTCAATGTTCGCTCTGCCTTGGCTATGGCCACGGCAGACGCTTCTGTAAGGAAACAGCCCCGAAATGTTGTCATTGTGGTGGATCGCATCTCAAGGCGGAGTGCCCGAGCTGGAGTGCGAAGAAAGAGCCGGAATGCTGTAATTGCCGGAAGGCGAACCTGGGAAACTACCGGCACAACGCTTTCAGCTCGGAGTGCATCGTTCGCCAAAAATGGGATGCTATAGCAAGGTCCACCATCGCGTATTGCTAAGGGCACCAGAATAGAAACACCCCCGCTTCGCCTTCTCCAGGCAAACTTACAAAGGAAGAAAATAGCTACGGACGAGATATTATTAGAAGCTGTAGAACGAGGCGTGGCAGTTGCGCTCATCCAGGAGCCGTACGTTGGAGCCAAAAGAATAGTGAGCACAAGAAGAGGAGTCAGGATCTACCAGAGCGTCAACCAGGGAGAGGGGACTGTAAAAGCAGCAATAGCCGTCTTCGACGATACCCTTAAAGTAGTACAGTCCCCGCAACTCACCACAAACAACATCGTCGTGGTGACCATCCAATCTGACGCTTGGACCCTGACCCTTATCTCCTATTACTTTGAGCCGGACCAACTAATCGAGCCATACCTGGAGGAGCTCACCAAAATTTTCCAAGCCACAAATACAGAAAACCTAATAGCCGGAGGGGATGCAAACGCAAAAAGTATGTGGTGGGGGGGAACTTTAACCGATAAAAGAGGCGAGGCAATGCTGGGAACACTTGACGAACTAGGGTTGCAAGTATTAAATAGAGGGGAAATACCTACCTTTGACACAATACGAGATGGGAAACGGCTAACGAGTTTTGTCGACGTGACAGCGTGTACGACAAATATACTCGGTTTAGTGGAAGAGTGGAGAGTCTTAGAGGGGGTGATTTCGTCGGATCACAATGCAATGGAGATTACAATTAATCTACATAAAACTAGTAGCATCAAAACAATCAGAACAACGAGAACATTTAACACAAAAAAAGCAAAATGGGGTCAATTCCATGAGAAGTTGACCCAACACTTGCATGAAAATGAAATAACAGTGGAGACAATAGATAAAATTGATAACATAAAACATTTAGACAGCAACATTGAAAAATACATAGAGTTAATCATTGACACATGCAAAGAAACAATACCTAAAATAAAAAGCAATGGAAAACTCACACTGCCGTGGTGGTCCGACGAGCTCGCTGGCCTAAAGAAGGAAGTAACCACGAAAAAGAGAAGAATTCGTAACGCCGCACCAATCCGTAGGGCCAAAGTAGTCAAAGAGTATCTGGAACAAAAAGCAAAATACGAGTCAGCAGTCACAAAAGCATAAGTAGAAAGTTGGAAGGGTTTCTGCGAAAAACAAGACAGGGAGGGCATGTGGGAAGGGATTTATAGGGTTATAAAAAGGACCACAAAAAGAGAAGAAGATATTCCTATGGAAGAAGAAGGTAGAACACTGGGAGCGGAGGAGTCGGCCAGGTTACTGGCCGAAACCTTCTACTCCGAAGACCCAAAGGACCAAGATAATGAACTACACACGGTTGAAAGAGCAAAAGCGGAAACAATAAATACTAGACAGGTCGAGGAAATATATGATCCCCCCTTCACTCCGGCGGAACTAGAGAGATCGATCTTATCCTTCAACCCCAGAAAAGCCCCTGGTCCAGACGGACTCACAGCGGATATATGTCTTCAAGCTTTTCTGGGAGATCCAAACATAATGCTGGCGCTTTTCAATAAATGCCTCGCACTCCAACACTTCCCACGGTCTTGGAAGGAAGCCATAGTTGTCGTGCTGAGAAAACCCGCCAAAGAGACATACAGCGCGCCCAAATCGTACAGGCCGATAGGATTGTTGTCCGTCCTGGGCAAAGCCTATGAAAAAATGATAGTGACCCGACTCAAATACTACTTATTACCGAAGATGAGTACTCGCCAGTTCGGATTCATGCCCCAGAGGGGTACCGAGGACTCTCTCTACACTTTGATGAATCACGTATGCGAAAAACTAAAAGAAAAGAAGATAGTTACCATCGTTTCGCTCGACATAGAAGGGGCCTTCGATAACGCGTGGTGGCCGGCGATACGAGTCCGACTGGCAGAGGAAGAGTGTCCCATAAATTTGAGAAGGGTCATCGACAGCTACCTGAGCGGCCGGACGGTGAGAGTGCGCTATCTAGGCGCGGAACACAAGCGAAGCACGCACAAGGGTTGCGTACAGGGCTCGATCGGAGGCCCGTTGCTGTGGAACCTGCTCTTAGACCCCCTGCTCAGAGACCTGGAGCGACAAAAGCTGTACGTCCAGGCGTACGCGGATGACGTCGTGATTGTTTTTGACGGTCACAAGGCTCTGGAGATAGAGGAACAAGCAAATGCCGCCCTGAACCGAGCGCGTACGTGGGGAGTCGCGAACAAACTTAAGTTTGCAGCGCATAAAACCAAAGCTATGTTGATTACGCACAAATTGAAGTACGACACCCCACGCCTAAGCATGGGCGGAGAACCCATACAGTTTGTTCCCGAAATAAAAATCCTGGGACTCACAATAGACCAACACTTAACTTTCAACACACACATCGACGATATCTGTACAAAGGCGATAAAGATATACAAGCAACTCTCTAGAGCAGCAAGGGTCAGCTGGGGCTTACACCCCGACATAATTAGGAGCATATACACGGCAGCGGTGGAGCCCACCATCCTGTACGCGGCCAGCGCATGGGCGCCAGCAACGAAGAAAAAAGGAATCAAAAAACGCCTAAATGCCATCCAGCGAAGCTTTGCACAAAAATTGTGCAAAGCCTACCGCACAGTTTCGCTCAACTCAGCCCTGGTGTTGGCGGGGCTGCTCCCACTCGACCTGAGGATCCAGGAGGCTGCGTCCCTGTATGAGGCTAAGAGGGGGGTATCCTTGCCAATATTAGCAGACAGGGAAATCGAGAGCATGGCGTCGGCGATGGAGGCTCCACACCCTGCACACCAACACAACATAAAACTTGCACACATAACAAACGAAGAACAACTACAAACACACAGCACATTTGACATACGCATCTTCACTGATGGCAGTAAAATTGAGGGCAGGGTCGGAGCCGCACTTTCCTGGTGGAACAGTGAAACCGAAACAAAGGCCCTCAAGTTTACTTTGCCATCGTACTGCACAGTATACCAGGCAGAGCTGCTTGCCCTCCGTGAAGCAGCAAACAGGGTGTTGAAAGCCGGAGCCTCCTCTTTCGGCATCTACTGTGACTCAATGGCAGCCTTGCAAACCGTCGCAAACCCGAGTGCTCTACACCCACTTGCGGTGGAAACAAGAGACGCTTTACACCACTGCAAGCTCCAAAACAAAAACGTCTGCCTGTTTTGGATAAAGGCGCACGTGGGGCTCGAGGGGAACGAGAGAGCGGACTTCCTAGCAAAAGAGGCAGCCCTAAAGTCCAAAACAAAATCTACATATGATCTGGCACCGGTCTCATTTGTCAAACGCTCCATCCGTTTGGAAACGATTGGCGAATGGAACCGGAGGTATAAATCAGAAGACACGGCCTCTACAACAAAATTATTCTTCCCTGATGCAAGTCAGTCTTACAACACAATAAGGAAGATAAAAATAACAAAAGAAGTCACACAAGCATTTACGGGACATGGTGGTTTCTCCGAATACCTAAACCGTTTTCGGTGCAAGGATAACCCCATGTGCCCTTGCGACCCAGAAGTAAAAGAGACGGTCCCTCACATTTTATTAGAGTGCCCCCGCTTTGCTGCCCTCAGATATGATTTCGAGATAAATGCAAATGTCTCAATTGTAGCGGAAAATTTGCCGAAGCTGTTGACGGGCGATAGTGAAATAAGAGAAACGTTTTTAAAATTTGTAGAAAAAATAGTTAAAATAGTTAATAAGCATATTAAAAATTAATATAGTAGTGTAAATAAATTAAACGATATTTTAGAAAATAAGATTTAAGTTTGTCAGAGATAAGGTAAATAGTTTTAATATATGTTGTTAATTAGTTATAATAGTTAAGAATCATAAGATTAGAATTAAAATAGTTTATAATGTAAAAGATAAGAAAAGATTTCGAATTGTATAAGAGTTAGTTAAAGTAAATAGTTTTAAATTACATAATGTATGATAGTATAGAGATAGATAATGTGAGAAATAGTGTGAAATAGTATAAGCTGTGTAATGGCCCTGACTCTTGTCAGGGGTAACTGAATTATTAATAAAAAAAAAAAATAAAAAAAAAAAAACCTAACCTAACCTAACCTAACCTAACCTAACCTAACCTAACCTAACCTAACCTAACCTAACCTAACCTAACCTAACCTAACCTAACCTAACCTAACCTAACCTTTTTTTTTTTTTTTTTTTTTTTTTTTTTTTTTTTTTTTTACCTGGGGAAACCCGATTACGGGCCCCCGCGCCGGGTCATTAGGAGAAATAGCGCGGGGAGTGTGGGAGTCGGGGTGAAAGCCCCATACCCACTAAAACCCCAGGGACCCATCTCAGCGCGTATTGGACCAAGTCATGGTGTCAGCCTTTTGGCCTTTACCCAATCCTTGGCCCGCGCATACCGCACTCCTTACAACGGAATACGGTTCTCCATTAGCGGTGATAATACACACCGCGAAATACGTCTGGATATTGATTTATCCGGAGTAGCTCTCCTTTTATTTACAATTTACAAATATTTATACACACACAAGACCAGACAAAGAATTAATTTAACCTAATCCTAATTAACACATTGTTTTTCTCCTACCGACCTTGTTCCAATTAATCAAACCTACGAACATTATCACACTCAGACAATAGACAGCTCAATCAGTCAAAACAGATATTCACCTACTATGCTCCCGATTAAATATCGGGCAACTCTTCTTTGGCATAGATAGAAGTCTATGGATGCTCGTGACGACGACTTCGTCGTCCAATTCGTCTTTTTCTTGTTATTGGAGCGGCAGGGTCGATCTCCCTCGTCCGTTCATCGTTTTCTTTTGCGGACAGGACAGCCTTTGCAAAAGCTTCAACCGCCCGCCACACATGTCTATCCCTGACCATGGCCGAGACCAGGTTTGGGAGTGTCAATTCCGGAATGTTTATTGCCGAGTTGAGTGCACTCCTTTCCGTGTCCCACGCTGGACACACTTCCAAGGTGTGTCGCGCAGTGTCCGATGGGTGATCGCAATGATGGCACCCGGGTGTCATCTCTCGTCGAGCCACCTTGCAGAGGTATTGGCCAAAACATCCGTGGCCGGTTAGCAACTGAGCAAGGTGGAACGTTACCGAGCCCCAGCGCCTGTCAATCCACATTTCTAGTACAGGTCGTACCGCTCCGAGCGTCCAAAGACCCGCTGTAGCCCCCTCCAAGTCCGCCTTCCACAGCAGCGTCACTGACCGCCTCGCCTCGCTTCTCCACTCCTGGACAGTATCGAACGGCGGGTCCGCTCCGTTGTTGCTAATTCTGTACTGGTTTCTTCTCCAGAACACATCTGAAAGACCGAGAGCATCGTGATACCAGGGACAAGTTCCAGCTATAACACACACCGCATCAAAAGATGCCGTGCGGTACGCCCGCGCCGCCCGTATCGCAATCATACGCTGCGCTCTTCTCAATAAGGCCCTATTGTGTGTACTTAGGCCCGTGTCGTTAGCCCATATCGGGCAGCCGTAAAGGGCTTTGGCACGAACGACTCCCGCGTAAAGCTTCCGACAGCTATTACTGGGTCCTCCGACATTGGGCATTATGCGAGCTAGCGCCCTGCTCGTATCGTCCAATCCAATGATGGTCCGCTGAAAATGTGCTTTGAAGCACCACTTGGAATCCAGAACCAGGCCCAAATATTTCAATGTCGTACCCACTGCCACGGGATGCCCACCGACGACAATCCGTTTATTCGTCTGTTCCTGACTCCTTTTCCCGGCGAACACGATTGCCTCCGTTTTCTCCAAAGCGACACTGCAGCCGATCGTTTGGATTCTTGCGATCACCTGTGCGACTCCAGCCGCCGCCCTGATAGACGCGTCGCTGTACGATTCTCCTGCTGCCACCACCAGAGTGTCATCCGCGTAGCATAAAACCTGCACACCACGAATGAACACCCCCCGCAGGACCCAATCGTAACCGATGTTCCACAAGAGTGGTCCTAGAACCGACCCCTGCGGGACACCACACTTCACTTCACGCCTTGTCCAAGCACTTTTTGTGGGAAATACGATAAATCTTTCACACAAGTAGTTTTCCACTA
This sequence comes from Leptophobia aripa, assembly GCA_951799465.1. NCBI lineage: Eukaryota > Metazoa > Arthropoda > Insecta > Lepidoptera > Pieridae > Leptophobia > Leptophobia aripa. The sequence goes on along the minus strand of OX637269.1, from coordinate 8,221,859 downwards.
TAGACCGAAGATAGTCCGGCACTCGGTGATGTCGCAGGCCGTTTCTGATCGCGGCCCATGGCAGCGAATTGAAGGCGTTAGCGATGTCCAACGACACCGCAATCACTACACCGCCCTTCAAAGTTCTCTCCGTCACGATTGAGCGTAGACGGGCAATGGCATCTATGGTGGACCTTCCCCGCCGAAAGCCAAATTGGCAGTTCGACAGATCGGGCCCAACGGATGATAGGTGACACCTGATGCGCTCAGCAATGATTCGCTCGAAACATTTGCCCGCCTCGCTCAGTAGCACAATTGGTCTGTAGCCAGAAGGTGAGTCAGCCGGTTTGCCCGCCTTTCTTAGTAGGACTAAACGGCCGATCTTCCAGTGCTTTGGAAAAACTCCTTCCCTGAGGCATCTGGTCAGAACCGTCTGAAACCTGTCAAATAATCCGAACTTGAGGGTGAGACCCAGCACTTTACCGTGAAGCCCATCGGGGCCCGGCGCAGTTCTTTTCGTGGTTGCTTTGTCGGCCGCTGAGCTCAACTCCGCTTCCGACACTTCCGTGATCTCACCGTGGTCCTCTCTAGCAGTTTCGATCCGTCCTATGTGCGATGTTACTGCTGACGGGAAGAGTGCCTCCACCACCGTATCCAGTAGAGATCGCTCCATGCATTGCGTTGTGGGAGGTGCCCACGGGCGTAATTTAGCCAAAACGGATTTGTAGGGCCTGCCCCATGGGTCTTGGTCAAGAGAGGCAAGGAACTCCGCCCACGCCCTCTCCTTAGCACATACAATGGCCACCCGAAGTGCCCTTTTTGCTGCTTGAAATTCCTCGCGAAGACCAGATTCCAAAGCGCCGCCACTCTCCGCGTTCCTTCTTCGTCGGAACCTACGCAGCATCCTCCGGGCCGATGCACACGTCGCCCGGAGTCCACTCAGCTCTGGGCTCCACCAATACACACCATTTCGAGTTCGCGGCGGTTTGGACCTGGCCATCGACGCATCACCAACCTCTCTCCACACCTCTTCCAGACAAACGATTTCATCGTCGATGGCTCGACCTCTGGTGCCAGAACACCAGGACCCGACCACTGTCGCTGTTTCCAAATTCTCCCGGTTCAAGGATTTTAAAGCCCACGTAGGGCCGATCGCGCTAGAAGCTCGCACCCGAACAGAAGGCATCGCAGACAACGAGGGCTGGACACAGAAACGAATATACCTGTGGTCCGACAGCGTTTCTACCCTCGTCATCACCCTCCACTTTTGAAGCCTCTGGGACAAAACAGGTGTAGCAAAGGTGACGTCTACCACCGAACCGCCAACTCCTCTTATACACGTCCTCACCGAACCGACATTGCAGCACCACAGATTGTTTTCGGCGAGCCACTCCAAAACAGCCACCCCGCGACTATCCGTCACCGAGGAGCCCCACACCGTGGATTTGGCGTTGAGGTCCCCGGCCACCAGCACCTCTAGCGGGCTGCACCAGCGCACCATTGACCCCAGATCCGTCAGAAACCTTTCAAACTCCACCAACGATCGGTTCGGAGAGAAGTAAACTGCTACGACTGCCAAACCGTCCAGCTTCAGCGCCACGCATCCTCTCCGACGACGCACATCCGCAACCCTGGGCAAGATCGTTGGCGATACAACCGCTGCAGCCTGCTCACACTCGTCTCCAAACCAGTTACCGCGGTCTGGCACCCGATATGGTTCGGAGACCACTCCCAATCCTATGGACCACTGCGCCAGGCTTTGCGCGAAGACATCTTGTGCACTGGCGCAGTGGTTGAGGTTGGCTTGTAGAAATTTGATCATTGTGCTGGTGTGGCCATCTCAGTCTCCATTGACTCCCGGTTCGGTTCAGGTGGGGGCGCACGGTTGGGCTGCTCACTCCTCCCCACCCTTCTCTTGGGGGCCGAACACGAAGGTCCCCCCAAGCGGTGGTCTGCCTTCCTACCCAGGGCAGTACATACATTGCAATGGGCGGTTCTCTCCAAACACTCGGCTGCTCTGTGGCCTTCCTTCCCGCACCGATGGCATTGCCTGCTCCGGTCTACCGCAGTGCATCTAGCCGCCGCATGCCCACTCTCCAAGCATCGGTAGCACCGGAACTCTTTTGTTTTAACTATCACTGCCCGCGCTGACACCCAGCCGATGAGCAAACGGCCATCGGACATCTTTGCCGCCGCCTCCACCGGACACGTGACCCAGGCCGCAAACAGCCCTCTCCTGTCCGGGCGGACCGCACTGACCCTTACATACTCCTCCGAGCACTCGCCCTTTCTGGCGACCGCCCGTCGTATCTCCTCCTGAGTCACAGAGTCGTCGAGGTTAGCGACTCTGACGTTTACCATCTTTTGCGGTCTCCCGATCTTTATTCCTTCTTGTTCCTGCAGAGCCTCCGACAGCTTCGCTGCCAGTTTGTCGGCTGCTGAATCTTTCCCCGTTCCGGAGATCTGCAGGATTGCCGCTCCCGTTACCCCGCGCCTGAAGGTAATGGCTTCAACGCCAACGTCACCTAACTTTACCCTCTGCTTGGCCTCCCTCATGACCCCGGCGTAAGTCATGCCACGATCTTGGGCCTCTTTGGATATCGTGATCGTAACCGCCGACGACCGCGGGACTCGAAGCTTCTTTTTTTTCTCTTCTCTCTGCGGGAGTGGCTCCTTCTTGCCTTCAGCCTGCCTGGTTTGGCGGCTTGGCCGACCCCCCTTACCAACCCTCACCCATGAGCTCTCCTCAGCCTCCGGGTTAGGTGGGCGTGAATCGGTCTTGGGCAACGGTCCAACAGGAATGGGAAGAGGAACTCTCTTCGGCGCCATTACATCGTCCATCCCCGCTCTCTCTGTCCTGAGCCTCCTCTTCCGTTTTTTATCAGAAGGCGGCGCGGGCGCAGCTGTCATGGAGGTCACCGCCCCCGATTTGCTACGTTCCCTCAGATCCGCAGCCAGGGGGGGACGCACCCGCGGCGCGGGGCCGAGCCGCGGCTCGAGGCCCTCGATTCTCGCGTTTATTTTTTCCCCCACCGTTTTATAAATGCGAGCCTCAAGGTCGGCCAGGCTTAGAGGATCCGCTTCTGGGCGCAGCTTACTCTTCACACTCTCGACCTGCTTGCGCAGCTCCTCCACTTCGCGTCGCAGCCGGACGTTATCAGCGCGGAGCGCCCGCGTCTCCTCCGACACTGTGCGCTGCGATAAGGCGACAGCGTCGTTTCTGATAAAAGAGACTGCCTCCTTCAGCGCATGCACGAAGGTGCCCTTCAAGTTGGAGGACTTTTGGGCAACCTTCGTGACCATCTCCAAGTTGGCCTCTAATCGGGCCATTACTGTGGCCACCGACTCTACATTTTCCTCCTCTACGCAGAGCGTAGTCGCCGATCTTAACTCACGAGTGCTTTCAACGGACTCGGTGAGTTCCGCCTCCGCTTGCCTCTGCATCTCCTTCCTCTTACATCCTTCCATAACCCGCTTGGCAGCAGCCTGGCCGACATACTCTCCAGTGGTCGGAGGCCGACCTTTGAACCTTTCTTTGGAGACTGGGGTGTCTGTTGAGCTACCCCCACTCCGCGAGCTCCTGCTCCTGCTCCTCTTCTCTCTCACCCTCTTGTGCGCCCAAAGTCGGCCCAGCTCCTCGCGGGACGCGGGACGACTCGCCGATGGAGTGGACGACACACTCGCCACCGACAAGTTGTCAAAGTCCGACGACTGCGACCCTTCGTCGCGCACCATCCCAGCTGGCACAGACGTTGGAGTACGCCTCACCACCACCTTCACCTCCTCACACCCATTCTCTTCTCTCATTTTTCTCTCCTTCCTCGCCCTATCCACTTCTTCCTTGGTTTTGTTTTGTTTAATTTTATCATTTTCCATATTTTGGTTTCGACATGGGGGATATAAAAAGTCCACCCGGGCAGAGACCCCTGTACCCGGGTAACCCTAATACGCTTGGAGGTCGGGTGGTATCCAAGGGTTGGCCGCTAGCAGCCCGAGATACTGCTCGGACACCCACTCAGAAGAGCGGGAGTACAGCGTCGCGCGAGGCCCCGCAGGGCGCCCCAACGCATGCACATTCAGGGTTTTTTTTATGGTTGTCCTTCCACTTGGACCGGCCAATTAAGGCAAGCCCCCTGGCCCGGTATGGTCCGCGAGACATATCCACGACAACCACACCGAGTAACAGTTTGCCCGACGGGGGACGTGCAAAAGTCCCTGACCAACGACTACTTAACGCCATCGCGGCCCGTCGCACCATGGCTTACACCACCGCAACAATCATCCTCCAACAACAACAACAACAACACCCTCCCAAACTGCCACGCAGCCGCTGGTTCTTTAGAGGAACCCACCCTACAAGCACAATCACTGTACTAAAAAGATATATGAAAACATATTTTAGACACAATGACCTCCTATTAAAAGTTGTACTCTTCCGCCGCATCCATTGCGGTTTAATTATAAAACCGAGGATACGACTACCGGTCCTCTCCACACCTTCGCGATTGTAAAATATTCGCTCCGGCTGGCCGAGGGTTGAGCGGGAATTAATCGTCCGCTTTCTGGGCGCTGATGCCTTTCCCGCATACCGGCGACCAAAGTGGTGGCCGGTCGATAAACGAGTCCCTATTTGCTTCACCTTTGCGAAGACAGATGCCGTCGCTCCAGTTAATGAGCCCCCCCGGCACTGCAAGCCTGGGAACCGTGGGAAAATTCATCCACGGCGGAGGGGAACCTAACCTAACCTAACCTAACCTAACCTAACCTAACCTAACCTAACCTAACCTAACCTAACCTAACCTAACCTAACCTAACCTAACCTAACCTAACCTTTTTTTTTTTTTTTTTTTTTTTTTTTTTTTTTTACCTGGGGAAACCCGATTACGGGCCCCCGCGCCGGGTCATTAGGAGAAATAGCGCGGGGAGTGTGGGAGTCGGGGTGAAAGCCCCATACCCACTAAAACCCCAGGGACCCATCTCAGCGCGTATTGGACCAAGTCATGGTGTCAGCCTTTTGGCCTTTACCCAATCCTTGGCCCGCGCATACCGCACTCCTTACAACGGAGTACGGTTCTCCATTAGCGGTGATAATACACACCGCGAAATACGTCTGGATATTGATTTATCCGGAGTAGCTCTCCTTTTATTTACAATTTACAAATATTTATACACACACCAGACCAGACAAAGAATTAATTTAACCTAATCCTAATTAACTCATTGTTTTTCTCCTACCGACCTTGTTCCAATTAATCAAACCTACGAACATTATCACACTCAGACAATAGACAGCTCAATCAGTCAAAACAGATATTCACCTACTATGCTCCCGATTAAATATCGGGCAACTCTTCTTTGGCATAGATAGAAGTCTATGGATGCTCGTGACGACGACTTCGTCGTCCAATTCGTCTTTTTCTTGTTATTGGAGCGGCAGGGTCGATCTCCCTCGTCCGTTCATCGTTTTCTTTTGCGGACAGGACAGCCTTTGCAAAAGCTTCAACCGCCCGCCACACATGTCTATCCCTGACCATGGCCGAGACCAGGTTTGGGAGTGTCAATTCCGGAATGTTTATTGCCGAGTTGAGTGCACTCCTTTCCGTGTCCCACGCTGGACACACTTCCAAGGTGTGTCGCGCAGTGTCCGATGGGTGATCGCAATGATGGCACCCGGGTGTCATCTCTCGTCGAGCCACCTTGCAGAGGTATTGGCCAAAACATCCGTGGCCGGTTAGCAACTGAGCAAGGTGGAACGTTACCGAGCCCCAGCGCCTGTCAATCCACATTTCTAGTACAGGTCGTACCGCTCCGAGCGTCCAAAGACCCGCTGTAGCCCCCTCCAAGTCCGCCTTCCACAGCAGCGTCACTGACCGCCTCGCCTCGCTTCTCCACTCCTGGACAGTATCGAACGGCGGGTCCGCTCCGTTGTGGCTAATTCTGTACTGGTTTCTTCTCCAGAACACATCTGAAAGACCGAGAGCATCGTGATACCAGGGACAAGTTCCAGCTATAACACACACCGCATCAAAAGATGCCGTGCGGTACGCCCGCGCCGCCCGTATCGCAATCATACGCTGCGCTCTTCTCAATAAGGCCCTATTGTGTGTACTTAGGCCCGTGTCGTTAGCCCATATCGGGCAGCCGTAAAGGGCTTTGGCACGAACGACTCCCGCGTAAAGCTTCCGACAGCTATTACTGGGTCCTCCGACATTGGGCATTATGCGAGCTAGCGCCCTGCTCGTATCGTCCAATCCAATGATGGTCCGCTGAAAATGTGCTTTGAAGCACCACTTGGAATCCAGAACCAGGCCCAAATATTTCAATGTCGTACCCACTGCCACGGGATGCCCACCGACGACAATCCGTTTATTCGTCTGTTGCTGACTCCTTTTCCCGGCGAACACGATTGCCTCCGTTTTCTCCAAAGCGACACTGCAGCCGATCGTTTGGATTCTTGCGATCACCTGTGCGACTCCAGCCGCCGCCCTGATAGACGCGTCGCTGTACGATTCTCCTGCTGCCACCACCAGAGTGTCATCCGCGTAGCATAAAACCTGCACACCACGAATGAACACCCCCCGCAGGACCCAATCGTAACCGATGTTCCACAAGAGTGGTCCTAGAACCGACCCCTGCGGGACACCACACTTCACTTCACGCCTTGTCCAAGCACTTTTTGTGGGAAATACGATAAATCTTTCACACAAGTAGTTTTCCACTATAGACCGAAGATAGTCCGGCACTCGGTGATGTCGCAGGCCGTTTCTGATCGCGGCCCATGGCAGCGAATTGAAGGCGTTAGCGATGTCCAACGACACCGCAATCACTACACCGCCCTTCAAAGTTCTCTCCGTCACGATTGAGCGTAGACGGGCAATGGCATCTATGGTGGACCTTCCCCGCCGAAAGCCAAATTGGCAGTTCGACAGATCGGGCCCAACGGATGATAGGTGACACCTGATGCGCTCAGCAATGATTCGCTCGAAACATTTGCCCGCCTCGCTCAGTAGCACAATTGGTCTGTAGCCAGAAGGTGAGTCAGCCGGTTTGCCCGCCTTTCTTAGTAGGACTAAACGGCCGATCTTCCAGTGCTTTGGAAAAACTCCTTCCCTGAGGCATCTGGTCAGAACCGTCTGAAACCTGTCAAATAATCCGAACTTGAGGGTGAGACCCAGCACTTTACCGTGAAGCCCATCGGGGCCCGGCGCAGTTCTTTTCGTGGTTGCTTTGTCGGCCGCTGAGCTCAACTCCGCTTCCGACACTTCCGTGATCTCACCGTGGTCCTCTCTAGCAGTTTCGATCCGTCCTATGTGCGATGTTACTGCTGACGGGAAGAGTGCCTCCACCACCGTATCCAGTAGAGATCGCTCCATGCATTGCGTTGTGGGAGGTGCCCACGGGCGTAATTTAGCCAAAACGGATTTGTAGGGCCTGCCCCATGGGTCTTGGTCAAGAGAGGCAAGGAACTCCGCCCACGCCCTCTCCTTTGCACATACAATGGCCACCCGAAGTGCCCTTTTTGCTGCTTGAAATTCCTCGCGAAGACCAGATTCCACAGCGCCGCCACTCTCCGCGTTCCTTCTTCGTCGGAACCTACGCAGCATCCTCCGGGCCGATGCACACGTCGCTCGGAGTCCACTCAGCTCTGGGCTCCACCAATACACACCATTTCGAGTTCGCGGCGGTTTGGACCTGGCCATCGACGCATCACCAACCTCTCTCCACACCTCTTCCAGACAAACGATTTCATCGTCGATGGCTCGACCTCTGGTGCCAGAACACCAGGACCCGACCACTGTCGCTGTTTCCAAATTCTCCCGGTTCAAGGACTTTAAAGCCCACGTAGTGCCGATCGCGCTAGAAGCTCGCACCCGAACAGAAGGCATCGCAGACAACGAGGGCTGGACACAGAAACGAATATACCTGTGGTCCGACAGCGTTTCTACCCTCGTCATCACCCTCCACTTTTGAAGCCTCTGGGACAAAACAGGTGTAGCAAAGGTGACGTCTACCACCGAACCGCCAACTCCTCTTATACACGTCCTCACCGAACCGACATTGCAGCACAACAGATTGTTTTCGGCGAGCCACTCCAAAACAGCCACCCCGCGACTATCCGTCACCGAGGAGCCCCACACCGTGGATTTGGCGTTGAGGTCCCCGGCCACCAGCACCTCTAGCGGGCTGCACCAGCGCACCATTGACCCCAGATCCGTCAGAAACCTGTCTAACTCCACCAACGATCGGTTCGGAGAGAAGTAAACTGCTACGACTGCCAAACCGTCCAGCTTCAGCGCCACGCATCCTCTCCGACGACGCACATCCGCAACCCTGGGCAAGATCGTTGGCGATACAACCGCTGCAGCCTGCTCACACTCGTCTCCAAACCAGTTACCGCGGTCTGGCACCCGATATGGTTCGGAGACCACTCCCAATCCTATGGACCACTGCGCCAGGCTTTGCGCGAAGACATCTTGTGCACTGGCGCAGTGGTTGAGGTTGGCTTGTAGAAATTTGATCATTGTGCTGGTGTGGCCATCTCAGTCTCCATTGACTCCCGGTTCGGTTCAGGTGGGGGCGCACGGTTGGGCTGCTCACTCCTCCCCACCCTTCTCTTGGGGGCCGAACACGAAGGTCCCCCCAAGCGGTGGTCTGCCTTCCTACCCAGGGCAGTACATATATTGCAATGGGCGGTTCTCTCCAAACACTCGGCTGCTCTGTGGCCTTCCTTCCCGCACCGATGGCATTGCCTGCTCCGGTCTACCGCAGTGCATCTAGCCGCCGCATGCCCACTCTCCAAGCATCGGTAGCACCGGAACTCTTTTGTTTTAACTATCACTGCCCGCGCTGACACCCAGCCGATGAGCAAACGGCCATCGGACATCTTTGCCGCCGCCTCCACCGGACACGTGACCCAGGCCGCAAACAGCCCTCTCCTGTCCGGGCGGACCGCACTGACCCTTACATACTCCTCCGAGCACTCGCCCTTTCTGGCGACCGCCCGTCGTATCTCCTCCTGAGTCACAGAGTCGTCGAGGTTAGCGATTCTGACGTTTACCATCTTTTGCGGTCTCCCGATCTTTATTCCTTCTTGTTCCTGCAGAGCCTCCGACAGCTTCGCTGCCAGTTTGTCGGCTGCTGAATCTTTCCCCGTTCCGGAGATCTGCAGGATTGCCGCTCCCGTTACCCCGCGCCTGAAGGTAATGGCTTCAACGCCAACGTCACCTAACTTTACCCTCTGCTTGGCCTCCCTCATGACCCCGGCGTAAGTCATGCCACGATCTTGGGCCTCTTTGGATATCGTGATCGTAACCGCCGACGACCGCGGGACTCGAAGCTTCTTTTTTTTCTCTTCTCTCTGCGGGAGTGGCTCCTTCTTGCCTTCAGCCTGCCTGGTTTGGCGGCTTGGCCGACCCCCCTTACCAACCCTCACCCATGAGCTCTCCTCAGCCTCCGGGTTAGGTGGGCGTGAATCGGTCTTGGGCAACGGTCCAACAGGAATGGGAAGAGGAACTCTCTTCGGCGCCATTACATCGTCCATCCCCGCTCTCTCTGTCCTGAGCCTCCTCTTCCGTTTTTTATCAGAAGGCGGCGCGGGCGCAGCTGTCATGGAGGTCACCGCCCCCGATTTGCTACGTTCCCTCAGATCCGCAGCCAGGGGGGGACGCACCCGCGGCGCGGGGCCGAGCCGCGGCTCGAGGCCCTCGATTCTCGCGTTTATTTTTTCCCCCACCGTTTTATAAATGCGAGCCTCAAGGTCGGCCAGGCTTAGAGGATCCGCTTCTGGGCGCAGCTTACTCTTCACACTCTCGACCTGCTTGCGCAGCTCCTCCACTTCGCGTCGCAGCCGGACGTTATCAGCGCGGAGCGCCCGCGTCTCCTCCGACACTGTGCGCTGCGATAAGGCGACAGCGTCGTTTCTGATAAAAGAGACTGCCTCCTTCAGCGCATGCACGAAGGTGCCCTTCAAGTTGGAGGACTTTTGGGCAACCTTCGTGACCATCTCCAAGTTGGCCTCTAATCGGGCCATTACTGTGGCCACCGACTCTACATTTTCCTCCTCTACGCAGAGCGTAGTCGCCGATCTTAACTCACGAGTGCTTTCAACGGACTCGGTGAGTTCCGCCTCCGCTTGCCTCTGCATCTCCTTCCTCTTACATCCTTCCATAACCCGCTTGGCAGCAGCCTGGCCGACATACTCTCCAGTGGTCGGAGGCCGACCTTTGAACCTTTCTTTGGAGACTGGGGTGTCTGTTGAGCTACCCCCACTCCGCGAGCTCCTGCTCCTGCTCCTCTTCTCTCTCACCCTCTTGTGCGCCCAAAGTCGGCCCAGCTCCTCGCGGGACGCGGGACGACTCGCCGATGGAGTGGACGACACACTCGCCACCGACAAGTTGTCAAAGTCCGACGACTGCGACCCTTCGTCGCGCACCATCCCAGCTGGCACAGACGTTGGAGTACGCCTCACCACCACCTTCACCTCCTCACACCCATTCTCTTCTCTCATTTTTCTCTCCTTCCTCGCCCTATCCACTTCTTCCTTGGTTTTGTTTTGTTTAATTTTATCATTTTCCATATTTTGGTTTCGACATGGGGGATATAAAAAGTCCACCCGGGCAGAGACCCCTGTACCCGGGTAACCCTAATACGCTTGGAGGTCGGGTGGTATCCAAGGGTTGGCCGCTAGCAGCCCGAGATACTGCTCGGACACCCACTCAGAAGAGCGGGAGTACAGCGTCGCGCGAGGCCCCGCAGGGCGCCCCAACGCATGCACATTCAGGGTTTTTTTTATGGTTGTCCTTCCACTTGGACCGGCCAATTAAGGCAAGCCCCCTGGCCCGGTATGGTCCGCGAGACATATCCACGACAACCACACCGAGTAACAGTTTGCCCGACGGGGGACGTGCAAAAGTCCCTGACCAACGACTACTTAACGCCATCGCGGCCCGTCGCACCATGGCTTACACCACCGCAACAATCATCCTCCAACAACAACAACAACAACACCCTCCCAAACTGCCACGCAGCCGCTGGTTCTTTAGAGGAACCCACCCTACAAGCACAATCACTGTACTAAAAAGATATATAACTAGATATAAACCTCACGATATCTTTATTTACTCATGTCTCTTATCCACTTATTTACAACAAACATCCACACATCAATAAATGAAAACATATTTTAGACACAATGACCTCCTAATTAAAAGTTGTACTCTTCCGCCGCATCCATTGCGGTTTAATTATAAAACCGAGGATACGACTACCGGTCCTCTCCACACCTTCGCGATTGTAAAATATTCGCTCCGGCTGGCCGAGGGTTGAGCGGGAATTAATCGTCCGCTTTCTGGGCGCTGATGCCTTTCCCGCATACCGGCGACCAGAGTGGTGGCCGGTCGATAAACGAGTCCCTATTTGCTTCACCTTTGCGAAGACAGATGCCGTCGCTCCAGTTAATGAGCCCCCCCGGCACTGCAAGCCTGGGAACCGTGGGAAAATTCATCCACGGCGGAGGGGAACCTAACCTAACCTAACCTAACCTAACCTAACCTAACCTAACCTAACCTAACCTAACCTAACCTAACCTAACCTAACCTAACCTAACCTAACCTAACCTAACCTAACCTAACCTAACCTAACCTTTTTTTTTTTTTTTTTTTTTTTTTTTTTTTTTACCTGGGGAAACCCGATTACGGGCCCCCGCGCCGGGTCATTAGGAGAAATAGCGCGGGGAGTGTGGGAGTCGGGGTGAAAGCCCCATACCCACTAAAACCCCAGGGACCCATCTCAGCGCGTATTGGACCAAGTCATGGTGTCAGCCTTTTGGCCTTTACCCAATCCTTGGCCCGCGCATACCGCACTCCTTACAACGGAATACGGTTCTCCATTAGCGGTGATAATACACACCGCGAAATACGTCTGGATATTGATTTATCCGGAGTAGCTCTCCTTTTATTTACAATTTACAAATATTTATACACACACAAGACCAGACAAAGAATTAATTTAACCTAATCCTAATTAACACATTGTTTTTCTCCTACCGACCTTGTTCCAATTAATCAAACCTACGAACATTATCACACTCAGACAATAGACAGCTCAATCAGTCAAAACAGATATTCACCTACTATGCTCCCGATTAAATATCGGGCAACTCTTCTTTGGCATAGATAGAAGTCTATGGATGCTCGTGACGACGACTTCGTCGTCCAATTCGTCTTTTTCTTGTTATTGGAGCGGCAGGGTCGATCTCCCTCGTCCGTTCATCGTTTTCTTTTGCGGACAGGACAGCCTTTGCAAAAGCTTCAACCGCCCGCCACACATGTCTATCCCTGACCATGGCCGAGACCAGGTTTGGGAGTGTCAATTCCGGAATGTTTATTGCCGAGTTGAGTGCACTCCTTTCCGTGTCCCACGCTGGACACACTTCCAAGGTGTGTCGCGCAGTGTCCGATGGGTGATCGCAATGATGGCACCCGGGTGTCATCTCTCGTCGAGCCACCTTGCAGAGGTATTGGCCAAAACATCCGTGGCCGGTTAGCAACTGAGCAAGGTGGAACGTTACCGAGCCCCAGCGCCTGTCAATCCACATTTCTAGTACAGGTCGTACCGCTCCGAGCGTCCAAAGACCCGCTGTAGCCCCCTCCAAGTCCGCCTTCCACAGCAGCGTCACTGACCGCCTCGCCTCGCTTCTCCACTCCTGGACAGTATCGAACGGCGGGTCCGCTCCGTTGTTGCTAATTCTGTACTGGTTTCTTCTCCAGAACACATCTGAAAGACCGAGAGCATCGTGATACCAGGGACAAGTTCCAGCTATAACACACACCGCATCAAAAGATGCCGTGCGGTACGCCCGCGCCGCCCGTATCGCAATCATACGCTGCGCTCTTCTCAATAAGGCCCTATTGTGTGTACTTAGGCCCGTGTCGTTAGCCCATATCGGGCAGCCGTAAAGGGCTTTGGCACGAACGACTCCCGCGTAAAGCTTCCGACAGCTATTACTGGGTCCTCCGACATTGGGCATTATGCGAGCTAGCGCCCTGCTCGTATCGTCCAATCCAATGATGGTCCGCTGAAAATGTGCTTTGAAGCACCACTTGGAATCCAGAACCAGGCCCAAATATTTCAATGTCGTACCCACTGCCACGGGATGCCCACCGACGACAATCCGTTTATTCGTCTGTTGCTGACTCCTTTTCCCGGCGAACACGATTGCCTCCGTTTTCTCCAAAGCGACACTGCAGCCGATCGTTTGGATTCTTGCGATCACCTGTGCGACTCCAGCCGCCGCCCTGATAGACGCGTCGCTGTACGATTCTCCTGCTGCCACCACCAGAGTGTCATCCGCGTAGCATAAAACCTGCACACCACGAATGAACACCCCCCGCAGGACCCAATCGTAACCGATGTTCCACAAGAGTGGTCCTAGAACCGACCCCTGCGGGACACCACACTTCACTTCACGCCTTGTCCAAGCACTTTTTGTGGGAAATACGATAAATCTTTCACACAAGTAGTTTTCCACTATAGACCGAAGATAGTCCGGCACTCGGTGATGTCGCAGGCCGTTTCTGATCGCGGCCCATGGCAGCGAATTGAAGGCGTTAGCGATGTCCAACGACACCGCAATCACTACACCGCCCTTCAAAGTTCTCTCCGTCACGATTGAGCGTAGACGGGCAATGGCATCTATGGTGGACCTTCCCCGCCGAAAGCCAAATTGGCAGTTCGACAGATCGGGCCCAACGGATGATAGGTGACACCTGATGCGCTCAGCAATGATTCGCTCGAAACATTTGCCCGCCTCGCTCAGTAGCACAATTGGTCTGTAGCCAGAAGGTGAGTCAGCCGGTTTGCCCGCCTTTCTTAGTAGGACTAAACGGCCGATCTTCCAGTGCTTTGGAAAAACTCCTTCCCTGAGGCATCTGGTCAGAACCGTCTGAAACCTGTCAAATAATCCGAACTTGAGGGTGAGACCCAGCACTTTACCGTGAAGCCCATCGGGGCCCGGCGCAGTTCTTTTCGTGGTTGCTTTGTCGGCCGCTGAGCTCAACTCCGCTTCCGACACTTCCGTGATCTCACCGTGGTCCTCTCTAGCAGTTTCGATCCGTCCTATGTGCGATGTTACTGCTGACGGGAAGAGTGCCTCCACCACCGTATCCAGTAGAGATCGCTCCATGCATTGCGTTGTGGGAGGTGCCCACGGGCGTAATTTAGCCAAAACGGATTTGTAGGGCCTGCCCCATGGGTCTTGGTCAAGAGAGGCAAGGAACTCCGCCCACGCCCTCTCCTTAGCACATACAATGGCCACCCGAAGTGCCCTTTTTGCTGCTTGAAATTCCTCGCGAAGACCAGATTCCAAAGCGCCGCCACTCTCCGCGTTCCTTCTTCGTCGGAACCTACGCAGCATCCTCCGGGCCGATGCACACGTCGCCCGGAGTCCACTCAGCTCTGGGCTCCACCAATACACACCATTTCGAGTTCGCGGCGGTTTGGACCTGGCCATCGACGCATCACCAACCTCTCTCCACACCTCTTCCAGACAAACGATTTCATCGTCGATGGCTCGACCTCTGGTGCCAGAACACCAGGACCCGACCACTGTCGCTGTTTCCAAATTCTCCCGGTTCAAGGATTTTAAAGCCCACGTAGGGCCGATCGCGCTAGAAGCTCGCACCCGAACAGAAGGCATCGCAGACAACGAGGGCTGGACACAGAAACGAATATACCTGTGGTCCGACAGCGTTTCTACCCTCGTCATCACCCTCCACTTTTGAAGCCTCTGGGACAAAACAGGTGTAGCAAAGGTGACGTCTACCACCGAACCGCCAACTCCTCTTATACACGTCCTCACCGAACCGACATTGCAGCACCACAGATTGTTTTCGGCGAGCCACTCCAAAACAGCCACCCCGCGACTATCCGTCACCGAGGAGCCCCACACCGTGGATTTGGCGTTGAGGTCCCCGGCCACCAGCACCTCTAGCGGGCTGCACCAGCGCACCATTGACCCCAGATCCGTCAGAAACCTTTCAAACTCCACCAACGATCGGTTCGGAGAGAAGTAAACTGCTACGACTGCCAAACCGTCCAGCTTCAGCGCCACGCATCCTCTCCGACGACGCACATCCGCAACCCTGGGCAAGATCGTTGGCGATACAACCGCTGCAGCCTGCTCACACTCGTCTCCAAACCAGTTACCGCGGTCTGGCACCCGATATGGTTCGGAGACCACTCCCAATCCTATGGACCACTGCGCCAGGCTTTGCGCGAAGACATCTTGTGCACTGGCGCAGTGGTTTAGGTTGGCTTGTAGAAATTTGATCATTGTGCTGGTGTGGCCATCTCAGTCTCCATTGACTCCCGGTTCGGTTCAGGTGGGGGCGCACGGTTGGGCTGCTCACTCCTCCCCACCCTTCTCTTGGGGGCCGAACACGAAGGTCCCCCCAAGCGGTGGTCTGCCTTCCTACCCAGGGCAGTACATACATTGCAATGGGCGGTTCTCTCCAAACACTCGGCTGCTCTGTGGCCTTCCTTCCCGCACCGATGGCATTGCCTGCTCCGGTCTACCGCAGTGCATCTAGCCGCCGCATGCCCACTCTCCAAGCATCGGTAGCACCGGAACTCTTTTGTTTTAACTATCACTGCCCGCGCTGACACCCAGCCGATGAGCAAACGGCCATCGGACATCTTTGCCGCCGCCTCCACCGGACACGTGACCCAGGCCGCAAACAGCCCTCTCCTGTCCGGGCGGACCGCACTGACCCTTACATACTCCTCCGAGCACTCGCCCTTTCTGGCGACCGCCCGTCGTATCTCCTCCTGAGTCACAGAGTCGTCGAGGTTAGCGACTCTGACGTTTACCATCTTTTGCGGTCTCCCGATCTTTATTCCTTCTTGTTCCTGCAGAGCCTCCGACAGCTTCGCTGCCAGTTTGTCGGCTGCTGAATCTTTCCCCGTTCCGGAGATCTGCAGGATTGCCGCTCCCGTTACCCCGCGCCTGAAGGTAATGGCTTCAACGCCAACGTCACCTAACTTTACCCTCTGCTTGGCCTCCCTCATGACCCCGGCGTAAGTCATGCCACGATCTTGGGCCTCTTTGGATATCGTGATCGTAACCGCCGACGACCGCGGGACTCGAAGCTTCTTTTTTTTCTCTTCTCTCTGCGGGAGTGGCTCCTTCTTGCCTTCAGCCTGCCTGGTTTGGCGGCTTGGCCGACCCCCCTTACCAACCCTCACCCATGAGCTCTCCTCAGCCTCCGGGTTAGGTGGGCGTGAATCGGTCTTGGGCAACGGTCCAACAGGAATGGGAAGAGGAACTCTCTTCGGCGCCATTACATCGTCCATCCCCGCTCTCTCTGTCCTGAGCCTCCTCTTCCGTTTTTTATCAGAAGGCGGCGCGGGCGCAGCTGTCATGGAGGTCACCGCCCCCGATTTGCTACGTTCCCTCAGATCCGCAGCCAGGGGGGGACGCACCCGCGGCGCGGGGCCGAGCCGCGGCTCGAGGCCCTCGATTCTCGCGTTTATTTTTTCCCCCACCGTTTTATAAATGCGAGCCTCAAGGTCGGCCAGGCTTAGAGGATCCGCTTCTGGGCGCAGCTTACTCTTCACACTCTCGACCTGCTTGCGCAGCTCCTCCACTTCGCGTCGCAGCCGGACGTTATCAGCGCGGAGCGCCCGCGTCTCCTCCGACACTGTGCGCTGCGATAAGGCGACAGCGTCGTTTCTGATAAAAGAGACTGCCTCCTTCAGCGCATGCACGAAGGTGCCCTTCAAGTTGGAGGACTTTTGGGCAACCTTCGTGACCATCTCCAAGTTGGCCTCTAATCGGGCCATTACTGTGGCCACCGACTCTACATTTTCCTCCTCTACGCAGATCGTAGTCGCCGATCTTAACTCGCGAGTGCTTTCAACGGACTCGGTGAGTTCCGCCTCCGCTTGCCTCTGCATCTCCTTCCTCTTACATCCTTCCATAACCCGCTTGGCAGCAGCCTGGCCGACATACTCTCCAGTGGTCGGAGGCCGACCTTTGAACCTTTCTTTGGAGACTGGGGTGTCTGTTGAGCTACCCCCACTCCGCGAGCTCCTGCTCCTGCTCCTCTTCTCTCTCACCCTCTTGTGCGCCCAAAGTCGGCCCAGCTCCTCGCGGGACGCGGGACGACTCGCCGATGGAGTGGACGACACACTCGCCACCGACAAGTTGTCAAAGTCCGACGACTGCGACCCTTCGTCGCGCACCATCCCAGCTGGTACAGACGTTGGAGTACGCCTCACCACCACCTTCACCTCCTCACACCCATTCTCTTCTCTCATTTTTCTCTCCTTCCTCGCCCTATCCACTTCTTCCTTGGTTTTGTTTTGTTTAATTTTATCATTTTCCATATTTTGGTTTCGACATGGGGGATATAAAAAGTCCACCCGGGCAGAGACCCCTGTACCCGGGTAACCCTAATACGCTTGGAGGTCGGGTGGTATCCAAGGGTTGGCCGCTAGCAGCCCGAGATACTGCTCGGACACCCACTCAGAAGAGCGGGAGTACAGCGTCGCGCGAGGCCCCGCAGGGCGCCCCAACGCATGCACATTCAGGGTTTTTTTTATGGTTGTCCTTCCACTTGGACCGGCCAATTAAGGCAAGCCCCCTGGCCCGGTATGGTCCGCGAGACATATCCACGACAACCACACCGAGTAACAGTTTGCCCGACGGGGGACGTGCAAAAGTCCCTGACCAACGACTACTTAACGCCATCGCGGCCCGTCGCACCATGGCTTACACCACCGCAACAATCATCCTCCAACAACAACAACAACAACACCCTCCCAAACTGCCACGCAGCCGCTGGTTCTTTAGAGGAACCCACCCTACAAGCACAATCACTGTACTAAAAAGATATATGAAAACATATTTTAGACACAATGACCTCCTATTAAAAGTTGTACTCTTCCGCCGCATCCATTGCGGTTTAATTATAAAACCGAGGATACGACTACCGGTCCTCTCCACACCTTCGCGATTGTAAAATATTCGCTCCGGCTGGCCGAGGGTTGAGCGGGAATTAATCGTCCGCTTTCTGGGCGCTGATGCCTTTCCCGCATACCGGCGACCAAAGTGGTGGCCGGTCGATAAACGAGTCCCTATTTGCTTCACCTTTGCGAAGACAGATGCCGTCGCTCCAGTTAATGAGCCCCCCCGGCACTGCAAGCCTGGGAACCGTGGGAAAATTCATCCACGGCGGAGGGGAACCTAACCTAACCTAACCTAACCTAACCTAACCTAACCTAACCTAACCTAACCTAACCTAACCTAACCTAACCTAACCTAACCTAACCTAACCTAACCTAACCTAACCTAACCTAACCTAACCTAACCTAACCTAACCTAACCTAACCTAACCTAACCTAACCTAACCTAACCTAACCTAACCTAACCTAACCTAACCTAACCTAACCTAACCTAACCTAACCTAACCTAACCTAACCTAACCTTTTTTTTTTTTTTTTTTTTTTTTTTTTTTTTTTTTTTTTTACCTGGGGAAACCCGATTACGGGCCCCCGCGCCGGGTCATTAGGAGAAATAGCGCGGGGAGTGTGGGAGTCGGGGTGAAAGCCCCATACCCACTAAAACCCCAGGGACCCATCTCAGCGCGTATTGGACCAAGTCATGGTGTCAGCCTTTTGGCCTTTACCCAATTACTGGCCCGCGCATACCGCACACCTTACAACGGAGTGCGGTTCTCCATTAGCGGTGATAATACACACCACGAAATACGTCTGGATATTGATTTATCCGAAGTAGCTCTCCTTTTATTTACAATTTACAAATATTTATACACACACAAGACCAGACAAAGAATTAATTTAACCTAATCCTAATTAACTCATTGTTTTTCTCCTACCGACCTTGTTCCAATTAATCAAACCTACGAACATTATCACACTCAGACAATAGACAGCTCAATCAGTCAAAACAGATATTCACCTACTATGCTCCCGATTAAATATCGGGCAACTCTTCTTTGGCATAGATAGAAGTCTATGGATGCTCGTGACGACGACTTCGTCGTCCAATTCGTCTTTTTCTTGTTATTGGAGCGGCAGGGTCGATCTCCCTCGTCCGTTCATCGTTTTCTTTTGCGGACAGGACAGCCTTTGCAAAAGCTTCAACCGCCCGCCACACATGTCTGTCCCTCACCATGGCCGAGACCAGGTTTGGGAGTGTCAATTCCGGAATGTTTATTGCCGAGTTGAGTGCACTCCTTTCCGTGTCCCACGCTGGACACACTTCCAAGGTGTGTCGCGCAGTGTCCGATGGGTGATCGCAATGATGGCACCCGGGTGTCATCTCTCGTCGAGCCACCTTGCAGAGGTATTGGCCAAAACATCCGTGGCCGGTTAGCAACTGAGCAAGGTGGAACGTTACCGAGCCCCAGCGCCTGTCAATCCACATTTCTAGTACAGGTCGTACCGCTCCGAGCGTCCAAAGACCCGCTGTAGCCCCCTCCAAGTCCGCCTTCCACAGCAGCGTCACTGACCGCCTCGCCTCGCTTCTCCACTCCTGGACAGTATCGAACGGCGGGTCCGCTCCGTTGTGGTTAATTCTGTACTGGTTTCTTCTCCAGAACACATCTGATAGACCGAGAGCATCGTGATACCAGGGACAAGTTCCAGCTATAACACACACCGCATCAAAAGATGCCGTGCGGTACGCCCGCGCCGCCCGTATCGCAATCATACGCTGCGCTCTTCTCAATAAGGCCCTATTGTGTGTACTTAGGCCCGTGTCGTTAGCCCATATCGGGCAGCCGTAAAGGGCTTTGGCACGAACGACTCCCGCGTAAAGCTTTCGACAGCTATTACTAGGTCCTCCGACATTAGGCATTATGCGAGCTAGCGCCCTGCTCGTATCGTCCAATCCAATGATGGTCCGCTGAAAATGTGCTTTGAAGCACCACTTGGAATCCAGAACCAGGCCCAGATATTTCAATGTCGTTCCCACTGCCACGGGATGCCCACCGACGACAATCCGTTTATTCGTCTGTTGCTGACTCCTTTTCCCGGCGAACACGATTGCCTCCGTTTTCTCCAAAGCGACACTGCAGCCGATCGTCTGGATTCTTGCGATCACCTGTGCGACTCCAGCCGCCGCCCTGATAGACGCATCGCTGTACGATTCTCCTGCTGCCACCACCAGAGTGTCATCCGCGTAGCATAAAACCTGCACACCACGAATGAACACCCCCCGCAGGACCCAATCGTAACCGATGTTCCACAAGAGTGGTCCTAGAACCGACCCCTGCAGGACACCACACTTCACTTCACGCCTTGTCCAAGCACTTTTTGTGGGAAATACGATAAATCTTTCACACAAGTAGTTTTCCACTATAGACCGAAGATAGTCCGGCACTCGGTGATGTCGCAGGCCGTTTCTGATCGCGGCCCATGGCAGCGAATTGAAGGCGTTAGCGATGTCCAACGACACCGCAATCACCACACCGCCCTTCAAAGTTCTCTCCGTCACGATTGAGCGTAGACGGGCAATGGCATCTATGGTGGACCTTCCCCGCCGAAAGCCAAATTGGCAGTTCGACAGATCGGGCCCAACGGATGATAGGTGACACCTGATGCGCTCAGCAATGATTCGCTCGAAACATTTGCCCGCCTCGCTCAGTAGCACAATTGGTCTGTAGCCAGAAGGTGAGTCAGCCGGTTTGCCCGCCTTTCTTAGTAGGACTAAACGGCCGATCTTCCAGTGCTTTGGAAAAACTCCTTCCCTGAGGCATCTGGTCAGAACCGTCTGAAACCTGTCAAATAATCCGAACTTGAGGGTGAGACCCAGCACTTTACCGTGAAGCCCATCGGGGCCCGGCGCAGTTCTTTTCGTGGTTGCTTTGTCGGCCGCTGAGCTCAACTCCGCTTCCGACACTTCCGTGATCTCACCGTGGTCCTCTCTAGCAGTTTCGATCCGTCCTATGTGCGATGTTACTGCTGACGGGAAGAGTGCCTCCACCACCGTATCCAGTAGAGATCGCTCCATGCATTGCGTTGTGGGAGGTGCCCACGGGCGTAATTTAGCCAAAACGGATTTGTAGGGCCTGCCCCATGGGTCTTGGTCAAGAGAGGCAAGGAACTCCGCCCACGCCCTCTCCTTTGCACATACAATGGCCACCCGAAGTGCCCTTTTTGCTGCTTGAAATTTCTCGCGAAGACCAGATTCCACAGCGCCGCCACTCTCCGCGTTCCTTCTTCGTCGGAACCTACGCAGCATCCTCCGGGCTGATGCACACGTCGCCCTGAGTCCACTCAGCTCTGGGCTCCACCAATACACACCATTTCGAGTTCGCGGCGGTTTGGACCTGGCCATCGACGCATCACCAACCTCTCTCCACACCTCTTCCAGACAAACGATTTCATCGTCGATGGCTCGACCTCCGGTGCCAGAACACCAGGACCCGACCACTGTCGCTGTTTCCAGATTCTCCCGGTTCAAGGATTTTAAAGCCCACGTAGGGCCGATCGCGCTAGAAGCTCGCACCCGAACAGAAGGCATCGCTGACAACGAGGGCTGGACACAGAAACGAATATACCTGTGGTCCGACAGCGTTTCTACCCTCGTCATCACCCTCCACTTTTGAAGCCTCTGGGACAAAACAGGTGTAGCAAAGGTGACGTCTACCACCGAACCGCCAACTCCTCTTATACACGTCCTCACCGAACCGACATTGCAGCACAACAGATTGTTTTCGGCGAGCCACTCCAAAACAGCCACCCCGCGACTATCCGTCACCGAGGAGCCCCACACCGTGGATTTGGCGTTGAGGTCCCCGGCCACCAGCACCTCTAGCGGGCTGCACCAGCGCACCATTGACCCCAGATCCGTCAGAAACCCTTCAAACTCCACCAACGATCGGTTCGGAGAGAAATAAACCGCTACGACTGCCAAACCGTCCAGCTTCAGCGCCACGCATCCTCTCCGACGACGCACATCCGCAACCCTGGGCAAGATCGTTGGTGATACAACCGCTGCAGCCTGCTCACACTCGTCTCCAAACCAGTTACCGCGGTCTGGCACCCGATATGGTTCGGAGACCACTCCCACTCCTATGGACCACTGCGCCAGGCTTTGCGCGAAGACATCTTGTGCACTGGCGCAGTGGTTGAGGTTGGCTTGTAGAAATTTGATCATTTTGCTGGTGTGGCCATCTCAGTCTCCATTGACTCCCGGTTCGGTTCAGGTGGGGGCGCACGGTTGGGCTGCTCACTCCTCCCCACCCTTCTCTTGGGGGCCGAACACGAAGGTCCCCCCAAGCGGTGGTCTGCCTTCCTACCCAGGGCAGTACATATATTACAATGGGCGGTTCTCTCCAAACACTCGGCTGCTCTGTGGCCTTCCTTCCCGCACCGATGGCATTGCCTGCTCCGGTCTACCGCAGTGCATCTAGCCGCCGCATGCCCACTCTCCAAGCATCGGTAGCACCGGAACTCTTTTGTTTTAACTATCACTGCCCGCGCTGACACCCAGCCGATGAGCAAACGGCCATCGGACATCTTTGCCGCCGCCTCCACCGGACACGTGACCCAGGCCGCAAACAGCCCTCTCCTGTCCGGGCGGACCGCACTGACCCTTACATACTCCTCCGAGCACTCGCCCTTTCTGGCGACCGCCCGTCGTATCTCCTCCTGAGTCACCGAGTCGTCGAGGTTAGCGATTCTGACGTTTGCCATCTTTTGCG
Source organism: Leptophobia aripa (assembly GCA_951799465.1). NCBI lineage: Eukaryota > Metazoa > Arthropoda > Insecta > Lepidoptera > Pieridae > Leptophobia > Leptophobia aripa. The sequence goes on along the minus strand of OX637269.1, from coordinate 8,199,150 downwards.
GTCTTCCGATCTTTATTCCTTCTTGTTCCTGCAGAGCCTCCGACAGCTTCGCTGCCAGTTTGTCGGCTGCTGAATCTTTCCCCGTTCCGGAGATCTGCAGGATTGCCGCTCCCGTCACCCCGCGCCTGAAGGTAATGGCTTCAACGCCAACGTCACCTAACTTTACCCTCTGCTTGGCCTCCCTCATGACCCCGGCGTAGGTCATGCCACGATCTTGGGCCTCTTTGGATATCGTGATCGTAACCGCCGACGACCGCGGGACTCGAAGCTTCTTTTTTTTCTCTTCTCTCTGCGGGAGTGGCTCCTTCTTGCCTTCAACCTGCCTGGTTTGGCGGCTTGGCCGACCCCCCTTACCAACCCTCACCCATGAGCTCTCCTCAGCCTCCGGGTTAGGTGGGCGTGAATCGGTCTTGGGCAACGGTCCAACAGGAATGGGAAGAGGAACTCTCTTCGGCGCCATTACATCGTCCATCCCCGCTCTCTCTGTCCTGAGCCTCCTCTTCCGTTTTTTATCAGAAGGCGGCGCGGGCGCAGCTGTCATGGAGGTCACCGCCACCGATTTGCTACGTTCCCTCAGATCCGCAGCCAGGGGGGGACGCACCCGCGGCGCGGGCCCGAGCCGCGGCTCGAGGCCCTCGATTCTCGCGTTTATTTTTTCCCCCACCGTTTTATAAATGCGAGCCTCAAGGTCGGCCAGGCTTAGAGGATCCGCTTCTGGGCGCAGCTTACTCTTCACACTCTCGACCTGCTTGCGCAGCTCCTCCACTTCGCGTCGCAGCCGGACGTTATCAGCGCGGAGCGCCCGCGTCTCCTCCGACACTGTGCGCTGCGATAAGGCGACAGCGTCGTTTCTGATAAAAGAGACTGCCTCCTTCAGCGCATGCACGAAGGTGCCCTTCAAGTTGGAGGACTTTTGGGCAACCTTCGTGACCATCTCCAAGTTGGCCTCTAATCGGGCCATTACTGTGGCCACCGACTCTACATTTTCCTCCTCTACGCAGAGCGTAGTCGCCGATCTTAACTCGCGAGTGCTTTCAACGGACTCGGTGAGTTCCGCCTCCGCTTGCCTCTGCATCTCCTTCCTCTTACATCCTTCCATCACCCGCTTGGCAGCAGCCTGGCCGACATACTCTCCAGTGGTCGGAGGCCGACCTTTGAACCTTTCTTTGGAGACTGGGGTGTCGGTTGAGCTACCCCCACTCCGCGAGCTCCTGCTCCTGCTCCTCTTCTCTCTCACCCTCTTGTGCGCCCAAAGTCGGCCCAGCTCCTCGCGGGACGCGGGACGACTCGCCGATGGAGTGGACGACACACTCGCCACCGACAAGTTGTCAAAGTCCGACGACTGCGACCCTTCGTCGCGCACCATCCCAGCTGGCACAGACGTTGGAGTACGCCTCACCACCACCTTCACCTCCTCACACCCATTCTCTTCTCTCATTTTTCTCTCCTTCCTCGTCCTATCCACTTCTTCCTTGGTTTTGTTTTGTTTAATTTTATCATTTTCCATATTTTGGTTTCGACATGGGGGATATAAAAAGTCCACCCGGGCAGAGACCCCTGTACCCGGGTAACCCTAATACGCTTGGAGGTCGGGTGGTATCCAAGGGTTGGCCGCTAGCAGCCCGAGATACTGCTCGGACACCCACTCAGAAGAGCGGGAGTACAGCGTCGCGCGAGGCCCCGCAGGGCGCCCCAACGCATGCACATTCAGGGTTTTTTTTATGGTTGTCCTTCCACTTGGACCGGCCAATTAAGGCAAGCCCCCTGGCCCGGTATGGTCCGCGAGACATATCCACGACAACCACACCGAGTAACAGTTTGCCCGACGGGGGACGTGCAAAAGTCCCTGACCAACGACTACTTGACGCCATCGCGGCCCGTCGCACCACGGCATACACCACCGCAACAATCATCCTCCAACAACAACAACAACAACACCCTCCCAAACTGCCACGCAGCCGCTGGTTCTTTAGAGGAACCCACCCTACAAGCACAATCACTGTACTAAAAAGATATATGAAGACATATTTTAGACACAATGACCTCCTATTAAAAGTTGTTCTCTTCCGCCGCATCCATTGCGGTTTAATTATAAAACCGAGGATACGACTACCGGTCCTCTCCACACCTTCGCGATTGTAAAATATTCGCTCCGGCTGGCCGAGGGTTGAGCGGGAATTAATCGTCCGCTTTCTGGGCGCTGATGCCTTTCCCGCATACCGGCGACCAAAGTGGTGGCCGGTCGATAAACGAGTCCCTATTTGCTTCACCTTTGCGAAGACAGATGCCGTCGCTCCAGTTAATGAGCCCCCCCGGCACTGCAAGCCTGGGAACCGTGGGAAAATTCATCCACGGCGGAGGGGAACCTAACCTAACCTAACCTAACCTAACCTAACCTAACCTAACCTAACCTAACCTAACCTAACCTAACCTAACCTAACCTAACCTAACCTAACCTAACCTAACCTAACCTAACCTAACCTAACCTAACCTAACCTAACCTAACCTAACCTAACCTAACCTAACCTAACCTAACCTAACCTAACCTAACCTAACCTAACCTAACCTAACCTAACCTAACCTAACCTAACCTAACCTAACCTAACCTAACCTAACCTAACCTAACCTAACCTAACCTAACCTAACCTAACCTAACCTAACCTAACCTAACCTAACCTAACCTAACCTAACCTAACCTAACCTAACCTAACCTAACCTAACCTAACCTAACCTAACCTAACCTAACCTAACCTAACCTAACCTAACCTAACCTAACCTAACCTAACCTAACCTAACCTAACCTAACCTAACCGCCTCTAGTATCTGGGGGCACGCCGCCCACAAAAAATGTATACGCCGCAAACTCAACGCCGTCCAAAGGCTATTTTCAATAAAAATTATCCGCGGATTCCGCACCATCTCCACGTGCGCAGCTCTTGCTTTAGCGAGAATAACACCACTCGATCTTAAAGTATTGGAAATAGCCGAATTGGAGAGCGTCAGAGTCAATAGGCTCACACACCGGCTTCCCTCTGACATACCCATCGAAACCCCTACACCATTCTCTGAGCTACTACACCCCGCTGAACGCTCACCTATTTGTACGGGTAGAAACACCAACTCATCAGACCCTACCGCCACACACATCTACACGGACGGTAGCAAGCAAGAGAACCAGTCGGTCGGAGCGGCGTTCGTGGTTTTCCAACTAAACACAGAAACACCTACACACACAAAGCTCTTCAAGCTACACGACACCTGCACGGTCTTTCAGGCGGAACTATACGCAATTCATCGCGCAACCATTCACATCCTTAAACAAAGACACAAACACTCCATTATCTACACAGATTCACAATCATCATTAGCGGCACTAAAAAACATCTCTAATACACACCCGATCGTCCATCAAATACACACAACTTTACGCGACATCAAAGCGCTAGATTCTAACTCACAAGTCCAATTTCAATGGGTTAAGGGTCACTCCGGTGACCGCGGTAACGAGGCCGCCGACCGTGCCGCTAATAGAGCCTCGCAACTACACCGTTCCGCTGAACACATCGCTTGTCCACTCTCGCACCTAAAATCAATTATTAAAAAAGACACATTACACAAATCAAACGAGAGATATAAATCTGACAACAAAGGCCGCTTCACGGCGAACATATTTCCCACACTCGGCGACATCCAAAAATTCTTTATTTCTACACGCGTTTCTTTCCAACTGACCCAGTTCATCACGGGACATTCCTTCTCGAAGGACTATCTTTACAGGTTCCAAATCAAAGACAACGACAAATGTCCATGCGACCAACACACCACACAAACACTCAAACACCTACTAGAAACATGCCCCAGATACACCATCCATAGGCACAACCACGTCCAAATGTGCAAGGACACATGCCCCAACCCTTTCTCATTTAACCTCCTAACCCAAACCGAAACCGACTCACTCGTAGCTTTCGTTACTAAAATAATAGACAGCCTAAAAGAGTTCAACCATGAACCCACCCCCCCTGGTACCCGACACACAACACTTGACCTCAGAACAGATTGACTTTGTTTTTCATTTTTTACTTTAATCAGCTCAACTTAATTATTATAATTATTTTTTTTTTTTTCAACATTATATAGAGACAATTTTTTTTAAAATATTATTTTTTATATATATATTTTTTTTTTTTTAGACATGTTTTTTATAAATAGTCGCTTTTAGACATGTATCGCCTCACCTAGCTGACTTCTTTATCTTTTTATGTAATTAATTTATTTTCCTTTTATAGTTTATAGTCACTAGATGAAGGCTTATTTAAGGTTAAAAGTTATTTTAAGTACTCCAGTAATAAATTGGTCAAATCATCCGGCAACTTTCCTATTCACCTACATCACTATGCGCCTCACATTTTATTTTAGGCCGGCAGCTTGAGCACCGGCATCTAGTCAAAGCCCATGATTTGACCACTTTAATTCTGCTTTTTAGTCATAACTCAATGTTCAATATTATATTCACCTTATGTTTTCTCTTTATATAACGTCTCATCTATTACCTCCTATGTACAAAACGGAGTGACAAATAAGAAAGGTATCAAATAGCCAAAAACTCTTTTGTCACTCCGGTTTTATTTTACTAATTTATTCATTAAATTGTATTATAATCTCAATGCGAAACATGTGAGCCTTCTAAAGGACCAATTAAAAAAAAAAAAAAAAAAAAAAAAAAACCTAACCTAACCTAACCTAACCTAACCTAACCTAACCTAACCTAACCTAACCTACCTACCTACCTACCTACCTACCTACCTACCTAAACCTAAACCTAAACCCTACCATATCATCTTACGTATAGGTTGATTTATCATATTACAAATTATTGATGTATTAGACCTATTTGAAACACAAACGATTACGCGTTCTTCATTATTCGCTTATACTTACACCGCCATCTAGTGATAGTTAAAAGAAGTTGTACATTACGGATCAATTTTTTTTTAACTCAGTAATAAAACTACATTTTGTACTTTGTTTATATATTCATTTATTGGGTTCGGTCAATTCATTGTTTTTTATTTTGCAATTATTGAGATCATCGTAAATGTCATCCAAACACCTCGCTTTTGTCTCCGGCACATATAATATCACATATATGGACATAAATACACAGAAAAAGCCAAAGAAATAAAATGCAGCATAAATGCCAATGGAATTTGCCAATGGTTTGAAGAGTAAAAGTTGAAGGAAGTCTGCCAAAGATGCGGTGGACATTGTTGCTGCCATGACTGTTCCACGATACTGTAACATGTTTAAAAAAAATGCTTTTTATTTTTCAAAAAATGTTAAAGAAATGCCAGCAAAATTGTTACTAACCTTAAAAGAAAATATTTCTCCTGTAATAACCAGCGACATCGGCGCTAATCCTGACGAGTCACAGAAGATGCAAAGGCAAAGAGTTAGTACCGGCAACCAATTAGGTAGATAAAGATCGTAGTGTCTGGCCAGAAACCAAGAAGCAAGGACACACATGCTGAGGCCGGAGATCAGGGAGGTCGTAAAAAGTATAAACTGAAATTTTGATAGTAAATTTAAATCTACGTATACTTATACTTCTGGAATATGTATAATGGGTTTGTTTTAAATATTTACCATTTAACTGACAAACTAAAATTACCTTTCTACCAGCTTTCTCGACGATGCTAGAGGCGAGCGCCGAACCCGCTACTTGCACAGCACCTAATATCATTGCCTGCTGATTTGGCCTGAGAAACATGCCATTTTCTTTGGAAGCAATTGCAAATATTTCACCAGCAAAGTTCATGACAGGCACAGCACCGCACACCTCACGCGCTAAGGTGACGACCATGGCCAAGCGGAAAGCCCTCGACAAGATTTTGTCTTTGACTGAAATATACCACAATCACAATATACAACGCAAACCACGAGAGAGAGAGATCTGAGCTGTCTCTTAATAAAAACCAAAGTTATCTTACAAATTGCTTTTAACAAAAACTTGTTAGCTCCCTCGTCGTTTTTCTGTTCTTTTTGCAATAATTGAATTTCAGTGGCGACAGACAGATCCGTATCTTTCTTACATCGCAACCAAGCCATTACTCTAATTGCTTCCTGAGAACAAAATTATAATTGTAAAACTTGTCAAAACAGACGGTTATTTAATATTCATTAATAAATTAAATCTACATTCAAAATGATAAAGCAAATTCGTATTAATTAAAGTAAACATCACTTACATCAGTTCTTCCTGTTTTCACCAAATACGACGGTGTCTCCGGCATCATCATGAATAGGACCAGGTGACAGGTCGGAATGAAAAGACATATCCACAAAATGGTCTGATAGCTTAAAATGTCCCCGATGACATACAGGAATAGGTTGCCTGTCGTGTGTGACAAAACTACCTGTAAGTGTGTAAGTGTATAAGTGTCAAAACCATTGATAAGCAGCAGACACCACTAGGAATGAACCTTACCAGGCAACCTAAAGCTCCTCGAATGCTGTCATCACTTATTTCTTTAGTGTAAATAGGACAAGTGACGTAGGCACCCGCCATAGAGATGCCCACGAAAGCTCGGGCCAAGATGAGAACCCAAACTTGTGTAGAAATCAAGAGGGTCACCCAAGTTGCCTATAATTTAAGTTATTGGTGCGTTAGGAACCTCTGTTATCCCATAAGAAACATGTATTGTATATCCTAGTGTATACTACTTGTATACAAAAGAGAGTAAGTGAAATATAAAAGTTTTAAAAAGCAAATTTATCTAAAAACAATAATAATAACCAGCTTTTGACTTACAACACAAGAAGCGGAAATAAGTATTAGCGTCTTCTTTCTTCCAATCCAGTCTCCTAGCGCAGCCATCGCGAAATTTCCCGGAATGCAGACCAAGTAGGCCACCGCGGCCATGGACGAAACCTAGTGGAAACGGGGTAGTTAAGGAAATACCTTTCTAACATAGAAGCTTTTAATAAGCGCAAGTACGCAACGATACCTCCAAATCAGTGAGGGGCGTTCCTCTGGGAGACTTATCTGACTGCAAGAGCAGAGTCATTGGAGACATCCATCCTATGCTTGCTCCATACGCAAATACTGGTATGTTTACTGAAAAACAAGCGATATTTATAATCACGAAACTCCCTAATTTAAAAAAAAAACACTATAACGCCACGAATAACATAATAATTGTTTTAAGATATTTGCGTGTTTCGTCATGTTTTGTATGTACTGTTTTTTTATGTTTGAAATAAACCTATTATTGTTATGTTTTGAAAGTTTTCTCCGACTGGAAAGGTTCGCCTATAAGCGCAAAATCTAACTTAACTTTGCAATAATACAATTTATAATACAGTCTTATTGAAAAAAGAATACTTACTTAAAAAAGCGCATATGAACTGATTCACTCTACTGCCCTCACCAAATAGTCCATAAAACTTCATTGGCACATTCACATTAATTATCTCTTTCACAACTGTTCATTAAAAGCCAAACGGAACGAATTTTATTGGCCGAGACAGTCAGAATAACAGAAGGGAATACATATTCGAGACAGCTACGTTTCCAAATGAGACTGCGCGCTCATGTTTTAAGAAGTTATTGTTCTCAATTAATCTCTGTAAAGGTCTGTACACAATGTTTATTTGCTTGTGTAACAACACAATAGCAACAGCTCTGCATTTAATCACCCGTCCGTATTTAGATTTAAGTAGATTTCCTACTAGTCATTGACACTGTTGGAAAACTCTCTTTCTGTTTTTATAAAATAATAAACGCCTTGGTTTTTATAAATACAAAAATTAAATATTGCTTGATACTAATCATTTTTCAGGAGAATTTTTCAAAGTACTATTGCAATAAAACTTTTTGAACGGTCGGTCTTCTTTTTTCATTAGTTCAATGTATTATATATTTCAGACTCTACCGACCGAGTTATATATTCTTCTTACCAATTGAAACATTGATAACATATTCGCAAACAAGCGATTAAACACTTTTACACATCTTTGTACAGTCTCAATAGGTTTTTTTAAAGGTGACCTTTTTTTATAGCACCATTATAAAATGGAAGGAGTTTGCAAACAATCAAAGTTTATTAAATAATGAAGAGCATACAAACACGTAATGTATTTGTAACATTTATTACTTCGTCTTTCATTAATTGTGCTTGTCAGCAGTGGATTACATAAGCTCGTCTCGTTCTATCATTTTAATGTAAACAACTTGGTCGGGAACAATGTGAAACTTTATCTCATTACTTTAGCCGAGAGCCATATTCACAAGGAGTCTTGAAACAATAGTTACGACAGATTATTGTAATTCCATAAGAGTAAAGTTAAAATAGATTTTAGTTATAAACGCTCACACATTTCAAATACTTAAGTTATAGCTCTTGTTCTGGCGCATTGAATTAATAAAATAACAAAGTCAAAGTAGAATTTTGGAATAATTTTTTAATTTTCAACTTTTATTTAACGACAGCAACTAATGGGAGTAATTTAAGAATTTCTGATTTGTTTTGATCTTCTATACGTATAACTCCAATGTTGATGGATCGTCATAGAGTCTCAACGACAGGCCATTTCATAAGTGAGCAGACTCGGCGCTTTTTCAAAAGAGGTTTTAGTTGGAGGTAGGCTTATTTGTTTCAGAAAATCCTTCGTTTATATTTCCATTTACATCAGTTTTATCGGTTTTCTCGCCAGGTTCTAAGCGTTTTACTGGAGCCTTTTCATGTACAACAGTAACTGAAAAAAGTAACAAGAGGTTCGTACATACATTTATTATATACTTTTAGATACTTAGAACTCCAGTCGAAAGAAAATTCAGTCGACTTCTCCTGTGTTTATTAGATGTAATTGTAACCTTAACCTTAGCCGTTTAACGATACGGATTAAAATAATCATAAAGTCAATCAACTATAATCTCGTCTGACTATGAGCTATATTTAAATGGCGTGAGTAAATAGAACAGAAAATTTACACAATTTACTTTAATTTACAACCGTAACTGATATTACGCTTCCATTATCTGATTAGATTGAGATCATTCGTTATTTTTCCGTTTCAAACAACATTTCGTCTGAGATGCCTTTGTGGGAAGCTTACCTTTGTCCAGAATGATCTTGAATATAATTGAAAATGGTATTTCAACGAGTGCAGTTAGTAAAATTGAAACAGCAACTGTCACGACTAAGCTTGAAAAAAATATAAACACCTGAAATTTCAAAAGGGCTTTAGACATTGAAGGAGGAGCTTCGAGTGGGATTTATTGAGGTTAAACTTACGGTTGAGCCGACACTGAAGTAGTGGTTTTCAATCATAGAAGAAAAATAACCTATAATGATAGAGAAATGAACTATGTACATTGCGTAAGAAATCCGAGCTGGAATTTTCCAAATATCCATGCTTAAGAAGTAATTAATGGGACCTGAAATGGGTTTATTTATCAGATAAAACATAATTTAAGAATCGTTTAAAAGATGATACTTAGTTATAGGTAAGACTTATAAGAAATACTTACCACCATGCCCTTTCACACACACGAATATAATCCATCCTAAAGCGGCAGACCAAACAGATCGGCTGAATGAGTTAATTAAATTACCGATGGTGTTACCGTTCCAGTCTTTGCTATATTGACTGTAGTCCTTCAGGAAGTTTACGTAAATCACTGAACCCAACAACACGATGCTAATTGTGGTCAAGCACACGCTCAGAACCTAAAAATTTATAGTCAAAACTATTATGGAAAACTATTGTACAAAAAAATATACGCAAAAAAAAAAATCAAATTTACCTTAGACATTTTGAATTGTACATCTCTATAAATGCGAAGGCAATATCCGACAATCATTCCTACGAAAAATGGCGGCGACCGGGTCAGTATATTAACGTAGTAATACACGAAATAATTCCTACGCACAACCGTGAGAAATATGTATGTCGTGGCAATAGTAAGAGACGCCAAGAAGCCTATGGTGAGAGCTGCCCAAGAGGTTCTCCTACTGCCCCGAAGCAACCAAAACAGGATTATGGGTGAAATGATATGAAGCTGCACGTCGATTGCAAGGTACCATGTGACAGGCAGACACTGCAAGAAGGGATATAACCTGTTTTTAGCTCACTCACTCGTTAAGGGGTTGCTTCTTATTATGATCGATAGTTTATTCTGTAGCAATTATTCCACTAAGTCCTAATTACTTTACACAATTTAATATAAGCGGGGCAAAACTTCATGCCTATTAATCACTAAGTATTCAGATAAATGTACCTACTACAGCTAATGGATTGATAAAGTTTTGAAGGTGCAGCAGTGTGCTCCACCAGAGAGCTCGGCAGGTGTGAACACTGTTGCCTGCAGATTGCCAAAACGCGCCGTCGGCTGTTCTATTATAGAACGACGCCTCAAACAGAACTGCTAAGGCCAATACGGGAAACATACGTAGTAATCTATTCAGGTAGAAAACGTGTAGGTTTTTCAGTAGTCCCACTGCAAATCATATTTTTATGTAACTAAAAAAATACATTGTGCAAAAGAAAAATCCCCATAATTCCATTGGGTTCCAATTGTTCAACAGTCTAATTGCGATGTATACTTATTTTAAACGCGAAACTTACTGCTCGTGTATTTAGCCATGCTGATGTAAACCACGAGAAGGCCGCTTATCATGAAGAAGGTGTCGACCGTAATCGGAGCGGCCGTTATCCAAATTGACTTGAAAGAAGTCTGCCACTGGAACATACTTATTTGCTTAGTGGACATAGAGCCACTATGTATACTTCGTATACCCAAAGATATATAAGCCAAGATTACGTACCTCGTGTATATCGAGAAAGTTAAAAGCGGCGTACGTATTTCCTACAAAAGCATGGCCTATGATCACCCAAAGAATGGCGATGGCCCTGATACCATCGAGGCATTGTAACGAGCCAGGTTTAGTAGACTGGTTCATTAACATAGATAAATTCGTAAAGGCAGAAAATATGCCGAACATATTCGGCTTGCCTTTGAAATCTAAAATAATAATTATTCTGTTAGCGATTATAATTTGATTTAAAATGATGTGACTTTTCAGCCGCGTTCAATTTATTCATTCATAGACTCAATTGGGAACACGCACATTACAAATATCACATTCGATAACTCCCAGCATTTAAGAACAATTAATTTTCTGCGTCTTCCGCATAAGTCTTTGTAATATATAATTATTATTGAAAAAGAAACTCATTCATTATTAATGTTATAAGCTCACATACCTTTTTTTAAATAAACTCGATGGTATGTATCGTGGATCGTACTCAATCCAATAATTAATACAAATACTATAAAAACGACACTGAAAAAAAAACAATATTTCGCTGAGACTTCAAAAAATGTTTAGGTACAATTTATATCTTAAGTGGTGTGGGCTCTTGTCTCTTGCCCGCCACTTAATAATACTTACATAGCAATATAATCAGCTGTAACCCAATGCTTGTCGTTCGGTAGTCGACATAAATTGTCCTTATATTGTAGACCGAAAGCGTTGACATTGTTTATAACCTCCTTGGTGGTACAAACTTTTGGAATACATATAGCCAATTGAACCTCAAGGTTAGGCACAGCATCGTTTTGATCAGATCTGTTGAAAATTATTTCGCATTCAATTGAAAAACTGCATACAAAAATTATAATGGAATCAAGAGCAAAAGATGTACCTGTCAGATTTAGTTACATACGGCGCGAAAGGCAAATATGGTTTAAGAGTAGATCGCTCACTCGAGACTCGGTGGGAAAGCATTTCTCTGTTTTGCAACAGAGCATCAGCAAACGTAGGCCACAGTTGAGATTCACGTTTCACTTCAAACGTTTCAAACGAGACATTTTGCGTCAGAGGGACTTGTATCGTACAATATTTTCCCTCGATATCCATATTTTCAACATGTTTTCTTATACCGAGGCACTGGTAAAAGTTGCCCGTGTCACGAAGATTTCCTCCGAGAACTCCTTTTGGCAATCTTAACCCGGAGTCGAGGACTGAAAGGAATCAAGACAAACGCACTGAACGATATAAATGTATATTGGTTGATATACTCCGTGAAAATACTCACAATTTAAAAGCAAGTTGCTGTCGTTATACGTCAGGTAGTTTAACTGTTTCTGACACAAATCGGGGTCGAGCACACTTTCATGCAACTCTACATCAAACGGATAGAAATTTGGAAAGTCTTTTAAGTCCAACCAAGCGTTTGTATACGATATGCTTATGAAAAAAATTAAAGTCTTCATTTTGGAGTAAGTAATGTCTATTGAGTAGGACATTAATTGGGACTCGATATTTATTATTTCTCATCAGCGTTATCTTATCCGCGTGGAGTAGCCGATTACTAAACCAATGGCCACCTGAAAGATAACAAGCTCAGAGCGTTGTTTACATTAACTGCGTCACTAACTGAATGAACGAGCGGCATAATCCTGGTGTAACTTTCAAATTATTTTGTTCAACAAGCGATTAAGGATTTGGAAGATATGCTTTGATTCTTCATGCTTACGAAGCTGGAAAAAGGGTTATTGTTTATGATAATATTCTTTTCTTCGTACGTACGCAGTGTACAAAGATCGTTCTTTCCAGATAGACCTTTGAGTTCCCTTATCAAGACAATCGTGGTTTATCGCGCTTAAACATGATTCACCGAAATAGTAGTATGCAATCAGTGAAAACCTATTATATTTATCAGGTTTTAATAGAAATAATATGATAATAATGAAATAGATTAGAAGAATGTTATTTAGAATTATCATATTATTCATATTTAAAACGAAATGCTAATTATCATCTATACAAAGTACTTAATGAACAGCAATTAGTTGCTCCGAGTTGAAGGGTAACTGTCTGAAGTCAAAGAAACTGTACAAACCAATGACAATAAGGTACTGAAGTTATGAAATAACCTGAAGGTTATTTCATTACTTTGTACCGAGTTTAATTCAAGTGATCATTTCTATTGGATTTCATCTACGCGTCTTTCTTTTGAGACAGACGTTGTCTGCAAATTGCATTTATTAACTTTTTTTTTATGTAAGTGGAGGCAATTGAGCAGGCAAGTCACTTTGAGTGAGGTGTTAACATTCTTCGCCCATGGACACCTGCAACGCCAGGAGGCTTACAAGTGAGTGGCTGGCCTTTAAGGAAAGAGGTACGCTCTTTTTTAAAATTACTAATCTGTTGGTGAGTTCTGCGAAATAGTTCTGTTGTTGTAATATTGATTAATGCGCGAACAAACAAACACGCTTAGCGCACGTGGCGGACACTCTATTATCGTGTTAAACAATGTACGAAGTACAGACATGTGGGGAATGAAAGTAATTTCATGGAGTCAATAAATTGTATTTTGATAGGCACTTGCATACATTCAAAAACCATGAAGCTTAAATAATGTTTGACGTAACTTTATTATAACAACAGTGTAATCTCTATATAACGACACTGAAGGGACTTTGTATTTTATGGCGTATCAGAGAGTACTCGTTAAATACAGATAAGAAAACCCTTGTATGGAATATAAGCTTTAGCAGTTTGTCGTTAAATCGAATGACGTAACATGGAGTTTACACTGTATTGAATAAAAGTTTTTTTTAATATATGATCATAGTGCTAAATAACAAATACAAAATACTATTTATGTAATAAACATGTGGGATTTATGAAGCGTTAATTACAGCCAATAATCTGTAATGCCTCATATTGAATTCTCTCTTAAAACCTTTCGAGATAAAATAAACCTTAAGGTCTTCTATATAGTTACCGTGGTACCAACAATTCGATTTGTCTTGCTTCAATACAATTCAGTAATTTTTGTATAATATAACATAAAATCGATTAAAATAATTGATTCTTTATGGCCGCAGATTATGTATCGCTTTTCGCAAGAAACTTGACTTAAAAGAAGCTTCAAATGTAAAATATACTTTGATTGACGTAATGTACACTTCTTGTATCCTGAATAAGAGAAGTGCGTCACGATTCACAAATGTCTTTGCCTAAGTGTCACGCGTCAATAAACAAGTGCCAATGAATTTGGCCTCCTCTATTTGACAATTATTGGAATCGATCTTCAACATCAAGTGCTCGGCTTGTGTTAATTAAAACGAGCTCGCTCATATAATTTGATCATTATAACGATAATTCCTTTTATCTTACATATGTATTACCTACACAATACTAAATTGAATGTTCTTGTGGAGTTGTAATATTACAAAAGCTACAGAGGAATTAGTTTCACTGACATCTAGCGATATTCGGTGGTAGTGATGAAATAATCGACTCTGACCTTGGTTTTCAAACAAACTGTAGATGGCAGTGTTTGCAAGGAAATTGTAAATAGTCTCTACAAATTACAAATATTTCTTAAAATATAAAATATTATACATTATTGAGATTTCCTTAGACATAAATTAAAAGTTAAATATTATTTCCCTTTTAAAGTACACATAGTAAAAGTAATGTTATGTACCTTGTACGTGTTATATACAAAACCTTTATACATAATAATGCTGCTGCTTAAATAACGCTGCTGTGCATCGGCTCAATATGCCTGATAAGTCAGTATCAATATTATTTGGTGAAAATAATAATTGAATTATTTTTTGGACTCTCAATTCAACATGTACATTGTACATTTAAAAGCAATATTTCTGTGAAATTAAACTATTCTAACGTTCTGAATGTACCGGCCTTTTCCAGTTGCTCATCGGGCGTTGCTTTGACCACAGCTGCTGGAGGTCGACGAGGTCCTTTGGACCCTGAAGGTTTATCACGAAATTTGTATTACTTTAATAAAGATATATGAATAAAGAATATTCATTACTTACCGCCGCGAAAAAGCAGCTTGGTCAAGGTGGAGAATGGCGCGTCGATGAGGACTGTCGCTGCGAACGCCGTCAATGTTGTCAAAAGTAAATGGCCCAAATAATCAAACAGCTGCAAAGAGACAAATCGTCAGCAATAGCTTAACAATCTACCATTAAATATAGCTTTTTAGAGTAGAGACGAAGGTGTACAAACCGATTGCGCTGCTGAGAAGTACAAAGGCCTCAACTGCATACTGGCGGCGATGAACATGAACGAATAGTGAAAGAGATACATCGCGTAAGAGATTCGCGCTGGAATCTTCCACATCGGAAGGCACAGCATCCAGTTGATGGGACCTTTAATACGAACAACGTTTAAGTAAGATTTTATGGAAATGTCGGCTAGTTTCAAAGAACCTGCACCTCCAGCATCACTTTTACAAGGTAATAATGACCGATGGGAATCTGTCTCAAGAAAGATGTATTTGGAATTTAAAGTGTTTAGCAATCTCATTTACACACACAAGAAGTTTTGGTTTATTGCCTTGTAGGTAAATATTATCAAAAACAAGCACACCTCCATAACCATGGACACAGGCGAAGATGAGCCAGCACAGGCCCACCGCCCAAACGGGCCTTGCCAAAGAGTTATATAAGTTGTCTGCGAGCTGGTTATTCCACTCGAGCTGCATCACCTCGTATGTCATATAAAATATGGTGGAAAACATCGCCAGAGCAATAGCCCACGCCATTAGCACGAAAGCCTGGAAGTCAGAAAGTTAATCATTAAACATAAACAAGAACTATTTAAATCATTTAGAAAAACAATTAGTAATCAATGAGAATCTCACCAATGGCAGTTTAACCTTCTTCCCTTTCGTTAATACAAGTAGGTAGCCCAAAGCCATTCCAAAGAAAAATGGCGAACCTCTCGTTAAGGTGTTTTGATAGAACTTCTGCATGTAGTCCGCTTGCTCTCCTAAACGACTGAAGTGATGGAGGAAAACAAACACTTCTTGTTAACACTTAGCGTTTCATTATATAAATAATGCAATAAAGAAAGCTATTTACTTACACGATAGTTGCGTTGTTAGAAGGCAAATCGAACATAAAGTTAAAGATTGTAGAGGCAACAAAAATGGCCCCAATGCCAGCCCAGAGCCCGGACCATGCAATTTTCCGACTTCCCGAATACACCCAGACCAGAACCAAGGGAGATATTATGTGGAGTTGCATGTCTATGGCCAGGTACCACGAATGCTGAATGCACTGAAAGTAACTAAAATATTAGTAAAAGAACTAAACCTGTTTCTTTAAACAACTGACTTTTTGCTTATTAAAGTTCAATATGATAAACATTATCAATTAATAATTATTTTAAAGTATTTTACAGTAGTTGCAAAATCTGTTGCAACTACTTGACTTACGATATCATTAGGATTCACATAATTCTGTATGTAAAGGACAGTGCTCCACCACCAATTGCGGCACCTTTCAACATTTCTGGCCACCGTTAGCCAGTAAGGCCCATCGGCTATTCTAAAGAAGACAGAGGCTTCTAGAAGTACGATGGTGCCGAGAAGAGGAAACAGGCGCAGTATTCGATTAATGTAGAAAACGTGGAGTGTTTTCAAAAGTGATTCTGAAAAAAATTAAAAATGAAAGCCCATACTCAGATGATAAGTAAATGATGCTACAAGATGTCCTATGTGAATTATATCGGGTAGGGTAAAATATTCTTACTAGTTGTCATCTTCCCAACAGATGTGTAGACTAGAAGAACGCCTGTCATAGTCAAGAAAGTGTCGACGGCAAAAACACCGGACTGCACCAGCGTCGCCGGCTTCGATACAAGGAACTGCAAATGATTTTATTGCTTAAAAACCACGTAATATTTCTTGTATTCATTCATTCAAAATGATTGATTTGATATTACAAAATAAACGTTGCCTGCATATTTACATCTATAACGTCTAGGAGATTCGCGAATGTATTGTACATGGAGAAGGTGTGCCCCAAGATGACCCACATCATCGAGATCGCCCGGATGCCGTCCAGGCAGTCCAGGGAGTTGCTGTTCGCCGAGAAGGTGGTCAGGCGGCGCGTGTTCGTGTACACAGAGAAGCACCTCAGCAGTGGGCTGATCTCCTTCGTATCTGCAACAGCAGGGGATTGGGAATAGTAAAGAGGCTTTTGCCGAGCGCATCTACCACTATTCATTTCGTGAACGCCATTTACGTAGGAAGACTATTTGATTAAATAAATATTTAGGCTAAATATAGATAAAACAAAACACGACAATATCCAGACAATGCATATCACTATATATTATCGTGTCATCAAATGATTAATCGATGTGATAAATTAAAGTTTTTTAGCGTTTTCAAACACGTGTTGTTCGTGATTGATAGTTCTCCCTCTTCTGTATATTACCTTCGTTAAAGAGAACTTTCACTCAACACTAAATCCAGTTGATCAATTAAATTTACCTTTCTTTAGAGTAAACGTGCAGTGAAGATCATAACAGGTGCTCGCAAGTGTTAAAGCAGCTAGTATTGAAAATATAACTCTGGAAACCAAAAGAGACAATGTTTAATACGTAAAGCTTCTGGGTTTACTAAAAATAAGTGATCACGTTTGAAGGTTCCAATTTATATTTAGTTTAAATTAAGTGTAAGAAAAGAAAGTTATTTATAATCAGTAATTTAAACATAAACGCCTATTAAAAACCACAGAGCAAATGCCATCAGAAACGTTTTTTCGGATTACTTAATTACTAGGAATCGAAAATTTAAGCGATTTGAAATGACTAATTTCATATAAATACATTTAAAACCTTTTGTGTTGTAAGAACATAACTAATAATATACTTAAAATACAAGTTGTTATATAAACTCGTGGAAGACGTTAGACGTTAAAGAGCTTACATGGCCACGTAGTCAGCAGCTACCCAAGGGCGATCGTTGGGCAGGCGGCAGTACTCCTCCTCATATTCGAACCCAATCGCGCTGACGTTGGCGAACACCTCCGACACCCACTGGTTCGTGGTACAAGTTTGTGGCATACAAACTCCGAGTCTGAATGTGAGGTTATCAAAAATTCCTCCAGGGTTGGGGTTTCTGCAGACAAAGAGTCCTTTAACACAAAGCTGACGATATTAACAATAAAGAATAAAAGTTAAAATAATTAATAATGTCATATGTTACGTGACATGATTAACCTGATAGTTAAAGTTAACTCCATAAATGCCCCGTTTATTTAAAGGCTGTTGTTGAAAACAGTGATAACTTACGAATCGTTCGAACGTTGTTCGATGGCTCTAAATATCGTTTCAGGATCTTTCCCCTTCCTTCTGATTTCGTCGGCTAAGAGACCTCGTCCGTTTACTTGATCGTTTAGAAACGGCAATCGTAGTTCTTGATTCAGAGGCACAGCCACTGCACAGTACTTTCCCTTAATCGGAGGATCCTGTGAATCTGACTCTAGCTCTAGACATTTGAAGTAATCACCAAAGTCATTAGTGTTAACATTGTCCAAAAATCCTGTCGGAAACCGGAAGCCGAGGTCCAAAACTGTAACAAAGAGGACGATATATTTACGTGACACGCTTCAATGTCTATAAGGACAACCAACCAAAATGTGAGCCGGAATGAAAACTTACATCTTAACAGTAACATTTGGTTTTGGAACTTTAAGTGCGCTATTTCAGATCGGCAGAGCTCGGAGTTTAACACAGATTCAAACAGCTGTTTGTCAAAAATGTCGGGGACTTTAACTGGGGCAGCTAGTTGCGTTTTAACATTGTTTACAAGGCTCAAAACCACCAATGCCACGATGCAGTACTCCGAACTCATTTTTACTTTGCACGATTCACGTATACTTTATTTTACGTTCGTAACACACCGCTCTTAGTTGAATGCGGAAAACCACTGAGATCTTATATTAAATAATTAATTTACCAAACTTATCTAATCATTAAAAATGTATAATTATCAAAAATAATGAATTATCATAAAGTTCTCAGAGCACATAATATTCCTGTAATGATTGATTATGTTGATAACATCAAATTCGCAAATATTTTGCCTGAACCTATGACTCAAAGTGAATAATAAAGTTCCGTGTTGTGCAAATAAATAATGGATTCGGCAACACTTCAAAGAAAAATCATGAACGTGCTACTTACACCTCGCAAGCAGCATCTGATTGTCCCACTTCAAATGCTCCAATTCGATCTGGCATTGCTCCTCGTTGATCACAGACTCATACAGCTCCTGATCGAAGGAATCCCTCGGTATAGAGTCGGGGCCATGAATTTGTGCACCAATATTCGTTACACACAAACAAATTAATAAAAACTTAAAACACATTTCGGAAATGTTCACATCTACACTCATGTGGAGGAAGTCCAATGTAGAATAGTGATGTTTCTTATTGTAAGCATCCGTAAGCTACTGGGGCTTTTCACAAGAGGAGTCATGTTAAGAATCTGTTTTAATCTTATCATATATTTAAATAATCGGCTATTTACTAATATTTCATGATTTCCGCTATATTTAATTTGGCAGTTTCGGTGAGGGCTTACTTTTTATAATTTAGATTAAATTTATATCATCTTCGCCGTAGATAACAACTATCGAAAATTTTATTACAAGTGCAGATAACTAGAGACATTCTTTTAACGATAAAGTGTAAAGGAAACTACTCAAGTAGTGGATCTTCTTACGAGGCAGTATACTTTGACGGGATCATTATTATTTTGCTGAAACTCCTATTTGGCGGCGGCGGTGGCGCTAATAGAGAGCCAGCAAACTAAAGTATTTCAAAAAGAGACAATCATATCTTGACCATTAAACAAGCATATTATCATCATATTATATCAAAGGAATTAATTTTTTAAAAAATAATTTTATCACGAGAGTATTACGAAAAGTATTTATTTTATTAAAATAAAATTGAGGAATTAAGAAATTAGCTTTATCGATAGGACTGTGTTCTCGTTTCTCGTTCTCGTAAACTTTGAGGGCAACAAGTCTATTGAATTGATTGATAAATTTAACTAAAAGTCTTTGTTTGTATCATTAACAGAAGTGTAAACAGATCGTACGAATCAATTAAAAGGTGATTGTTAACTACTTCAAAAGTCAAGAAGGAAGGAGGTCTAAGGTTTGATGTACTAGAACTTTATGCGTCGTCTATGACAACTGGGATTTATTATTATTTCTATCAGAAGAAGAAGCCATATCATGTGAAATCGTAACGCGAAAGGAGTGCATTGTTATTAATAATATAAATCTCAGGTTTCAATGTAAATGCGATTGGTTGATAGCGTTTCTCTTAATGAGCATAATTCTCATTACTTATTACTCACTCACGTACTTTAAATAAATATGATTAATTGTGTATATTAAATATATATATTGCTTTCAGTAGGGCGAGACGATTCTTCACTCCGGGCCAGCGCTTGCATCTTTACAAAGCGTGAATTCCATCCCACGTGGAATATTGTTCTCACCTCTGGGCGAAAGTCCTCCAATACCAGATCCTTCTTGATCGCAACGCAGAGCGGTTCAAATCGTCGCTAACTAGTCACTCTCCGACCGGCTTCATCTTTTGGCCCTGCGTAGAGATGTTGGATCACGCACTACCACGTTATGGAACCAGCTGCCCGCCACGGTATTTCCGAACCATTACGATTTAGGGTCCTTCAAGACAAAAGCGTACCACTTCCTAAATGACCGGTAACGCACTCACGAGCTCCCAGCCACGTGAGTGTCTATGGGCGGCGACTTCACCTTTATGGTGGGGCTCCTGCTCGTCATTGTCCCCTCTTCTATAAAAAAATATATATTTTAATGATATTTGTTTAAAGTTCGCATATGACCTCTGGAACCAGGTATTATAAATTTTATCTAAATACCAGCTAAGCTGCAATTTAATGATAAACAAAAATATTAAAATGCTTATGACAACGATAATGCAAACTGAAAAGTTTTCAACAACAACTCTTTGACACAAATCGGGAATCCTCTTTTTGAAAGCCGCAATCATAAAAGTAAACCGCACAGAATATCAAATAGCCTTTAATACAAATATGCGGGCATAATGTACCTCTTCAACATACCAATTAGAACACTAATCTAAGTCGCCATTATTTAAGTTGGGGCACAAAACGAAGAAACTTTTCAGAACAGGGATGGACTATAAAATATTATGTTCCTGAACATCATCAATTGATCTCCCTAATCGTCTCAAACAGTGTTGTTCACCCCTTCATTATTTGCTGCCCATCTTACATCAGTTGCCAGTAAATCCACAAATGTAGTGTTTAATCGGCAAATAATCTTATCTTTAGATTTTTCTATATTTGTTTAATATATAAAAATAACTTGTTCGTTTAGTCAATCTGTTTGTTTCGATTGGAATTGAGTTTCGTTGGTGAGAGTACGTCCCTGGTAGTAATTATCGACGGTAAGGCCAGTAAGTATAATGTCTCATTGTTAATTGTAAGCGGACCTATCTCAGCGGATCTCTTTGCATCTGTCCGCTATATCGCTACGAGAATTCGTGATAAAGATCATCCACTGTACAAATATGTATGTTATTAATAGAAGCAATGTGCAAATATGGTTAAGTCTAATTGCACGCGATTTTTTGTCTTGGAAAAGTCTCTCATATTTTTTGGTTTGATGATTTTTTCGGTTTTCGTTTCTCATTTTCCTACGTCTTTTAGTCAAAGTATTTATAAATTAGAAGAAGCAAACAAAAACACGCGATATAATATGTATACAATATTGGAAGCAGTTTCTAATCGATGTTAATTAATGGTCTTTAGATAATGCTAATAACAGGAAGACTAAGCTTATTGTATCTTATCTAATGATCGAGAGTGCACATTCACAATGGTGGCTTTCGGCCAAACACATGTTTGTACATTATTTGGAGAAGTACTTACAGCTCACGTTTTCGCAATCAGGATTATTTTTTGTTTCATCAAACAACACTTGTGAATCCCGCTCATTAAAAAAAACCTCCACCTAATGAAAGCTACTA
The DNA here is from genome assembly GCA_951799465.1 of Leptophobia aripa. Lineage (NCBI taxonomy): Eukaryota > Metazoa > Arthropoda > Insecta > Lepidoptera > Pieridae > Leptophobia > Leptophobia aripa. The sequence goes on along the minus strand of OX637269.1, from coordinate 8,177,255 downwards.
ATGTCGTCATTGCTGCTATAATGTCGAAGGCGCGAGATTCGCGGAGATCTTTATCACGATACTTTTCCATCCCGATTTTTTACATTACCATTGGTTTACGAGACAGTAAGCTATGGAGCTCTTATACAAGAAAAAGTCCAAGTAGAATTCTGTTACTTGGTAAATTTAAATTAGAATAAATAATTTATCAGTTGCGATACTTGGTCCTCAGAATATTTGTTAACTGCATATGAAATGTATCCAACTAGAATACTCATTGTGATCGCTTTAAATTTGTTATGCTGGTTTATACCTGATTGTATATAATATTAGGTCATAAAATAATTATGCAGGCACAGCTCATTTTTGCGAAATAAATGTTTTGTTCCCGTATTAGTCTTTTCTCGCATTATACAATAATTTATTCACCGTAAATCAGGATGGGCTAAGAATTACCCATTTAAAAGATGTTATTACATTAAAATCCTATTGGAAAATGGAGTAACGCAGTTCACGTTCGCTAAATACATTAAAATTATGCAATTGCCGATAGTAAATGTTTTATCTAAATCGATAACACAAAGATATATTCAAATCCCTGTGGTATATCATTATTCAGACTAATATTTATAAAATCGAATCCGACCGATTACAAAAGTAAAGTGCCACTTTCGGAAATATTCGGCCAACAATTAGGAACACTTTATTTAAAGGGAGCGTTTAAAGTTTTGCATACGAAACCTTCATTTGCCAATTTGGAATTCCGAAGCCAACAGTAGTCATCAAGGTATTGTTAAATGGCCGTTTCTCATTCCATTTCCGGAGGCGATTCCCTTTAAATTGCATTCGGTATTCGTTTTTTAGACATGCGAGCATTTTGGTGCTTGTTAACCACAGACCTGAATTTCACGATAAACACACTGAATAGACAAATAAAAAAGTTGTATCTAAACCTTTAATTATACCTTTCTACTTCTTCCTAATCGTGTACCCTTCTACAGATACACACGTACACAAATTACAATAACTTAGAGTTAAACTTAACCTAGGCTTAGACCATGGGTCAGCAAAACACACAGTTTTTTTATGGAACAGGAAGCAACAAGCCATACAACCATACATGCAACACCAGAGACTTCGAGTTGTGTAGCCGGCCTTTAAGGCCTGTAAACTCAGTTTTTGAAGGCCCCCAAGTCGTAACGGTTCGGACATAGCGACTGACGGCACGAGAATATATTGGAACCGTAAATAGATAGGTTGTCATTAATATTATATCATGCGTTTCATCAAATCAAAGGCACATAAAAACGAATAGCTTTTAAAAAAAGCCATAACGATCGCCCTCAGTGAGAAGCCGGTTTCGTCCTGCGGCGATATATCCCGTCTGAAGGGTGCTACCTTAGCGACAGCGAGTAGCGATAATCCCTTATGATTACCTTACTATATTATGACATGGTCACAAGTGATGGTTGAAACATTCTATCATCCATGCTCTGCTTTCTTATAAACTCAGAACGAACTCCACTAGAAAATATTAATTTACCAACAATTATATATATAGTTTTTAAGACAATGATAACAAAAACATTTTACGTAACAATTTAAAATATCATTATATAAACGCTAGAATACACAGTAGAGTGGCAGTGAAGAGTAAACAGTGAATGTACGTCGTAATAATATTGTTCGCTTAAGCGAACGGTTAATTCCGCTCCTCTTACCGCTGTGCTCTTGCGCCCGCTCTAATTGTCGATGGCTGCAAATTATAAATTCATCAAAACATTACCTTCGTCTCATCTGGAGATTTCTCATGCAAATCGTTCTTGCGAATGTTTGGTTCGCTATGTTGTTTTCTATCGTTGTACTGGTTGTACTGGTCAAGTTGTACTGGTCAACAACTCGTGCACCAGAATTACAAAAATCCGTTTGATAAATTCTTTTTCAAACATACTTTATTTTTAGACATTTACTTAATCTTACACCATTGCTGTATTAAAATCAACTTTTGGTTAAATACCATTGTTACAGGTATACATGCCTACTTCAATATGAAATAGAAAACGCAAGTTATTATTACGTTGATGTTGAAGGTAAGGGCGTACGTTTTCCACGGTTTCTACAATTCATACAGTAAATCTACATTCGTACAGTCTAAAGAGGATAAATAATTCGGTCACACTATTAACAACACTGCCATTGACGCATTGACACCGCACCGCATATTTAAACCCCAATGTCTAACATGTAAAAATGAACTTGTCAGATTTCTGACAGTAATTCCAACGTGAATGTTAAAAGCGGAACAATACTGGCGGTGTGCAGAGGATTTACATCGCTTGCTACAAATGAGTTGAAATAACTTACTAATATAAGGAAATTTGTACACGACTTCAGCATTATAAAACAAAATAGCATCATTCAACTCTTTTTGGTAACTTTCGGCTGATAAGTATATCAACATCAAAAAAAACCTAAACGACTGTGTCTACTTCTTGATGAAACGCCGGTCCTTTAAAGGCCACAAACGTGTATAAGCTATGTACTGTATGTTTATTTAGAAATTGTTAAGAGAGCAAGAGACTGCAGTCTGCAAGTAACGCAACGTATGCGTAAGGAACCAGCCTTCGTTAGTGTCGAGGATGAAATCCGATTACACGTGCTTAGTGTCCGTCGAGCGCGGGATCACCGCGTATTAAAACAACCGAAGGCACAACACTTCGAAGGGCTTATCTGTGGTTTTGTTTGGAATCGAATGTGTCGTGGATGTTTTAGGACAATCGTTTCATTGGATGCATGTAAGGTGTGCTGGCGGGAAATGGTATTATTGTTATATGTTTACGTATTAATTTGGAGCAAAGCTTAACAGCCAATCGCGAGTAAAAACTGCCAAACAATACAATCCGGTAATGCACAGTGCGCGCGAGGTAGGGCGGCCCCGCACTGACCACGCCCTGCCCCAACTCCGCCCATAAGCTCCTCGCGTGATTTATGAACACTTTTTAAAATAATACATAATAATGTAAATCTGTCAATTGTCTTTCTTCGTCGGATTTTTGACGGACATAAATCTGTTCGAAACGTTGCCTTGGTCCAGTGCATTATTAAGAATATTCTCATTTAGTTGTTGGTCGATTCATATCACAGGCATTTGTATTTATTTGAAATCGCCAGTATTGGCTTAAGTGAGATTCATTGGCTGATTGAGTGCTGTAAGATTTTCATTTGAAATAAAGGTGCCTGAGGAGAAATAAACACAAAAATTGAAATATAAAATGTATGTGCCATGAACAGTCTCGGCAAATTAATGAAAAGATATAAAGTGAATCTTAATTAAAACACTGCTGTCCTGCACCAGAAGGTGGGCTCGCTCAAAAGAAATGAGTCTCTAACAATATGAGATACGGTTTGTTATTGAACATGAGCGTCGTAGGTGGATGATGCAGAATGTCGATGACCCAACACACCTGGCGCCTAACCGCAATCCGACAAGTACTGATGTATCAGTTTTACTAAAGGCAAGAATTAATCCGTGAGATATTATTATTCAGACGCATTTCGATGACTTCAACCGGCTGACAAGAAGCGAAAGGACATTAGGTAACCTTTAGATCAATTGTCTTCAAGTCTATCTTTAGAATAAGCTTGTTTGCTTAAATAAGATGTCAACAAAGAAAAGTGGAGACGAAAAACTACAGATGTCCATAAAGTAGGTATTATATAGGATTCTCGACAATGTGATACCTACTATAAAAAATCTTTCTGAAGTACGAAAATAGTACCGCATACAATTCAAATATTTTTCACCGAAAATTAAATTCCACACACACACACACGGGACCCTAATAAACCGTGCGTTATCAAAAATCATTAGGCAGATGCGAAAATAAAAAACGGACAGGTAGCATTAAAATACGTTGGAATCAGGTGCGCGGAGCGAAGGCTCTGGCGTTGTGTCGGGCGGCGCATGAGTCGGCAGGTGCCGCCTTTGGAGGGGGTACCTCACTCGGCGTCTTACAAACTCGATCAAACGCTCCGTTGGCCCCTAACGCCAACGCCCAAGTCTCCAATTCGCGCAGCAGCAGCCTCTGTAGGGCCTTACTCCTCTCCTTTTTATCGAACAAAAAATGAACTGTAAACGCGATCACGGCCGTGCCTAAGGTCAATGTTAGCGCTTCCTTCAGTGCTCGACGAGACAAGATCGCGCGCGCATCCCATCGCTGTCGGTACCGTGCAGCAATATCGCGGTTGAACGAACCTTACCGAAATCACTGTAGGGCTGCGTAATTTATCGCGACGTCTCACAGGACGATCGATCACCGCGACATCGATAAGACATCATCTTCCCAATAAATTATTTATGCTCATCAGTTGTGATGAAGGCGAATGGCCGCATTCCCAGTGATTATTCATTTATGAGACGGGCTTGAGGTGGCTTTGACGGATTCGGGATATGTCCCAGTAAGATGGAGACCTTAGTACTCATCCCTCAGGAGCTGAGCCTGGCTTTGAGGCCGGGAGGGGCTAGAGGTCGGGAGGCTTCAGTCAGCGTTTGGACCTCCACTGAAATACCAAGGGCTGCCCTCTTGTATCCGTTTCAGGGGACGATACGGATCGATAAACTTCACGTCTACTCCTACGTGCCCGATCATGACGTGAGTACTCATATTCAAACGTTCAGCATTCAGCTTTCGATTATAACAAGGACATCTACAATCAACACATGTCTAGACACAAAAATCTTTAACTTTGATTAAGTATTTTCAGATATCTCTTATCGATGACCTAAATTTACATATTTTAGATATTTACTTATTTACAACTTGTGTGTACAATAATATAATTTCTATTAAAAGCTGTGCATACGAGCGTTGACTGTTATTTGAAACGAAATATTTAAATGGTTTTTAGCATTTTGGTAATAAGTGCTAATTAGTCATTTTTTTAATCTGATAAAACAATGGCGATTTTATTTAAATATTATAATTTTGATCGAACACAACGCATAAAAAAATCAAATGTTACAGTTTGATTACAGAACAAATTGCATCCTCAATTAGGTTAGTGTTTTTTGTAGAACCAATTTTAAATATATTTTTAATAAAAATAGAGACTTCTAGGTTTCGTAGATGTTAGGTTGCCGATCTGAGCGATTCTCGGCATTGGGTGTTGCACAATTAAAGCAATTAATTATTATACAAAATAATAATTCATACATAGTAGTATTTTTAATATCACCTGTTTAATCAACTGATCCGATTGATATAATTTGCATTTTTATATTTCTGCAAGTTATCATTAAGGAAATGACTCACTCATCATTGATTGAATAACTTCGTCTGGATTGAATGCGGTGTCGTAATAAAATTATTATCTGAATCTGTGTGAAGCCGACATCATTCAATAACTAGATTATCTCTCATTATAACGCTTATTGCGATCAACAAATACGATACAAATATATTGTTTTTTTAATAGAATTAATCAACGAATTTTATGAAACTGTGACGACTTATGCTTGTTAGACAAAGCCTCCATCTCGACTTCTCGTTACAATAAACTACTTCAATATGTATAAAAAGCCTTTGGGACCGCAAGTGGTCCAGTGGATGAAACTCACGTAGCGCATCGGCCTGAGATACTTTTTACGTCCAATCATAGAATTACACTGTTGGCACAACCGCATGATTGTTTCTAAAACTGTCTCAATTGTTTCCAATTGTTTGTTTATCGATATGCAACGCCGAGGCGATTTCATTTTTGATTTTTCTTTATTTCAATTAAGCCACAATCGTACACAAAAGTTTTAAAGATTTTTTCTAAAATGACAATTAATAATTACAGTTTATAATATTAAAATAGAAAAAAAGTACCCGACAGACCTTAGAGCGGATATATGGACACATGCATAAACTTTCACCAAAATGAACTGGTTTAAGCAATGCCGAGTGTTAAGAATGTACCTAGAACTGCTATCGTAGAGTAGTTTGTATTGTGCAAACCTTTTTGCATTTAATTACGGACGACAACAACGCAAACTAAACATTACAATCAATAAATAAGCTAGGTTAGAAGTCAGAAATTGATACGTGTAAGTTAAAAACTTCACAATTTATAAAAAAATATATTTATCTATTACTTAATGTTACGTCAAAACTTTCGTGAAATTGGTGAGATTCCTTGCCCAGGTGTATTGTTCAAACAAAGGCTTATTAATTCTTATTCCTCAAGCTTTCATTGCGAGGGTCACTTTAGTTACAAGCGTTTTATTAATAGTGCAAACATTGCATAGTTCGAAGAAATATTATCTTTAATATCTGCTGTTCGGTATCTTTGTTAAATAGTTAATTAGATAAATGTTAACTCTTAGTACTTAGAATGTATTCGATTTAAAATAAATAATAATAATATATGGCTATGAGTCCATCTTTCAAGGTGCTGCGTGGAAGTTTTGTAAGGAAGCACGCGCTGGGGCGGTCATTACGGCCGGAGCTTTGTTCCGCACAAGAGGCTAATTACAATTGTCTGAGATGTTTTGACAACGGCTATTTATAATAATACCACAGAGCATTCAATCTCACTAGATTGAGTTCTAAGCCGTGTTGGGCTCGAGTGTAATTCTGGGTAGTCATGTGTAGGTATCTCTGCTTTTTGGGATCACTTTAAGTTATTTTCATTAATTCGCACTCACGTTACAGAGTCGTATCGTCAGAGACTTTAACATTCAGGATTTCATTGTACTCCTTATTTCAAAGTATTAGTATTATTTTTAAGCAGCTTAGGTATATAACTTAGTTGTAGCTTCGAGAGCAGCGCAGCTTTCTCTCTAAATTAAAAATAATAATGCAATAATTAAAAACTCGTTCACCACACGTACGGTTCAGTAATTACTGTTCGTTGATCGTAACTCTAATAGATGGATCACGAAATCATAATGTTTTATGAATAATTTTAAGAGTGTGATTATTAGAGATCCATCTGCAGCAGACATATTGATTTATTGCTTTTATTAGAATAGACTGTTGATATAAAACGAGAGAATAACTACCGTGTTAAAGTAATAAGCTTTAGGAACAATGTATTCGGTTTGGAGGTAATGTGTCGTCGGACGATAATTACTTCATTTTGTGTAACTGAGCTCGAGATAATACCTCTATAATGTGTTCACACGTTTTCTTCCCTTTGTCTCGCAAACAAAAGAATGCGGCACATAATTTTCTAAAATAATTTCATTACTAAGATTATAACACAAAATTGAAGAAGCCATTTTGTCAATGAATCGTTTATTGTCAAATTGGCGAAAGCGATCGATGCTATTAGTTGCTATGTGTACGTGCTGTACTTTGTCTATACTAAACGAGACGCTCGTATGGCATCGCCGTTTTGGAGCGAGGTTTCCGGCTTGACCCGAGTTCGAGCTGAAACAATACGAGATAAAAACCGAATAAGTTAGCACATTAGAAAGAACAGTGTTTTAACAAAAGCGAAAGTTCATTCATGAGATAATTGTGTTTCACTGGATTGCGTCACATGAGTTTTCCACGGACAATGAACTTGCGTGGAAAAGCGTTTTTATCCCATACCATGTTGTTTGTAGGAAGGAGGATTGTTCAACGAGTGGCTTGATTATTGGTATGAGGCAATATTATATCAAATTATTATTTTTATAAAACATTCTTGAAGTTTCTATGGAAATAAATGGCAAAAATCCTTAATCCCTTTTATCGTTCCGAACAATGGCCGTCAAGAGAACGTGGCGATAACTCCATCAATAAAACTAACGCTGATGTAATCTTATCAGGTTTAAAGTACAAATTCACCGAGAAGTGACTTAATTTTCAGTTTGTGGCAAACGCCATTCCAATTAGAAAGACCATTGGGGCATGGGCAATAGAAGAGCCAGCTTAGCTGCATCGGCACATCAATAAAGCTTATCACTGTCGAAACACAGAACAAATTCACGACACCTATGTAATATATAATCTACACAACTATAACTAATATAATAACAATTGCTTAAAATGACTGCTTTGGATTCGTTCTATTAAAAAAGTACGATCTAAAAAGTAAAACACTCACCCCGTATCAGAGCCATAAATACTGTACATAATACGATACGATAAGAGCATGCAAATTATTTATGACATCACTTATATTATTCAGGCTATAAATGAATTACAAATGGAAGCAGCTTATCTTCGTTTGAACTATATGGAATTAAATATAATATTAAATGTTATGAGTAAGGTTTGCGGTATCTTTAATAGACGCGATATCGTTTTATTAAACCGCAACAATCTGATTTTTACGATTCTTGAGTCATCTTTGCAGTATTTCATTTAATATTTTAATAAAAACTAGGTTGCTAAGCTCTATTGAACGTTGTTAAAGCTGCATTCAATGATTTACTGGACAGTGGGAATACATGACGTTGCACCAGTATCCGAACTTCAGCACTCCGCCAGTAGAACTGCGAAGGTTCTTGAGTCTTTGGTGGTTTGTGGATACCATTAGTTACCTTCCCGCCGGTTTCCCCGCGTGTGTATGTATATTTCAACGAATGACTGTGAATGGCATACGCGCCATGTGATCTTTACAATTGTGATTAGCCGGATTAATGGAGTTTTTCACAAATATTTAGATAATTAATCAAACTCGATTATTCGTCCTTTTGTCAGTTTACAAGAATCGATTAATAGCAAGTTTATATAATCATAACAAAAGCGCACAATACCATTAGAAGATCGCGATAGCGCGTTAATTAATTGAAAACAGATGGTTCCTTGTTAGTCGATTGAATCGAATTAATTGATATCAGTATAATCGACCAAATACAATGACCTGTTGGAGCCTACTTTCTACCCTAATCACCTATTGTTCATCACACTAAATGTGCACCTCGAATGCTGTCCGTGCGCAGCGTATTTTTACCTCCTATACGTTTGGCCTTTGTTGCCGAACTTAGGATTATGCGACTAACTTCTTTAAAAATTTCACACGAATATTAACAATAAGAAATTAATAAAACTTAACGATCACCGTTCATAACCGCAAAGTGAAAATGTAAATCACGAAGGCGCCTTCAGTTCGTTATTTATTTAACTAACGACAGCATCTCAGCCGGCAGCAGGTGAGTCGTGGTGAGACTAGTTACTGTGGAAATTATTAGTTACTTGACTGTTATCTGAACAAGAGAGCGAGGTAATAAAATATAATTATTTGTTGGAAACCAATTTGTTGCTTTGATTTGTTTGCAAGTTTGCAATGAAATAACTGGAGTAACTGCAAAGTGTATTTTATATACGCATTGTGATATTTGTCAGTTTTTTTTTGTTCTAAACTCGGTTATATAAAATATATCGCTATATATATAGCTGGATAAGTGGAGAGTATATTTTTTTAAATTCAGAACTCGTTTTGCGTTAATTAACATTTAAAATAAGTAATTTGTTGAATAATAATTATTTTTTCCTGTTTTATTTTTATCACATCTGTTCATATATAATTCACTAGACTTCGGTCTATAAGTCCTGCCTAAAACATGCTTTATGTAATCATTACGATAATAATGTAAATGAGAAATGATCCTGTTTTATTAGACATTTAAAAAGGGCCCCAAATAACGGAACCCAAGACCGGAAACACTCGATCACATGCGTCATTAGTCAAATTGCGATAAACCGTAAAAAGTACGATCAGAGCGGTGCAAATTTGATAAAGCCCCATTTTGTTACCTGCGAAAAGAATCATCAAATTATCAATGGACGAGGGAATTGACATTTGGTTTTAGAAAAAACTATGAGAAATGCTCGAAAATGGTCTCGCTAATGCGCTGTAATTTCACCTGAATGAGATGGGTTTTTTTTGTACTTTTTATGTAACTATGATTGAATAAACATAACAATAAGTCAATAGCAAATTGCTCATTTGTAAATTAAACCTCAAACTATGTTTCAAATGGATTCCGTGAATTAATACACTTAATAAAATATTGCGTATCGGTATCATGGGAATAGAAAAGTCACAAGTTGACCGTGACGTCTTAAATTACGATCACTTTGGTGTCAATTGTCAAATACCTATAATTCTATGAGCATTGGTGCGTTGATTAAGTGCATCATTCGGTCATTTATAATAATTATAAGTATTGATAATTAAAACAAATGCGACTCAACGGCGTGTTATGTAAAATGTCATGTGTAAATAAAGCAAACACATTGAATTGTGCTCCGTTCTCACAGTCGACTTCTGGTCGTTAACCTACAACTTCATTGATAATTCCATACTATTTTCACTTTCATAATAAAGTAGGCAAATCAAATGCAGAACAAGATTAAATATTCGTATTAATTATGCTAATATTTTTTGAAACGACAGGACGTCCGCTACTTGCTAACGAAATCTTGGTTCCCAGACACTATGGAGGAAACGGTCACGCAAGCCTTATCGGAAACTCAACATAATATTCAATTCTTCCCAATAAAATATAATTGTTTTGACAGACCTCAAAATTATTACTGCGCATCAAACATTCACAACACAGCTTCTTAATCAATCAATGAAACTAGTTCTACAAATTGTGCGTCCACTGTCGCTGAATTAAATGATCTTAAATATTCACGATTCGATTTGATCCAGTAATGGATAGATATCTATCAAAAGTTTCCTGTTGGTTGGTAATTGTGAATAAAAGTTGTCGTGACTGCCAGTTGGCGGGTAATGGAAATGCTTAGTGATTAGTTGTCGGACATTAGGAGCGCAGTTCAAAAGTTAACACTTTTGGGTCAAAAGCATTAGCCACCTAGCGGGCGGCACTAACTTTAAACACATAAAAATATCTTAACACTTAATAACTGCTCCGACAGCACTTAATAAAATGAAGTTTTAGAATATTAATAATGCGATTAGGGGACATGACTTCCGACGAAATCTCGGCACCGGAAGACGAGTCGTTAATGAATGTGAGATTTTGTCAATTGACGCTCAAATCAAACCAGATTTAATCTCTGTTAACGGTTGTTCTTTCCAAAAAAAAAACGCTAGTCTCTTATAATTACTTAGATCCAAAGCATAGAATGGCTTTTTGCTGTTTGTTTGCTTTGCTCGCATTAAAGGTAGTAAACATTTCAAGTTGGGGCATTAATTTCGTAATTTATTCGATTTCAATCAGTTCTGTCTGCTTCGATGATGAATAATTAGTTGCCGCTGTAATCACTATACCGTAAATATGTCTTATTTAAATTTATTTGTATGTGAACTTAAGATTGGCGGCAAATAGAATAAACACGCTCTGATTAAGTGGGCAGTTAAGGATTTTAAGGAATTCAATAAAAAATTAATTAGCCATGAACGCGAGTTATTCTTGTTTTGAATTAGGGAATAAATAATTGAAATTAATAGAAATCAGATTATATACTCTGAGAAACCATTATTTATAATGCAATTTATTTTGTTTATGACATCAGTAGAGTAAACGGGTCCTCGTCCACAGGGTAACCTCAGTAAGAGCCACCGCAAACGACTCACTCATATTTCACCGCATCGCGACTTGACATTTAATATTTTATTTACTATTCATGTTCATTGTCACGAAACATTGAATACGCCTTTTGATATTTCATTCGCATCTTTGCATCATATTCACACACAACACACACAACATCTATTGGCCAGTTAGGCAAATTGTCAAATATCAGAATACTTGATAGTGAATGTTCAAATCAAGTTGGTGACAATCCACCTTCAATCATTCGCGACGGCAAGTCGAACACTCTGGCTCTAGCCCAACAGAAGTATTGACTTTGTCTTTCCACTAGATGTTCTGGATATGTCCATAGACCTGTCAATGTTTGAAGATCTGTTGTACCTCATTAAAATCACATCTAATATTTCTGACTAAAATCAGTAGCTTAATCGTCCATTAATTTGTTGGACGCGAGAGCAAAAGAACCGCTCAAGTCGATTTATTACTTTTTCCCACAGCTCGTTTATTTTATGCCTTATTTTTATACAATACTATTTGATTTCAACCGACATCATTCATTTTGTTGATAAAACACTAGATTGTGGTCTATCGGTGATCATTTTCAATTACTTTTTTAAAATAAATATTGCTTACCGGCACTCAGCGGGACAACGTATCTGAGCCTCATCTTCCTAATTGAGTATTAATATTATCATCAAATAAAATGACTTGCCGACAGTGCATGTGACGCTTTTTTAAGTTGCCTCAAAAATGTTTAATGGGTTCGAAGATGAAGTAGTATATTTTGACCAGAAAAATGACGACTGCACCCTCGGGTAGATCCGATGTAATAGTCCAGCAGATTTGCTTATTAATAAGTCCGGCAAAGAATTTGTATCGGCTAACGGTAAAGCCCGGAATGCTAATACGTGTTTCTTACCAAGCAATTCTCATTTATCTCTTAAACGTAGGTAACCAGTGCATGGTTTAATTCGATAGATTATCTTTATGTGCCCTCTTAATTATTACTGTCTCAATATGAATTGGAATTGATTGCGAGTGATTTATTTGAGGCTGTATGGAGGTGCTTCAAAGAGCGCTTCTGTGAATGTAATGAATGAGTCAAGCTGTTAAATATACAACATTTTTAAAAGACAGTTAAATGTGCGTACACAAAGATTAAGGGATACTTCAAAATCTATTTTATTGGCAATACATGTATACGTAGTAGTACATCGACAGCATCAGCCACCTTGTATGTAAAACCGGATAATACAATCGTGTCGTACAGCATAATTGATCAGACATGGTGGATGCATTAAGTCTTCGGAACATGTTTTTGTATTTACGCTCAATGTAATAAAGCTCCTAATTGAATTCCATGGATATGTGGTGGTGCCTTTTGGTCGTTATGTAATTTGTTGAATTCATTTAATGTGATAATTTAACCAGAGAGCGAGCTACCGCCTTATCTACCGTAGCGTATTATTCGGTGTTTCGCTACTGATGTCTTCCAATGAAACAGCGGAAAGGCATACTTTGAAAAGAATATAATTTAAATTTAACAACAAATGAACTAGCTTACCGAATTGCCGCTGTGTTGCTTGGACGCTTTAACCCTGTTATTTAGACCAATTATTACGTCAGAGAGGCATTTAAGAGCAAAAAAGCGATAGAATGCACCGAGTCCTTGATTAAAAATGTGACGGGTTGATTGGGGAAGTTTTCGTCTGCTTTTCAGTTGAGAGCTTTTTGCACAGTTTTACCCTCTCTTATATGGACTTAAAGTTTTCACACTCAAATCGATTCTACGCGTGACTTCATTCAAGTGCATATTCCGGTTTATTATAGTAGTTTAAGTAAGTTAGCACGTTCTGAATGTTTAAAATAATTCATGAATATAGTTTTAAGATATTAAATCTATCTGCTCACCTTCTTTAGTTTTGCCAAGTGGGACTATTTTTAAGGATTTTCAATAACACAAAATTGTAGTTTCTATTCAAAAATTAGTGTTTAACTTATATTATAATGTTTAACGGAGGTGAGCAACAGGCGACAAACGGTAGAGAATAATGCTGTACCGCTAAGATATGAACTTTGCTACGTATCGTCATTTTCATGTCCCTACACATCGGCAATCATGAGGCTCTTGGGCAACTCAGTGTGTCAGTGAGTGTCATTTATCAATCAATTTAACGAACTAGCCTAACAAAGTTAAGTGTGTTTACGTATCAATTGCAAAGCAACAGGTGAGCTGTGTAATAATTGAATAACAAACAAGTGTAATTTCACGGCTTTTGCGTGCAATATTGACCGTGACGTCATATTATACGGTTCGGTATACCACGTGCGGCGCTGGAGGGAGGGTGGCAGAGCATGACCACTGAGACCACCTGCCTCAACGTGTTCGGCAAATCAGAGCCTGACTGCTAAAAGCGTTTGGTTTACAGTAAGTTGGGTCTATACTTTCCGTTACTAACGTAATGGATGAAAATAGAAACTTGACATTAAGCAGTTCTGGGTCGATATTTGCACACTATTATTTTGTACACTCACATCGCGAAGGCTGTCAATTGGTTCACAATCAACCGGTGCGCGGGAGATGAAATGAGGTGCAATTTCGATCATGACTGTACGACTTAGGACCGCAGACGCCTTCGAGACTATTGTGGGTCAAGTGATAGGCTATCCTGGGTTCTTAAGGTAACATAAGCCACCAGCCTTTAAGACGAATTGAAGGGAAGGGTCCATTATTCTTTAATTATATTTACAATATAACCAATTCTTTCTTGAACCACTTCTGCTCTTGAACGATACTTTATTGTTGAAGCAAACTTGCATTTACTTGTCCGCGCTCTCACCACTTGCACCACACTGCGCAGAGCGTAATGTTGTATTATTATTGCGTACCTGCGGCCTTCACGACTCGCTTGAATTACTCTCTTGTTGGGCACGTGCTCTATCCGCAGACAAATTGGCTGTTTCCAAACGTAGAGCTTCGTTTGCTCACCTTTTTAATGTCAGTTTACATGAAAATAAAATAAAGTCAATGAATGAATAAGCAAGCAAGATGAAAGTTTGTCCTAGCACAATCTTTTAGGTTGTTTAATAGTTGTAGAAATAAAAAATGCTCTACAATGATTTACAGTCACAATTTTAAAGATCAAACTCAATAGAAGTGTTCGACATTCCTAAAAATATGTATGCGCGTGCGCCGAGCAATTTGGTGGAAGTGCGGCAAATAATCGCCGCCGGCTGCAATCATGCCGGCACCGTTTTCATTGTCACGCGAAAATTATACCACGATTGGTAAATTGCTTTAGCTTCATATTTTCAATTGAACTAATGACTATCCCAGCGCATGAGTAACAGATAAAAACTATACATTATAAATACCATTCGAGTTTATTACAAACGAATTAGAATAATTATCTGTCAAGGCTCTGTTAAAAAGTGTCTATGACCTGATGATTAACAAATAGTCAAAGCCGCTTACGAGATACGAATTGATATCACGCTGATATCGGCTCCACGTAATACTTTTTATAGTTTACTTTATTGTTTTGAATTTCCTAGTTATGTTTCCTTAGACTATGAGTACCTGCCGACACACAATATCTATGAATGCCACAAACAAGATAAGGTGAACTGCGATAATTAAAGAATAGAGTTTGTAATGATTACACAACCAAATCGAGAATCGTATTAATCGTATGGTGACGTACGTGCCTCGTCGTTGAATGGAAACGAATCGTCAGTCAGCGCATGCAGGGACGTCAGTAATGTTCGCCCGCGGCTCAGACCTTCATTTGGGCTTCTGTTTAAGAACGCAATCATTAAATTATAATACACTTTTTATTCATGTTGGATATAATACAAGAAAATTGAGTCCTACACCAGTGCATCAAAGAGATTTAAAATGTTTTTCTTTCTTTTATAAAGCAGCCCTGCATCATATTCTCGTGTATGTACTTACACTTATACATCTATAATCTTATACAATCTGCATCTGCAAAGGCTCACTATTCAACGCAGTTCGGTCACAATTAAAATCGGGTCGAATGGAATGTGGAAGTTACTATGGCTTAATCGAGTTAATAAAGCTTGTGAAGATATTAGACTTTCTTGCTTTATTTCCATGTACTCACGACGCCCATTAAATTTGATTGGGACAATTTGGGAGACCGATTAAAAGTCGATATTGAATCGACAGTTGGCCCCACGTTGAATTAAATTTTGGTTTAGAATTATCCCATTTTGTAGGGAAATTGTAACCGCTAAATATGGTTGAGACTTTGTTGAGAATTTAATCTTTGTTAGTTGTGCTGTAACCAAAATAACTACATAGCGCGGGCGGGTATCATATAAATCATTTGAAATAATCCGCAAATAATTAATTAAATTCAAATCACAATTCAACAAAAGGCAGATGTTCAAATCATTTAAAAAATAAACTGCTGTGAATTTCATTCATATTCACAAACACCTCAAATCTCACGGTTGTTACAATTATGATAATGTCTATTTGCTTTTAAAATATCTGTAAGACATTTTTGCAGAATGATCCGCCTGCTTGTTTGCCCCCTTAAGAAACAAATATTAATTGATAGGAAACTTTTACACGTGCTGCATTCCTTATTATTCCTGATGACTTACTACTACTGATGAAAATAAACTATATGTTTCAAAGCGTTCTAGGCTACTTAATTATATTGTACGGTATTACTTCGTGTGCCGCATAGGTTATATGTGTGAGGTATATTAGGCAAATTGTTAATGCTGAGATACGTTTTATGTTTGCTTCAGATTCGTCACAGATTTGGACTTTACGACGAAGTGTGTACCTCCAGGGGAGTTCAGGTCAGGCATTGTAATTGGGTGCGGTTCTTACGAGTCTCGGAAAATTATGGTCCTCAGGTATTTACTACTTTATTTAAATAATCATGAGCAAAATAAAATCCCATATTTATCTATAAAACAGATTCAAATTCATCATATACGGCGTTATCAATATAATTCAGAAGCTCCAACAACTCTATATCATAGTATTTCTAAGCTTACTTCGCCCGTATTTCCTGTGAAATATAGCTCGCGAGTGCCATCTATCACGATTATTGTTCTCAGGTGAACCTCGTGTGCACTAAGGTGAAAGGCGAGCCTGTCTACGAGGCCGTGAAGCCAGTGTCTCCTAACACGGAACTGGTGGTCTACTACTTGCCCGAAAGACCGGAAGAACTATTCTTTGTCAGAATGAGAAATAATCTGTATCGGCAGACGATGGATTCAATTTTAGAAGGTGAGTCCTTTCTAGGAATAGTGTAATAAAAAAGCTCTTCTTCTTGAAGCACAAGATAAAAAGCCATTCCGAAAGCAATATTGACAGGAAGGAATAAAACTCAATCACCAACATCAGCCCAGTCCGTTAATTCCTAAATAAATGATTGTTATTAACGGTGTCTATATTTGAGTGATCTCAATAAGTCTGTTCACTCGTAAATTATTAAACTTTTACTTTTGAGTAATAGTTCAATGTTCCGGTTTTATATCGTATATACAAGTATGCTTGTAGGTGCGATGATAATTTACATATTATGAGAAGTAACAGGGCAACAGAACGTCAGGACCACACCTCGATGCAGCCTGCCAATGGTGTTCTGTATTAGCAAGTGGTCGTTATGTTAGAATGTTGAGAAAGTGGAGTACACAAACTGTTTACGATCGACATAGTAATTGAAAGGTATGAGACGATGCGTGGAAGTGGTGGAAATTATAATCTTCATGTTTTGTTACAATTGGCTATTAATTACATTATGATTAGGTACACAGCTGTAAAGTACCGTTTTTCTAATTTGCAATAATTTCAAAGATTTACTTGGTGCAGTAAATCTTTTAGAAAATAAAGTATAGGTTGAAAATATTAGATAAAGAATATTCAAATTAATTGCCTCTGTCAAATTATTTTAAAATGACACTAAACGTATATAAAATCACGCCCTTTTGCATATAAATGAGAATAAAACGTGTTTACAAATTGCGTATATAAGTGTCAATTAATAACTTAACAACCTTCACATTTAACACATTACAAAATATTAACATTCCTTAAAACTAGCATCGTGTTACACTTAAAAGGTACTTCAAGTTAGGGACGCGCCACACCGGGTGACATCGCGAGCAACCATTCGTCTAGTTCAGCCCAGATCACGGGATGACCCTCTACTGATTGTTTCTATTACTAAAATTAACGAACTACAAATAATGTAAATAAGTCTGAGACGCATTGGAATAAACTTAATTGCTAAAAGACCCAGTACGATGTGTCCTTTAGGTTTGCTGCGCGTCGGCAGATCAAAGGGTTGCTAAGTGGATGTTTTCACACGATAGTACGAGCGTCTAGATTGAGACTGTAGCGTGTACACGCGACAGATAACGGGAACGATTCATCGGCAATACGGAATCAAATTAATACTCAATTTATTGAAAATTGATTGAAATCAAGGCTTTGCAAATAACTCGTAATGCTATATTTTATGCAACATGTGTAAAGATGGCTATACATTTAATAATGTAACGAATGAACTAAGGACAATGATTATTTAAAAGTTAGTGGTAAGTGGCGCCCTCCCGATTAAATGTCTCGCGGCCGGTTGGAGGCGGAACGACAAAGCAAATGTTCGACATCTCACAGGCCGGTAGTGAGTGTATCGTGATTGGTTTTTTATCTTTAAAGAACCGATCGATGACGCGAACTAATCGAAGCCTACATACACGATACTAAATTATAGGTACACGTTTTATAGGAACATAATTATTTATAACAATATTATCATTTTCATTAAACGCCGCTCTTTTTATTTCTAAAAGTCTACCAATCAATGTTTTATATCAAGTTTATTATAGACATATAGTACAATTTTCAAAATATTTCGTCAATACTTGTCAAGAATTGGTGAATTAACAGTCGATTAATAACAAATATTAAAAGGCTAAAGCTGAATAAAAGCAACGACTTTAACCGGAATATTGGCATCGATAAGGATTGCGGCTCCGTTCGCCTCAAAGGCTGATCCGATCTCTCGCTCTCCTATCGATTATCCGAATGCTGTCGGCGGAAGCCCTATATCGCTGCACAAACATCGCTAAACGTTTGAGGTCTCTACATCATTCCGACTTATTTCAATTGGGAATATTGTTCGTGAACTTTTATAGTGAAATTATTTTTAACACAGTTTAATTATTATGCAAATCACAGCCACGTTGCCTTTAGTGAAAAAAACTCCGTCTACAATAATTATTATCCATGTTAAGGTGAATTAATACCATGAGAATTTATTAAAAACACATGTCTTATGCACAATTTATTACAACTTCTATTTATTTTGTAATCGAGATAGTTAACTAATGCAAGCGCTTCCCCTCTTCTAAGATTCATAGCTCAATATCCTATAAATCATAAGCATGAAAATGTAAAGGGTCCTTTATTAAAACAGTATAATCGGTATAAACGGAACATTGCCAACACAGAATAATTGTCAAAAGGGTGATATTGGTTTTGTGTGAATTGATCACACGATAACTACGCAAGAAATAGTTGAAAAAGTGAAACAAGCCTTTGATTTGAATGACTGCTCGCAATAAAATGTCTAGACTTCAATACCCCACATATTTACGGTTGTCAATTAAGTGGATCATTAACTTTTTGAGTTGATTGGTCTTGAGTTTTAATTGTATAAATATAATACGCCATTGAATCATTCGGTTAACACTTTTATGGCAACTGATTATGTTCGATGTTACCTTTTATTGTGCTGTTGCCTTTTATTTTTAAATTGGCCAAACAAACGATTGATGGTCGTTTGATTCATTTGTTTAAAGCTTTTCTAAAATTCACCTTTCTTTACAGATTCACCTTTAGACCTCTCTACTTCTCTCCTGTCTCGGGTTCTCTTGCCCATATCACCTCCATCAGGGCCTGACGATGAGCACAAATCGGTCTCCGGTGATTCGATGGCATCATCCTCGGCAGGATCATCGAACGAATTGTTGGACATGACTCCAAAAATTCAAAGAAGGCCAACGAAATCGGAAAGAGCTTTATTACCGTGCGAAGTCTGTGGCAAAGCTTTTGACAGGCCGTCGTTGTTGAAAAGGCATATGAGGACGCACACCGGTAAGTCATCCCTTTTTTTTTCAACACGACTTCTCCTGCTGATTTGTAATTTTGGCCGACTTTTGCGGCCACTTTTATTGTGTGTGGCAAATTATTGTTGTCTGACTTGAACAAACAACACAAAAAAATAAATAAATTTGTAGGTGAGAAGCCTCACGTGTGCATGGTCTGCAACAAGGGCTTCAGCACATCAAGCAGTTTAAACACCCATCGGAGGATACATTCTGGGGAAAAACCGCACCAATGCCAGCACTGTGGCAAGAGGTTCACTGCCAGCTCCAATCTTTACTACCACAGAATGACGCACATAAAGGTGAGCTTTTCAACTTTGAATTGACCAAAATTCTAAGCTCCTACGTAAAATGTAACTTCGTATTTAGTTATATTGGACATCGATATTATAATAGGCATAAAATTGTGATAATTATCAAAACAGGATTTTGACATGACGACTCAATAAAATAGTTTAGCTTTATCGCGGAAACGGCTAGTGATTTTATAACGTTTAATAAAAACTAGTTATCCTTGTAAAGACAATGGAATCTATTACAGTTTTTTTTCTGTTAATGTCGCATCCTTTTGCGTTAATTGTTAATTGTTTTTTTTTTCGCAAAATGCATTGTTGAAACTATAATCAATGCATAAGTGATTGTATGAATGTTTGAACAATAAATATTGAAGTGTTATTTATGTAAAGTGGAGTATTGTTACAGATGTAATTGACTCAAACACGGAGATGAATCATTGCATAACGTTAGTTGTCAGTCACTTAATCAGTTCCATCATTTACTCTACACTTTGTAGTCACTTTGTGTATATCCTGAACTCGGAGGCTCATTGAATATTTGGTGTGAATCCATGTATATTTATAAAAAAATATGTTAAAGAAAATTAGCGTTTCAAATGAAAATTGTAATTAGCTCCTGAGAACCTCAAAAGTCTTTGTTTTGAAATAAGCCCAAGCTATTAATTATAACAAAATAAAGTATATTACAGGTATTGCTTGCGATGGTACCGTGCTCACTTCCCATAACGCCCCTTAAGTTTTTACTTTAACTATGACCTCATGTGTCCACGACTTAAGAAAATCACACAACCGTCACGCTTAACGACTACAGGGTTGCTGTGACTCCATCTTTCAAAAGCCAATTTGTTTTTAAGGCACTGAGACTTTCCTCGAACATCTCTTGGTCAGTTTTACAGTTTTCGTACGCCACTTTGGCGTGCGAAAAAAAACAACCTTAACTAGACAAATGGTGTTTGATAAATTGAATAAAAGATACCGTACACAAATATTTATAACGAATAGTTTGTAAGGTGCTCTAACTTTATCTGGCGAAAATGAAACGACTTCAACAAATTATGTAAACCAGTCTGTTATATAAAAGACAATAGTTGCAGCCCTAATGTCTTAAGGTGCACCTGTGGTAAGGGAGGGGCCGATAAATTAGCGGGTCAGGTCAATCGTGGGAAGTTCAGTGGGCAGGTACTGTGACGGTTCAGTTATTGAATCATCCAGTCTCTCTCTCTCTTGTCTTATTGAAAGCTATTGTTGCTCTTAGCTTTAAGCATCAAATTTATTTAACCAGCTTGGCTACTTAAGTGATAAAAGTCATTATCTAATACTGGCTTTGTTAAGCTGGCATTTTATTGCTGGCTTTAATTATTGCGTTGATTACGTACAGAACACAATTTGACCGCCGTGGTGCGCTAATAAATCGCTAAACAGCTAAAGCATAAACAGCCCAAACCATATTCCCACGAGAGCCAGGAACCGTATCGTACAAGACGATACCAAGACGTCGCGCGCAGCGAACCACATCTTTTCACACGGTCGACGATCGTATGTGAACTGAAGATGACCATAATATGACTAAATTCCAAATATATATTATATATTTATCAACTCACGGCATAACGTACAATAATCGTGTGATTTTAGCGTTATCGTTCGCTTTCTTGACGCGTGCAGAGTATTTGAAACTTGATTTATCACTCGCCATAATAAGCTTTACTCGATAAAGCTGATGGATAAAACTTGGATGGATCTTTCAACTGTCTGTCAAGTGAGGCCTGTGCTTTTGCCTATTGTTCATTGAGTAGTCTCATAATAACGCATTGCGCAATAGACTGGATAAAGTTGAGGCACAATGCACGTCCGTGATTTATTATGGGGCGAAAGCCCTTATTCATTGCTTGTAAGGAGCTGGATTTATGGTGAAAATGTATTGCGTAATGCATCATCTTCTGCCGAACGAAGCTGATAAATGAAATAGTTTTAAAGGTCAAAATCGGATTAAAACACATATTTTATGTTTTATAACATTCTATAAGAGAAGTAATTTAATTTTATTAAGTTTTATGAATTGGAAAATTAAGTGATATAAAAAGAGAATCGTCTTCAATCTGACAAAAGAACACTTCGTTCCTGACGCTGTTAAGAAATTAATTCAATGAAAATCTACAGTTGTTATTATTTTCAGCGATTTGCATACGACATCAATTTATCGTGACAGACGCACGTTGGCACTTCCCCCTCGTTAGGGTTTCATCTGTTTGTCAGCCCATCACTCCAATCGCTGCTCGACCACGACCAGCCTCTTTATTGACAACTTAACGGGCCTTTGTTACTGGCCATTGTCGTGTGGGACAGCATTAAAGGGCTTCTCTGAAATTGTCACGACACAAATCTACAAAGTCTCGGCTTTCGTTGGCTCTTAGTATATCAAATCAAAAATACTAGTCATGGCATATCCTTCGACCCTCAACGGTGAGTGAAGGTTCTTGCTTCCAATGCCAGCTGCACCGTCTGTGCTGGTTTCCAGCACGTCTTGGACCCAAAAATCGACGACAACCAAACGTCTATAAACAATTAAAAATGATCAAAGATATTAAAATCGGAGGCCAAGACTCATCCTGCGTTGTGATGTCGCTAGATTTTTTTTTGTAACGCTTTTAGGTATATCAAAATAATAATAACCAATACGACGCAAATTCAATAAAAAATACCTTCAAAAAAGATAAATTAGTCAAAAGCATTAAAACTAGTTCAATCGGTTTCTCAATACGTTAAGTAGCGAGTGTTTATTTACGAAAACAAGTCATTCCCAAGGCAATAAAACCCAAAGTAAATCCACTTTGGGAATACATGTGAAGTCGATTCGTCGTCGGCCTCTTCAATTTGGAAGCGAAATGTTAAACATTGATTCTAAGTTTAAATTACACCCAATCAAAGATAACGATGGATTATAACATTTATTATAGCGCAAGAGCCATCGTTGTTCAACATTGCCCATTTACGGTCATTTTCCAATATAATCATAATAACATAATTTTAATTATCCTATGAATGAACGGAATGATGTTTTAAAATTTATTGTTCAAATTTGTTAATGCTGTAATTTAATGAATTTGCAAAATTATTTTTTTTATTATTCGTAGTAAGAAAGCAATTTTAGTCATTATGTAACACAAACCCTTCACCCCGTTATTTAAGCCCGTGCAAAGCTCACCATCAAGCCCGTGCCGACTTGTACAGGCCTCCAGGCTCTCTCCCAGGCGAGATCCCACTCCAAAAAAAGAGACACATACACTTAGAAATAGATTTGTGTTCTAATAAAAGTGCACATTTTACAAGTCATCTCTTAGAGCGACTCATGTCTAACTTGGAACTAATTACAGTTTAACAAGAATGTCGAAAGATTACTCGACCAATAAATTTTAATTGACTTCCGGCGAAAGATATGTCCACTTCATTTGCTCAATTTCGGCGGAAATCTATCCATTTCACCGAACATTGATGCTCTTAAATAAATGTCGATCGTTATAAGCCGTTAATGAAATTCCTTAAGACTAGCAATAGCATTTCTCTAAAAATAAATTAAAACTATTAACATATGAAATAATATAATTAACTTCCTCCCGTCGATAAATATTGTAAGCTACTAGAAGAAAGAAATATTTGTAACAATATAGGATATATCTTCGTCTTCGATTGACTTGTTTATGGCTGAATGGAAAATGTTGATCCGATTTATGAAAGCTACACTCGCGCGCGATATGCCATTTTTTAACAATATACAGCATTCCTTCGGAGTACTTGTTTTACTAGAATTGTTATGATAACGAGGTTATGGCTTCATCATTTCGTTTCAGTTTCTGATCATGTTTTTATTTCTTTAACATTGTAACACATTTCGCTAAACCTATTTGAAATTTTTTATAAGTATACAAGTCATTAAAACGATATTGATCTGCTCCCAAGATGAATTAATAGAAGTTATATCTCGATAATTTATGTGAGAAATTTGTATTATTTATATTTAAAAGTATAATGTTAATAGTTGGCACTTTTTATATAACGCATGCATATAAATTTAGTGAGCATGTAATAGTTTCTAATCGGACCGCAAAAGTAAGATACGAATGACCAATTAATGCGTGTCTGTTTCAATTGATTAATCGAATTTGATAATTGGGTCCCGTTTCATTATAATTAATCGTGTTGTTTTGAATAAGGGTCACTTCTTTAAGTATTATTATTAGTTTTATGTTTACATATGTGGGTTGTGTTATTTTTGTGTTCTGCTTTATTTGTATTATAACTATCCCATTCAATGTCAACGAAGATATCTAAATGTAATAGTTTCTGCAAAGCGATTACACTCAGCCACAGAGTAGCAGTAGTTTTCTCTGTTGTGAAACAGAGTTTAATCGTTATATGTGTTACCGGTTAGAGGAAATTGTATACAAATGCCAACAATTTTAAAATACAATTCAATATATAATAAGCTGAGCTATTAATTATATGTAGTAATTTTCAATTGAATAAATAACTTAATTACTCTGTGTAAATGAAACGAAATGAGAGCCATTTGCATTCGATTTCCATAACATGAGCCGTATCTGTTCCCCATACGTCACTGTTTGAAGATACGAACGGATCGTGACCGAAGACGCGGCTTAACGTATCGCCGATGGGAACTCCGATAAGCTTAAGTATAGCTTAGTGGCACATTTGTTGACATGCTAAGGAGTAAACGAATATTGAAAACATTTATGGGCTTCCTTATAAAAATAGAATCTTTTTTGCCTCTTATATTGAATTCCTGTAGAGTGTAGACTCATCACTTTTCATTAGGCGATGCTCAGACCTGTTTTTATCCCTGTGTGATTTATCCAACGGAAACTGTCAGACAAGTAATGGCTCCTTGTATTGATGTATTGCAATATTCGGCAGCTGAAATTCGTAAGGCAATATTGTTTGTATTTACAATACGTTTGATTAAAAACACAATTATCATCTACTTGAATCATCTATCGAAGGAGGCACTCCTGTTAAGTTACTTTTGTAGCTTGCAGTAATTTTTTGAGCCACCGTTTCTCTACCGAATTGGTTACGAAAACTCCCAATTAAGGCGTCTTTAATTTATTTTGTTAATTACATTTTTGTGGGTGTGATTTGGGCGTCGCAGCGAAAATTGAATGGGAGGCGCTAGACGACGCGGATGGCGTATAACTTGATTACATTTGAAATACCGGAAATGAACGCGTCACTGTTAATTTCCCGAAACGGTAAAATAATACCAATATGACACATGCTTAATTGCATTATTAATGTTGCTCTGCGATTAAGAGTAGATGAAATGAGAGGCTGTGCGCAACGGAAACGCGCATCATCCACCGTCCGCTTCTGTGAGAGCGCGGCACATTCAATTTGTGCATCACGACGTCCACATTACGGCCTTCGTGTCATCAGTGGCACGCTTTGTTACGTTTCATTAAAATACTTCGGCTTATGATTGCGTGTATTTATATGTCGAATGGAGTTCTTTAACGTTGTAATGATGAACAGTTTGGTGTCGATTGTCCAAAGCCTCATAATAGAATGCCGCGCCAACTTATAAATGGGCCCCAAATAATATTTACACATTTAAGTGACTTGTTTTTAACCGAGTGTTACGAACACCTCGAGAGAGCGAGGAGGCAGCGGCAACCCTAGTTCCCTTTCATTATAAATTCATTTGCACTCGGCGAAGTGCGCCGTCATGACTTTCATTATATTGGAGATGATGATGATTATTAGCAGTTTTATTGTCTTCCAACATTCATTTTGTTTTCTTGTTGTAGTAATTATTGACTCGGTAGCCACAAAAGAATAGTGTGTGTAAAGAGTTACTTAAATGATTACTCGCTCTTTTGGCCATGGATTTAGGAAACATTACTTAAGCTTTTTTATAATTTCCCATTTACCGAATGCTTTAATTAAAGTTTTATACCTTTCATAGTTTGTGCGTATAAGGATAGGTACGGTTTTTCCAAAAAGCTTATTTTTGATTAAGATTTTTTACTTTTCATCACCAGGAAAAGCCACACAAATGTAGCCTGTGCTCCAAGTCGTTTCCAACGCCCGGAGACCTGAAGTCTCATATGTACGTGCACAGCGGGTCCTGGCCGTACAAGTGCCACATCTGCTCCAGAGGGTTCTCCAAACATACCAATTTGAAAAACCACCTATTCTTGCATACTGGTGCGTGTAATTCATATGGCTCAGTCATTTTACTAAAAAATACCTGTTAAATAAATATTAAATAATTTGTTTTTACAGCGAAACATCAAAGAAACACGGCGAAGGATGCTACTTGAACACATTTTATAACTTGAACATTGTAAATCTACAATTTGTATCTGTTTATACATAATAACAAGTGTGATATTAGTTTCGTATGGTAGGATAACTTATAATTAATAGTAATTTATTCCCTTCATAAGTAAGTATGAAAAGATAATCAAAGAAATTGAAAATATACTTGATATTATATGATTGATTTGGAACACCTTCAAAGGAAGTCCATTGGTCCATTGGCCTATTTTTCAATAAAATCGGAATTATCAAGTTGTAACAATAATATAATATTTAATTTATAGAGGTTTGTATAAAGTAGTTGAGTTAAGTTTGTAAGAAATGTGCCAACACTGCGTTAGCACATTGTGATGAAGGCGTCCGTCCAAATTATACGAATTATTCAGTTATGTATTTATATTTTTATCATAAGTTACTTTTGATTAATAAATTTTTTATTTTTTGTATTTAGTGTTATCATTTTATTTCATCCCACTGCTTCGACAAAATACTTCGATACAGAAGTGTTACTTACGAAAATATTTCGTCAATAATTTTGATGGAGATAACTGTATTCGTTGCGGAATTATTTAAATACAATACTTCTTTAAAGTAAATCGTTGATAAGGGAGATTTCTAAAAAAAAATACAACTTAATCGCTTAAGCGATCCAAATTGGCTGAAGAAGGTAGACTTCCACTTCCAGACTTCCAGCTGAATGATCAGTTAAGATGAAACCTTTTACCTTATGGTTCTCCTAACCGAATAATGTATGCAGGGTCAAGAACATAGCAACGTCTCCAGCATAGATGAACCAATCGCCGCAATTTATTGCACTGTTTTAAGTATAACCGTCTCAAACTGTAGGCGTGAACACGCAACGCGGCGCCTATTTGCATAAAACAACTTCACTTGAAAGTATTAAGTCTTAATTGTCTTACAGTGGCGAACTGAGACAGCATAAAGGATGCAGTTGCGATATTTATGACTTCATAAATACGAGAGAGAATAGTAGACCTAACAAGCAAGAAAACCTTTTAAAATGACCCATGTTCTACCGCCCTACAATGAAAGCGTATTAATTAAACTAAGATCGATATATATAAGAAATCATGCCAAAAGGAAACGTTTACCACAGTACATTAGACAAGTGCTATCCTATATAGACCTTTTCATTTAAAAATGCAAACTGTTCCAAGCATTCTGTGGCCAAGAGCTGTGGGACGGTACAAGGGATGCGATAAATTCAGCCTTTTATCCTTTAAGGATGCGCGTATCGGTTCATTGAAATTCACTGGTTGTGTTTCGAATCTCGGTAGTCATTTATTAGGTGCTGGAAATTGTTAGTTTAATTTTAGATCGATACAGTTCGTTTATGGACATTAGTTATTTATTTTACGCTGTCGATATAATAAAACGTCTCACTGGATTCGTACAAAACTTTTTTAGTACTTGTCTTTAATATGAGTTACAAGACTCAGGTTCAGTACATTTGGTTGGACAAGAAGAGATTGAAATGAAAAAGATATTAACCCTTCAAATTTGTTACTAGAATGTAATTAAGTGTTACTTACTTACTAACTTACTAGAGTCCTAAGGCCCCACGTCGGGGCATAGGGCAGATATGACCCTACTCCATTCTGCTCTGTCTGTGGACTATCGTTTAAGCTCATTGATTATGTATTACTATAAAGATCAGCAATAGTTTTCCAGAAATCGCGGTTAATGAAATTCAAAGATATATACAACACAATAATATAATATTTTGTACTAATAAATAGTTAAAAAAGATTTAAAATTTGAGACAAACTACAAAGATTAAAGTTGTTTGCATGAGTTCAGAAGTCTGTGATGCCTATAAGTAAGGTTTAATTGTCATTAATTGCCTACAAATTAACAATCCATTACAATATCACTACAACTTTGTTGCAATAACTGCAGCAATGCCATCTGTAGAGTGTTTTGCAAGATTTCACTTCTTATAATTCCTTTGTCAATTAAAAAAACTGTTTAATTACATTCCGACGTGAATATCTCACTTAACACTTCTCGGTGAAATACAATTCCCTTAATTACATTAAAAAATGTAGGAAACCAAACCCTTAGGTTGAATATTATGCTAAAAGGGGAGAGTTCCGTAGACACTAGTAAAATACATGTGAATTCACTACTTTCAGCGAGACAATCAAATTAGTTGAGACCGCAATCATTTGTTTATTTTCACTTGTTTAAAACATTGTACATGTTAGGTAATTAAACCCTCAGAAGGGATCTCTAAAAATCTCCCAAGTGTACTCTTTTTCTCGGTTAGTAAGAGCTACCCAATTATCTATGATACTTTTAGTAAAGACTACTTCATAAAAATAATTCACACCTTCGTTAAAGTACCGTGAATATTTCTCGGTCGTAACACCTTATGCGGTAGTCTGGAGCTAAGGCATGGTGCACACTGGAACAAATTGCATCTTAGTAAGCGAGTGAGGCATGCTTTTGTCATTGTTTAAAATAACCAAACACTATTTCACTTACTTATGAACGCCTAAAATATGTTTGCTCTTGTGTAATTGATCAAATTTATAACATAAATATTAAGTTTTACTATAATATAGTCATTTCATTGTGATTACAGTTTTCTACGTAATAAAAAGTTTTCATCGCAAGAGGCAGACCCAGAACAGTTTTTTCTAAACCAACAGAATTCTATGATGCTCTTCCTATTAGATTACAGCAATGTACTATTTATAATAACGATATATTAATATGATGAATATATCATACTTTAACCTCTAATATTTTAATTCCATCATAAATACTGCCTACTTCATACATATTATTGGAGGTCAAAATGTATCCATACTTTATTACTGCAATAGGACAAAGATGAAATAATAATAATTTTCAGATTAACAAAGTGGTTCTAGGAGTTTTAACTAAAGCACAAATGTAAGAGCAGAGCTTTTGGCTTGAGGCGGTTTCGTAATAAACTTATCAATTTGACATCCCACTCAGCCCGTTGCCTCAAAGGTAATTGTTAACGAAACCTTTCACCACAAACTGACGAGTATTAATCAATTATGTTAAATCGTCCACTTAATGGTGATTAATGTAATTCATAAACTGGCGCTTACAGCCTTAGATGCTGCATAGAGGGCGTAGGCTGCGCAAGCGCAATCTTATTCAAACTCTCCAAGTAAAGCTATGTTAATTATAATTTCGAGACTTACACATACAGCTTATTTTTTTATATAAATAACATGAAAAGTTACATGTACAATAAATTTAAACACTACGACTGTGTAACGTTTGATGCCAATAAACCACTGCGACAATATAATAATATATAATAAATTATTTGGAAAAGTAATAAATTTGAATTAAAGAAGAAGTAATGATTAAAAGCTAGTTTGACTAAGAACACACCCTGTAACTGTTTATTACTATAACACAGCGTCATTCGCTAGTATATAGCATTATAAATGTCTATGGGAACAATTGTATCGGCGCTAGTTGGGTGGTCCGATGGTAGACCACCGCATTCAATATTTAAGTTATTAAAAGTAATTTAACTTTATATTGATCGCGATGTAAAGAAAGAAACTAGACTAGAACTGTTTGTTTTGTAAATGTGCTGGTCAGAAAACAAATTCCTTGCGCGCCATTTGGCATCTCGTATTGTGTTGTGTTGTTAACAATAGTGTTGGAAATATAAATCGTGCCCCTTATAGGCACGTTGGCAACTCTTTCGACACAACTCATTTAACACTAGCCAACAAAAAATCCAATTCAGCCAACAAAACAGATATTTGGAGCAATATGGAGTGTTCAAAGTGCTTTGTCATAGGGTGTAATCTAGGTGGCGCCTTTGTCCGATGGCGGCCTTTTTTCTATCGATATCTGATGAGTAGTCTATCATAAAAACTCTGTTAGCATGACCGGGAGGGGATTTCGAGCGGTGAATGCTCGTCTTAAAGTCCACAATGTCTGACGTAACTAGTCTACGGAGTAACGTTCTTAGGTCGGACATGTCACATTGCTCCAGTCAGGACAGATTAGGGACAATAATACTTTTAAGCTGAAATCCTTCCACAAATAACTTATTACAAGATCGCCTACCGAACCGTGAAGTGACTATCATAAACAGGGATTGTGAATCGAGTTATGTACTCAAGGCACGCCATCCAGGTATTATGCCCAACGATAAATTAGCTCTTCGCACCCCGATCTCGCTCCGTAAATCGAACATCGATGATTTATGCACAATTATCGATTAATTCAAGCAGCACTCGTATTTTATCGATATTAGGATGCGATTTATCGGAAATTAATTATTGTTTAATCAAGTACTTCTCAGTCATTAGTTAGTATCAATTACTGAAACGTACTTATGCAATATTATAAATACAATACAAACGAAACATAAAATAATATACATCCTCTAGAGGGGACGAAATATAGAAAAGCAGTCTCTATAAAATTTTGATATTAAACAATTGATTTTGACAAATTATTTCTTATTGCCTTATACCTTTAAAGTAGACCCCTTTCTAAAAGATCGTGGTCTGCTTCAAATATTAATGAGATACATAAGCTACTATCGTATTGATCTCTCTACAGATCTGAGATCAAAGCATGAACAAATAGCAAAGTGTAATTCTATCCGTGATGCAAAACCTCTCCGATCGATCAGAAACGCCTTCGTTATTTTGTTATGTTATAAGCAGGGCTGTCACACGAATACATATTCAGAATTGCGTATTTCTTCTAATTCACAATTTTAGGTACAGATTGACAATGTCGCTTATTTTGTAGATTATAACCTACTTTATAAAACTGAGGCAAAAACAGGTTTCAAGTAAAAGCACCAGTTGACGTCCTAAACTGTGATGTTCTGTGTCTAGGCAAAGCTGTCTACATTCCTTTACTGAAAATATGTGGTAATTAAACAGGTGGCGAAACCTATGTTATTAACTGTAATAAATAAATCTAGTGTATTTAATCTAAAAAATATAGAAATAATTCAATCAACTTGTATGCATACAGACCCTAGTCCATATAAGTCGAGGCACGTGGCGTCATTTTTCCAATACGCGCAGTTGATTTTCTTTTATATTACAATCACCTCTAATATAAGGTTGTTACAGTTTAATATTATATAAGCAAAGCTCAGTTATCGGAAGAGAATTCTCACGTTCGAAATCATTTGTTTGTATCTCTTATGCGTATTTGTTCTGTTAATATTATTTGTTATGATATATAACTGTTTAGTTATCAAGAAATACCAACAATTTTGCAAATTTATCGTTATAATGCAAATAATTAATCATTAAACTATATAAATATGTTATAAGCCATTAAAAAGTATAATATCAATAAGAAATGGATTACTTGAAATCTTCAAAGATTGCGTGGCCATTTGCGGCCATAACGAACCTGCTCAAAAGTTACATAAAAACAAATTCATTGATTGAATCATACACATTACCGAATTAACGGTCGCCGTTCGCAACAGGTGGATCCGCACCTGCTTCAACGGTCAATTTCTTTGTCCCGTCTGGATAGAGGCTTCGAACTTTTAAAGGTGTTTCCTACAGTATCCTTTTCCGGGACATATTGAGTCCATTGCGAACCAATCAAAGGTGATCTGGGTTATAATTGACACCTAATTGTGAAATAAGTATATTTGGTAACCTAATATACTTATCAATACAACCTTAACCTGTTGTTTAATATATGTAATAGAGGTAATCTCAGCGAACCTCCAGTAGTGTTGTTTAGATTGGTGTACCTAAAGTTAATATGCATGAATCTAAACCCAAAAACGCCAATTATAATGGCTTAGAAACAATATTAAGCCCTTATGTACATAGACTCGTGAGTTAACAAATTTTAATTACCCCATGTAATAAAAGCCCTATTTCAGAATAGTAAAAAGCAAGTGCAATTGAACGCTAACCACACATCGTGCGGGTCGCGGGACAGGTGCGCTGCGCACGCGTCGACCGTTAGCGGTAGAAAGCTTGCGACCTCGCAAACACGCCACTGGGGTGACTACACTTGTAATTCATTAGCAGGCTGATAAGCTATTGTTAGTGCTCCATTCATTGGCATCCAAATGTTGGCTCACATACCATCCAAATTCACTCGGTGATAACTAGGTTTGCTTGGGATTTGTGCCATACCCCATTGCCATGCCTTTGATCAATAACATTTACTTTAATTAGTTTAAAGTAGTATTTAATAATAATTTTAAAGTTATAGTGAAAATATGAAATTCAAAATTTTATTTATAAATTGAAGACAGCAAAATTTTACTAAGTCTAACTTATCATAGTTACCCTACAATCTTGATAATCCCAAAGTGATCACTGACAAAAAAAATACTTCTGTTGTGTTACATAGGTACTTAACTGCTTGGCTGTTTTTTTGTTAATATCTATTATAATAATGTTACTAGAACAGTTTTTAGTAATATAACCTTAATGGCTAGAAATATTATAGTTAAAATTAAATATCCTACAACATAAATCGAGTCGTGGCATTCCGACCTAGTTGTAAAAATAATTCCGTCTCAAATGACGATTGGGCTTTTTATGAGGTAGTTATTGGCGAAATAAATATCGTTTATGAAATGACTACTTAATGTATATACTAAAATATTTAATACTCTTGCAGCTCCCAAGTTGCTTATAAGAAAATTAAATCGTAATTTCAGTGTCATTATTGTGTACGGCACATTCTATCTCCCCCACAAGTAGAGTGATTACTACAGCTGTTATGAGTGTTTAACACTCCAGTTAAATATGAATCAAAATTATTCCGCGATTACAAAGTAATTTTAAGAAACATGCAAAGCATTTAGATGCAAGCTACAGTTGTCTATAATAATGATAAATAGAAACGGTTAATTCTGATAATTCACTCGTGAAATTATCTTTTAAGATCCAGTTACGCGTTCGATGTTTGTTTCTTCGAATGGGTTCACATTGAATTACACTTGGAAAAAAAGGAACAGTTAAATTCTATACATTTGAAAACTAGATAACCTTAATAGAGACAGTCTAATTGATCTGACATTTGAAGCACGGGCCATTTGTTTCACCTGCTCTCGCTAGACGCGTTGCCGTCCTGACAACCTTTATAATCGACCCTTTTTAATGACGTCCGATATATTCTTAGAACTGAAACGGAGCATTCAATAATAAAACCTTCCTGAAATGATGTAGTATTTTCACAAAAATATGAAATTAATTCGTTGGGTAATCATTTCCATCTTGTAAAAGTATAATCATCTCTTAGAAGTAATAAGTTGAATAGGGAAGGCCGATTATTTAAGTTCGTGGAAAGAATTGCTTTTCAATCCAATCTCATAGCAGCTAGTTGGTCAAATGATGTCGGGTGCCTTTCTAGGAATATTCTAATTACGCCTTGAAAATCAAATTAAGTGCGGGCCACGACTCGTGGAGCGTTACGCGGGCTTCGGACAATGAGCTCGTGCCCAAACTATGAAATCACGTTTAGTCACCGTTCCATTGGTGACTTACTTCTGTGAAACTCTTGAGTGAAAACATTGTACCGTGGTACTTTGAAAATAAATGTTAAAGTCTTATGTGTTTATGATTTTTTAATATGGAATCTTTTGTGTGCATAGACAATGGTGAAACTACTGATATAAAACAGAAAATTTGGTCTTTTTCAAAAGTAAACGAATAC
The DNA here is from genome assembly GCA_951799465.1 of Leptophobia aripa. Taxonomy (NCBI): domain Eukaryota; kingdom Metazoa; phylum Arthropoda; class Insecta; order Lepidoptera; family Pieridae; genus Leptophobia; species Leptophobia aripa. The sequence goes on along the minus strand of OX637269.1, from coordinate 8,143,313 downwards.
AAAAAATATTTTTAAAATCTCCAGATAGTCGTTAAAAAGGTAAAGTAAAAATTAAAATGCAGAACCCTCGAATGCCGGTTTGTCTTTTTCTACAAAAAATAGCGCAAGGTGCGGCAGACCGCAGTGAATCAGACCACGCGACACCGTGACGATTGGTGCGCGCACGCTTCCAAAATGATACTAGAATTCTCTATAATAAGAAACATTGTTTAGGAAAAAAATTGTTGCTTTTCATTGCGCGTTTGCCTTTGTTGGACTCGACGATACATTAGAAAAGACAGCAGCGTATCGCATAAACGATTTACTATCAACGGTCATCATTCAAACACGATGTCATAATGGAGGCGAGATGAGGTGTATCGCAAAAAACCATAGCAGAGATTGGAATGAGCAAAGAATAAAGCACGATCGTGCCTATCCGGCCGAGTCAGTCCCGGCCAGTCAAGTGGTAAATTGGAGGGCGCAATAAACGCAATGGTGAAATAAGTAAAGGAATGATAGATCAAAATTGGGCTAATGGTATTAAAATGAAGAATACAAATTGACATACAAAAGCGCACGATGCTCAGGTAACAAGGCATGTCAGCGGGTACACTGGGAAATATTAATTGAAGTAAAAAAGCTTCCGATTTTATCGTAAAATAACATTGAATAAGTATTAGTTGCCGTATGGTTCATTGGCCATGTGTCGCGCATATGCTCCGACCATAATGATACATTCATACATATTCATAATAATAATCCTACAATTTCACCTTACATTGCACCTTTTGTTGTATTTTTTGTTTCACCCTTTCACGACAGCGTCTCAATGACGAGCCGGGGCTAATTTGGGACTTAGGGGTTGTTTGTCATTGATTTGACGGTTCAATTTGGTTACGTTATTCTTACAGTCAATGCTTAATAATAATTTCTAGCTTTCTTGAATAAAGTTCTACCTCAATATTTAGGTAATGCATCATATGGAATCGTCTTAGCACACTTTTTTAATTTCATAAGGTAGGCACGTTCACCGCATTACAAGGAGACAAAGCTGTTTCCGAAGAGGTAATACCGAAACAATTTATTCACGAATAACAAGTTATCATAAATTATACCGTGCGAAGAGCCACACCCACCCATGATATAGTTCCAGCAATCAGTAGTTAATTATTTTATTAAAATAAAACACTTTACACTTAAATAACTTTAGTGTTGCCACGGCAATTCAACTTTTACTTCATTCAACATTTTTGTGGTCGAATTAACGATGTGGTTTGTTTTACAGCGCTGATAAGTAACCGTCTCTTTTTATTTCTTCAATTAAACATATTGCGCAAGTATTTCGATCCTCCAAATCTCTCTTAGTGGTACCAAGTCAAAAACAGGTAGATGTGAGCGTAGAGTACGTTTATCAATCAATGGCGTGGCGTCGTATTATAATAAGCCCATCAAGCGCTCATCTGCGTATTTGCCCTTCTCTGGTGCCACAAAAACAACACGATGTCTGTAATCGATAGGGAGAGCCACCGTAATATTAGTTTCTTTCATTTTAGAGTTCCTTAATTCTATGTAGCATTCTGATGCGGCGACTTCACCTTTATGGTGGGCCTCCTGCTCTTTGCCCCTTCATCTATATAAAAAAAATCCGAATTACTTTTCTGTAATTATGTTTTAAGGGTACAAGTTATAATGTGTAAAACTAGGAGCTTTGCAGGTGGCTGATGTGCCAAACTGTATCTCACATATAACTTATTTCTAGGAACTTCTATATGTCAATGAAATATTACTTAAGATTCGATGAACTTATAAACTATACTAATATCTATTTCTTAATATGTAATATTACAATTATGATATTTTTAAAGTTATCTGAACTTTAAAAAGCGACACAATAACATTTTACAACACAATAACGCGCTACTGAACCCAAAATAAATAAATCTGATCGCACTTCGTAAGCTTCACATTAACAGACCTTAATCTGGCATTGCTCATGCGCAAGGTAATAAATCATTATCGGTGATAACTAGCGTGAATATTATTTAAAAGTCGCCTACGCGATACACTTCTTGTAATTACATTCTGTATGACACGCGAGAGATATTAATATTCTGCGAGGTCTCGAGGGCCATTTTAAAACAAAATTATAACAAGATCGAGTACATTCTTTCAAAAGAATTCGCGGGAACTGAACGAACTCTCGAGAACTGAAAATCTATGTTAGTAACAATGATAAAATAAACGCCGGTTAAATTCCGCATAGCAAATGTCACTTCCAAAGTCGATTGTTCAACGTGCATTTTATTTCCAATTAGTGAGTTAACGTTTAACAGTAAAAGTACGTTATGAAGATGTTTCGTATTTTTATTTGTTGTGATTTCCATATGACTAAGTAACCGACTCTGAAGATTTTTTAGGTTAACTAATAAGTGAATCTGTTAGATCTTTTTGCTTATACGTGTTTTAATACCAATGGCAAAATATTAACTAACTCAAGGTAACGATGCTAATAAGAATGCTGAAAATCACAAGAAATCATAAGAAGATGAACGCAGGCACAGCAAGGCGTTTACGGGATGGCTCATAAGGACACTGTACCTACTATAATTACTAACATTTTTCTTAATATATATGTGCTTAAATCATAAAACTTACGATAAAATACCGGTTGTTAATTGAAATTTTCGATGATAGAATTCTAATGTGCAAAATGTGTGCACAATTATTATAATAAATTGCTTGTTGATTTTATCTATTACATAGTTATCAACCAACTCTTTGTAATGTACCGATGTATAGATCCACTAAAAATATACAAAATTATCACATCCATTACGTTTGCTGTGAGTCTAGACGACTGACATTAATTACCAACTAAAATAGTCGAACGCATAACTCATTTTTATAGCACGTTAGTGGGAATTGATTAGAAGGGGCTCCGTTTACGTGTTTTGGTTGCTTGAAACGGTTGCTAATTAATGCTTTCACATCAAAGGAGCCGGTTGTCGATGGTACACAGAGATGGATCTTGACAAAATGGGCGCAACGTCCTCTATCATATTTGTCACAGACAAGAAGAACAATTATTCACATATGACAAGTGTTCATTGAGAAGCTATTTTAAAGGTATTTCATTTGCATTTGTCTTAAAATATTGACAAAAAATGCAATTACAGCCCCAATCAGTGACAGTTGTTACGAGCGAACGATCTCGTAATTTCAGCTTCACTTAAATGATATACGCCACATCGATGGGAGTGGAGGCTACAATAACGTACCACCTCACCTGCCTCTATATTCGCATCGCCGTGTGGTTAACGTCACGAGATATGACATGAGATATTTCATCTTTGACGAAAGTCATTTTTGGATCTGTATGTTATGTGATCTGTATATTATGCTTCCACGACATAAGAGATTTAGCACATAATTAATGTTAGACATTATATGGTTAATGCTAGTTAACAGCTTCATTATGTAGGTTACAAGAAATGTATTTTAAATGAGTGATGTCAGCGCTTCTGGCTTGTACCACGAAGTCAACCCGCAGGCGAATCCCCTCAGCTGATGAATTGTTGTAACGTTTACAAGCCAAATTGTTAGTTGCAATCTTTTAGCTTGAATTACACGAGTATTTAAATGGCTCTAGTTTATTTAAGCCCTCGTAGAGCATTTGTCTCTGGAAGTTTGGTTAGTGATATGCGGTAGTAGGTTTATTTCAATAATGTCGTGTGTATTATGTAGGTACGTGTGATCATTGCTTAATGTTTCTGTATGATACCAAGCCTGAAGCAACGGCGGCAACGAACGTAATATGTCATTATTTTTTTATTATCTTCAATGAATAGTTAGAAACGAGAATAATGCGCACGCGCCGGGAGCGTCTGCCATTATTTCGGTACCTCAGAGGTTAGATCTTATCAAGAATCGTTCATTCAATAGTTTGCCTAACTGTTTATTAAATAAAAAATGCTTTCACTAAACATTTAGGTACAATATTCAAAGGCGTTTTGTTGACTGAGTAACATTATAGTAAAAGACTGCTAGAAGTACTTTGAGTACGATCGAGTGTCTTCTTGCTTAATAATAGTTTGTATTCTTTTCATATCAATCATTAGCTTTGATTAATCGCTTGAAAGCGTTACGACTCAATCGAATCATAACTCAACGGCCAAAAATGAAGACTTCACTTCTTCGTGAATCTGACTTTGACTATTTTGACTCGATAACTTCGGTTTAAAATATAAAATTACCGCCTTTGGCTATTAATTGACCGGATATGTTACAAATGCCAAGTGCTCAAGCAATTATAGCCTTTATTGCGTGAAAATAAAGTACCAATACGTGAATTATATTCGAAAATTCATTGAGTAAAATTAAGGCACTTTCCGATAGTAACAATAATAGTAGCCCGAAGCTAGCAATAACGTATTTACTGGTCGTAAGTCGTAACTATATTTCACTTTTATTAGTATGCATTTTAATTGATTACATCGATACTATGACGGAGGAATTTTTTATGTAGCTTATAATATATACATGAAAGTCATATTACCTCTGCTTATCATATTCAAAGTGTTTCATTTGTTTGCACGTCACCTTGAGGTAAACACTGATATTATAAGTTATTTTATAAACAAAAAATAGCTATGTATAATTTTATTACAACATTGCGCATAAGTATGCGCACGCGTCGATTCCATGAAGGGTGACCACTTGGTTAATTGCGTTAAAAGAATATCAACGTATTAGTGTTATAATAATGGGGAGTTCCATTCAAAAGTAAGAATTTAGCTTTTCTTTTTATTATGAAAGGGTTTCAGTGATAAACAGTGGTAAAAAAACGGGACATTAATAGTGGTTAAATATTAACGTCTTAGTCTTAGCATCGTTCAACTAAGGCGTATTGAAAATGTCACCCAATAATTCAACTAAGGTATATTAATTAAAATACCTTTGTTATCATAAATTTTTAGTATTGACCAAAACACGACACTTTCAAGTTATCTAAAAAGCTTTTAGTTTTATAGTTTCTCATCATAGCCGCCGGCTACCGTTCGACATTCGTCAATAATTATAGTTTATGATCAATTATGCGCCGTTGTTGTCTATGGGTTCCCATAAACTAAACATATCCGTAGATTCTGTCTGCGCGTGTTTACTGCTCTCTTGTATAAACCGGGGCCACGAAACTCAAACAAACAAAGCACGAGAAAACATTATTTATACACACGGAAAATTCAAAGTAAACAGCAATAAAATTGTTTTGAAGGGAGTCAATTCCGCTGTTATTCTACGCAGAATCTTCGATACTCGATTAAGACGAACCCATATCAAATTTCCTATTATAAATAAGCCACTACACGTAGTGAAGAATAGTGTCCATTGAACCGACACATTGGCCGAGGAAGGTGGGGTGGTGGCATACGTCCTTTCGTTGGCCACAAGTGACTGCAGCATGGTACAGTCGAGCGCCTGTATTTATTGAGTTAATTGGTTGTAAATCGAAAGAAGATTGTTGAAAACGGCCAGCTACGATTTTGTGTAGTAAAACTCATAAACCTCCCGACGTGTTCGTTGTCGGTTAATGGTGTATGATAAGCCGTTTATGGTCTAATTGGGGTCTCAAATGTGATTCTTGGAACGTTTTTGTCTAATTTAAACGCCAATTAGTAGACTTTTTGCTTTCATTTTGTCGTCCTATTGGTTAATGTTATGTAATTCCAATTCAGCGGATTTGTACGTGCATATTAATAACACATATAAATAAGTAATAAGCTAATGAAATCGAAATGAAACCAGTGAGTAAGTGCAGTGCGATCCCGAATAATCTTAGCTTTCACGATTTGCAGCCTCCTCGTTCTCCTGCATCAGTTCGACTTCTGTCACTTCCCCAACTACTCGTACCTTAGACGGTGCGCCTGCGTCTTTGTTTTAACACTCCTAATTTATTATTATTTACTTAACTTACTTGTAAATATTGATATATTCGGATAGGATAGATCAAGGAGGCGTTGCCTAATCGTGGCAGCCCCATCAGCATCCTGAAAGCATTGCTGGGCAGGAGACGTAAAAAGGTTTTTGTTAATCTCGCTATGTAAACTAACACACCGAGTAAGCTTTTTAGTTCAAGCTTAATTTAGAATAGGAAAACATATTCAATTATAATTAAAATACGTGCTAGTGAAAAGTTTCACTACTTAAAAATACATTACCTACAGCGCAGTAAAAACTTTCTTGTTTCATCAGTTTTTGGTCAAAATGCAATTTCGGATTCGATGAGGCTTAACAAAAAATCCATTCATTTTTTACATCATTACCATAATGCACGCGGATTTCGGGAACATATTAGCGAACCGAATAATACAAGCATTTGTATGGATGGGACGTAATTCAATCCTTCAAGCTCAAATCGGCTTTTGCGAGACTTTTTATCGAATCGTGTTTTGCTTTCTAAGATGATGAGAAATTAATACTATCATGCGCCCATGTCATCACTGTCAAATTTTCATTGTATAAAAGGCAAAATATTATAAAAGTGACACACTTCTGGCCTTGTTTTACCCATGAGAAAACATTTTATAATAAATAATTCCGTTAGTACGAAGTTATTTTGTTGAACGTAATTTAACCAAGCTACATCATTATAAGTTAAAATTATGATGAGCAATTATTTCAATTTGTCGCGATCCTGTTTAGTACAAATACGCGGCATTTTCGACATAATTAGACTTGTATAATAGACATGTGAAGTGAAGACGGCGAACAATGGTTGTTCCCCACAGAAGGAAATTCATGAAGACGAGACTTCAAAATGGGCTAGTTCTAGTCACAATTTTAAGACTCTATTAATAATACACTGGCTACGCGTAGCATTTGTAGATTTTTCGGTAAATAAAAGTGATAAGTTATATTAGTTATATACGTATAAGTTAATTTGCATATTTCTTACCAATTAATACCTACATTCGGCAGAAATAGAAACACATACTTCTTGTTATCTTATTTTCAACACAAATATATAGCAATTACATTGCACACAATGTAAAATTGACCAGGAAAAAGTGACAAAAGACAATTATTACCTACATCTTAACATTTAATTATAACGTTCGTGCACCTTTAATGACACAAATAGGAGACATTTATTGTAACAATGCAATTAAATAATTGGCATTCATAGTTTGTAGTAACATTTAAAGTGTGTCATTCACAAATACTAAAGAAATCATTAAATTTTGATTACACACCATGTTAGACAAAACACCATGAGACAAATATATATGTATTCTCTTACAGTGCTATTACTATTTACCGCTGAAGGAAGTTGGTGACCGAACAACTTAGAGACACTCACATTACCAACGATGCATTAAAGAGATCTCAATATTGAAACTACGTTTACGTTAGAAGACGTTATAAATGACGCTCAGAAATTAGTTAGGAACATGTATTATTCGTCGTAAGTATGGATTTGGATGATACTACTGGTATTTCTGAATATTAAGGAAATCAATTATGTCAGTAAAGTGTATATTTAAAAAAATAGAATAGCGCATGAGTCGCGGGGACCCTTAGCACGCACCGGAGAGACGTGATTACCATAATTTCATCGCACCACGTGTCTTCAGAGCAACAGCCACAAAAACTGGTCATAATCATAGTAGGTACATGAATTGCTGTACAGTCATTCATAAAAATTAAGTCGCTTTTAAATATCGCATATTATACAATATGGCTATTGTTGATTGAGGTCAATAAAACTTTTAATACGAATTGTTTAAAACCCTCTGAAAGTTTTGTTAATATATTGTCTAGTCAACACTTAGTACATTTTATTTAGCACAACTTTGACCAGGTCCAACTAGTAACTACTGTAAGTCCTCTTGTAAACGTCACATTCAGAATAGCTTCGTAATACATATCTTACATGTCGTCATGTATTGTGGAGAGCGGTGAAGCCTTGTGCCTCCGATTGTACCCGCAGCGTCGTCGGGTCGCTCGCGGCGGCAAGCACGGGCTACTGTATCGTATAATAGCTTTTTTCTCTCCGCTTGAAATGCCACTTTTCTTCAATACTGTACAGCTCTTTTTATTTGCTCGAGGCGAAAGATATGATTGTTGTTTCAACTGATTTCTTTGTGCACACGCGAAGTATCATTCACAAGAAGTACAGGTGTTTTGCTCCAACTCAAATCTACCATTGTGTGTACGAATTATCTTATCTATATATGTCGTCTTCTTTTCTATATATGACATTAATATTAGTTCAATTTGAAATAAGATGTGCGGAGATTATTTCGCTATATACCTACATTGTGACTTAGTATCAAACTTTTGTTACCTTCGAGTAAGATTAATGTCAGCTTTAGTAGTAATCAGCTAAATGGTTTTCATTACTATCCCACCTTAAGAGTCGTGAAATCAACGATTGACTAAAACCTAAATATAACCAAAAATGATAAGTAATAATAAAAAATATGTAAATAATATCATTAAAATATTTTTTTAATTGCTTGTATCTACAATACGCAATAAAGTTAGAAAAGTGCATCGGCCGAGCAGCAAGGAATCCTGTGACATTATGATCACTCATAATAATGAAAAATAACGCGCCTGGTACTTATCTGATAAGTTTAAAGGAATATCATCACAGTGGCAAGGTCGTTGGGAGTATTTTGGCCTGGAGGGAGCGAATCAGATGGCTACTGATACAGAGGCTGCCTAAGGCATGTCATTAGCGCTGCTTCAATACGGGCCCTTAGTCATTACAGGTAGGATCCCTGTACAATGGTTTTTTCTTGTCTCTGCACTTCTCTATTTAGATTTTAAATAACAATATATATGTAATAGAAGTGTTACAGTGTCTCTCTGAAGAATCTGTGCCACAACACAATCTTATAATAAAATACATTTTATTTCATGTAACCATTTCTTGCCATAGTCGTTAATAATGTCTAATCATAAATTACTGACATTCGTCAATCGCTTTTAGTATGTAAATAACAACCAATTATCCGCGAAGACACAATATTATGCTCAACCTACAAGACATTATGCAGGAGTCAAGACAAAATATACTCCTTCCTTTGATTACACCAACACGAATGGACGATATTGTTTCCAGGTTGCAATTTTGTTTTATGACCAAGCAGCCTCAATATACCTATCTGTTGTAATTACAAGGTAACAATTGTTTGGGCAATTTGAAGATCCAAAGATAACATTAATTTGTGCCATAACTTCAGTCAAGCAATATCGAAATCTATATTGATTTCGATGTAATGAAAATACTCGGATTTTGTAGCTATTTATCAACGTATTATTAAATATAAGTATATTACCTACGAAACAATTCCTAATAAGTAGTCCAGATCAGTGTTTTATTAACGCAAATACTAATCAAGCATTACTTATAATGTATTATTACAAACTTTATAGTTGTGTTGCGTCCACATTTGACCATATTAAAAATGAAAAAGAAACCCAAGTGAGTTGTAAATTAGATGGTAAGACAGGAAATGAGTTCTTTCGCCGTCAGTTTGTGATTAGCGATCAATGATCACGGCTCTATCGCTGGCGATCGGTGTCTGAGTGCTGTATGAAAAAACTCTTGTCAAAGATTAAGTGCTCTTATGTAGTTATGTTTTTTCCTTTCGATGTTTTGTTGCCCAACAAGTATCAACTTTTTTTAATTTAAAAATGTTTATCTCGTATAATCATTTTGTTTATTTCTGTATTCTATAGGGATCTGTCAACGGTAGCCAACAGTCGTAGTAGTTACAGTACATTTAAACCGCAAAATAAAAGTTTCAGCAAATGTGATAGCTCTGCAGCGCTTAATCTTTGGTAAACCTGTAATAGCAGTAACCGTGTGTTTAAGTAAGGCACGATAATTGAAGATATGCTGTAGCGCACTACTTGTCCGAATGAGTGACGCGTGATTGTGCTCAGCCATATGATATTAAAACGGAGTGAAGTCTTCTTAAATTCTTCATTTGGGCTCTTGCTTAAGCTTGTTAAGATATCGGTGCACTTAACGTTCATTTCTCCGATAGTGTTTCGGGTTTTCTTTATCGGTTTTACACTCTTCAAAGAGAGATGCTTATAAAAAACACATGAAGCGTTGCTACCAACTAAAAATATATATAAATAATCTAATCTAGTTAACTCTATGTAAGAATAAGCTTGTACACAAATGTAACCTTTTTGAAGGTATATGAGAAATAGTTTTAAGTTTCCCCAACACTGCACCGAGATGCAATACCTCATGTATCAGATAATCATTGACGTCAATTAAATATCCAATCAATCAATCGACAACGACTCATTAAAATGGAACCAGCTTTTTAAAAATTCATTCCTTGCCACCTACGTATGGTCAACTCTGTGACATCAAAGTACATTCGCCTTATCGCTATATACATAGAGTCTACAATCGAAAAGCGTCTGCAGCATAGATTTCAAGTAGTGTAATTACATTTCTAGTTGGTTACTATAATAAGAAGCGTATCCATAACAAAAAGCCATCCGGAGTGATCTGAAGGCATTAAATCAGTGGTTATTTAATGAAATCGATATGGTCGACGAATAGCCATCTCGCTCGGATCAAATTACTATAATCGAGTTGGCTCGGGCTACTGTACTAACTCGATTTCAGAAGAAAAATGTGTATTGGAAGCGTACTGCTACTGTAATTTATCGAAGATTATATGTTAGGCACATATATAACTCCCGCAGCCCATACTTGCACATCTAATTAGACCTATGCTTTTCAGGCATGCTCAATAATAGCCAACTGCGGACTAACACTTATTTTCATTTTATTAGAGTAAAGAGCAAAATACATAACAATATTCTAAGGCCTTCAATATCTTATATCAAATGCTTTTAACACTAGTCACAGGCTTTGCTCAGTTTGATTCGCCCCACCGTTGATTGTTGTTTAGCACAACTAAACTTCTTTAGATTTTATACACAGACGAAGTTAATAAGATGTATGCAATCCTTTTGAAACCACGACGAAAACCTTAATTAATCAAAATATGAATATCTTCTCTGTATATACACGTGCGATCATTAAAAAAAACTTTTATAGCGGCCAGTGTTTAATGTTTTAGATTCCACTACAGGTGATAGAAAAATATATTTTAATTCAAAATGTTAATTATTTATTTATTTACACTTTATTGCACTTAAACAGTAGAACCAAATGACGTTAATAGATGTTATTACTGCCAGCCATCATCATCATCAGTGCACAGGTTGGTCATCGCCGAGGCCAGTTTGTTAAAAAAACTCTTTAATAATCTTACAGCAATACGAGTAAATTGATCAGATTTTCGTATCGTTTATGGATCGGGAACCAATCTCAAGCTTCATAAAAGCCAATTTTAGATTTGGATCGGATTAGTAATTTATTAGCAACTTGTACAATATTGGTCTGTAAACGATGTAGTCGTTAAATTGAAGTCATTACCAAATCGATACATGAGGTCAGTGGCCTCATTTCAATAATATTACAGTCTGTAATTGAAAACTTAGTCAAGGTCACTCAGAGAAACTGTTGAGTGGCGAACACAGATCCAATCCCCAAACGCAAACTCTCAAAACAATAAAGTCATTATTCTAATGAATGATTCCAACGGTTTTTTCGTGCATGTGAAGCCCCGTTCTAAAATCTAAGTTTGTGACTCTCGACGAGATAAATCCGAAGATGCTGAATAAAGATTGGACATTCTTTTGTTTTGCCGCCGCACGGTAGCAGTGGCGGCCTTTTGCGTCCTATTGAATACAATACAACACTTATTTATAGTCAAAACTGTCGTCTCCATAGCGTCCTGCCTTCATTTAAAGGAGAGTGTATACATTTTGCACATATTTAATATTATAGCGAGAAACTGTTAACGAGAAATTTATATTGCAGAATTGCAGATACTCCATCTATCTAGATATATATGTAATATATTTTTAAATTAAATAATAAGCAGAAAAACACAATGAAAAGTAGAAACAAATATTATAAGCTATCAATCTATGTATACTCGTAAGTAATTTAAGAGAGTTTTTTGAGAGAAAGTAATCCGAGAACGCCAGTGTGCAGGGGTCCCTAAGGAGACTTCACCGGGATCCTTTTGCGGTTCACAAGATCAGAGGAATAGTAGCGCTCTGAGGTTTAGGAGGCAAAAAGTTATCGAATAACGGGACTCTCGTCGCAAGGTCATCGTGAGCTGTTTTTTTGTCCTCCGAGTCATTTAGCCGTATTGTCCTTCGCGTTGATTAAATTATGGACCAAACTGGATTACGGTTTTGGTAAACCGTTTATTTTTTGTCTAAAGTTTGTATGTTGTTTGTTTGGTATGTTGCTATTCGTCAACATTGTTTACTAGTATAATATCACTATCAATCATAAACAATATTACCTAACTTTAGTTTCATGTTTAAGATGTAGCATTCATGAACATTATGTCAAATGTTGCATAGAATTAACAAAATTCCATTTAACACGAAAAGTAATAACTTTATCAGTTCTATTGGTTGAAAGTTGTCACCCGATTAAAACCCGCGTCAATCACTTTATCAGATTAAGATAATCGGTGAATTTTACAAGACCATTTGTGCTCTACGGTTTGTGTCTAATTCGTTATAGGATACCTGTTTTCTTTAATGAAACGATTAAGTCTTGGAACAGACAATTACGAAATTTCATTTTCAGACTCCATTAAGGAAGTGGTGAATGATAAACAGTAACTATTATAATATGGAATGTAGTTTTTTATCGTGTTTAGAAAATCCGAAAACTTAAAAAACTTATCAACGAACCCTTTATGATGGAACTTCACGCTCGATTTAAAATCAATAATGCGCCCGAAGATCCCACTTTCTTGATCGCAGGAGGAAATCGATCAGTGATCTATAGATCTTTTGTTGAACGAAATCGATCTAGATGTTGATTAAGTTTGCAATAGGTAAGCACAGAGCAGTCCCATTGTCGCAACCTAACCGTGTGTGATTGGTTTTTTTTTTGTTAAAAATATCACGCTGTGATATTATTATCACTGTTTATAATACTTCTATCTTCATACGGACAAAGTCGTATGCAGCGGCAACATTTTATGAACACACTTCACATGAATAATATTTTATCTAAACCAAAATGTATTGCTCCGGCGCACAGATAACGAGCAGTAATTAATATTGGATAATTAACGATGTCAAAATGTATTAGACATGATTGATTCACTCTCTGCAGATGTACTTGATTAGAAAATATTGATTGTCGATGTTTGTAATAATAATTGATGGGGAAAGGATTGTACTCCATGTTTGCCGTAGCTCTCTGTGCCAAAAACAAATGTCTTTTTCTACACACAGCAGATTCCTAAAGTCATGGCATTATAATTTTTTTTGAACGAACAATTTCAAATCCTTTTTGTTGACATTTTGAAAATTTATTTTTGACAAAGAAAAAGTTGAGTGCGTTTCAAAAAAAAATTATGTCATTCATATTGACCCATTACAGAAGTAATTTCTGTTTTTTGGGCTTAGTACGCCATCTATGTAAAGCTAACTGAAACGGTTTAATGTCTGTTCTAACAAATGTATTCGGATGAAGCGTGGTACGGGTAAAAGGTTGTTAGTGCCACTTTACTCACATAGATGGCATTTTCTTAAATATTATCTTTGGTATAGTTTTTTATTTATTCCTGTTCTACCGATATAGTAATTTTAAAGAATTATATCGTTTCATATGTTATGTGAAATAGTTACCGTTATATATAAGACCACTACAGAACTTTATTTTAAATTATATGTTCATTTTTGATATCTACCATCTAGTAACAATAAGTAAGACCTATGTTTATACTCAAAAAGTTTGTTTGTGTTTGAGCCTTTACAACCTTGTAGATTGCAGCTCATGTGTATATAAAATGTTTAAAATTTAAATAATCAAGTACAAATAATAATGTCGTTGGTTAATGTTAATAAGAATTTATATGAAAATTTAAGGAAACGTGAGGGACTATACCTATTTTCATAATTGGTATAACCCACTAACCACAGTATTCGGAACAGAGAAATTAATAATGACTAGTGAAATTTAAGGTTTATATACATAAAAGTGAAGTTCAATGGCATTTACTCTCGCTATAGAGATTTGTTAAGCCGTTCTACCACTTATGGGAGTCTTGTAAGGTCCACAATTCTCTATACTGCGCGTACCTCTCTAAAATGGTTTCTATAATGTATCGAAGAGGCGGCAGCATCTGCACCGGTTCTGTGACCCACTGAAGTCGCAACATAACTCAGTTCTCTTCGCAATATAGACTCGATCGTACGCCATGATTTTCGAAAGTTTACTTTTAAATTTATTTATTCTTTTAGCGCTAATAATAGCACTCATATTTGATTATGTGACCAAATTCTTCAGTTATTGGTACATACGCCATATTCCCTATAAACCTGCAATACCGTTCATCGGAAGCGACTACCATCGAGTCCTTGGTCTCAGAAACACCACCACCGAAGTGCAGCATCTCTACAGCCAATATCCCGAAGATAAGTTTGTGGGCTGTATCAAGAGCAGGATCCCAGATTTGATTGTAAAGGATCCAGACACTGTAAGGAAAATTCTTTCAACGGATTTCTCGAATTTCCATTGCCGAGGCCTCGGGCTGGACAAATCCAGAGATGTTTGTTTACGAAACAATTTGTTTTATGCCGAAGGTGAGAAGTGGACTCTGTTACGAAGGGATTTGGAGTCATTATTGAAGAGCATGAATTGCGAAATCCAAGACGACTTACATGTCTGTTTGTCCGGAATCAATGGAGATACGAACGTTCAACAGTTATTGTCGGCGTTATTGGATATTGTTTTTAAAGATTTACTCGTTGGCAATCATATTGAAGAGTCTATTGTAACATGTTTGCGAAAACAGGCAGCGAAACGATCTATTCAAGATCAAATTAAATGCTATTTGAAAAATATATTTCCATCAATACATGTGTTAATGGGTGTAAATACGGCATTATCACAACTCTTCCAAAAGTACTCAAATGTGATATGTGATACAAAACTTTACAAGGCTCAAGATAAACTTAACACAAACTCGAAGAAAAGGCACACGGACGATAATTATGCATTCTCTGTACTAGGATTGTTTATAACAGAAGGCTATTTACCTTGTCATAATGTATTAACTGCACTGTTATATGAACTAGCTGGAAACGTTCAAGTTCAAGAGAAAGTAAGAAGTGATAATGAACAGTTAGATTTAGCTATTAAAGAAACATTAAGGCTACACCCACCGTACTCTGTGATTTCCCGTAAATGTATGAAAATGCACACCTTCGCGAAAGATGACTTCCTTGTCGACAAAGGGGTGACTATCACAATTCCACTTGAGGCAATTCACAGGGATGAGAAAAATTTCGGTGACGCCTTGACTTTCAAACCAGAGAGGTTCGAAAACAAAGATGATGTTTCTGCATTTATGCCGTTTGGTTTGGGACCACGGAATTGTATCGGTAAGAGTTGTACAAAATTGAATTTAGTTAATCATTATATAATACATTGACTTAAAATCAGACAATATGAGTGTTATAAAAGACAATTGAATTAACTTTATTGCTCAAATACGAATTTCACACATTTGAACGTGTGATCTATGTAAATGCAGATAATAGATCGACAAAAAATATTTAATGCCTTCCGGTTTTACAATGAAAGTACATACGAATATAAATGCTAACAATATTTTGTCTTTTCTTTGGTTTCAGGCGCAGAATTGGCCGTGACAGTTATAACCGCCGTGTCAAGGATTATCGTGAACAATTTTCACATTGATACTTGTGAGACGACACCCACAAAACTGCGCAAGGTGGACAAAGATTTTGGTCGAGCCATAGAAAACGATGTTTGGTTAAAGTTTAGACCTATAAATGGTAATAAAATGTAAAATCAAATGGATTAGTGTTATTAATTTATATATACTTAGTCTGGCCATAAATACTGTTACTATTCAAAAAAAGAAAATATTACGTTTGAATTTGGAATCTGTCATTTTTATATGATTGCTTGATGTGTTTTCTTATTTTCGCGCCATTATATTGTTAAATATTTTGTTATATTAAAATGGAGTGGGGTGATAAAGAGAACCGAATCGCTGTGATTGCCTTACATAAAGTAGGTATGGAGAAAAGTGCAATTTTTAAAACCCTCCACCCGCTTGGTATTAGTCTAATGTTTGTTTACCGGGCTATTGATAGGTACAATGATACCTCCTCTGTTTGTGACAGAAAAAGATCTGGCCGTCCACGTACCGTTCGTGTGAAAAAGGTGATTAAAGCAGTTAGGGAAAGAATTCGAAGAAATCCTGTCCGTAAGCAAAAGATTTTATCTCGGGAGATGAAGATAGCTCCTAGAACCATGTCGCGTATATTAAAAGATGACTTAGGACTTGCAGCCTATAAGAGACGTACTGGTCACTTCTTAACTGATAATTTAAAGAAGAATAGGGTGGTAAAATCCAAACAACTACTTAAGCGGTACGCAAAGGGAGGTCACAAAAAAATTTTGTTTACGGATGAGAAAATTTTTACAATTGAGCAGTATTTTAATAAACAAAATGACCGTATTTATGCTGGAAGCTCTAAAGAAGCTTCGCAATTAGTAAACAGAGTACAACGTGGGCATTATCCCACTTCAGTGATGGTTTGGTGGGGTGTTAGCTATGAAGGGGTGACTGAGCCATATTTTTGTGAAAAAGGTATTAAAACGTCGGCACAAGTTTATCAAAATACCATTCTTGAGACGGTAGTTAAGCCTTTAACTAACACCATGTTCAATAACAAAGAATGGTGCTTTCAACAAGACTCGGCACCGGGTCATAGAGCTCGATCCACCCAATCTTGGTTGAAAACTAACGTTCCGGACTTTATCAGCACTGAAAACTGGCCGTCGTCAAGTCCTGACCTAAATCCATTGGATTATGATTTATGGTCAGTTTTAGAGAGTAAGGCTTGCTCTAAACGCCATGATAATTTGGAGTCCCTAAAACGATCCATTCGGTTGGCAGTGAAGAATTTTCCTCTAGAAAGAGTTCGTGCTGCTATTGATAACTGGCCTCAACGTTTAAAAGACTGTATTGCAGCCAATGGAGACCACTTCGAATAAACATTGTATATTTTTAATAGTTATATATTGATGTATTAAACTAACTCACTATGAAAGGAATAAATGTTACGTATAAAAAAAAAATCGTGCTTTTCTTTATAACAATATTTATGGCAAGACTAAGTATATATAGGTAATATGTAAGTAATAAGCGGTTCATTCATACCAATGGGTTTTTTTAGAGAATTTGAATATCTCAGGGGTTATTTTAAAATATTTTTTAAAGTATTTTGCATTCTTCAATCGAATAATTTAAGCCTTATTTTACTTAACACAAACGTAAGTACGTACTTTTCATTTAAAATCAGAAATGTAATTCTATGTTTATAATTTTAGAATTTAATTAGTTACTTCTAACTCTGCTTCAATAAATACTATTTCAATATCAATTATCAGCTAATTATAATGAAAACAAATATTAATTGCTTACACTCTCCGTTATTACTAATTAGTAGATAGGTACTAGGGAATCGCGACGATATCGATTTTGCTTTTTCGTTTATAAATAACACCAAACAATATGCATTTGAGGTCACTATGTTAAAAGACAAATATTTTGAATAGATTAGAATGAGAAACCCCATACAAGTTAGTATTCAATAAAAACAATTGGCAGTATCCTTAATGTAACTGTAGGACAAAGCATAAGGATTGGCAAATACCTACTCGTGAATTTAATCAAACGTTTTATGTGCAGTGTTTTACGACTCGTTGTTAAGGTATGTAGATGAATGATGACAAAGTATAGTAATCCTGACGTTAGATCGTAATATCGAATGAGGCTCCAAAGGAAATTACAACGTGCATTTCGTTCCAACCTTTGTTACTTTAATAAACTATAGAAAAATTGGTAACTTGTTTTAATACGTACAATAGGATGACAGTGCTAAAGTTAAGCAAGCAATTTTGTTAAGTACATAAAAACTTAAAAAATATATTTAATGTTTTTATATGTGTAATAAAATGTTATTATTTAATTATAGGTTAGAAATTCTATTTTTATGAACGTTAAAAAGCCTTATGTTAATTTGAATTTGTTATATGGTAACGATCTGTGGGAGCTGTTTGGTATTTGATTCTACAGTTTAATTGCCATAAGGTTGCTCCTTGTACACAGCGTCGTTGTTCACGCCGGCATCTGTAGTTGGATCCATTTGCAAGAACACAGTTTCTTCACCTTGAAATTTGTATGGATTTAAAAAAAACACTACTATGTGTATTTACTGCGCGTTAAGGCTATGTAGGTTAAAGTTTTTTGTATAAGAAGTCGATTTCATTTGTACTGTTTTCGTTTCGGAAATAATAAAAAAGTTTGCTTAACAAATGAAACGGATCATTCACCGTCACGTTGACGTTACGGTCAAGGTAACGATTTGGCAAGTGATTTGTTGGCTCGCAGGGGCATTCATAAAGCCTTAATATGGGAGAGTTCGAGTGGTGCCGCGGTGACAGATAAAGAGAGATTTTTAAAAACAATTTTATAAACAACAGTAAAAAATATACAACAAAATTATAACCGTATGAATACAAATCTTATTATAATTAAACAGCATTTAAGAATAATAAAACTAGTTAAAATAATAATAATTATTCAACTACAATGTAAACCGCCAGATTAAATTATGTACTGGAGGTTGTGAAAAGTGGCGAATGGAAGTGTTAATGTTTGCCATGATGGAATCCCCATTCTTTATGGTCTTTGTGGCCACCCTTCTTGCCGTGGTCGTGATGATCATGGTGATGCTCCTCATGACCATGATGACCCTTGTGACCATGGTGATCCTCGTCATAATGATGCTTGTCATGATGACCGTGCTTGCCGTGATGATGTTCATGGTGACCGCTTTCATGGTGCCCACCCTTTTTGTGGTCTCCGCCGTGTTTTTCATGGTGGCCGTGATGTTTTCCGTGCTTGTGGTGCTTGCCTTCATGGTGGTGGTCATCATAGAAGTGATGGTCTTTGTGGAAGTCGTCCTTGTGGTACTTTTTGTGATAGCCGTCGGTCTTCTCGCCCTTGTCGTGATGTTTCTTATGGCCGTGTTTGCTACCTTTATGGTGATGACCGTGTTCATGATGTTCACCATGATGATCATGTTCATCCCAGTGTTTTTTGTGGCCACCACCATGCTCGTGATGGTGTCCAGCGTGGTGGTGCTTTCCATGATCACCGTGTTCTCCTTTATGATGATGATGATGTCCTTTGTGGCCCTTGTGTCCCTTCTCTCCGTGTTCATGATGGTGATGGGAGTGGTGTTCCTTGCCACCTCCTTCTTCGTGATGGTGCCCCTTGCCACTGGCTGCAGCTACAAGATCCTTCGAATCATCATCAAGCTCTCTGGCGTAAACGGCCACGAGGCTGATTAAAGCAATGACTACAACCCACTTCATGGCTGCAGCTGGTATGACTTGATCGCCGAGGTGCAGTCTTTTATACTTGATTGATTCGATTTAGAAATAGTTTGTCAATTTCATTGACAATGCCAAGCACATTTTTCATTGCGAGGGTTACAACGGTGAACCACTCGTAGTTGATGTTTCTGCTTTCCATTAATATTTTCTCTTTGAATAAGTCCAATAAACCTCCGACCCATCGGCATTTTGAAAACACAAACAGGAAGTATAAAATAACAAATAATTATTACTTCACTAATCACTTAAGTGGCCGTAATGTCGTGTCATGTAGAAGTAATTATCGAATTGTCTATGCCATTTTATTGTAGCTCAAGTCTCAGCTGTGATAGTGTAAATACGGGTAAATGACATAATTGAGCCATCTTTGCCACATAGAATCGTATCAGCGATCACGTGTGTACATCAAAAAAGTGCCCGAAGAGCCCAATTTGGTACGATGTATCGTCGCTTTGAAGGTTCCAAAATAGATCGTTCTTAAAAGATACCCACAATAACTTCAGGTGGTTACCTGTATTTTTTGTATGCAAAATAGTCATCACGACTGTTCCAATAATAACTAAGTTGCTATATGCGTCTTCATCGCCACATTAATGAAGATATTAAGTTTTATAAATTCAGACTTAGTAATTTAATTCTTACAAAGCTTCTTGCTTATAAGCTCTAAACAAACGATTGGACTTTTATACAGCAATTATAATTTCTTGGACGATTTTTTAATAAACTCATAAGTAATCATTAACAATCATATAATGTTACTAAATATACTAGTCATACACAAAATAATTCCTGAAAATAAATTTATTATTACAATACTGAATTTCTTAACATCTAACGTCATTTCCCTTTTACATTTTAATAATTATGGATTCTATTAAATTGAATTTAACTTAAAAAAGTCAATAAATACTCTGATTGCTTGCGTTAAATTAATATAATTTTCTCAAAAGAGTAAAGAGTACGCTGACTTGTTCAATTATTGGACTTGTTGAGAGAATTCCAATAACTAAAACAAGTATCAATATTTAACAACTTAGATAATCTTCCAATTGGTGTGCAATAATACCCTGGTTTATTTATCCTCATTTTCCTTCATATATTTATATGTAACAACAATTAAGTAAAACAAGATTAAATGTATGTTTGTAACATACATGTTTAATGATAAGAAATAATTACAAAAAGTATTCAAGAGTCTCCTTTAGTGACAACGGACCCTGAAAAGTAGGAAACCTTCCTAATTTAAATTGTAAATTACATAGTGGGTACAGTGTGGGAAATTGTATTTTTAACAAAGTGCGCAAAGCGAAAGTAAGGACAATAGCCCGTGATCCGAACACAGCTTGACACACTCTACAGAGGGATGAACCTACTTAAATTTAGAAGAGGAACGAGCCATTGAGTTGTTACAATTATGTTTTACTTTTAATACTACCTCATCATTAGGACACACTGGCATTATTTAACAACTGCTTGAGTAGCACGCTGATATGACTACGACGTTTGTATAAGCAAGAATATATTTCGAGGCTGTATGATGGAAATCGACAACCTTTATAATGCAAACTGATATAAAAAATATCATTAGATGGAATTAAAAAAAGGCAAAAGTAAATTATATTGTTTATTTAACAAAAGTAACAAAAATACGTAACTTAACAGAATGCAAAGAGATAAAACATCTTCAAACCGGCAAATACATGTCGCAAAAAGTTTATCACCAAAGTTTGATGATGAATCTGTTCAAATATGGTTAATCTTTTTGCTGGTAACAACATTTCTTATATTTAATATCACAGAAGCATTTAATGTTTGCCATGATGGAATCCCCAATCTTTATGGTCTTTGTGGCCACCCTTCTTGCCGTGGTCATGATGATGGTGATGGTGCTCCTCATGACCATGATGACCCTTGTGACCATGGTGATCCTCGTCATAATGATGCTTGTCATGATGACCGTGCTTGCCGTGATGATGTTCATGGTGACCGCTTTCATGGTGCCCACCCTTTTTGTGGTCTCCGCCGTGTTTTTCATGGTGGCCGTGATGTTTTCCGTGCTTGTGGTGCTTGCCTTCATGGTGATGGTCATCATAAAAGTGATGATCTTTGTGGAAGGCGTCCTTGTGGTACTTTTTGTGATAACCGTCGGTCTTCTCGCCCTTGTCATGATGTTTCTTATGGCCGTGTTTACTACCTTTATGGTGATGACCGTGTTCATGATGTTCACCATGATGATCATGTTCATCCCAGTGTTTTTTGTGGCCACCACCATGCTCGTGATGGTGTCCAGCGTGGTGGTGCTTTCCATGATCACCGTGTTCTCCTTTATGATGATGATGATGTCCTTTGTGGCCCTTGTGTCCCTTCTCTCCGTGTTCATGATGGTGATGGGAGTGGTGTTCCTTGCCGCCTCCTTCTTCGTGTTTAGAAGATTTTCCACTGGCGGCCGTTACCAAGTCTCTTTGGTCATCGTCCTGTTCCCTGGCGTATACCGCCACAAGACAGAGCAAACCTATTGCTACGATCAACTTCATGTTGTCTGCTTGTGGTCTCCGTCGATTCGCGAGATATTTATACTTCAATCTAATAAGATGAAGAAAGCGTTTTGTAAGTTTCATGCAACATTCAGGGACAAATCGAGTGCCCGTTGAACCATGGCACCGCAATCTTTTACTATTTCATATTTTAAATTAACCTCGCCGAGAGTACACAGCACTGTTTGCAATAGTTTAATTAATTAATTAATAATATTGTTGGATCAAACGAGTGCCTCGAAAGCGATATATGTTTGGACAAACATTGCATGTCATCGTATGTGTTTTTCAAATTGTGTGTGTGTGTGTGTGTTGCATTATTTAAAAAGTTGCCAAGCAAAACTATTTATTACTTACATAATAATTATAACATTCAGAATCCATTGTAACTGCTGAATAAAGAAAATTTAAATGTGGCTTGGCAGTCCAATAATCCCGTTATGTAAGGTTTGTTGTATATCTTAAAACGAAAGCACAATTCAAAGTGCCCAACACCCAAGTCTAGTATGTAATGTACAAAATAACAAATTAATCGTATGAATCGGGATTTTCATGGTCAGTTTAAAAGGACAGTTCAATTGTTTGATTGGACTAAGTATATTGTAAGGGACAAATTGTTATTCACCCAAACATATTTATGGATTTAATATAGACGTACTTGAATAATACACTCATACATAAATATTGGAATATAAATTTAAAACTGCTCTAACTTCTAGTTGTGTTTGTTTCAACTAAACTCTTTTGAGTAATGTCCAACACGTGATACAGCTGTTGCACTTAAGCGAAAAACATAGTTCAATCCTACTTATATTATGTATATAGTAGGATATACCTTCATATATTACTCAAGCCTTAACCTTATAATACAATTTTAACATAAATTAAATATTTAATTCATAAACCTCCCGACAGGTATTCTTTAAACATAACCATCTAGTAGGTATATCCTCGTATACTTTATAAGTAGGTATAAGCCTAACTATTATAGAGAAGGAACATAAAGGAAGAGACACATAACTTATCCACGGTAAATTGAGCACAACACTTGGAGGTAACGTAAAATAAAATATAAATAAAAAGAAAGTTAATACAAAAAGTTCGGCTGTATTTTCTTGATAGTCGAACCCCTTTCTTCCACGCCATAAAACTTTTATCGGAGGTGACGTCCCTAAAGCATAGTTTTCGAGGCATTTGGGGATAATAAACTTTTAAACTTCGCGAATGACTGAACGGGATAGGCACGTATTTTGTTCGGATTCAAGCATTGTGGTTACACCATGGACAAAGGTCTGTATTTTTTGATAAACTATCCACGCGTCAATATAGGACATCAGGTGACTGAGTAAGCCTCCTCAATTCAAGGAGTCGTATTGTGTAAACAGAAACCTCACCCCACTTATAGCTCTGCTGAGATTCCTTCGACTTAACTTGGTATGAACATTATAATCCTCCAGGTAAGACCGAATTGTAATCATTGTTAATTAATCTAACAGCTGAAAAATGTATTTAGGAACTTGAAAATGAGGAAAACACAGGTGAGAAGGTTTCAAAGAAGATGATAAACGCGTGCCACTCTATAAGCATATAACGTCAAAGCCAGACACACTCGGTGGGGAAAATGGCCCATTTGGTGGCCAACGCGATTATTTTGATGACTCGGAAAGCCCTTCTTTAGATCTGCTTTTGACATATTAAAGGGATATAAGTACTTTAGTATTAACTTGATAAATTCATAACTTTTAGATAATTTTGACAACTTTGTAGGAAACAATGGACCTATCACGGTCTATGGTCTCGTTAAATTCCTCATATATGTAACAGAACGTGAGTGGATTAGGTATTATACTTTCGTAAACGTATCTCATAAAAACGTATAAAATATTGTTTTTATCCAACCGCGGCAAACAAAATAGAATTTTTCATGTTCCCACAGGTGAGCCATTAAACCTGACAGAGTTATATTTTTATAAAGCTTAGGAAACTGATAGAACTCTGTAACTACGAGTATAATATTATAAAAGCGTAGCGGCGGTGCTTTTATTTTCATTAGCCGAGGTAACCTCATTAAGTGGGCTCGCCTTACAAAGGTTGTTGTTGTTTTATTAAACGTATTTATATGAAATGTTTTCCGCCTACTTTGCTATCTTTCGTAACTGTGAGCTTCTTCTACATCTGCCTTTCATCACTCTTACTTTCTTGCGATGACACTTATACGCTTTAATTAAAAACAATTCTTAAACATACTATGCGGTCATCAGTTTTAAAATCATTACACATGATTGCTTAGGAAAAACAAACCAACCAAACGAAATTTACCATTGTTTGCTTGCATCTTTCTCTCAGGCGTTATTAAATTGTTTTCTAAAAATTATATAAAATAAGACTTTTTCTAAATGTATTTTAAATGGTAGATGAAGTATGTAGAACACTTAATAAGTTAGGTTAGCACTCCCATTATTTTCTTAACATTTCCACATTTCATATAACAGTGCATGAGTATTCGTAAGAATAACATACTTATACAAGTATTAAGTAGAAACTTAAGAATTTCTGAATATTTTCCAAGGGAAAATATTTTATTAAGAAGTTGATGATGGAATATTGTATTATTATGTAAATAAGTTACATGCAAGTAAGGGTTGTGAAACTTTGCTTAAATCAAATGAACACTGTAGACAATACGATCGATGCTGAATTTTCTTTGTTGATGGAATAAAAAAATAAAACTCATCTTGATAAATACGTTTTTAATACAAATTCTTGGATATAATTGAATAATGTTATTGTTTTGGTCAAATACTAATAAGATATTACTTTATTTGGGCTTTTTATAGCAAATAAATGAGCTGTAGATAATTCAAGAAAACCTAGACGTGAAATTCAGAACACACTTAAAAGTTTGGAACGCAAAGCTTTCTGTACTATGTCCTGAAAGTTCTTAAGTGCACAGTAGAGGCTTATACAAAATGTATCACCTGTCTACACAATGCTTCAGCGCCCAGATTAGTTGCATCAATATGCAGCCATAAGCAAGAGTAAGAGACTCGGTTCATCAATATAGCGAAATGTTAAATATTCTTTAAGATATTCACCTTCTAACTTTCAACTAAGTTGGCATACCTTCGAATAGAGGATACTCAATAGCCTTTAATTAACTTTTGATAATAAGAATTGATTTTGTGAATAAGTAATGTGATTTTGTTTTTATTTCTATTTACACAGATCGTTCGGAGAATCAAGACTTGCCAATGGCTTACAAAAGTAAAAAAATCGAGATTCGAGAATGTTTCTATATTGTAGTATTCGTTTATTACAAATTAGGTGTCATGTTACGAAAACGGGGTTATTGCAATATTAATTGGCGCGTAATTGCCTCTCGCGTTCGCAAGGCGTTCTGGTATTGACTGCCGATAATTAGAAACTGGTGAAGGACTCTAGCTATAGCTATAGTATAATATAAAGATTTGTGACGAAAGTTTACCCCGACAAAACTTTAATGTAACTTGATGAATCTTTTAGCCAGTTTACATAAACGCAAAAACAGCCTTGGAGTCCTTACTTACAAGCTAAATGGACGATTTACAAGATATAACTTAGGGGTTCAAATAGATATACCTCCATTAATTACAGTAAAGTAATATAGCAGTTAATGGTGTCTGTTTAGTTAATGTGAGCCAAAGGTTAGGTAAAGGTAAACGTCAGAGATTAATCAGACCTTGTAAAGGATCGCGTCTTCCCAGCAATTGGGCCCTGATTTGAGCGACTCATTTCAATAATGTTTATTTATTCCACTGTAATTGTTTGTTGTCTATTATTATTTTCAACACTTTGACTAGGGAATGATTAGGGAAAATCAATTTTTTATACATTAGAAACATTAATGTTTAGTTTTCGCTTAATAAGCAAATTTTTACGACATTTTAACACCGGACATTGGCTGGAGCGGAACACACAGGCTTCACAGAATTCCGTCAGGTAACGGAAGTGTGCCGCGCCACCGGAAGTCGTTGGTGTACACCGGATATGATGTTCAAATTCGCGATATCCGGCAACACCTATGTGCAAGCTTTTATTTTGTTTGGCGTATATGATTCCTGGTAACATCACAAATTTTTTTATAAATCTAGAATTTCTATGAGTTCAGCCACTTTTTCAAATTCAAATCATTATACAAACACATTTTGAAGAAGTGTGCACTATGATGAATGGCTGAGACCAGACTTTGGAATATAATTTACGGCACAAATGTCATAGACATTTAATAAAAGCAGACTCGTAGATTTGTTTACATTTACTGTTTTATTCTTTACTTGGGCTATAAATCAAATCAAAAATAACTTTATTCATATAGGGAAACTCATACACGTATGAACCGTTGAAAAATTAGTAAAAAAACAGAAAAATAAACATACTCCGCTTAATAAAATATTTTCAGCGGTGGTCCTTTCAAGCGGGACCGTGAACTAAGTACGGCACAGTCGTACAACAGGGTTAACGAACCACGAATGAGCGCACCCGAAATGTTAGATTGCAACAATCGCACAGAACGCAGTTAATCCACTTTTATAGTACAAGTTAGAATTGGCCGTAAGTTGTATCGAGTATTGCTTAACGCTTCGTTGTTTCTGTTGCTAATAATGTTCCTACAATACCGTACATAGTTTAAACATCACGAGATTAACGGCGAGCCTTTGAACTGAATTGTTACGGGAATTACTTTTGAAGATATATGGGTCAAGGGATAATTTCTGCAAATAAACATTTATATTACAACTGACCCATCTTTTGCTGTGAAATACTTTCATATAAAACAATACATGAATATGGAACACATTGTAGGTCCAAATTTTTATTGCTATTCTGTTACGGGAGCCGAACCAAAGCAAATATTCTTTAAAATAAATACAACAATATCTTAAATACTTTGCCATAATATTAAATAGTCTTTAAATGTCAATCATACCAGATTTTCCATACGTTTAAATAGCTCCGCTTTAGAGGATCTAATATCGTAATGAAAGCTAAAGTTAGCTCGTTCCGGACGCTCCAGAGTATATTGTGTAAGTTGCGCACTTTGTGCAACTAAGAGGTGGCATTAGGCCGAACTGCTGCTAAGTTATTGATATTGCTTCTGTGATACCTTTATAATCCCATTGTATTTCCAATTGTCTTTAAAGAGGTTATTTATTAAATTAAATAGCATCCGGGAAAATTGCAAACATTTATGTTATGTTTGGAAATAGGAATTTAATAAACTCCAAGAATTTTTGGTCAAACTTTTTAATACGCGATTCATCTTAGTCCCTTGTAGCTTTCATGTTAATTATTTGATAAGGGTTATAAACCCTCGGGCTATACAGTCTACAAGAATTCCTGCAAAAGGCTATTCGCATAAATATTTATGAATAAAGAAAAATTGCGCTAAGTTAACTATAACAAAGAGTCATAATGAACATCCTACCCCGCTGAAAATTAAGGAAGTGAAATTAATAATAACGACACGAGCAAATGTTACAAGCCGCATTCGTCAAAACTTCTGATATTCATTACGCAAAGGAGTCCAATCAGATGGCTTCCCGCCGAGGACAAATGCTCGCATAAGTCACTTTGACGTTTCTCAAGGACCGGGGGAGTTTACAATACGAGCGCCCATTATAAGTGAGGATCACGTGTAGCTAATAAGGTGTACAGCAGCCGTGAATTTTTACTATAAGCTACCCGCAGATTCGAAGATTTCACTACTAGGACAGTGTGTTTGTTTTGTATTGTTCCTGTGAGTTATAATTAATATAATCATAGAAGTTATTGTGAAAAACACTCTCTTCCAGTGCAATTACCCTAGTCGTTCCTGCCCAGTTATTACCTAAGGATGTCGTCGACTAAGGCTTAATTGCGCACATATAATGAAAAATCCAATGAAGCGAACCCGTGATTCGAACGGACGACCTTACGTTAGAGTGTCGCACGTTTAAGGGCAATAGGTTTCAAATTTTTCATTACATGTTATAACCGAGAATACATTATTTGGGACCAATAATCTCATTAAAATAAGGCTTCTCTCGTAATAAAGGTCGTTTAGGCATTTTCTCGGAAACTTATAAATTAAGGATCATATAAATTTCCTCGCCAATATAACTTTATCTCCCAAGAGTCTAATCTAGAGGATCGTTCTCACTGATACTTACGGCCTCTATGAGACAAATTGTATAATTTGTTCTCTGTCTTCACGGGAAAAGTGCCTGCGAAGGGGATTTAATCAACCGCTTTAAAGGCTACACAAAATGAGTATTGGATCTTAATTAGCTCTTTTTTCTTGACCAACCTGAAACTGGTCTACGGTCAATTGCAGCCTATGTGCTGTTTACCAACCGATGCGATGGCAGGAAAACGCAAGCCAATGTTATTAAATAGAGAAGTGCCCGTATTATTCATAAGTAATTCCTTTAGAAAATTTCGAAGATTTATGTGAAAACTTAACTAATTTTTCATGTTTTTTCTTATCCGCTACAGGTTTCCAAGTGATTATCATTTTGAATTGTCCAAAGTTTTTAAATTATTGCGTAAATAAAAACGCTTATTAAAAAGACAGGAAATTAAGCGATATTTGTTTGGTTCAACATAAATATTATGTAATTACTCTCACACAACTTTTATTTTTGATCGACCATTGAAAAACGTGGAACTCGAATTGCAGCTCTCGTCTTTTATCTTACCTTAGCTAATTATATCACAAAGTATTAATCCTACATTAAACATAATTTAAATTACTGTAACGACTAGACGAAGCGATCCTTGTACATTTCTCGAAGTCTACAAACTAGTCGAGATCTCGTTACTCCTTAGATCCGGGACCTTCAGTTGGAAGTGTCTGTTGCACTCGCAAGCCGCGTCTCCGCCGACCTGTCCCTCGGCCGAGCACGTGTTCGGCGATCGGAAGGCCTCGGCCTTCCTTCGCTTACTCTTCGGCACGACCGGTATTGCATACACGTCGGAGTAGGCCTTGTTGTCTTCGCCCAGATACTCAAAATTCAATTCGTTCTTTGGATTTATCTCATAAAAGTCATCTTTGACCCAATTTTCGCTGAACTTCACGTGGCTTTTGGTCGCGTAATCGTTGTGCAGGTTTGTGTAGTTGTTTGAGTCGCTGACTTCTGGCTCCGAGCTGAGGGTGCCGTTTGAAAATCTCTGAGACATCCACATGTACCGCGTCGTCGGATCTTCCGGACCCCAGAGACGGGACGGATGGAAAGCTGCCGCTATTTTCTGAAAACAAGTTTGTTGATATATAAATACCAAATAGTTGTATCTATTTTCTTTATGGTATAACACTCACAGCGAACAAATTGTACTGTTCTTCCTTCGCAACTGCAATTCCCGCAAATATGATCAAAATAACCAGAATCCCGATGAAGGCGCCGCCCAGTGGCCACAGGCTTTCACCTTCGCTCCAGGCCGTTCTGATGACCGCCCTCAACCACCAGCCCGTCACCCCCACCACTAAGATGGGCGTGCACCACCACGTCACCATCCAGAAGCGAGGCATTTTTGTGCCCGTGATGAATTTGATGTCGAATTTCAGATGGAAATATCCTGCAAACAAATGCCAATTCAAACTAACTAATTTACAAAATATTGGAGAAAAAATGACAGAGATAATTATATATAATTGTTCCATTAATGTACGTACACAATATTTTTCCTATATTTAATATTCCTCACCATAAATGTAGACGAAGCCGAGAACCTCAAAGGTGACGGTCGCGACGGCCAGGACGGGGACCACCAGGCCGTCCACCAGCTCCGCCACGGACACGCCCCGCGACAGCATGGTCACGGTCGAGGCCGTCCCCAGAGCCGACGCCGCCGCCGCGAACAGCCGCCACTGCTCACCGCAGAGCCGGTGGAGTTTGTCGTAAATGGGGAAAAGGAGAACCAACTGAAATGAAATAAAAAATTACGTCACAAAAATGATAAATTATTAAAATAATCTAAGGAAATTCAGTCCCTATTTGTACGAATCTGATCTCATTACAATTTACATAAATCTCTTATTATAATGTTACTTTCAATATTTGAATATGCTCTGTGAATATTACATCGAGAGCCCACGAGGCCACGAGGCCAGCAAACCACCAGCTCAGCGAGCCGCTGTTAAATTCGATAATCTCCCGACCGACGAACATAATAATTATTAGCGAGGATTAAACAGAATACAGTATTACATGAAATCTGAAATTATTGTTGGGATTTGGACCAAATAGTATTGTGCCTTTGATGACATTACAATAATTAGGCTCATGCGAATGAGCATTTCAATTCAGACGTTTCAAGTACTTTTCATCAATACATCAATATGAGAGAGGATCGTTTTTGTTTAGTATTGAAATTAATCATACCAAGGTTATAATCCCAGATATTAATACAATCGAAAAAGCCAGCAAAGGCCACTCCTTCGACCTGACTTCGGTCACCGAAGACTGGTAGATGAGCACCAAAATGGCGATGAAGCTCTTGTCCTTGGCGCCTTCGCCGGCCAGCGATTCCCACATGAGCACACTCAGCCAACCCGAGAGCAGGTTCGCTATGATCGTCAGTGTTGATGTCCTGAAAGCACCAGCAAGTAATAAAAGCCAACAATTTTAATTACAATTTCATTTAGAGCGAACAGACTTTAATTAAAATAAAAAATGTACCGTAACGCCTGACGGAAAAACGCGAGCAAAAATACTCCGGCGTCTACTACTACTTTATATTGGTTTAACAATAATTGAGTAATTCGTGACTTACCACCTCACATCCGACTGTTTATAAACGGAGCCGCCCGCACTCACGAGAAAGCCACTCATGACGCCGGTTGAGAGGAGAGCCTGCACCAAGCCACTGTGCCAGATGTGGGGTCGGTACAGCAGCGACCAGTCCTCGCCCTCCAAGGAGGCCGCGAGCGTCGTCCCGTTCGAGAGGAACACGCACATCGCTATGGCTATGGCCAATATTAGAGGCGCGAGTGTCATTAGCGAGGCTCTCAGAGACTTATGGAGGCTGAATAACCTGGAAGAGAAGGTTCTAAACTGTGATACTGAACGAATTAATCTGTCCTAAGGAAAAACCTCGAAACAGATTTTAAGCATAATTTGTTTTCGATGACTGAATAGTTCAAGTTAGCAAGGGAACACAGATCACGTGGACGCGGGCTAAATATAAGTTAATTTGAAACATTTTACTATGCTCACGAAATAAAAGTGCCTTTATGTGCATAAAATTGACCCGTATTCATCACTGGACGTGTTTATAAACTCCTCATAATTGTTTTTTTTTTACAAATAACGCGATCGAGTTGAAAGCAAACAAGTTGAGCATTCAAAGACTAGTAGTTGTTTATAAGAGGGTATTTTAAATTAAAGAAAATATTATTTTAACGAATTAATAAAGTTGATTTGAAATTGGTTAAATCACCAAAATGACTGGCATCGCACAGTAACCGAGGAGCAGAGACGTCATAAAAATACACCGTTCGGATCGAGTAATTAAGCAAAGTTGTGAAATACTTACATAAGCGGTACGAAGAACCATAAAATGAATATTAAAACAGCCATTATTCCGAGATATTGCGGTTGTTCAGTGAACGGCGCCAAAAATGTCGAGCTGCAAAAGGAATGATACAATCACCGCTTACACTAATGAAAAGAAAATGTCAGAAGGAACATATATTAATAAGTATAAGTTATAGACACTTACTTAAAACACTCGGAAGCGTTCATTTTGTTTTCATATCCTTCCTGAAACATGTTTAAGAGCAATATAGTAAAAAAGATCAAAGAAGCCCATACACCGCTCTTTTTAACCGTATTTTGTGGTCAATTTACGATTTAAATACAAGTAGCGGCTATCGGTTACAACAAAACAGAATTAACTCTGTTATTTATTGTTATTTGAGTTAATTTTAAACCAAATTATGGCCATTTGCCGACTGAATTAATTTTTGGAAAATGAGCTTCGGGCGTACTGTAACACACTATTAGCGATAATGACAAAGTTAAATTAATAACAAAATGTATGTTTAAATGTGAGATGATCCCGGATTACGTTTCATACGATTAGGCATCGTATTAAATTACCGGCGTCATTTGTATCCTGGCACAGTCTCTCAGTGGGAAAGAGCCTTTTCCAATCCAGATCATGTACGCACTCGAAAGGGACACATACACCATGCTGTAGATGCAGCACAGGTATGATGTCAGCATTTTGATATAACCGACTCCTGGAACAGTTATTATACAATGGCACAGCATTCCCAACTAACTATCGTGCCTAGATTCCATTCAACCCTCATCTAACCTCTTAAAATAGGAACAGCACGCCAAACTCCGACAGCATCTTGCTGACTCAGCTGACCCATGGCAAGCTGCAATAAAGTACTAGGGAAACCAACAGCCACAAGCCATATCGAATAGACCACCAGATATTGGATGTCTCCATATCTGAAGGCCTCTCGCGGCAGTCGGACCGTATTGAACAGAGTCAAGGATAACGCTATCGTAAAGAACTGGGTCTTGAGGATGTCCAGCATCCGTCTGACTGTCTGAAACATAAGAGATGTCTTAATAAATGCATAATTTTAAATATATATGTAAAATTGAAAATTGTCGTACAACAAGATAGTAAAATAAAATACTTAATTTATTTGTAGCATTTCAAACAGTTATACAGAAGTTTAAGAAATATATGTACATTATTTTCATGATTTGATGGCGCAAAGATGAAAATCGCTTTACACCGCTAAATAGCAAACGAACAAATTTTCATTGTCGCGTACACGATCGCATCGCGCACGCAACTTGTGATACGGAATATTGTGCTAATAACTCTAATTATACAGAGAAATTTAAATATGATCACGTGTTGCACTTGAAATAACAACAATAAAAAAAAACAGCGAATCACGCTTGTGTATATGTTTTGGTATTATCATGACAGTTGAGGGGCGGATTAGTAATTAAATCGCTTAGTTCATACATTGTAATAAACGTATCGAAGAAAAAATGCTTATACAGTTATACTCGTATCTATGCGGAAGAGCAGAGATAAAATTATAAATAAATTTCAATTGCTTGCGCGATTTTGTGAGGATGACGTAAAGGCGTCATTATTATTATTCCTCTTCTAATTTGTCTTGGTCTTGTTAGAAAAATGAAACATCAATACCTTTATGATGTACATTGCACATAGTCTCAGTTATATATATTAACTTTTATTCACAACAAGAAATAAACAGTTATCCTATATTAAAACAAAAATTTACATTGTCAGCTTGTTGTAGCTCAATCGTGTGATATTCAGAATTGGCGGGAAAACCAAAACGCGTTCGGCGCCTTGAGCCAGTCCACAGACTAAAGACAAAACGTCACGTGTTAAAATTGCGTATTGATACAATTTATTTAATAATTTTCAACATAACAATGCATACTACTATTCTTTCAAAATAATAGGCTCTCTCGTTCTCTCATTACATCCATTTTGATATTTATCAACTAAATCTTACTTTAAAATAACTTAAATGATATATAAAATTGTTGTATTTTTTTAGTTATCACGATAGATGGTTTCAAAAAGAACCCTATAAGTTAACTAGAAAACCTTTTTGTAACAATTCAGAACAGTCAAACACTGGCCATTACTTGACACCATTTGAATAGAATCTATACTAATAATAAGACAGTAAAAATCGAAAAACTGTACATTAAATATTTTTCCAAAAAACTGAAAGGAGGCAATTAAAGAAGAGTCATAGAAACCAAAAAACCAATTTTTGGAATTCTTGTCTGTCTGTCTGTCTGTCTGTCTGTCTGTCTGTCTGGTACTTTATAACTTGAAAACTACTGAACGGATTTGAACGCGGTTTTCACAGTTGGATTATATATAATTAGGAGCGTTGTCAAAAGTTTATTTTGTCAAAATCGGTTAAGAGAAAAAGAAGTTATGGTCAATTGAAAATTTACTTCAACCACTGCTTCAAATTTTTTAAACACTTATATTGATTGATTAGTTATATATTGTTAAATATGTTCTAATATAAGTTAATCTTAATATTAAAACTTATGAGAGGTAACAAAAATAACAAATAACGCAGTGCGCGCGGGCGCGGTTGAAGTGTTGAACAATGTGCTCGATAGATGGCGTTGATAAAATTCGTAGATTTATTTTATTTTTTTATTTCTTAAACCTATACAGCTTATCAAAAACAGTTTACACAATAAAAATAGATTAAAAATAAAGCCAAAATGAGGTTAAAATATAGAATCGGAAATATAATCTAAGATCAGGAAAAAGAATAACAAAAAAAAACACGAACAGAAAAAAAAAATATATATATATACACATGAACAAGTGGAACTATGTGAAGTACGAGCATTTTAGTGTGTGCAATGGTGTTGCTGTGTGAGTGAGTGTGCGAGGGTGAGTCTTACTTTTTTTTTAAAGAACTTCTACTTAGGCCAAATATATCCATCGCGGTGTTAAGATGCTCCATTGTGTAATGACTACCATGCACTTCAAACTTTCATTAACGTTTTACCCTATGATTATTTTGAGTGAACACTACCTATACCAACAAGTAAAAGGAAACGAGTGAAAAGACGTTTATCGTTTGTCCGCTCCCATTTTTCCATCTACATCCTTAACGTTAATGAGGTTTACCTTTTATTATTTGGCCAAGCTAATAAGTAATAACCTCACAAGTACGTATTTCGTACTCAAAACTTCCTAAGAATTTTCTTTCAACTCTTAACCGCTGAGGAGTTTTACCTTCCATCATCAGCTCATCCACATAAGAAGATGACTATCAGAATATAAAATTGTCAGAATAGTAATTGCCTGTACGTTAATTTGAAAGTTGCCCTCGATTTCCCTGAATCATCCGATCCTGTAAAGCTACATCATCCCTGAGTAACACAGGCTATATATAATTCTAATTGTAACAAGATTTTAGCCCGTGAAAGAAAGCCCTGTCGAGATCATTAAAAAACGCTATATACTTAACCAAATTACACGTGGGCGAAGCCGCGGGCGGAAAGCTAGTATTAAATAAAGATAATCGTCTAGTATATTGTTGCAAAACGCTTGTTAACCATGTCTGTTGATATTTGTTTTGTCGGTATGTTGCTGGGTGACACGTAGCTTAGTTTACAAAACATCCGAGCTATATCAAACTGCGTTATTTCACAACTATTTGAAAATTACTTGGTGAAAGAATCTTATTTAGCTTTTGTTCATTTTTTTTCGCGATTTAGAACGTTTCGTGTTTATCTTGCCAGACTAAGCAATCTCCTTATAGAAACGACGTTTCAAAGTTATGAGTCTAGATGTGCAAATACAGAGGAATATTAAGAGAACTTGAAAGTACAAGTTTTCACATTCATCAGCTAATCACATTGTATATAGTAGGTACCTATAAATATATAAAAAAACTAGAAAAATCTCTGAAGCACTATTGAGGCTATAGAATATATTTTCCATTCAGGTACACCATAACAATACTGTGTATAATTGCTGACAATTACTTGACTGTGTAGGTCAATGAGTTAATTGGTCTTGATATAATGAAACCGGTTTATTATTTGGAGAGTATAGGCTCTTCACATTTGATGCATGTTGTATGCACTTTTATGTTGAAATTACCAAATTAGCAATTGTTCAACACTATTTATTTATTAAGGAAACATAAACAGATACATCCATATAAGAAAGTACAAGTTATTAGAATATGTTAAAAGGTAAGGATGTATCATAAACAAAGTTTCACTGATAAAACATATGGACTATGTATGTATGTATGTATTATACTTATTATGGCCATGAATATTTTTCTTAAAATTAAAATTTGTAATTTGTCATTTTCTGATGATTGTTTATTGTTTTATTACTTTCGCGCCAATATATTGTACATTATTTGGGACATTTAATGAAGTGTGGGAATAAAGGGAATCGAATCGCTTTGATTTCGAAGCAATCTGGATCCCCTTAATCTAGGTTAGAAACGAACATTCCACACTTCATCAGAGCTGAAAATTGGTCATCTAACCACGATCTCAATCATAACACCATTATATAGAAGAGTCCTTTAAACAATCTATTCGAATGGATGTCATGATTTTTTCCATAGACCGAGGTCGCGATGCTTACTAGCCTTAACGTAAAAGGACTGTATTGCAGCTAATGAAGACCATTTCGAACTAGTTGTTTAACTTTTAATCTTTTTATATTAATGTATTAAACTAACCTGTAATTGTTTCGTACAAAAAAATAAATTGGTTTTCTTTGCAACACTGATTATGTTAAGACTAAGTATAATGCACAAATGCAAGCAACCATAATTAAGCAGGAACCAATTTTTCAATACTGTAATTGATACCCAGATGGTAAGTTGACAATGGAGGTGCGTCTCGTTTTCAAGCAAAACCATAACATCTGACATTTTACCAAAGCATGTAAAAGAAGTATTGTTTAGCTAACATTGACCCGGCGTTGTCACGCTCGGCTGTTCGTGTCCGGTTTAAGGACCTCTTATTATCTTCATTAAGTACGTCATATTTTCTCAAGTCAAGGTGGACTTTGTTCCGAAAATAGTTAGAAATAAGCTTGACCGACTTGTATCGTCTTCTCAATGTTTAATCGTTAGCAGATAGTTATCTTTTCACATAAAGATTATTGACAGAAACCGTGTCACATAGATTCCTTATCAGTATCTCGTAAGTCAATAATGTATGAGTAAAAATAAGGAAAGTTGTCCACTTACTAAAGTCTTCGCCATAATTATCAAGCGCTTATCAGCACCATCTTAACACTTGCAATTAATGGTGATTACTCTGTATTGTATTTTAAAATTATCGAATTTCTTTTACAACCAGTAGCGTGTCTTGGTATTAACATATGCGACTGTCATTTCACTTCCAATACATAATTAACTTTTAATTTCTTTTCCGTTCTAAATACTATTTAAAAACAATTACAGTTATCTTTCGAATACGTAATAACTATAATTATGTGTATGTAGGTTATCATTAAGCAGATATTTTCAAAAAACGTCTCCATTTTCTAGATAGCACCTTTATTATCCAAAGGGTCGAAAATGTTTTTCTTCTTATCATGTTTCTGCGATAATAATCTCAATTACGCATTATCATTTGAATATTTGTGATTTTTCACATTTAATATATATTCCATTAAACTTGTGCTATAACTTTTCAAATGGTTATATTATCGCCAACTTAGTCCTAAGTACTTCTAAGCAGTTATTTAAGATATTACTATACAATACATTCACGTCAATAAATGTCATTAGGGTACTCAGTCTGAACACCTTCTGAGCTGTAAATAACAAATACTCTAACCCAGATATTTAACACGAGTACTAATGCTGACACATTTCCATTAAGATGTTAAATTACATAAGTGAAGTAGCTCCTTTTAAAAGATATTGCCTCATTTCATACTCCGTGATCATTAATAAATTAACTAATTGAGTTATGTCATAATTAATTATGGATATGGCTCTAAATTATTGTTTCGTTTGAAAAACATTTTATATTAGAAATTACATTGTTGCTAAGAAAATGGAAAAACTTATTTACCAGCTCTTATATAGCTTGCATAAAGGTTGCGATACAAGGAAAATGAGTAAAAATTATACATCCACTTCAACTCAAAGTAGTTTCATTTTCAAATAAAACTATCCTAGTCTATTATGTTGCAACCCTACGCTGAGATTTTTTAAACAAAAACTTACCATAACAATATCTGTTACTTAAGCAATAAAGAACGTCTTCAATAATCATAAAACAACAAGAAAACATCTCAATAGTAAATGAATATTACAAATAAACAAGGCCATTAAGCAATGTAAGTATTACCCGGCCATATTGACTAGTCCTTGAGAGACTAGCGTTGAGACGTCCAGAAGTCACAACACAATTCGGTCGGGTTAATGCCATATAAAAACAATTGGTCTTCGTCAAACTTGGAAAGCGAAGAGACGGTCGCGCGCACGCGCATTACACGTAAAACTGAATAAGACGAGGAAGGTGCGCGTAGTGATGCGCCTCGGTTATCTTCTAATGTGACAGCTGACAAATTAGCTGCAATACTTTTTATCGCAGCAAACATTCATGTAAAGACTAAATAATACTCAATGGAAATGAAAAAAATGTTATAATTAAGCAAATTCAAAGGTTTTGTTGTTGTATAATCTTTCATCTCCGGAAGTTCACGTTTGAACTTTGAAGTAAATGTAATAATCTAATGATAATGAAATTGTCTTATGTGTTTACTTAAGTTTTATATCGATAAGAACCGGAAGTGTATTTTCCGCAATTGCACATCCCTAGAGTACGCTAGACCGCACTTGACGCAGTTATGGAAATGAACATCGCAGTAAAGTAAAAATAAAAACACTGTATAATTACAATAACCATGTCCACTGACCGGCACGGTTATATCAAACTCTGAGTAAAATTTCGGAGCCAAGTGTGTTCCACTTTTACAGAGTTACATGAACAAACAGTTAACATCGATGACGTGAATGTCATAAAAAGTGTCCAGGAGCGTAAAAAATTAATGGCCTCGTCTGTTAATCACAAATTCAACATTTACCAAATCCATGACTTCGTCAAGATTTTACGTCAAAAAATTTACAATCCTTGAAGGTCATAAAGATTAAATTAAGGTTCTATATGATATAATAACGGTGAGAAATACATTTATTTTATATTAGTAATATATAAATGATTATACATAAAGTAAGATAAAACGTTTTAAATTGGCGGGAAATAATAATATTATGTTTTAACCTATGAATTCCTTCCCCTTGGAATAGAGACTCTTGGATCCTTGGAGCACAAGTGCACAAGCTCTAATCAAAGAATTCATACTCCTGGGAGTCAGTACCAGTGACCCCTTCTCGCTCAACGTATAAGCATTGCAATACAGAAAAGAATAAGCATTGCCACAAGGTTGCTGAAGTTGAGTTTAACACATTAATTGTCACCTAAGTGTTTGTAATATTTATCACTTCTTTAAACCGATAGCTGCTGATATTTAGCACCTAATGGGAAGAAGTTAATGCGCGTTGTTGACATTCTTCCAACATACTCGAATAATAAAGTGAATTCTTGTTAAGACAATATTTTATGAGTAAGCAGCATACGTTTGTGATTCATAAAGTAAAGAGTCGTACAATGTCACTACGTACTGAGTTAATCATCTGTGCAAACATTGTATTATGTTTAATCTGTTACCTGTGAGAAATTAGATCATTATTCTTTTTATCTATATCAAAAACATTTGTGATTTTTTTGTGATATTTAATGGAGCATTATCTAGCCGCACTAACACTTGGTTAGGCTACCAATAATCTCTTCACAATTAGTGGATATTGTCCCAAACAAATTGTTGAAATTGAAACAAGACCCAAAGGCATTTGAAATCGCCTCTTAACGCGATGAAACAACGAAAAACAGCTTTAAATTTATTGAACACCTTTCACAGAAAAAAGTGCTGCCACCTGAATACAAATTTTACAACATTGATTCACGCCAAGCGCCCTCCCATCCAATCGAAAAGTTTTCCTACCCACGGATTTAATCCATTGGTAATACGAAAATTGATGTAAGCCTGCTCGCCGTGCCTACGCCGGGCGCCGCTGTCCATATAAAGTGAACAGCCTCCCGAAGATTTCAGATTTTCTGCCAGGGACACTAGCCGCTTTGCCTTTCTGCTACTACGGACCTTATCCAATTAACTATAAAGTGGAAATTCACCTGACATCTGCTCCGGCAATTCCGCTTTGAAGATACGTGTTCGGTTTGCCGATAGAAATGAGGGGAAATGTTCCCGTTTTTATTTACCTTCCGAGTTTTAAAACTAATTTTAATATTTTTAACTCTTAACACTGATTCAACAGCAAATAATAATAATAATTCAATATCTTAACGTTTTAAGTCAAACTCTACTCAACCTCATATTATAATCATCTATAAAAACTTCACTGATATAAATCTATTGGTATACGTATCCCTATACTTTGTTTTGAATTTCCAAACCATCTAAATACATCAAATCACTGTAGGTACATTGGACTAAGAAACATATTACGTTCAATATATATTTGACGTTTCATTATTTAAATCATTCAACTGAAGCTGCAACTGTACAAGATTACAAACTCCTAAGCAACCCCACAGTATTCTGAGGTAAAACAACTCAGACAGGATCAATTTCTGTTTGATTTATCTCGCTATACTTTACCGATAAATCAGACCACAGAACTGGCTCCCGGGATACCGGGTAACTTCTTTAAATTCCCCATAAAACAATTCCGTACAATGGGATCACAAACAATACGCAACTTGAGATTGCATTGAGATCCGGGTAATAAAGAATAAATTATTTTCACATTGTAATTTATATCTGTAATTTAATCATTTAAATATATCTCCCATGTTATAACCAAAACTAACAATACACGTTTTTAGATAAATCCCTATTTGTATATCGACAATCGTATATAAATGTGCGCAAGTCATTGATTGATGGCCCATCTCCAATCTGCTAATGGCGACCTCTATCAAATAGCTGTCTGTCCGTCATCGGGTTTCCATCCGAACCGCATGAAATGTATTAAAGTCACTTTATACGTACCATTTTATATTCATATAATATAGAAAAAAGATGTTCACTACAAGAGCGAATTCACATTTCCACTCGAAGGTCATCACTGATGATCATCCTGCGTATCGTACAAGTTAGAATCATGAAAATAATCTTTTATATGAAATAAGCCCTAAGCATAAACATTCTTAACATATTCCCTATCATAATACAAAGCCATGCGAGCCTCACTTATGGTTTCACTTTCATAATTAGCTCGATTACATGGCTCAATGTATATGTCAGTTATATATACTATATAGTCACTGAGCCGTCATAAACTGCTTGAAGAAGATTAAATAAATATTTAAAAACTGATTAGAATAAAATATCAATGACACAAGTATAAGTTCAAGTGCCTTACTTATTATCTAACACGACATCCCCTCACTTCATTCAAGAACTTAAGCCCTTCATGAGCTGATTTGGCAAAGGTTTGCGAAAAGATATATGTAATAGCCTAAGAGCTGCATGTTTTTATTGTACGACTTTATTTCATTATTGTGATTTTTCATTGATAATCTCTGATGTAAGCATGCTATTGGACAGTTATTAAATATTTTAATTACTGAGAAAGTTGAGATGAATGCACTGTTATTTTGGTTAAGGGCCGAACAAAACACTGAACACTCTTATGCTAAGGTTTTTTTTACTCTGTGGAATAAAGTTAACAGCGTTTTATTATGATAACGATGATAATTAACATATATATAAATAACTGTAAGAATATTAGCAACAGCTCCTAGAGCAGGAGATTCACGTATTATGAGACAAAAAGCAGTGTTATCTATAGCGAACAGTCACCCTCCTAAGAACGACACTCGGTTAAGCCACACAATTTTTTACTACCGACTTCAAGGGGACAGCTTATTTTATGAGACCAGAGATGTCATGACTTCTATTTATTTGGCTATTTGAGTTAATGCAATGTAAAAGCATTTACTTACAATATATTTCGTTAAATTAATTTTGAGTTCACATCCTTAACAATATTTGCATTCTCATTGCTTGACGACTCTTTTGGCTCGATGGTTACCATGCCGTACAGCCGAAAAGAGGACCCCGGGTTCGATTCCCAGTAGAGTTAACAATTATGTGATGAACAACATCGCTAATATTGGGGCTTACCGACCGTGTATGAAAGGTATATTAATTTGACTGTATGAATGGATGTTAATTACAAAGTAAAATATTCTAATGACTTTCAAGTTCTGCGAGGTCATTCAATGGCCACTGACTGCATCGTCCGGCAAACTGGAGATGCGTTACACAATTCATTATCATAAGTTTTTTATTATTCAAATTTTTCGCAATTGTCCATTTGGTAATCGCATAACGTGCATAATAGTCCTCAGAGGTTACACAAATTTTATTTCATTATAACTTCAGTTCTATTAAAAATTCTAATATTTAATTTTTCCTTTGGATAAATTAGATGCTTAATTTCCACTTTTATTTTATGAGCTTTTTTTATTACTCCTACTCTGCCCCAGCTACTGCCATGGTGGATGTTTTGTAGATTGCTAATCTATCCCCACAGCCCACTAGGACTCTTTGTTCCAATAGTTTTTTTTTTATGAAACCTATGGGGAAACACAGATTCCCGAGGCGGCGTGGGCTGGCATAAACACTATATAAGTGTGTTCTTAAAACATGTTAGTCGTTATTGTTAGAATAATTTTATTTTGCAACCTGTTTATTAAAAAAAGAAAATCAATCCGGAACGCCTCGAAGCTACGGTAATGAGAAGGAAAATTCTGCGTAAATGTTATTAAAATTCTTATGTTTAAGAAAATTATGGATAAAAATAATTATGAAAATGAGTTCGGCAACAGCTGGGGCTCTTAATATTGAAATGGCCGGTGAAATACTCTAGATTTTATTACAAGCGACTTAATAAGGGGGAGCAATGAATTCCAATAATTTCGCCTCAGTGTTCGCTGGCGCAGTAAGCGGTGTTAACTTATAGTAATATTTTCTTAATGTCAGCCTTAAGATATTGTAAACCTATGCATCCTATTATCATTATCTCGTAGATGAAAATTTCTTTTTCGTTCATTACATTTTCTTTTCGAATTAATTTTTATCAAAAAATTTCAACTTTAACTTTGAAAACGAAATATTAGTGAATTTTAAAGATAGCAAATTGAAATAAATAAATGTTTGTCATACTTGTAGCCAGATAATATATTGTCCACCCCTCTGCGTAAAATGTCATCTAAAAGGTTCCCTTATTCATACCGCAAAATGGCGGCGCAGAGAGATTTCCATTTCATTTTTAATTACAAAACTAAAAAAGTAACTGAACTCACCCGTATTTATCCGAACAGATGAGTATATCCAGACGTCGCAAAGTTGCTTCTTTGCAAAATTTAATCCCGGATAAAGAGTATCATGCCCGGGAATATCCGGGTATTCGGGATCTATTTCCTGGGTAAAATAAACCGGAGTGGTCACAGGGGGATTTCAGCTTGCAACTCGAGCCAAATTTTTCCGTGCAATTTTTTTGCGGTAGTTTTACATAATTTAAAACTCGTTTGTTGGTATAAATAGCACGTGCCCGCCGCCTGTGTACACAGATAGACACTCTAGAAGCATTCTCTCTCTCCCTTCTAACTATCACCAGATAACTGAGAGTTAACGTTTGTAATTTATAATATAATATAAAACTGTCAATTCCGGTAAAAAGAAAGTTTTCGTACAGCATGTGCTGATTAATTAAAAATTATATAATTTTATTAACTGATAATTAATAAGACTTTGCTTCATTATTACAAATGATTGCATGAGGTTTTCATTGTGAGTCAATTATGTTTATAAATTTCAAGTCTAACAATATTCTATAATACCTGAAATACGGTTTTTGAAGTCAATGAAATACTATAAAAAATTGTTATACAATAAGATTGGCGGATTTTTCATTACGCT
Organism: Leptophobia aripa; assembly: GCA_951799465.1. Lineage (NCBI taxonomy): Eukaryota > Metazoa > Arthropoda > Insecta > Lepidoptera > Pieridae > Leptophobia > Leptophobia aripa. The sequence goes on along the minus strand of OX637269.1, from coordinate 8,099,582 downwards.
CGCAAGACAGCGTTCAGTATAGTTGCTTTTCCTCTATGCATATCACATAACTTATCATTTAGCAAAGCGGGCCCAACGAGAAAATGTCGCGTTACGTCTAAGCGGTTGAACTTATTTCCATAAAAAAACCGGAAGCCACGTTTATTATGGCAATAAATTTAAACAACATTATTTACAAAGCTTGGTAGACGTTAAAGGCCATTTTCGAAAGACGCAAACCGAGTTACAATGAATTTATGTTTTGAATGGACCCATTAGGTTGTTTGACCACGAATAGGTAACCGCTGTTTGTCTTTGTTGCCTTTGTGATGAACACGACTGAAGCTGTAATTAATTAATATAATATATAGGACAGCAGCACATAATAGAGCTGGTAAAATTCATTTGGTTTTATACGATTGAAAATACCGTAGTGAGCTTGTCTGTTTTGTGCCTCTTGATAGCCTCTCTCGACGTGTGCGACGACCCTTAAACCAATTTATGTTTTGAATGGACAGTAACGGCTGGGTTCGTAGTTCTAACAAAGTGTTACCGCCAACTGAACTTTCATATCGAACTATTGGAGCGATTTAATACATAAAACTTAAACTTTTTTCATTAAATCTGTTCTACGTAATGCTATATAACTCTAATATGTTCGCGTAAAATAGTGTACACGTGATTTAATAACAGTTTAAACTGTAAATACGATTATGCCTGCAGAAGAAATTTTGTCATAATTTTAGACTGTTACAGGCATTATTGAATATCTTGTAAGTATTAATTCATACACAGTTACATATTAATACAGCATAATAACGGGAATATTAGAATAATAACCGAGCTATGCTGATCTGGCTGTTCGCCAAGAGATTCACTCAATGGCTACAAGACAGCTATAGAACTGCTCGACTGCTAGTGTTTAAATATCAAGTTCCATTCATAACTCAGTGGTAGGCTACACACAGTTTATATCATCAGGGCTATGGCAAAAGTATATTTTATATAGATTTTAATTTGAAATTGTAATTGGTTTTCCATAATTGTCAGACCAGTATAAAAATTCACAAACAATAAACATGAAATCGTAAACAATAATTTGAAATTATTCAATTTAAATTGAGAATTCTTAAAGTAAAGTAAACTTCGCACACTTTGCTCTGTCTATGTTCTAAGGCGCAATCTTAAGACGCTTATAAATCATTAAAATCGAGTTTGTCGCAGTTGTAACTATTTGTCACAATCTTTATAATATTACTTAATTAGTAACGTATGCCACAGGATTTAGAAAAATCTTATTTGTGATAAGTACGTACAACGGTTTTCTAATAAAGAACATGGGAACAGTTTTATCTTTTGGCAACTTTATATGTAACTTTTGACTTAATTAGCGCAATGGTTATCATGCTAGATGACAAACCCGTAGCTCTCGGGTTTGAACCCCAGGATGGTAAACAATTACACGATGAACACTTTTGTTTGTTTCCATATAAATGTGGTAAACTAGTTCACAAAATATAGAACGCTACGAGCATACACAATGATTATGGTGGCTCTGCATGTCGGTGGTGATATCTCTTGGCTGTGCGCCAGTCTTGTGTCGTTTCACCGTCACTTTGAATCGCTTTTCAATACCTCGTCATTTAATATCGATTTTAATTATCGTTATTTTTAGCCGGTGCAGTGGGGCGGGGAGGTTTTCAATTTTATTTTTGTTTCCTAATAACAGTGAATCGAATTTCAAACTCGGCGTGAAAAATAAATGTGTTTCTGATACATCATTATTTTAAGAATTTCAGTAGTTTCTTAAGAGTCGTAAATTTGACTAGGATCAAAGGATGTTTTTGTATAATTTCTAGGGTCAGTTCCACATATTTGGCCGAACGCCAGATAGCTGTCGGTCACTTTATGGAGATCACCCTCGGGAGACAAATTACTGCGGTGATATGGAGTGTGAACGGAATGCGACGATCATTTCGACGCCTTATATTTCTTTCATTCGTTGTTGAATTGAAATACCGTGTTTGCAACGCTCGATAACATCTGTACGGAGAGAAACACAGAGTATTTGAAGTCGTTAATAAAACAAATCAGTGGGATATACATAGGCTGTACACATTTTTTAACCCTTTAAACGAAGATGTGTCGCTGTTTAATCTTACAAAATACCTAAGTGAGTTGTGCTACTTGCAGTGAAGCCTTATAGAATGTAACTATGAATAGAATATCGATCTGTCCACCCTATTCAACGCATTCTGTATACTATAAGGGATATCACCAATAATTGTGAATAGTTCACTGATATATTATATGTAACTCCTATTTCAATTGTATATAATACAAAACATTGGGACATGCATCAAGTTAAGTTTGGCGGTAGAAATTCGTTTAGTTTCACATAGGTTATGTGCCTGCAGATCAATAAAAAAATTATCGCTTAGCCATGCTTGGCATATATTCTAGATTTTTATATGCGATGTGAAAAAATAATTTCGGCGAATAACATTAAAATTAATTTACCGACGGACAGAAAATCGATAAAACTCGTAAAACATAAATGTTTACGACGGAATTGAATCGGTATCGGACCTCGGACATCGGCCATTCGTATCAATTATTAAAACCCTTGTATCGATTTTGGTCATTTACTTCGTTCGAACTGTCCTTTACCCCAGCGGGGATTAGGGCACACCTAGGACAACTTTTCAAGATTCTCATTAAATAATTTTCCAATAGCTTTTCTTTGAAGAAAATCTAAATATAATAATCACATTAATCAGTATGTATTAGTTTGATTTAGTTGTTTGTTATTTTAAAATCTATTTAATAAGTTAAATCCATTCTCCAATGGGGTCGTCTTCTCCAGTTATATATAACATAACTAGATAAGTGCAAATGAGCTATGTGTGCCCACAACCTATATATTATTGTTCCTCAGCTAGCAGGGAAACTTCGATAATATCGTGTTTAAAGTTATTACTCTGTCTAGTCTATTATTAGTAAAACTCCTCGCTACAAATTACTAGTTAAGAAATGTACTTTTAAAGTATTAATTACGATTTACAAGAAAATCACATGCGATATCACAAAATAATAATGTTTAGCTCTCTAGTCGGTAGTGTTATTAGACCAATACGTCACTTAATAGAAGGGAGGGTTTGCACAAAACTTTGCATTTAGTGAAACTAAAAAAGTGTGTCGCATTTAAGAATCCAGTGATTCTCGCAACGTCCTAGATTTAATATAAAACTAATATTAAAACATCGCTGGCCTAGTCACCCGCCACTCGCTCGTATATTTTATTAAGGAATGAAATCGCTAGAAATAAATTCTGTTCATTTGATAGAAACTCTTTTTTCGAGTGATTTATATTTGTAGAGTTCTTTATTATCGGTTGAAATTCGGACGTCAGCGAGTTTACGATACGTCTCGTAAAGTTTTTATCTAGATGGCATTAGTATATATAACGATCACATTTTTTTATAGACCTAACTTAGTTTATTCATTTAAAAACTGTGTTAAAATCGCGTTAATACCTTTAAATATGATATTTAGGAGAATTATTCTAAAATGTATTGTATATTATTAAAAGCGTTTTATTTAAAACCTAAGATATCATAGTAGTGAGGCAAATTTAATAATTTCCTTGTGATTAAACAGACAAGAAAAGTTTAAAAGATTGGCATTTTGACAATTCGTTGTAATTTGTCGTTTCTTTTTTATTTTTTACACAGTTATAATTCTTATTTTAATGTTATATACCAGCATCTTCATCTGATTTTATTTAAATAGTTAATGCATCTATTTTAAAATAAATACAAAAGATTTTTAGATGAAATGCTACGGCTGGAAGTAATTCAAAAGTTTGTCCTCCACAATAATAAAACGAGTATAGAAAGATACGAGTAGGTTTAAGCTCTTCGAAAGCCCAAGTCGTCGTTGCTATTTATCGGTATTAAGCCTTAAATTATTAAGAACTGCACCCCCCCCCCCCAAGCCGATATAGGAAATTCCTAAAGGGGTTTATTATATCGATTGATGCGGCTGATGCGTCTATGTATATGAAAATAAATAGTTCTAACGTGTGACGGTCAGTAGTGAGTTACTTGCGGCATCGGGTGGTGCCTGTGTTGTGGATTACGTTAGTGTGTGTGAGTGTCTATGTAATGTTAAGGATTGTTTTGGGAACGGGAGTGAGTTTCTTTTCATTTAAATTAACTATCGATAGTCATTTAGCAAGCCATTAGTATTTAATTATGTTTCATTTTTATTGAAACTATTTAAACACTATACTTATTATATAGTAAATATGATAATTGTAGTATTATTAAAATTCCAAAAACAACGTACATACTTTAATTGAAATAGTAGAGGATTTTTCAATCATTTGTTTTACAATTAAATTGAAAAATATTGATTTTAACCTACACTCTATGTATTGTAGTTATGTTAATTCGTATGAAATAAATTAGGCCTTAAAATCGCTTAAGCTCCATTTAGTATCGTCGTGCATTGGGCTATGAATACAACTGTATCAATTTTTTTATCTAATCTTTTATTAATAAAAAGAAGGCCAATATTACGTTGGCCGGAATAAAAAGCAACCCTTGCAAAGAGTCAACAAAACCGTAGGTCCCTTCAAATGACCCGTGAGTTATCAGCGTGGCTATGGGTCAATGCATTTTGCACTATTCTTATCTCTCTCCTTGATCGTGTATATCTAGTGCCATCCTTTTCTACGGCCCTATTTACTTGCTTCTTGCAAACATATCAGTATCCGTGTTAGATAATGTCTGCGTTAAGTATATAAAATGACGGTGTTCGTGTTATTTGTAAATAGAAATTGATTAAAGCTTTGACTTTCAGGAAGTGGTCAAGATCTGTTGCTACGCTGTATGTTTGTTAATATCATTTGATTAATTTAGAAATATTGTTTTAATGTGCCTGTGTAACAAGAAATATATCCTATATAATCGTCGTTCATATATTTTATTTTTTGTTTTGTCAGATAGGGCTTAGTGATAAAGATATATCTTTACATAGTCGGGTAGTAAATTATCAAAACGTCAAACAAGTCACAAGTTTCCCAATGGTGACTTTGGCTTGTAAAGTTTTAATTGAAAATATTCAGAAGACACTTGCGAAACAGAGACAAAGTTTATGACATTCTCGTCTCAGCTGATTGTTAAATCATTGAGTGACTGCCCGAATCTGAGGTATGGTGTTTTGGGATTCATATTTCACTCTTATAAATAAGGTTAAATTTTTACATATAGAAAATACATAATACAAAATGTATGTCAATACTAACAAAGGAATGTAAAATTCAATATATTTAAAAAAAATGTTATTGTGAAAAAAATGTGTTTGTGAAAAAAATGTGTTTGTGAATGTATTCCTGAAAAACAAACAATGGAATTTGAATCGTAATTTGTGCTCCTAAAGTACAACAAAAATAAATGCAATGGTCCGATATACGAATGACTAGCTGTGAATTTTATGACTTGACAAAAAAAAATCCAAGTAATTTGTAAATACACTAATTCAAAAAATGATATCCGGATCTACACAAAAAATACGTTACCATTTCATACACTATCAATAGTCAATTGGAATCTCGTAAAAAATCAAATCAAACCAATATATTTACGTCCCAACAATGCGGCTCACTTTGCGAAAACAGAGCCATTCGCAAAGAATTATGATCTGTCTGCGATGCAAGAAAATAAAATGGCGATGCGTAGGCGCGGCCTCCAAATGATTATTTTGGTCTTGCAATGCGAAACGCGCGGCTGCAAGATACAGAACTGTGTCGCTCACGATATTGCTCCAGAGCTCTTGATATGATCTAGCATTGACTGAAATAGAGGAAATTGACATGATTTCCATTGACACCGTAGAACCGATCTGACTGTTGGCAGAATGACAGCAACTCTTTTTTCCTGCTAACCTCAATTATAATGTAATACTAACACTACTAAGGCTGTCAAGAGTGATCTAGAACAAGTATTGGACGTTAATTGCAAATAGTTATGTTCTCATAAAAGTATTAAGGTTCAATATTGAACTCAAACGACATACTTTAAATCTCTCGCTGCATCTCGATAAATATTTTTTAATCACATTAATAAGAAATATTGTTAAATTATTTAGAAATAGCATTATCTAATGTTCTCTAGTTTTTATATGAACAGAAAATAATAACAACAATAAGCAGGTTTTTAAATGTATATCTAATCCCCTCCGTAATAGAATTCAGGAAGTTGGTGTTAACAATTTCATATGCATCACGTTGCCCGTGAAATTTGCTAAAGTACGTATTTTGGATGCAATCCAAAACAATTAGTGTTCCCAGCACCGGCCTGTCTTATTGCGGTTACCATCGCATTCAAAACCTTATTTGGCTACTTAATAGCATATCACCATTACACGGAACGAGATCGTTTACATGCAATAAAAATGGACGATCATCTATGCATTGAAGGTTTCAGGTTGTAGAATAAATTCATAATCGACTTATAGGCTTGAATTATATCTAAAATAAAAAAAGTAACTCAGCCTTAATAAGCTAAACAGGTACTTTAAACAGGTATAAGTAACTGTTTGCAGTTCAGGTCATTATAAATGTAGTTTTAACAACAATGCACTAATAAAAAGTTTTGATATATTAATTGTAATTTGACACGATTTGTAGAAAGTAATGCTAGAGACAATATGGCTTTTGTTTGTGATAGTACGAGATACATGTACCACACAACAAGACCAAAAAAACCCGTGAAGTTTAATGCAAGCAATAATCCTTCACCGATAGGCTGACATTAATTAGCGTCTCGATGTTAATTAATTATACAATTCTACAGCGATACATTCCTTGCGTCCTTGTGAACATCAACACTGAATGAATATGAAGGCGCTTCAAAGTTTTTAGAGTATCAAGAAACGTCAAGAATCGACACTCTGACGCAACTCCGGGCTCCCTTGGCGTGCAGCGTTGGAACGGAGAAGAACCAAGATCATTTGAGCATTTAGATCCGTTCGCATCGCGCCCCAGAAAGACGTGTTCGGTGGAGTGTCATGTGTCTCAATTAAATGTAAAGTGCTGTTCATAATTCTGTTCATATTTGTGAAGATAATAATCGTACATTGTTAATTATCTTCAACACGTGGTTTTAACTCTCCTCGCCCGCCTACCCACTATAGCTCGGCAGCCATGATGAATACAGAGTTGACTGATGCCGTCCACGAGCCGTTAAATATAAAGATAGATGAACTCTAACGTCTGTTTTCACCAAAAGATAAAGAAAATCTAAGGGTAATACTTCATTTTACTGTTAGAATATATTTTGTAAATACATAATATATTTAGGGAATTCTTATCTTTTGGTGCAACTGGCTGTTACAATAATTGAGACAGTCATAGCTTATATAGAATAATATAATCATTAGAGTATATAACGATAAAGATAATTGGAGCTTGGATACTTTTTGAAGTATCAAAGCTCACTAAATATATTTTTTTATGTAATTAATAATTTGTCTTGTAATTTTATGTTTATGTACAATTATTATTGACAAATGGAATATATCTTAATAATAATTAAAATAATCTCCTTTCTTAAAAAATCATAAAAGCGTTTTGACTAGTTCGATCAATATCCAATTATTGTTGGTGGGCCAGTTACTTAGATACGGGCGGCCACACTAATGTATTGACCGATTTGAATAGTAATCACATAAAGGCACATTTACACTCGCCCCTTTAAAGCAAGACCAAAAACTTTATATATCATCCTGCCAAGAGTAATATTGAGAGGTTAGTGCTTCAAAAAGTGTACTGGGATCATTTCCAAAAAAAAAATCAACCAAGCCGAGTTCTTGCCTGCTTCTTCTCAGCGTACGAAAAGCGGTATAATCACTTAGATTTAAGACGATTCAAAATGGTCCTATGTACCTTAATGAAAAAGGATATTTTGACTTTACTTATACACAGTGTAACAAACCTTCTTTTAGCTAAAATCCGTTAGGTATCAAGTGAGTTGAGTTGAGTGAGTTGTCGTCCACATGATGCTGTGCAAATAGTTATAACATAGTGGTGAAACAAGACGTTTTTATCATTCGTTTTAAGAACTCGCAATGTAACCCGCTATCGCGTTTTCTATTGCTTTTTTCCCATTTGCAATGAAAAAAATTGTTGTATATTTTTGAACATCAAATATAAATTTTGGTTAATATGCTGTACAAAATAATTTTAAACAAACAGTTGTAAACGCAGCTTTATAGTCTTCATTTATTATAACGGCATTTAATTGCGACGGTTAAGGGAATTTACAGGAATAAGTAAAGCAATAAAGAATAAATTGTTAAAACTTTAAAATACGGTTTATAAAGTAAATTAATAAAAAAATGTCTTTAACGTAATAAAATATAGACATTATAAAAATAGTGCGATAATAAACTACTTAAATTGTAATGTAGCCAAATATGTCACCACTCTTCTCTGTTACTCGTATTGTCAAGGAGAGGACGAAAATTAATTGTATAAAAAAACACTAGATTCATTAGCGAAGTTGTTAATGAGGCTAGTAGGTTTCATTACTAATTGAGACGTGAAATTTCTGTCAACAAATCGGTTTTTTGTAAAGCTTTTAAGGAATTTAAGAGATTCTTGTCCTGTTATTATTCAAAATGTCGTGTACTATCGATCACTTTATTTATATGTTAAATATAATTAAATCACATTTATGAATATAGACTGATCAATCTGTAAAGCAGTTAATGTTTTACACTATTCCTAACACAACAATGCATAATCCTTTCAATGGGCACCTTCGGAAGGCGGATCTTAGCCGCCCAAACACAAAACATAACGCGATGAATTGAGCACTTCCTACTTTGGGTGTTTTGAAAAAGATAACATTAAGTGACGGCGTACTTTTTATGATAGTAATGTTTCATTTTAATAAAGAACACATTTATAAACATTTAAATGATGCAAAAATATTTCTTAATAATAATAATAAGGAAAGCAATTTCTTAATTAAACACAGCGATCATATTAAATTATGTTCATCTATTCATGGTGTACATAATATAATAAAGAAACATGATCAAAATCCATTTAATTGCATTTACTATTAAAATTTGAATGGAACCAACGTGGACACCACCTACCCGATTGGGAACTTCATGCTGCCAAAAGTTTTAGTCGTTTTTTATAAAGAAAGATCGTAAGTAATTTAATTTTTTTTTGTAAAGTATACGGTAATGAAGTTATTTGTTAAGATAAGACGCTATCAATCTTGCACCGTAATCTTTCCCGTAAGGGCTTTCTCACAATATTATTTATTCATGAACAATTTGCGATGCAATCAGGTCGGAAACAGAGCTTTTACAACGTCGAAACACGATTTGACTTGATAAAATATGATTACAAAGTTTCAGAGGCATTTTTAAATTTTTATAAGGTTCCACCTTCCCGCGTTTTTGCAATTTTTCAATTCGTATTCCATTAGATTGATGGCTTCGTTTATTTCATTCAAATTATGTGATCTTCACTGATACGGAGACAATACAATTAAACAGTGCTACACAAATGTTGTTAAATATTAATTCTTGTAATGCCAATCACGACATCCGAGCATGTCAATTGTCAAATTAACAACTAAATACAAGTCATTATCATGCATGCAGAATATTGACAAACAGCCGAGTTGTAAATTGTTTATGTAATAAATATTTAGTTTTTATAAAAATAATTATTACTTTATAATTATAACTTAGGTACCTAAAAGTTAAAAGACAATTACACTCCTTTATGGTATCAGTCACTTAACACACACAACATATAGAGCAATGTCAAGTATTGCATTTAAAACGCATATAGATCTCAATTACGTAAAATAAACGTTTGCACCTGATGACGCAGTCTTTCGCCGCAAAGCGTTCAAATTGTCAAGTTATCAAGATCTATGATCTATGACTATCTATGATAAATAAATATAGCAACGGTCGCCATAATGTATATTTTTTAGGGTGGCCCTAAAAATATATAAAGAATACTAAAATACGACAAGAGACAAGAGGGTTTTAAATGAAAAAACATAATGTAATAATATACAAAAAGTATTTAAGCAAAGGTGTATTGTAACAACCGACATATTGGCCGGTAACAATATTTCATGTTTCAAAATTTTTTTATGACAGTCGCGAGACGAGTGGTGGAGAAATGTGATCAAATTTTTTGTATAATTTTTGTGTTGTGTGTTTTATATGTAGTCTTATTGACTTAGATTTGATATTTTTGATTCTGATCAAAATTTTTTGTGTTTCATCATCGCGGAGTGATCTGTTTGACCGTGACCGATTTTGCATACATTATTTGTCTAACGGTGAGTTAACGTAGCAATTCTCTCTTTCAACCTTATATTATTGTTACGTAGTGGTGGATCACCAGCTCAGTATGACTAAAGGTCATATGCTAAATATTAGTGAGATAGGTCGCCCTATATTTTAATGGAACCACGCGAGCGATATACTTGATTTCGTTTTAAAATTCTGATTGTGGTTATGTTGTATTTTTAATTAAGTTTCATTGTCGTGTGAAAAGAATTACTACGAGCTTCAAGCTTTTTTGCTCAGCCTTGGCTGTCCTTCATATTACTGGGTACTGATTACTACGTCCTTATTACAAAATAATAAGAAAATCATTAGCGATATAAGTAATGATAACGATTTTGTGTGGAAATTAAAATGTTAAAGAATATTATATGTCCACGTGTCTTTAATTTTTTAAAGTAGCTTTTTGTATTTAAAGTGACCTTAGTACAAACAAATTAAACTCCAAGCCAACCTCGCACAGTCACTCACACAGCAACACCATTGCACACACTAATACACACAAACACACATAAATGCTCGCTTCCTCACTTGATATACTCCATTTGTTCATATGTATACATATGTATACATATGTATACATATATCTTAGATTTAATTTCCGGTTCTATGTGTTAACATTATTTTGGCTTTGTTTTTAATCTATTCTTTATTGTGTAAACTTTTTGATATGCTGTATGGGTTTAAGAAATAAAATAAAAAATAAAATACTTCACTTAAACTCATTTTGTCAAAAATTACAACAACGAAGAATCCCGCTAATGTGTTAAAAATAAGCTTTTGAATAAGCACGCGCCGTTGAACCTTACATAAACCGATTTCAAATTATAATCACTATGTTTCAGAACCATTTTAGGTTCCATTTTTAAATTACACGAGTGATATATTATGTTATATAATAAATTATTTGGCTGCTAAAAGACGACAGATATGGATTTTCCTACGACCTTTGCTACTTGAATGTCATTACAGTTTTAATTTATCTCGAATAAGGCTAAAATAAAGCTTCAATTTTCAACATTTTTTGAAAGAACATAAAATAATATTCCGATAGATAAGGCAAAGAAGCTTCTACAACTCCTTAAAGACGACACAGTCAGGAATGTTGTCTTCCCCATTATAAAGCTTTTTAATATTCACGAGTCTCCGAAAGTTATCCGTCCATCTTGATTATGTTAGTAGCAAGCAGGTTGTTACTCTTTGTACTCTATATTAGATGCCACTGTTTTAGCAAATGTTAAAAAATAACTGAAAGCCCTATTTTTCTATTAAAATTGTAGACTTAACGTATTTTTCCACTAAGTCCCAGCTGAAAATTCCATATCTATTCAAGTAGGTTTAAGTTACTTAAGTGGGAGCTTTTTCGAGGATGCTGGCAGTAAGCGGATTATGTGCCCCGTGGGGCATTGGTACATACGGTGGCGTAGTTTGCATGTTTATTATTATATTATTCACGATGGTATAGTTACGTGCGATATCGTGCGGTACCCACAAAGACAAAACATTTTATTTGTTTTTCTTATTTGAATAAGACATATTTTACAAAAGCATTGAAGCTGCTTACAAAACTATGAGTGTAAACAATCAAATTAAAATTATCTTACACGTTTGAATCGTCAAATAATAAAAATACTATTATAGGCTCTATAATTATAATTACTGTTAGTTCCCAAATCTGGCAAGAAACTCTTCGCCACTCATTGAAATAGCCAAGTATGTTCTACAGAATGGTTGTAAGGAGATACAACTATTACACCATGCTCCAGCGACGGTATTATATCAATAAATAGTGATTCATTAATCAAATTATAGCGATATTATCAGTGATGACTGAGTTTGCTTTAAAAAATTGTTTAGAAAACGCTGAGGTGTGCGATCGTTTTCGTGAAACGAACAGTTGATTTTGAAAGATTTCATCGTTTAGCTGGGATCGCTATGCTAAATAAATAAACGTTAGGACTTAGTTATATTAGGCAGTAACGTACAGATAAAATTAGTCGAGTCAATCAAAAGGTGTGACAAAGGATAAAGGTTTTAATTTCCTTCGTGTTTGTTCGTTAACGAGAGCATCAGAAAAGCTGACACTAGCGCAGCGATCACTTCGCTTAGTGTAAGGCATGAGTTGGACGATGAGCGATAAATATGATTTTACTTTATTTAATAAAATTGTCGACTTTTTATAGTCCATAATTTAAAAATGATGCTTCGTAAAGAGGTCTTTAGCAAATTGCCTTAACTAGGAAGTACACTTCATAGGTTTCACACATTTATTTTAATATGAGTGACTTTGTGCAATTACTTACATTGTTACAATATTTATTATTGGGACTAATTAATTTTCGTATGTTTGTTCAGCTTTATAGCTATGTAGACTACACGGTTTAGTATGTCAAACATTTTAAGTTTACAAAAACAAATATATTTTTTCAGTTATTGATGGGACAAGAGGAAGAGAGGTTTTTACTACAAGAAAATTAATATAGTCTGAAGGCATTATATTGGCTCGTCTATTACAAAATACCAAACAAATACAGAGGAGTCTGTGTCTTTTAAATATATGAATCTGTGGCACTCATTAACGCATTTAATATTAACTATTACCTTTTATTACCCAAATGAAAACGAAATCTTGTAACGGTTTTTCAAGATCGATCTCAACAAGTTATTGTGATTAAAATTCTCCTTGAACAGCATAAACAAAACACCTTTTGCTATAATGCATGACAAATATCGCTAACTCTATATGCTTGACTTACAGAGTTAATTCTCCCCTCATTAAATGAGGTGAAAATGCCTTCGCCTTATTATTTGATTTAAACCCAACTGTCATCAGTTTCGAGTTTTCATTAAAAAAGTTTCATTACTTTAATTTGTTGCAGGTTTATCAAAAGTCGGCAAGCTGGCGCACATAAGTAAGTACTATTTCATATCTCATTACTTAAAGTTTGAGTTTAACATTCTTAAATATGCTTAATTATCATTAAAATATATTTTAAAAGCGAGATATATTTTAATATATGAAAAGATCTAACTGGGAGGCATGACAAATAGCAATAGGACAGTTAAATAAATAGTTTAGTCATTAAGCGAAGCCCTGATTGTGAAACAATCGGAACTAGAACTTTATCGATTCTACCTTATCGAAGTTTCGCCTCTAAATATTGAGTAGTGAACTCCGGACTAAATGGGGTTACCATCAATATTCATTTGAACCGGACTCTAATGGTCTGTGAATGAAGTTAGCGAAGTATTTGCTAAAGAATTTGGAGGCCATCGGTCTCGTTATACCCATTTTAATCACAAATGATCCATTTGTTTTACGTTGGGCGACGTCTTCTTCTGGGCAAACTGAGCACAAAAATGGGTTCCTTGTAAAGTTAAATTTGCTTTTAGATTTTTACATTGGCTAAATGTTTAATAACAAATAGCATTCGTTATAAATGCTTTGTAATTTTGGTATTAAAACAATATATTAATTTCATTTTAAGCAATATGATCTATAAATATTAACAATAGGAGATTGAAAGCTTGGTTACCTGATCACAAAGCAGAGTTCACCAAAACAAAGCGCTCCGCAGTCATTGAGCAAAAATCGTTTATTCAAGACTAAAGCAGGCCAAAATGTACTTGAAATAACCAAGATTACGTTTCGCTTTGTGCACAGAGAATAACTACTGACTGGCAATGACTGACAATAACTATTGGATAAGATTTACATTCTTTTACATTTTAGATATTTTAATGAAGGCTAACTATAAAACAACTACGACTCGTTGAGCCATTAGGTACCGGGTACGATCCATGCCAACAATTATATCATTAATTTATTTGTTGGTTTTGGTCCTTGATGTTATAAAATGTATGCATTACCACCCGGCTCTGGCTGGATGGTAATTAATACGACACGATATGTTGCCACTAAGGTTCTTGTAGACATAGGCTACTCTCTCGTAGCCATGTATGGGCTACAAACGCATTTCCTTTAGAACGTAATAATGCAGGCGCTGAGCCGTACGTTTATTACCTACTAGTGAAAATAAATAACACACTTATGCAGTAAAATGTGCGTGAATTAAATATAAACATCGGAGGATTAAAAAGTTCAAACAACTGCGACTCGGATTGGGATATCGGAGCTATGCCTTCTTGTTTTTATATTGGGAAAAAGTTTCACGTACTGGTTACTAGGGCTTACCAGATGTATTGTTTCATTTTTCTTAATATTCGTTTATGTTTCGTCAGATTACTACTGGTAGTTGGCAGACTTTCTGTTGTTACAGATTCCGGTGGTCCAGTAGTTAATTTTAATGTTATATAGCTAATGAATATATTTATTATTTTTTAATAAAATATTATAAATCCTGTATGACAACGCTAGAGTGCGGTTTAACTAAACAGGAGAATGAATTGTTTTTCGTCTGAGTGCTCTTTAAATATTTTGCCTTTATTTCTTACTGTTTACTTACCTGTAATAAAATGACACTGAATAGTTTTATAGAATAACATATTTGAATTATTCCTGAGCCAAGTTTAGTAATAAATCTTAAGTGATGAACACGCGCTGTCAGCGAAGTGTCACACATCACTCCAATTTACTCGTTGTCAGTAAATTTTCCCGACGAATTATAATTGCTACGACATTGTTGAATAGACGATTTGGGAATTAATTTTGGTAATTCCCCGTCTTGTTATCATTTATGTTGAATTATTAAAGAACACAATCCTTTGTTTCTAATGCCATTGTAATAATGTAAATAATTAGTTTTTTTTCTAATATTATCGTGAAATATTGTCGTTATTATTTTGTCTTATAATAAAGCTTTTTACTTTATGCCTTACCGGTTTAAAGTACAAAACTTAAAAAGTTAGATACGCTAGTTTTGCTTGTTCTAATAACTTTTTACTTAAGCGTCGCGTCAAGCCGCAAACAACGGCCTAAGTTTGCATTATTTGGTCCCAAGTTCTTTGGCTTTTCTCCAAATAAAGTGGGCCAAACGCTCCACATTGTGTCTTTAAATACTTGGGGGTAACATAATTACTTACAAGTATAGGAATGTTCTTTTTTTAAAACTATGATTTAAAAAAATGTACTTAATAATAATTATATATTAGTGGATGATACTTGGAACTTCAAACAGCACCTGCAACCCCAAATTTAGGCTTCACCCGCGCCGCACCCAATATAGATTATATACATTGATTTCTGCAGATAAGTAAAAGCTATCAGACAGCAACGCGCTTAGCAACGGGCTGAGCCGTCTTTTTAATACTCCTTGTATCAGTTACAATATTATTATTTGTGATACGATACGAGAAAGATATAGATTCGCTTCTTAGTTTACATAAATAAATATCAAATAAATATTTTTTTAGGAACGTTAACTTAGGTTGAAATCAGATCGCCAAGCAAATAGATAAACTTGAAGCATCTTTAAAAAGTACAAAGTCGATGCACAATATGTATAAGATTGAAAGTTAGAAACTAACTAATCTGAAAGAAGACCTATACGACGATTGCCATTTCAAACTTTAGACCTTTCGACTGACATTTGCTTTGTAGTTTTAACAGGCGTTTGTGTTAAACCTATACAAAACACAGTTAACTTAGAAATTATTATAAATGTATATATTTTCTGATACTTTATTGTTATATTTTTCATCATAGATTATGCCTCTGTAAATCTATTGGAAAGCTGCAGAAATCGGTTCAGAAGTTTTCAATTTAGGCTCAATTTTTATTTAATAATAAGTATTGTGTTATTGCTTCTCGCGTTAAAGAAATAGTCGTGATCCTGGTATTTTTTTAAATTCACATTACCAATTAATATTTAAAATATAATATCATTTGATATTATCTCAATCAGGGCCATATCGCATGACGTAGGCAGTAGTGTAGAACAATGCCCGCTAATTGGAAATCCTGCGGGATGCTGAGTTGGACCGGGGCGGAGCGCCTCCTAACATTAATTGCCACAATTGAGAACCATCTCTTCACCATAAATTTACTTTGTTCTTATTTCATTTCCATCTTATGTTCTCTGTATAATTCGATTTTCTAGCTTCCGAAGCCATTCACATTGTGTTTTTAATTACATTTTATTGAATGAGCATTGAGAAAACTCGCA
Source organism: Leptophobia aripa (assembly GCA_951799465.1). Classification (NCBI taxonomy): domain Eukaryota; kingdom Metazoa; phylum Arthropoda; class Insecta; order Lepidoptera; family Pieridae; genus Leptophobia; species Leptophobia aripa. Next base: position 8,083,083 of record OX637269.1, on the reverse strand, counting down.
ACGAAAACTGCATTGTGCAATCTCTTGAGGTCAGCGGCAATCAATCGTTCAGCCGTAATTTATTTTTCCCGCCTTGTAAATACGATTTAAACATGGCCGCCGTTTGACCCGAGGGCCGAGCTTAGGAGCTCGTGATAAAATAGTTGTGAGTTCCCAAATATAATCTGAGTGGAACTCTCAGTTTAAAAGAACTTTCAAGAAGTTGTAATAGAATTTTATATGTATATTTAATTTTATATACACTTAAATTTATAGTTGAAATGAATGTCGTATAACATTGATAAATTATGATAGCCGAGTGATTTTTATTGTTGCTGTAAATTCCCATGGAATCAATAAAGATTAATAAATATCGTATCTCCGCGCTCTGAGACCAATAAAGTAAGTTGAACAGCAGTAATTCTTTACCGTTTGTTTTGTCGAGGGAATGCAACGTACGCAAGTTGAAAAGCTATATGTTGATTACTGTACGAATGCAATAGAGTTCTAGACATTTTTCTTTTCTTTTGTTTGAGAGAGTGGAGCCACTAGCACCATTAACAGCCCCAAACCTCGTTCTTTTACACTCCTAAGTTAAAATTAATTGAAACTTTTGCATAAATAACGCTTCAACCGCACGATGAGTTAAGGTTTTTATTTCGACATGGAATTAAAAAAATACCACCTTAACGGAAGATGGTTTAGCTGTAAGGCAGCCGGTAATATGAAATGAGAATTTTTACGATGATTGCGGCAGGTGTTTTTATGTATCGAAATAAAATAAAACAAAATAGGGCCAAAGGTTAATTTGCACTTGGCATATTATGTCGCTGATATCATATGTCAAAATATGGTATTATCCATAGTTCCAGATTTTATATGATTAATAATAATTAAATGGCGTGGTGTATTTGGGGTTATTAATTAAAATGGGAAATATCACCCAAGTAATATAAATTGTAATACAATACTTGCTATAAAAAACCTTATTCAGGCTAGGTTACTTTACTTATTGGTTTTAGTTAAAGTAAAGTGTTTACTTAACTCTCCATGACAACAACTATATATAAATTTACTTTAAACTGTATACGTTCTGTAAAAGTATACGTGAGCAATAAAATAATTGCAATAGTTCATACACCTAGAAGGTTCATTAGTCGCTTTTTAGAAGCCTTAGGAAAGGATGAAGCCCAGCCAGTGCGCTATCATGGCGGAGCATAGAGCATGCATAATGCTCGGGCAAAAGTCGTCATTTTGCTACGTAGAAGAAAAAGGTTCTAAACGTAAACACAGTTGCATGATAAAAAAACACAATAATCCTGTTTCAAACTGACTGTGAAACTGTAAACACAAATCAAATATTATTCTGAATATTGTTTACTATTGCTGTCATAGAAACATGATAAAGATATTAATTTCAATGAAACCTCTTCGATAGAATTACATTCTTTAGTTAAACAATATAGCTGTTATTCGATATTATTTTGGAGTACTGAATCGTCTTAAAAATAAAAGTGTTGAAAGAAAGAGTGATTTTTTAGCTGAACCTCGTGAGTGGCTTTTGTTGTATGGGGGACGTGACGTGCTGTAACATGGAGGGAATAAATCTGTGATTGCAACTTGTATATGCTCTTAGGGCAACTCTTGGTTGCCTTTTTATTTGTACCTGATACTTATAATGAATGTGTTAATAAAGAAACGATAGAAACGTACAAAGTTCATAACTTTCTTTAAGTCGTTTGCTTTTACAATGATTTTGAGATCTATTTATATAAATTTGTGACATCCAACTGTCGAATGGATGTCTTTACCGTTTCTTTTAAGTTGAAAGCATGTTCGTTTAGATTTTTAGTATTAAAGGAGTGGCGGAGAGTTCTGCCAGTTCTTCTCGTCCGCTCTGCGCCCTTGATTTAACCTATGTAAATAAAGGTATTTTTGATTTTGAAAATCGGTTTGTGGGAAGTTTTTATAAAACACTAATTATTAATACTTTGGTGTCTAATAATTTCAACAAGAATCCCAAATTCAATCGCGCTAAGTGGCCGTGTCGTAACTCAATTACAAGCCTACAGTACTCCGAACTGCCAATTACATCCCGGATGTTTGAGAAAACTTTCCTGATTAATTAGGAAATTATTTTTTACTCTTACACCATTTTCCTAATCAGTGCAAAGATTTTCCACTCTATGCCATCTAGTGGCTAAGTCGTGTTTTATTATAAGCGGGGTTTGCTTAAATTATGCGCTAAGTATATGATATTACAAGAAATATTTTTTTGCATCTTCACAGGATTCCGACAAATTGACGTTTCCTTTACATTTGAATAGGGAAAGTATTAAGTTATCGGAATAAGGATATCGCATTAATAGCTCTCTAGAATCGTCCGATTATCAAATAACTGCGAGGCGTAGCCATCAATTTCAATAAAATGATGATTGAGGAGGAAAAAACCGCTATCAATCATGGCCGCTGTCATTTTGACAGGTTTTCGGGGTGACCACGCGGTGTTTGTTGTAAATATTTGCCCTGCTTACATTGTTTAGGATATGGGTTCGGCCTGGCTGAGCGATATTAAATTTAAACGAAATGCGCTCGGCTCATATTGAACGGAGTTGATCATTTCGCCAAATGTATCTTCAGCTCGGTGGATATGTAGACAAATGATGTCGTCAAATGAGAAACGATCCATTCGTTAGCATAATTACGTCACAAAAGCGTAGGGTTCAGTGGAAGGGTGCTAGTTACATGATCGGATTAACATAATACATGATACCCGACAGAGTTGCCTACACGGGTGATATAGACAAACGCCTTGAGTTGCTCTTGTTTTGACTACGATTAACATATATATTTCGGGTGAAAGTTTCTTCTTCTTTCTATATGCTTTGTAGCAGTGAAACTATTTTTTTCATTTCAAATTCAAAAGTGATAATTACTTTAGCTGAATGATGTGTAATTCTGAAGTAGATAGTGTTTTTTTAATTAGCACGTCAATTTTTGTTTTATATGACTTTCATATTTTCAATTTGCGTGTACTTAGGCAGACTGATTAAGTGTTATCTGAAATGCTTTTATTGAGTTAGAATGATGTTTCAATGTTAGGCAAAAACAAAACATTCAACCCTTATATCAAGTCGAGCACGACTATTCAATTTGTATAAGGGGGTATATGAAGCAATTTTTCGCTTGAATTGAGGTATTTTGGTTTCAAAACCGTATGCAAACATTATCCCTTAACAAGAATAAATCGAGGGTACAATAAGCAGATTACAACTTAAAATAAAGTATCCGAGATAAGTTTTTGTACATAATTTAAGAATGAGACCTTAAATTAATCATTAAGCAAGCTTGCAGAGCTTGAAGTATTCTACTTCATATTGTATATCTATGCCGTATTAATTTTGATAAAGCTAAGACAAAAAAACCCAGTTTGCTATCTCTTAATTAATTATAAATACGCCACAATTTTAGCTTCAATTCTAGTGCTAAATTAACAAAGATATTAATCAGTTTGTTTTGAATACTCACTCGCGTGAGGCAAAACGGATTTCATAATGCCATGGAAGCGCCCTAACAAAAGTGCGCCTATAGCTAATAGCATCAAACAAAGGTCGCAGATGCACATCAAAGGGATCACTGATAAAAACCCCAAACTGCTTCGGGGCTATGCGCAGTGCCAACAAACAATAGTGTTGTCTGATTGAGGAGCATATTGATGGTCCATAGAAAACCCTCGCCCGAGGGCGGAAAATCAATACCTTTGGAAAATTTAAACGCGTTGCCAAGGTATCGTTTGGGGCGCTTTAATCATGTGGCACGGAGTGGAAGGTGACAGGCTGTCAATTTATTTTACTATTGTATTGACAGAACAGAACAGAACGACAAATTTCGACTCGTCTAGTATTTCGTCACTCAAGTTGCGTTGATATGTGAAAAGTATTCGAAATCTTTTCGAATAAAATATTTTTAATTTACAAAAAGATAAGAGAAAATGTTATTGTTTAGTCCAAACTATCCAACTTGCAATATTTGGTTGGTATCTTCTCGGTCCAATATCAAAGATTGATGAAAAAATTTCATTGGAACGCAACATCGGAGTCATTGTTGGCATCGACAATGGTATGAATACACTCCGATATGCGGGGGAGGCTTTGTATGTGTACAATATTGGATGGACCTATGACAAAGCCTGGTCAACCTTTTCAGCTTCGCGTCTAATCCACGCAACAAAGTAGCATCTCATATATCATCTACAAAATCCGGATTTAATAAGGAGCACTTAAAATTAACAATTAATTGAAATTGTCTATTTACCCAAATGCCATTTAAAAAAAATAAGGTTTTTAATAATTGACATTTACTATACATATATATATATGTCAAGATAATGGTCTCATGCATCTTTTAACATCCGTATATTTCTAACCAGCTTTCTATTACGTCGAGTCTGCGCTCCTTTGGCCTGCCCATGCTTTTATATATATCGTGCTTGATGTACCTAAAAGACATGTAGAATTTAAGTTTCAAATGCAAATGCGAATATTTTCCGATCACTTAATGAAGCTTCAATTGATGCTACGAATGATTATGTATCTGTAACTGGATGGCACTAAATTAAATTTGAAACATTCAGCTCACCCAAGGTAACCAGAAAAGTAAAGTCTTCGCCAGTAAAAGTAGCTTACTTATATTTTGATAGTACCAATATTATAAGGTTTTGAATCTATTTATTTAGGGGCTTACTTTTTTACTGGCGGTATTTAACTGTTCTTTCTATAAATAAATATTTTTTTTATATCGAAGAAAAATTTAATTACACTTGAGTTAAAGCAACGTGATCGAAACTTTGGCGAAAAATGTGTAATACTATACACGCTGTGTTATTTTTATTCCCTTTTATTTTCTTTTAAAGTATTTTAAATAATAATTACTGTACGATTTTTGTTTTTCACAAAAAACATCTGCTCTAACATAACAACAGTTTTGTTGTGATACATAAAGTTATACACTTTGCGAATTTATACAATTTGGGAATTAAAAAAAATCACCCGCCGATTTGCACGTTCATCGACAGATTTGGGGTGGCATCTGACCAAGATCCGAATCTAAATTCATCTCGTGCCGTGTCGGGACGATGATTACAGGACCTGCCGTCTTTATGCTAATACAATTTCAAAATTTCACTCGTTGATTTTTTCGACACTTGCCTCAGTGTGATTGGCAGCGCTGCGTGGTCGGAATATTGTTGTTAAAATGCCTTCTTGTTTTGTATATTTTTCATAGATTAAGGTGCTGTGAATTTTGACTTGAGATTATTAAAATATTATTAACAATTGTGATTTATCGTGCTAAGAGATATAGTTGATTTGTAGGGGAAGCGAGTTAAGATAGCGAAAAATTGTGAATTGTATTTCGCGAATCTGTTTGGCAAAAGAAATGCCGTGGCATCGTTATTGGAGCACGTTAAAAGGATTTACGTACAAGAGAGTTTTGAGACTTTTCGACAGGCTAAAGATTCGCTGAGTTTCATATAATAAATCGTTGGAGCACAAAAAATCGTGACTATTTTGATTCGGGCGTCGGCAGCGGTGGGATTTATGCCAAGTATCGTTTCTTCCGCCTCTGAATATTCAGCTCGAAGGCTTTTGTTTGTTTTCTTTTTCAATTTCTGTATTTGTTTTCAAAGTTGTCTTATCATAAGAACGGCGATTTTATTATGTGATGTTAAACATCACGGAAAGGATATCACAGTAAGGTATTTGCAAAGACCAACAAATCCCCGACAAAGTTTAATATTTTACAATGTCGCTGTAATGTTTTCGTCCCGCCCAAGTTTCCCTCTGGTCCCTTCACGCGCACCAAAGTTTAAAGAAAGGGCGCCAATATTGTGCCAAGAGTATACCGCCTTTTAAATGATATGAGTTCCAGCTCGTATCGTTTTGTTATTTTTTCATGAAAATTTAAAATCAAAAAACAAGTCAAAAGTCAAAGGAAAACAGAAACCACTAGGATTTATCAATAAAGAACACCACTTGTTTATAAGTAAGAATATGTCTGATTTAGAAGAAAAGGAGGAAAAGTATTTTATTGTTTTGTCTAACTTTCACAAGGGACCGTAGACACATTTAAATATATATTTAAACTTTAAACTAAATATTTTGCGTCGTCCTGTTTAAAGTTTTCTTGTTTACAAACGGAACCCGAAAAAACTTTTCAAATTTCCGCCAAAGTTCCTCCCGAAAATGTCTACCTTAATGTTATTTCACACGCCCTAAAAGAATTTGCGAATGCGTCTTTAAATAAATTATACGTTAATGTGGAAAATGTCGCACTTCCCTAGCTTACCTTTTTAAAAGTAAAAAGTATTTTTCCTTTAGTCTTAGCTTTTATTGCTTTGTTTTATTTGGGTTTTATTACCTTAATAATTTAGAGCGATTTGTAAAAATATCGAAACATGACTTACAAGCATCATCTCTGCTTTATTGAAAAAAACTGAGACATTACACTTTTAATTTTGAGAAGGAATATACAACAATGTACTTTGTGTTACTTTGGGTTATTATAAGGATTTTTTTTTAATGTAGCTCATTATACTGGATATATAGAAATTATATTTTCTCATACGTAGCATTGGCCATAAGAAGATAGTTGAACCATGGAGATGTTGCTGTTCAGCAGTCAAGTGATCGTTGTGATTATATTCGCATCACTGTAATAAATCAATTCATTATAAAAAAAACATTAAATTCATATCAAATTACGATCATTTATTTAAAACAAAATAACGATATTTTCAATCTCTCCGGATGATCAAGGGCGCCGTGAATAAATTCAAAACATCATTATTTACCGAAGATATTATGTCGCGAAATAGATGAGTGTCATCAAATATTCTTCAAGGGACAAAGGGCGGGTGTGCAGTCTATAGAACCAGCAATTATTAATAAGGTTTGGAAAGGTCCATCCACTACTTGGCACTACTTTATTTGATAATTCTTAATACATAATTTGTTATTTATTGTTATAATTATAAATAGTAGGTTTTTTGATATTGGTTACTTGAGTTTTGCTTTGAAATCGCACAAAAGCTATTCAATGGACCCACTGGCAGAACATCAACTGTGGAGTGTCCCGAAGAAAATAACCATAATGTGGTGCGTTGGGAGGAAAGAAATATTTGTGATATTACTTGGATATCACTATCAATCGAGGTACCGCGCTTTCAATTTTGTGGGGCAAAGTGGCCCTTATTGTGGATTTAATAGTCGTTGCGATTATTATTTTTCGTCACGAAACATTTGGGGGGATAATGAAATATTTCTATAATAAACGACTAAAACGATACTGTTTCCGTCACTAGGACAGTATCGTTTATTGAAGATCACTTTTAAGTTTTTAAGTTAAGTATAAAAGAAACCCAGACGATTAATCGCAGTATTTTTGCAATAAATTTAAGTCTCGCAGAGTAACGAAGAGGAATTTACCGATCAGTTGTAAGCCTTCCTGTCTGAATCTCTTCAACCTTTCAATTAGTGGAAAATCATAATGAAGTCGAGGTACTTATTTCATCGAAAAGGGCCAACATAATATCTTAATATATCGATTTGCGACCCCACTGTTCGCTCGTCACGTAAAAGCCAAATGGCAGATCTCGAGAGGGCAAGAAATGATTTTGGGTCCCGGGCGATTTTCATTTATTCCCTACGTTTTTACAACGTGGAGGTTTAGTTGGGGAAGTGAACATGACTATAAAACTCGATGCACTACTAACTTGCAGGTCTGAATTGATTTTGTAAATGTACAAACTAAATAGTGATGAACTCAGAATTTTATTTATTTATTTGTTTATCTACGACCAAAGCCAAACAACAGATACAAAAACAATTAAAACTTAAATTATACCAAAATCTAACAACTGATTCTATTTGTCGACTATCATTCCTAAGCCTGTCTTAAAAATGTCACATTCTGGTGCAGAGTTAGTAAAACGATTAATTATGGTGATCATACGCAGAATGAGGCTTTGATGGCGGGGGCTTGTTCGGTAGCCTCAGCCAGCAATGCAGGCCTCCTGAGCCGGGAAGAATTTTCAGGGGCGTGTAATCTTTGCAATGACTGCAGAATATTACTGCAATCAGCGTGTAACAATTTGAGCTAATAAATTATTATTAATGAATATTTTAATTAATTGCTTGGCCCATTATCTGGTCCAGGTGCCTTATGGATAAGAATAAATATGGTATGCGGTAGTACCATCATTATTAATCAAAATAAATAATGATTTCAACGCCCGTTTTTAATTATGCAAAATCTGTCCCATTAATTTTGCCACGGCGGCTCGTCGTGAAAATAAACATTATCGTTATAATATGTACAGAATGACACCTTATTTATTATAACTACCATTACTTCATATTAACGATATTATTTTTATTTAAACTTATGCAAACACAAGTACCATGAAATGAAATATGAGGTAACGTGTGTGTGTATTTTTAAAGCGCAATTAGTGCGTCAACTAATTTATTGGGTAATTGTTCCGTTGATTATTAATACTAGGTGACGCAAACGAAATCACAGCTGAGTCAATTTCACCAATTACAAATCATTTACACAAGACAGATGGCGCAATCTTTTTCAATTCACTGAGATCTCTTTGTTCTACCTTCAAAATTGGACAGGTTTTCGCGGAAATTTCATTTTTTACTGTCACCGTTGGGAGATGTTAAATAATGAAGTTAGATCTTGTGCACACGAAATAAATTTACAAAAGATGTAGTTTATCAATGCTGAAATTCAGTTCAGTGGTATTTCACATTTTTCAAAAGATACCAAAGTAGTATGTAAAAGAAAAATCAAATTATAGACGATAATTACTAGGCGATTAAAGTTTCTTGCCAGTTCTCCTCGTCCACTGTTTTTTCCGTCTTTTTTATAATTTGATTGATGATTCATAAGTGTAAGGAAGTTATATATGACTACAGATATTTTTGATTTGATTCGTAGGCACACGAAATTATCGGACCGGTAATTTTTGACCTTTAAATTATGTTCAAAATGAATGAAAGAGATGAGTTTTAGATGCGCTAGACAACTCGTGTGCAAGAGGCCTACACTTTCACCGCCGACAAAGGCAAAATATGAGAAACGGTAACCATTCACTTTTAGTACTTAGTAAAATTGGATCCTTTACAGCCATCGGTAGGCGTAATGAAATTTATAAGACTTATCGAAAGATTTATCGAACTGCTGATAATTTTATGGGATATTTTCCAGTCCAGTGGCTGATCATTAAATAGCAGAATACTTAAGAGCTTCGATAATCTTTAGTTATATTATGATTCTGGAATATATTATGAAATATATGTCATAATCATAATATCGGATTTAATATATTCTATATTAATGTTGGTAACTAAACATGAGAAGCTTAAATGAAAAGTTTTTTTAACATAATATTGTCTAGTACATCTCGAAACTTTGTAAGCAGCAGTGGCTTTGTTGTCTGCTCCTCAATATTCTAAGCCCCATTTATCCACACAGTCGATTATCAATTCAACCCGTTCGCTGCTAGTTGGATGTCAATATTCATTTACGCGGCCACGGCGGCGGCGTGCGTGATTTGCCAATCGCTGCCCCGTCGCCCGTAGCTGTTCGGCGGCGTGAGTCGAATACCAAAATGTAGTGTTGAATACTGCCGTGGGGTGTCCTAGGCTAGCTGAAATACATTCAGCCAATAATACTTTACACGCACAGGAGTTTAGTTATCTCGACCGTTAAGATTTATTTGTTAGATTATCTCAAAAATACTACCTCGGCTTTTACTAGCCAGCGGGCTATCGGGATGTTCACCTAGCCCATATTGCATGATATTCGAAAGAATGGATGATGCGTTACCGAAACAGAGGGTCATGGTAGCGATAGGTCTTATCTCAAAAAAAAAAAAAAAATATATATATATTACTAACATTACCAACATTTTTAAGGATATTTCTTGCCAACTTTATACCTTATTCTATGGACTACTTTGAAAAAGAAGTGTTTAATTAGATTGTTTTATTTGGTTTAAGGTTTTTCACACTACATGGGGGATATGGATATGCAGGATTACAAACTGTGCGGCGTTACAGACAGGTAAGAAAAACCGATACTTTTCAAACAAGCAAATATTTCCAGTCCATTCTTTCCATTCTTTCATGGTAGATGTGAACCAATTTGTAAAAAAAAAGCGATTCCTCTCGATAAGGCCGGTAGTGTGTGTTTAATACTGAGTGCCCATAGACGGCGTGTTGTTTATTTTAATAGCCCGTAGCCTCGTTTGTCACGCTATTTTAAAAACAAAACTTGTATATGAATATAATATCTAATCTTATTTATTTATAATATGATTCGCTTCAATGTGCTAGTATTCGTACAGTGTTTAACTGTGATTTCTGAGGTATATGAACTGCAGAGTCTGTAGATAATTTGATTTGATACATATCTGATCATAACTATTTTAATAACCAAATAATAACTATAAAGTTTATTTAATCAAATACCTATTTAAGCGATATTTGTGAACCTTCGAATCTAAGCAGATTTTTAGAATAATTTCATAGAGTACTTTGATTTTTGTGTATGTTTACGTCTATGGATATTTGAAACGTGATTAGGCATTGTTGTGTTCAAATGAGTTGAAAGAAAATCATACGTAAAAGAACACATTTTATTATTTGCGCAGAACAAAAAGCGTACTCGCAAAAATAACGATAAAGAAAAAAGTAATAAAAACCTCTTGAATAATGCTAAAAGCACTCGCGTTGTGATATTAAAGATGTGATGTCGAGACTTGACGAGTATCTTGGAGATAGTGTATGAACACTCGCTGCGTTATAGTGGTTTTATGAGTTATTACGAAAAGAAAAATAGTATGCAGCGTACCGTCAAAGGAACGCACTGGAATGTATTTAAGATTTTCAAAGCCGTGTCGGTTATTGATATCTAATTAGGCTGTGATAATTTAGTGGGTTTCGCAACAATTTAATAGTGAAATAATCCTACAAAGTAAACTTAAAGTTAAAATAACTAATACTAATTTTATTTTTATTGTAAACGTAAAAAGATACACGGTTCTTTTTCATAATCCAAGCAAATAGTTGAGAGATAGGGAGGACAGCAAAGTATAATCCATCTTGTTGTTATTTTTCCCCTCGTACCGATTGCCAGATACGTCAAAGTGCAATATCATCAAATCACTGTGAGAGAAGTTTCATGATTTGGTTGGCGGGGTAAAATATTACTCGGGCTGGTTTAAGTTGTACCGGCCCAAGTCATTGGGACTGTTTACCAACTTGCGCGATGCGTATTTCACATTATTCAAAAATCTAGTGGATCATCAGATTAAGTTAATTAATGGGTTGGTCTTATTTATCCCCGAAAAATATGACCTATTTGTTTATTGTAAATGTGTACAATTTTAATATCCTTCAACCTATACAATATAATTGAACGCTCACAAATATAGCTTCTCTTCCGGTGAGAAACTAACTCATAATTCTTGATAAAAGCACCTTGTGCCGAGTCATTCAAGACGTATTTCATGGTACGTCGACTCACGAGATGATATTGTCGGATATATGATCCTGAAGAGTTACAAATGTACTACTCTTAGTATATTCTCTCGTTCAATTAAATGTGTTAAACCATTTATTTTGTTAAATCGAACAGCATTGTAAATATGAATAGTGGTATTTAATAAAGCACGAGCCAACTGTGTGTTCGGATTTGTTACACATAATTATTAACAGCTTTAAAGCAGCTGTAAATAATGCGCTTATAAAGCTATTACGGACGTCATTGGCTTGTGGCAATCTGCACATCGCCACACAATCCCTACACAACACGTATAAGCAGCCATGCGTCGCCGTACGCCCGAGTCACTCGGCCAATGATGCATAAGATCCACCACACATGAGCTTCACGACTGGCCGAAGACCCGCTCAGGCGATAGAACTGGGCTGTTTGTGCTATTCTTAGGCCTGATCAATGGCCTTAATTTTATGGCTCGAGTGAATCAGTGGTAGGGGAATATTAATAGTTTGTTCATTTTTTGTTTAATTAATAATAGTTAAGTCTTATTCACACTGAGATATGCTTGTATTATGTCAGTTATATTCCAATGTTTATAATTATAAAATTAATACAACCAAATCCGCTGCGCGCCACTTTGTTTCCGAACCATAACTACTTAGATTACTTGAAGACAAAAGCGTACCACTCCCTAAAAGGCCGGCAACGCACTCACGAGCTCCCAGCCACGTGACAGTCTATGGGTGGCGATTTCGCCTTTATGGTGGCCTTACTGCTCGTTTTCCCTCTCTACTATAAAAAAACAAAGTGTGAATATTTAGTCACACTTAGTTATTTAGTTAAGGTAAATAGTACAGAATGTGCTATAAATGCTGTTTTAAGGTGTTATCTTTGCACTATGAAGTACACACTTCTACGCTTTGCTACGCCGTAGACCTTTCATAATCGCCACACCCAACACCTTAGATTACAATTTTATTAAACAATGGCAAAATGATAGGCTATTATAAATAATAATCCAGATGAAATATCTGTAGACATATAATGAATCATCTATTGAAAATTTGAACATGCCTGGTATTTATATAAAAACAAGATGAATCTTCCCGTGGATCGATATCCAATCTTGGCCGGACGAGTTAGTGTTACCTCTCCTGATTAGCCAGGAAACTGCTATCACCGGATGCCAATAAAATTTGTAGCCTGCAATCAACACTACATTTTCTATTTGGTCCTATCTGCCTTTTGATTACTAGATAATCTAAATTAACTGTATTAAAATGAGGGTGATCTTTTTTATCATAGTAGTTCACGCAATGATCTGTGACATACAAATAATTTTGTTATTAAATACTACTCACACTACATATTGTATTCAAAATGAACTAAGTTGACACATAAGGTTGCAACAGATTCTCAGGCATTCGGCAGACAAATATGTAATTTAAATCATTTGCATTCATTAGTACACTTTATTTTAAGCATATTGCAATACAATAAATAATACTTTTACTTTAATATATTTGAAGTAAGCTTATAAGAAAGTATGGTAGAATATTTTTTCGAAAAATAATTCTTAATTATGCTTATAATGTAATGATTATGTGTTAGACAATATCATACAATGGTCTCGCACAAAGGTTAACACTAAACATTAAGGGGCTTGTATAATTGCTTCATGTAAGTTGCTCTCTTTAGTTTTAATTATCTTTTCGAAATTGAAAAGCTTTGTTGTCAGCGAGCACATCGCACGTAATATCGACCTCCTGTTTTCACTTATCTGATATTAAATCACGTTTTCAAACGCCCGGGGCGAGTCAATTTTCAATTACATTGGATGCTATTAACACTGTTAGGTTATGACATTGAACGTGGGAGTTTTGATGCCTCGGGGTGAATCCAAAGGTACGAATGCATCATTTGAATTGAAGTAAAATTGCGTCGTAAAATAACTCTAGAAGCTGCAAACATTCATATGACTCGGATCATTTTGTAAATTAACCTAAGAATCTATAAATTTGTAAGAAGAGACTTCAGTTAATGTAAAAATTTCAATTGTATTAAATTCAACCAATAAAGCTTTTGGAATAGTTTAAATTTAAACAAAAATCTTTTTTTTTTCATTTATAAGATATTGATAGTTCCTTGCTTTTTCCTTTGACATTAGACATTTGGTAAACGAAATTTCAGTTAAGAGAATTATAACAACAGGTAGTATTTAGTTCTACGTGAATAATATTGACGTGAACTTTGAAACACTTTTAATAACTGTAATGAAAGCTGCAAATATGATGCAACAGTACGAGGCCGGGGGTGCCAACTCGATTAGACCACGCGCACGCGAACGAGCGAAGCGCCTTTTCTGTAACTACCAATTTGCGATAAATCCAATCATACTTATACATTTTTAGTGATATCTAAACACAGAATGTATTAAGACTGTTTGACTATTATCCACGGTTAAAACGGACGGAAGCTTTAAGAGATATTAAATGATTATGCGAGATCTGCTCCCGCTTCGCATATGAATATCTCCACACCGCATGTTTCGTTTGGTGGCTGGGCTTGCTCGCAGCGTGCATTAGTAAATTACACACGTCGACGTCCGCGTCTCTTTCAAAGTTGGGATTTGTCGCCAGATTTGCACTGAATCGTAATTAATTTGTTTAATTAACGTCTACCGGATTATTCACAACTATGACTTTCTACATGCCACGCCTCCGATAAATATTTTAAGATACCTCAGATTATTTGCAAAATATTATTATATTTTTATTCATACAACAATTTTAATTTTTTCCATAGTTTTCCAATATAAACATAGATGAAAAAGATCGTGCAAGGCTGTTATCCAACCACTGTCGCCTCTAAGACCTAACTAATGGCGGGTTACCACAGCATGTTAAATCGGTAACAGAGCTTTTTGTGCTTTTCATCTCATTATAAACCGCTTGGAGTGCTTTGTTTGGATAAATATCTCAGAGACGAAACATAATTTTATTTTGTTCAATGTAAAGTATGACTCTTATATCTCATATCATCCTTTATATTTATTTATGTTAAAATTCAAGAATCCGTGAACATAATGCACGATTTTATGCATAGGTATAATTTTAAATTCTGTACATTTTTTTTTTCTTTTGTGAAAGGATTAATTTAACAGACTAGTAATATAGTACCAGTCTTGCAGTGGTCTAGACTTACACCTTTTAATGTCTATACTCTGTGGATTGTTGACACAAAATTTTGTCAACGCAAAGTTTATTCAAACACATTGGCCATAAACGAAAAAATTTGAGCAATAAGAAAAAAAGCATCGCCAGCCGAGTTTGTTGCTAAAAGTTTTCTCATTCCAGTTTGGTTTTTAATCAGGCAACTCGGGGTCCAGTTTTGGCATATAAGAAGTACAACCAATGTAGGTGTAATGTGCAGAAAATAAATTAACTTCACATTAATATGTTTATTATGATATAGACAACCTTATCCTAAGAAGATTTTATAGTATCTGTTTCATTTAAAAAGTATTTATACCGTGGAATCAAACGGTCTACGCAAAAAAGTTCTGCACATGTAAGCACAAGGAATGTTTCAGATTCGCTCTCTTTCATATTTTCATTATACGAAACAATGCTTTGTAAAATTCTCTGCTATATTATATTTTTAATTAACTGTTTCAAAATGTCTGAGAAAAGTATTTAATTAATACAAGCGTTACAAACGTTTACTTGTGGTTTTTTCTCATTTTGTGATATACATTTTGATTTTAGTTGAATTGGCAATATATATGTACGCCTTGTGGCACTTGGTTTATTGACAATACGAGCATCTAAACAGTAGTGTCTTGATAAATGAAAATTGTATTGTATTTGTAAGATATCTAGTATAGGAATGAGTGTTTGCAATATTTCACGGCAATGGATATCTCGTGTTTCTCGGTAAAGACCGTGGCTATTAATAATAAAGTTGGTCCAGCCGATTGCAAACTCCTGTATATTGCCGAGTGGATCGGATACTCTCGCAGCTTAATAGAATTAGGAAAATTTTCCTTGCCTCTGATATTTTGAGTGTGGTTTGGGATTTGTATGGAGAATAAAGGTAACGGTTTGCGATGGGCATTAATTGTTTGGTTATTGTTTTTGACTTTGTAAATGGTAAATGACAAAAATCCTAATTGGCTTTGACCGTTGCCCTTAACATGTTACGTTGTTTAAGAGGCTAATATCACCCTCCTTTGAATGTATTTAAAATATGCCCAAAACATCACTATCTAAGTGGTGAATAATTAAAAGATTTGAAGCAAAACTGACATTTATAAACAAAGTCACTTCAGCCTGCTTACGAAATTAAATATAATAAAGCCATTTTACAGAGGTAACATGCAATAAAAATTTTAAAACGGTTCCTATCAATTGTGCGCTGTCACAATGTAATAATAACTTTGCAATAACATAAATGGCCGGGCCGTGTGCGAGGGAAATGCACGTGGGACTTAGCCTCCATTGTGATTTTATCGTTTTGTGTTTTGTACAGTGCGAGTATCTTTCATCTTCAATATTTAAATGGTGCATTCTGCGAAAGATGCAAAAAAACCGGCCGTGGCCTGAACTGTTATAACCCGAAATCAAGTGAAAAATCCAAGCCAACGTTTGGCAATAATGTGTGTATATTCGCATTATATTTATGCCCAGTTTTATAAAACAACCCATACGTTTGGCAATTTACAATTCCCCCATAGGAACAGTGCGTGCTATAACTGGGCTTAACCTTGAAGGGATTGTATTGCAACCAATAGAGAAACTTTATATAATTTTAATAGTTTGAGTTATATAATGGTTCTACTTTGTGACGGTATTTATGGAAACGTTAAGTAATTTAAGAGCAATGCTAAAACTCAATCGAAAAATGTCGGATTTAATCTAACAATCCGAGAATCGGCCGCGACTCTTGGCAAAAGCGTCTTCGCCGAGAAATTTCCATAAATCAATTTCAATACAAACACCTCTTATTGAATTTTGAACGAGGTTCTGATCAACCATCTCGTATAGTAACAGCGGAAGTATAGTCGGTTTGCAGAGTTCATTTGTTATCTTCCTGGTATAAATCTTGACTTTTCATAATTTCATGACAAGTGAAAGTTTAACATCACCAACAAGCTTCTGCCATGTATGCCCTGTTTCCCGGCCGGCCGGCTAGCTGACAGCTCATATTTATACTATAAAACATCCATTTCAAAGTCAATTTGCAAATATACTTTCGGCCTTCGGATCAGTCACTCTTCGGTGGAATGCTAACGGATGTTCGGGGATTACATTAGAGATTAGTTACAAACAATACATATTTTAGTCATTGGACTACAATTTTGATAGGTATCCAAGCTATGGGAAGAGTGTTTTGATTTACTATCAAAAGTATATTTTAGTGTGAAATAATTTTAAAAATCGCTACAACAGGGGCCGTTACCTTGGACTTATAAGCAAAGCGGGCTTCGGCCGCACCGACACTTGAACATAGTTACAGTTATCGAATTGACTCAACCGCAACCTAGATCTGGGTCTAGATATGCTGCGTTTAGTTTGCTGAATGTATCTCGAAGGAATTTTTCAAACGTTGATTGAGTGAGGCTTTACGACTAGTGTGAAAAAGCTATATCTAAAGTCTAAATCTATTAATTTATCGTTTACATATATACAGTTAGAAATATACAAATTATAACAATTTTAGAATCCCAAAGAAGAACGCGCCATCTTAAAGTAATATACCCAATCTGAAAGAAAAATTTGCAAACCCGATTTATATGAAAACAAACTCCTTTGCGGTTTATATTCACAGAAACTGATTTTTCTCTATACAATATTCGTGATCTCAACATTTAACCACATTGCATGGCAAATTGTTATTTTTATGTGTGTATGATAAATAATCGATAATTCGACAAGATTTGCATTTTGATACAGGGAACGCAGAAGGTAGGATAGGATTTACACTCACTCAAGTCCTCTAACCCGCTATAAGATTTCCAGAAAGGGCCGACTAGGAAGGCAAACGAACATTTGTTTCGATTCAATGCTTCAGCCGCGCGCGGGAATTTAAAGCTTGTAACAAAAAGATTTACGCCTAAATTCGTGGATTTTTTTTTTAGTTTCATTTTGTACCCTTTTCGCGTTGGCCTACCTTTCGGTTGGGTATAAATATTTACCTGTGGAGCGGTTTTAGCGGATGAGCACTGGAGATTTCGGCACTCTTGTTTACTTTTGAGAGTTACGAGATTTTTAGTTGGTCGTCGAAACGTGATACAATATGCACGAAACAGATGTGCTCGTGGTCTCTATGTATTCAAATGGTTGGTTTTAGGAATAGCTAGCGAATAGGTAAGGTTTAAGAATTAAATTGAAACACCCGCGTACATAACTTTCACAGAGTGTTATGACGTTAGTTTTTTTCAATATCTTTTAAACGACTACATCAGAAACCGATGACATTTGAGACGAAATGACAGAGCTACAGGTCAGTGCAAGTTTTTATACAAGGAACATGTGATTTGTAATATTCTTTAATGTTCAGAGCAAAAAGTACATATAGTGTATAAGCTATATGTACTTTATTCAATGATTCAAAACCCAAAACATTGTAACTACTCTCAACTAGTGAGTTCGTAGTGTATGCTTACGTATATTTTACGAAAGACTGAAGTTAAATGGCTGAAATGTGCCCTAAAATGAAATTACTCGGTGTAAAAGTTCATTGAAAACCTTGTTTCAACTTTGTTTGTTTATGTTGATTTCTTAAAAATCCAATGCTTCGCTTTTAATAAATTAAGGCAAACATGAAAACACAATGAAAAGTACGACGGGATGGGAAAGAGAGTTTTTGCAAAGATACCCTGATTGATTGGTCTCGCAACAGGTACTGGAAAATAGGGGGAAAAGGGGTAGATGCCGCGGTGGACTGATCAAAGCCTTTTATCTACTCTTTGTGGCGGGCTTCATTTGTTTAGAGTCGGAGCGCAGTTGCAGAGTACCTTTTCTAACCTATTTGCCTGAATAATTATTTTTATGTATACGAGAATTAAAGTTGTTGTATGTATACGAGATCTACATAAAACTTATTATTACATACAATTTATAGGCTTGCTAAAGATTTCCTTTAGATTTTTTGAAAATAAGAACGATCTCTGTGATATATATAAATATATAAGAATTGTAACAAAATTTCAGCCTGCCTTTGTGCTATTAAAAAATCCGAAGTGCTTTAAAGGGATTCGATTTCCACAATTAATTGCTCGACGAAAAGAAATCAGAGGGTCATGATTAAAAGCGTGCGATGTCAGAAGGGATTTTTCGCCCGCTGGACGCCCATTTCGCCTCGACCAAGATGATTTGGTCGAATTAGACCGTGTCGTAGTATAATAGACCAAAGTATAAATTTATAAAAAAAATTAAATAAATATGTTCTTCATGTCTTTCAAGACCACACCTCGTGTTTAGGTATGAAATCTCGAATGCAAATGAATAATTAGCAGGCATACCGTGCCTCCCCTTGATTTCGCGTTTCTTTGAATGTGAATAATTTCGGCTGCTTTTGGGCCGAGTTCCACAAAGATCCGGAAATGAAGCACGGGCCCTTAATTGAGTTTCCGTTGTGGTTGCGGCACCGGCAATCAGACCGGGTTTTTCCTATTTGTGACTTTTATTAAATGAGCCAAAGGTAAGTTAGTTGTAAATAGTTGACATCGGGTCATTATAGATCGTGTAGGTTACTGCTGTTAAATCTTAAAACGAATGTAGCAAAACTTTGTTAAAAAAATAAGCAATAATTTTTGGAAGGAAACGATGCCGATGACGGCAGAGAAGCACCTTAACAGAGATATGTACGAGTTGGAATTGCGCCACCAAAAACACGAGCGATGAAAACTTTGACCGCAGCCATATTGCACGGACAAAATTGTGACGTATATAGAAATGCAGGGTACATTATGACACATAAATCTATCGTTTCTTCAATGTTAACCTATACTAATTTTCAGATATCATCAAGATAATAGCGCGAAATAAAAATATACGCAAATTTAATAGTCGTAAAATCCCCGAGCAATTAGGCAGAGCAATTAAAATCGATGATCACAGAAGCCTTTGTAAGGGCTGCGTTAATTAAACCGCCGTGAGCTCACGTGCTATGAATAGTCCACGCATTGCAATAAAACGTGCCGGCAGATGGCGCTGGTCACGTGATTGATGGCGAGATCGATGACCGCACACCGCACTGTCACTGCGTCGTTATCAACTTTGACAGTGGAGGTAGCACTCCACTTGTTGTGGTGCCTTCTTTGTTCCGCCGCATAGGCTCACTAAGTATAAAAAGTATTATTTTCGTTATTACTTTTACATCGCTACAAATAGTACGATCCCTAATAACTGCTTTCGATGGAGCTAACGCAGGGGATGATAAAAATTGGCAGTCCCACCCCACCCCTGGCATCGAGTGGTATCAATGGGCGCACTTCAAAGCGTCCCGTTGCTTAGCAACCGCTGCCAGCCGCCATCGACGCTGCTAGTAACACGGCTGGTTTAATTAAGCCCAGGTTGGCGCCTAGGCCTTAATACAATCACTAGAGCATAGTATTGAATGTCGCTCTCGCGTGCCGTTATTTGCTGTCGAATAAATTGGCAAGCAACTTGCATACCTTACAGGTTATGTAAAGAGTTCATTTTAAAACTTATTAAGTTGGGAACATGTGACATTTTAAATAATCAATGGTGATTTATATGTATTTTAATGGGAGTTGATTTATTAGTCGAAGTTGTTCAATGATAACTGTTCCATTAAAACTGTCTGCGGGGTAAGTTATTCTCTCAACTAATATGAAACTAATACGTTATGGGTATTAATAAATATCAAAACCAAAAGCTGCACGACCCCGACTTAAACAGATTTCGTACAACGCTCGAATTGATTCACGATCTAGCGCCCGTTCCATGTAAGATGTGTTAAACCCAGCAATAAATAGAAGGAAGGAATATGTTTACGTGCTCCAGTAGCAGCAAGCGCTGCAGCATCTTCATGCATTATTCATTGACGTGTCTGCGCCGGATCGCTTAAGATTTGTAGCGGCTGTCGACAGCGCTGGCAGCGTCGTACGTTGAAATGCCTCATTGTTTACTCGAATGCGTTTGGATAAGGCGTTTACATCGCTGTAAATTACACTAGTGCGAAAATGTAGGCGCATTCGAGCTGTGTTTGGCTTATGAATAAATTATTGGTACACTGTTTTGGATAGCGCGCATTATACAATATTGTTTGTGTGCAATTACTGGGGTCACTGAACTCCGAATGGTCTTTCTCCTAGTACAGATTACTATTGAATAAAATGTATTGCAAGTTTTGATAAATTTTAGTCATCATTATGTTGTCTATTTTACGTGTCAAAGTAAAATAAAATAATTAAGGTCATAATCGACTGCGTTAATTGAATATTGAAAGATGGATATTCCCTCACATAAGGGAACGTTATGTGGACATTCGACTTTTGGTTGTAATTATATTGGGTATATAGGTCTGGTAAGGGAAGTCATGTCAGTGTAGCGATGTTTGCTACGAATCGCTACGACGCGGCTACGTAACCTGGGTGATACTCATTGGGGTTAAACATGATTGTCTCGTCAAAAGTTGCTGCGTTAAATCTTGAATTTATAATACACAACAAGTCATGATGATGAATTAATAATAGCGTAACGATCTTGTAAATGTATTTTTAAAACATAATAAAGCAGGCAAGCGTCGAAAAGTATCGGATTCCTTTATCATAAATCATTGGAGAGGAAAGAATGATCAAACGTTCCGATCGTTTAGCGTTGACGCGTTGACAAGCCCGTGCCTAATATCGCGATCGCGAAACTCAAATCAATTGACGAACGCAAGATCGCTGCGAATGAGATTAAAATTTGTCCTACACAATACAACAGAGCAATACTTAAATAGAGCTATGCATGTCAGCGTGTGCCTATCTAGGCATAGATAGTATCTCGCCGAGCGTGGTTACTTGTCGAGTAATGTCGAGTCTGGAACAAATTAAAATCGTTAAATTTATTTTTAAAAATATTAGTGCATATATGCAAGCCATAGAATTTTCTATAAATGCATTGTTTTGTTTTTTTGTTAATCTTTACGTCGAGCGTCTCACTGATAACATTTGAATGTGTGAATATTGGATAATACTTGGGTACAGCTCTGTTTAGTCGCAGTCTATGTTTAGGGGATGCGAAACAAAGAAAGAGCCTGTAGGGCTTGCGGGGCACGTGTTGGGCGGGCGGCAGGCCGGCAGTGTGGCCGGGACTCTCGGCGGGACGAGACTCGTCGTTTGTCTGCTCTCGCACTGACACCGCGTAATTGTATACGAAAATTGTGTTGTGTTTTTTAGTAAGTAGAATTAGTGTCGATGGCTTTTGCGATATTTGAAACGTTCCTCACGTGTTTATCGTGTTCCATTTTCGAAAAATGCACTGAAATCAAATGGTGAGTGTTTGACGAAGTTTCATTGTTAACAAATTAACGGTTATTATTATTATTAGGTTTATGATAAAACTGATGTTAATATAAATATTTATTATTTTATCCCATAGACGAGTTTTCTAATAATTTTAGAGCTTGTGTAAACATAGTAAATTATAAACTATAACGCAATATTGTCACACTGATTACAAATAAAAGAAATTTAGATTTTTTTAGATGTATAAAATTAAGCAAGTAAATTTCTGTAATATCCAAAATAATGAAAAAAAAGTGTAAGCTGCTATTTATAAAAGCAAATATAAAATCAGAGTGATAACTCATGAAATAATATTTATTTAAATTCATTGTAACCAGTATTTTTTTTAATAAACACTTTTAATTTTCAAAACTTCTTCAGGCAAACTGTGTGCGTTTCGTCTGTTTTTACTTCTGCAAACATTTTCTTTTGTTCGTTCCGCGCGCGGATCATTTAATAACAGCAATACAACGCTGGATGATCGATCTCTTTGGAAACGTTTACTAACAATATCCACATTTCAAAATCAATATATTTCGCCTCTTTTTTCTGACTGTTCACAGGAAACCTCGGTACATTAAGTATTATTATCAATTCTGATAAACACATTCAAAATACCACACGTTCGTTAATATTTTACACAGAGCGCTGACTATATATATGCTGTACTAGTATATATGATCTCAAAGTAAATAGAGATCCCATCTGGTAGCCATAAAGCTATTATCTACTCAAATTACCGCTTGAATCACAGCCCTATTACGCCGCAAAGTGTTATGCAATTAGCTAATGTTCATGTTATATTCTATGTTAAGTCACTTTGGATTAAACTAGTGGCATCTATAAAGCTTATTACTTACGTAAATCGAATTATTATTTTCTGTGGTATTAATATAATATCAACAAGAGAGGTTTCTAATGGTTTTCGGTTGTTCTTTGTTCGGCTGCTGTACGACAAAAAGTCATCTTCGTTCTATATTTTATTTCGCCAAACAAAACGGACTTTCAATAGAACAATCTTTGTGCGATTATTTTTTAGTTTTGAACTGTAAAAAATCCACGAGCCCATGATATTTGTAACTGCAGTGAAATGTTTAAAACATGTATTTTATGTAACTCAGTGAACCGTAAATAACAACAATCGTTATGTAAAACACGCCGCATATGATATATTTAATGAGTGCGCCCTTTCAGAGGCAACATTAAAATTAATAAATGACGAGGGAAATACTTCGATCCGCAAACAACGGCCGCGTACGCGCGGTAAATATTTCATCCGATGCGGATTATGCCTAAATTAAATGAGTTTTGATCTCGTTTTAAAGATTAAGTACTGCTTAAACTTTTTCCGGGTAAATGGAGAGTATTCGTACTAATAAAAGTATACCAGATATGTTACACTTTTGGTACTACATAACAAGCAATGAAGCAAGCAAAGAAATGTATAGTTATTCATAAAATTAATTGATGATATAGTCATATATCTTCAATCGAATAAGACTATTCAACGACTTCTAATTAGATTGCGACTATTTTCATTATCCATCTCATCTATTCTATTGTCCGACGTAACCTTTTCCCGATTCGAGTCGAATGACGTGGCCGCATTATTCGAAGAACGACTAGTCTCTCTAAACAGATTCTTGTATTTTTGTTATTTGATGATTTATGCAGATATACGTGAAAGATCTTCGAAGTTCTTAAGTAACACTTCGTTTTTTTTAATGAGTAGTCTATCGTTTTTTGAAAGTATACTATTTGATGCAGAACTCTTTGTGTGTATAATACAATTCAAAGTTTAAATTAAATTCGTATTAATGTTGAAGCTGACGGAAAGAATAAAAATAAAAACTGCACCAAGTTGAGCGCTGCAAAGTGACTTATGAACTTACTCTATTATACTTATGGTTTATTTTTTTATATTTTGTCCTGTTATACTTATTAGAACAAAGATGTGCATAATAAAAAAATAATTGCATTAAAATTCATGTCGACCTAATAATTGATTTTTCATGTAACTGTCATAATTCGAGTACACTTTATGGAAATGAAAAAGAACCTCAAAAGGTACGCGAACACATATCATTATAATTTACATTCAACCAGCATTTCTCGGTGGGATACACTGAAATTTGAAACCCTTAAACGATGTTGTTATTAAAAAAACCGTCCCGCATCCCATAATAAAACGCATGACTACATTCATTAGGAGGCGGCGGCGGCCGATGCGGTTTTTTGTTTCTATCCCCTCATTAATTGTTCTTTAATGAGAGACCGCGGCCCTCCCCCCCCCTGTGATTGCGGTTCTGTATATTACACTCTGTTGTGTAATTCACCTGCAATGGATTTTTCAATGTACGATAAATAGCGTCTCAGCGGCGACTGGTTGCAAAATCGTGGATATTTTAAGTAATTGGGAACCACAAGACACGCCTTACGCAGATTATTGCAGTGACCCATGCAAAGGCAATCGGGAATCTTCGCTTTTGTTACCAGAATGCATATCAGCAGCTCACTGGCCGCTGTACGATCTCTTTGTATAGACTACACACTAAAAGCATAAAAATCTGTTTTATACAGAATTGCAGGTGGTAAGCACTTTACTCGAAGTGAACCGACGGATGTCTGCATTCTTCTTAGTGGTAGTAGAGTAGAGCCAACAAACTTTCCTACTTTTTCTAATGGCAGCGCACGTTAAATAAAATAGAAGGCATGTCTGTCAACTTTCTAAACCACTCTGGAAACTCATGCAGTGACTTTTTTGTATTATTATTATACTATAGTATATGTATTATATGGTATCCTTCTAATCAGCCACTTAGCTCATATCACATCTTTTAATTCGTTTTCTTAGTCGTAAGACCGAAGCGCTCAGCAGTACCATGTCATCCGGGTAGATAATATTATTAAAAAAACGCAATTTGTAACAATGGTGCTATTGGAGTTCATGCTAGATCTGGCCATTTATTATTAACCAGACGCGAATCATTTTACAAGGTCAAATGAAAAGACAAGGAAGTACTTAATTAGGCACAGAGAGCCTACAAAGACTAATGCTTAAACTTTGTTCTGAACCAAACTAGTAGTTTTTAACAATTTTGTAGAAATAGAATATTCTACTGTCTATAATAATTTGAAAGGCGCAAGGCCTTGTTTTATGATTAATAGGTAAATTTAATTATAACTTTAAAAAATAACTTTGAATAAAATTCATAGTGACTTAAATATTTTAATTAACTTGAGTTGTTATTTAGTTAAATTTTAATCTCACTTATACCTTTTACTAGGGACATTTATAAAACATGCTAATTATGCTGAGTTTGTTGTATGTTCTCAGACCGGTTTATTTCGAGAAGATAAATCATTGACGATTCGTTTGACGGTTAAGTTATAAATAAACTAAAGAAAAACATAAAATGATATATGTTTTAAATTGGCACACCTGTAACTTAACAAAAAGTATATTCCGCTACACATTTTTCACTGCCAATCATTTTTGCTTCATGAACAATGTGTGGCCATTTGCAAGTTAAGGCCGTTATTATTAAAAACAATTTATTTAAATTAACATTTCCGTTGTTCATTTGCCTCCAAATTGTATATTTTTTTGTACAGGAAGATTTTAGATTTTTTTTTTTTTTTAATTAACCACTACTAACATTTAGAAATGCAAATGCAAAAGCTACAATTTTAAGAATCCCGAATTGGAAATAAAAGGCAAATGATGACACAAGAATTCTATTCATCGTAAATATGCTTGTCACAAAAGATAAATCGACAAACAAATTTTAATTTGCGAATTTGATTCGCGTCGGCCCAAAAGTGCGACACGAATTTCAATTGAAGCTCAGCATCCATTTGTTATTACGTCTAATGATTAAATGAAATTCCGAGAACACGAGATGGTAAATAAAAGCGTTCTGTTTCAATTAAAGACAGGGACCTCTGGGCCGGATTATCACCAAGACGAATGGGGCTGCTGACTGTGGGGCGTTTGACTGGAATTAATTAATGGTATTTGGGCTTTTTATAATGAGTTAACTATTGTTACCTTGTATTTTATGCCGGCCTTACACAACATCTAAGCACCAATGAATCTTTTGATTGATCCCTTGTTGTTTACGGCGGATTAGCATCCCATTCCCTTCGGTTTGTGCTCGTGATCGAAATTATTTTTGCTAAGCCTCTCTTATCCGAAAATCAATTATTGAATGAGTCGTGGCATACAGACAGCAATATAGGAAGAAATTCGTATACTTCGATTATTTTGATTATTCTTTTTGATCTTATTTGTAGCGAAATAAGTTACAAAAATATAGATGTTTAACTTGTGTGTGTGCAATATTTTTATAAATTCTATATAATATATCATTCCAAATTGTATTCCGGTAGAGTGCCTCTTATAGAGCGAGGGTAAGTCCTAGAAACCAATAAATTTAAATGATGACTTTCGGACTTAATTTATGAACATAAAACTGATCTAGTACCGGAACCATGGGTCATTTAAGTGGATTATCCCTTATGTAAATTAGGCTCAAGTAATGGTGCGATAATATTAGGGCTATATTATATTTGAAGTGGTGTTTGGTGCACGTAGACTGATGATGAGAATAAGATACTATGATTCGTAGTTCCCACACATCATTGATAAGCTCCAAGTGATCACTGTTTAGTGTTATGGCTGTTCTGTTCGTGTCATGTCTCTCCTGCATCTCAGAATGTGCTTTATTATTTTTACAATATATTGTAAAATACTTTAACATTAATGGAGTGGCGTGAGAGATAATTGGATCGCTTTTACTGCATTACATAGGTAAAGTATGGAGCCATATAGAATGTTTTAATTCATACGTTTAGCTGTAGTAGCCAAATGTATCGTACTACTATTGGTGAGAACATTGAATCTTGCTCTGTTTGTGACTGAAAAGATTATTCTTAAAGACTTAAAGATTCTGTTCGAAAATAGATGCCACAAACTCAAAAGATTTTGTCCGAAATCAAAAGAGCCGACAAACATGGCATCATCTATCAACCAGCATCTAGAACCATGTGTTTTGTTTGAAAATGATGACTTACAGCCTATAAGATTAACTAAATGGTGGTAAAATAAAAAAACCGATTAAGAGATATCATAAACGCATGAGATTTCCTTACAATTGAGAAATAATTTATGCTGAAAACTTTGAAGAAGCTTCACAATTAGTCAACAGTGTGAGGCATCATCTCAAGAATGGTAAAGGTTAAAAGAAACAAGTGGTAAAAGGAGAGTATTGCAGGCAATGGAGACCTTACTTCGAATAAGCTTTATTTGTTTTTAATTGTTGTATTAAACAACCACACTGTAATAATTGTTTGAATTGTTACAATTTAAAAAAAAATGTTTCTTATATTACCAGTTAGTTATTTTAATACTTAAGATAATTTATTAAAATATTAGGTAATGACGCTTTTGTGATCACAATATCGAGCCAAAAGTCCACGTATTGGACCCGCTTTCAAAAGAAAGAAAGCTTTAATTTATTTCATAATCACAATGTGGCATAGTGTTGCAACAAAAAAGTGTCGTATAATGCGTTCATTTTGTAAAATAACCTTGACCACGCTGTGCGAAGGGTCCCGGGAAACAATGAGCTGTCGTGTCCTCGCTGCACCTTTGTACTGTTTAATTAAATAGCCAGTAATTACATTTTTGACGAGCTCCACACAAAAGAATGGCCACCTTCCACATGGTCGTTGTTTTGTATAAGTTGCTCAAACAACATTTGGATAATTTTATTTTATTTCTTTTACATTTACAAAATCATTTGCCGAACAGAATTGATATCTGCCCACACCAGATCATTGTTATAAAAATCAAATAACAACCGTAACATGAAACCAAAGAGAGGAACAAAGCTATAGCGTACAAAACTGCGTTCTATAATATTTAGTTTACAATGCCACGAATATTAGTATAAGCTTCTTACTAACCAGTTATAAAAAGCTATAAAGAGTCCACGAAGCTCATAATTGCCCAACTATTATTGGTTTTATAATCACAGTAAAAAAATCTTAAGTGAAAAATAAATTAAAAAATATCTTCGTCTTACATAAAATCTTATTATTCAAGTCTTTGACACGTCAGCGGTGGCTTAAGCACTTTTTCATTGTCATATTTTCATTTTTCAAGGCAAATTTAAACAGACGAATGCAACACAATGCTAGTTAAGAGATAGCCCGGCTTTTGGCCACGAGGCCCACTTAAATCCTCCAACGAATTCTCTGGCATGCACATTTTTTATCATCTGGTTATATTGATGATTAAAATAACAGGAATATGGGCGCGTGGCTCATGTGGTTTCGCCGCTTACAGTGTTTCACCCCGGCACAAATTGGAGTGAGGGGAATGTGAAATTAAAAAAGTTGAAACATCCGCAAATAATGGAATATTTTGTATAAACTATGCCGAGTGGATTGGCTCGCCCGGTGCAATCGATGCGATTTTGGCCCGCGCTCAGTTTGTAGCTAGTTTGTATTCGTATTGTATCTTCACTTGGGGAAATTGCCGTGTCCTTTGCAGGTTTTATCTTGTTTCTTCGGCTTAAGCTAGATTTATAATCGATGCCGTTGCGTGTTCGGGTTTTAAATTCAGCTTCAGGAAGACTTTAGAAAAATATCTTAAATTTAATTATTTTATTCAGAAGATGATACGATAAATAAGGTTAGATTCATACAGGTAAAGCGTACTATTTCACCAACAAAACATCCTCTACATTTAATTATTAGAACAACTATGTAAGAAGTAGATTATATAATATAGACTTTGTTCTATATTAAACGTGTAAAAGACAATGTGGGTTGGATTTAATTCGTTTCACGGCAATTAAACAAGATAAGCGCCAATAAAAGTCTGCGATCGAGTTATAAATTGATCAATTAGTAGCGTAGAACACGAACCAAATAGTGATTTAGATTCTGAACCAATAGTGTTAACGCTCTCAAAGTGTTTTCAGGATGCACAGCGATTTATACATCTTTAGACCGCCCTCACACGTTCCATTAGACGCGTCCGCGGCGGAATCGTCATTTGCATAATCGGCTTGCCTCTCAATACATAGTAATTGGGATCACATGGATCCAGCCAATGCCCGTTGGCACCCCTCACCCCCTTCGGTCCTGGAGATTTATTGGAACACCCGGGGCCGATACGACACGGCGGGGCTCCAATTACGTTGGTCCGTCCGGCATAGATTCAAGTTAACTGCTACCACTGTTTGCTTTGCACTTAGGCACGCGTACCTCTTGGAGCTCTTAAATCGAAGTGCATAATTTGAATGTGATTTAAATTCGTATTGTTTTAATGGAACCCAATTGCTGCTCTCTATTCACGGCAAGTGCGAGAAATTTGCATTTAATTTGAACTGCGCTTAAATCTTAGTTTGTTGTAATAATTAATTCGGCGCCACTGACTTTGCTCGGGCGAGCGCTGAAGTTGAAGGGTTTTGTTCCGCACTTCTATTGCTGCTTCGGTTCCATTTGCTCTTTACTCTATAATTATGTGAAAAAACTTTACAATGTTGCCATACTTGAGTCGTGTAATTCCCGGTTGTATTCATATTTTAATAACAAGCTATGTACATCTTAAATATACTTCTTCTAAAAAAGAGTTGCAAATCATAACAACGTCGCTCGAATCTCACTCGTAGCGTAACACTTAAGTATGAATAAAACTCTAAAGGATACAATCAGTCCTACATGAGGAGGAGGTACCAGCAATGATCTGCTTGATATTTTGAAAACAATCACGGACATCCTTGGGCAGGAGAATTTAATAAAGCCAAAGGCTGTACGTGTATCATCATTTACATTTAAAGCGGCAATTATTCGACGTCATTAGCGCCCTCTGCCGGTGATAAAACGCACCCAGCCCAAGTATCACTTGGCGTATTGTTTAGACGTATAATTTAGGGTTTTATAATACAATTTAATGAAAATCATTTTTTAAACATTATGAAAAAACCAAGTATACATAGTCCTCTCCGTTGATTTATGTTAAAAAGTGTAGTAAAGAATTCGCCAATTAAGCGAAAAATACCTTTCAAATGAAACCTTTAAAATAAAATTGGAATACAATATTGGATACTTGGGCTTTTGTATGAATCACGCGTGGCTCGCGCGTTTTTCGAACCGTAAAAAGGGAAAAATCAATTATAAATGGCAAGCCTCGGCGTAGGGGACGAAATGTGATTCACCCGAGGCGGGGGACTCGTGACGTCGCGCGGCACCACCTGTCGCCCATTCACGGATGCGGCGTGCTTGTTAAGATGCGCTGATATAGCGGTTGGAAACTTAAACAATAAATGTATAACAAAAAGCCATTATCTACTAATCAACATTTTTAATTGATTTGATTGATTGATTTGATAACCGTCTCATACAGTGTAGACTGAAAGTCAATCACGTTCGATGCATTAAAAATTACTTAAAAGAACGATAAAACTTGAGTGGACATTAAAAATTACTGTACTCTTTACGAGCAATTTTGCCTTTTATGAAGAAAAGTTTCTCTACTTGATTAAATTTTAAATGAAAGGTCGTTTGATAGATTTTATGTCGTTTTTATTAAGAGACGAATTTTAATATATTAATAAGTTTACTTGTGCTAGTAAGAATGATTTCATCAAGGTAGATCACAGCTTTACGTCATGATTAAATTAGCTTCTAACATATTATTGTGTGACGTAACTATTGAGTGAGTTCAAACAAACTCTATTAACATTTTAAACTCTGCGTTATATATATTTTAAAAGTATCGAAAGTGCCTTTTCAATAATTGTTCGAGCCCATTTCCAAAATATCAAGTTCAAAACTCAATTACAAACTCGCTCGTCAATTTTCTCAGTATTAAGTTCGTAAAATGTTAAATTAAATTATAATCCACCTTGCGGGGGATACAGAGTTGCTCAATTACCCAACTCTATCATTATCTTGTCTATATATTTGAAAATGTCATACGAAACAGATACAAGATTCAAAAGTTGTTTTAAAATGTAATCTGTTGTTCTCAGGAACCGCATTAGATAGTCGTTAACTTTTCACAATTGTATCATCGGGGCTAATTAAACTTTTTCTTCACATTATATGGTTTCCATAGAAGTCTATGTGAAGGGGGAATGTTATTGTGTTGCTATTACGAGCGCTTGGACGCTAATTAGGGATCGTATTGAACGAGGGTTGTGAATACATTTTGAGTGGGTTTTGCGTCCAATCAAAGGACGCAGCCTGCTCGGTCGTAGACGACTTTTTTTTAAAATATTATGTATTTAATATAATAACGTTGCATTAATATACTGTGCGATTTTCATAAATTTCAGTGTTGTGACATACGAGTATTATGATTTATCAAGAAACAGATTATAAACTAAATCACACACAGCCGTTTTACCACCGACTAGGAAACTTGTGATATATTAACACTTTTACTTGCGTACGTAAGCCAGCGATGCTACTTAGTATGCCGGTAACATCACCGTCTAACAAATTGTATACACAGCCTAGTTAATTCTGTACACAGCGTAAGTGTAAACAGAGGAGAACAGTTTTATATCTCGAGCTTATTTCGGTCGGGAAACGGCACCTGTTGCCTCTAGTTTCGATATGAGACCCTAATCTGTGCACAGAGACGTTTAGTATGGTTGACAGTCCCTTTGATTATGGATTTAATTGGCTCAGTAATCAAATTGCCTTAATGTTCTCGATGCTATGACTTAGTATCATTTTATAAAATTGAGTAAATAAATTTGTTTACAAAAGTCTGGTTTAGCTAACTTATTATCACGCGTTATATTTTGCTCAAAATTTATGTTATATTCGATTATATTAAACAAAACATTTGTTTATGATGCATCATGGATGCATGTCAAAATATGTCTGACACAGACTACTAAACATTTTGTTGTCTGTGCATAGATAACGAACAAACCCGCAGACTTAGTTTTAAATGGTGTATAGTGCACTTGATTCATAAGAGTATTATGAAACATCGCATTCAATTAAGCAAGTCTTCTGGTTGCATTTTAAAAGCGCACTTGTTTGTATACGTATAGAGGGCTTGTCTATGATGTGAAAATTTAATATTCATATATACATGGCTCGGATATGACGCTCAAACCAAAAGGTACCTACGTCAGTGTCGAAGCGGAAATAGAGTGGAAGTCGATTGCCATTTGGAGTAAATCTAAAAATATCGACACCTTGCACAACTGTTTTAAAGTTTTATGTTTCACATGTTCCGTTTCGAGTGCCTCCTCTAATACTATATTCGATAGTAATTTTATCACGGTGCAATATTTGCAATATCTTCTCTTTTGGTTGTCTACAATTGTATCGTGTGTACGAATTGTGGTCACAAACGGATTTACAAATAGATACATTAAGTACAGTATTTTTTGCTTCAATACACAAGTAAGTGGAGACGTTTTGTGTCAGGAAATGTCAGGCTCCGGCGTCGCGACACCCGTGTCCGGCGTGTCCTACATACTTACTCCTGTTTGATATCGACTTCAGCGCGTTACAGTTATATGAAATTGCATCTGATCATTATCATTTATTGCTGTTTGGAATGTACCCTGTGTAATATATGTAATTAACACACTGTTCTCGTCTTCGCGTCTCATTAATAAATTCACAAAAGCTGACATTTGTAATGATTTAATTAGTAATGAATAGCATTGCAATTACACAACCACAACAATGCGCTGTGTCCATTAATTACATTCCGATTGACTTGTAAGGGTTTGCCCAATATGTCTTGTCGTTTAATAGAAATACTTGCACTTGGTATTTTTAAAATGAGAAATTTAGTTTATGAAGCACTAAATGCATTTATTTTTCTCGATGTTTTGTTGTAATTATATTTGGATTTTAACATCACGTCACGCGCTTACATGAATATGATACATACGTTTGTAGCTACTACACAACTAAGTTTTAATAAGTCGAGTGTGGTGCAGTGTATTAAAATTGTTTTACGAGTGCGCTATGCTTGTGCTAATTAATGTAAAAAATATGAATAGGATTTTTAAAAAGTTGAACATTAGTCATACAGAGTTTTACTGATATCACAGTGTAATGTTGAAAGAAATTGAAAATGTTATTAGTTAGGCGATACAACAAACCCTATATCTATCTATCTATATATATATCCTATATCTATCTATCTAACATTTACTTAAAAGTTAAAAAAAACACATTCGTGTACCAAGTTTTGTTGAAAATTTCAACTTTTGTTTTGAGAATATGTTGAGAAAATATTTTTGTTTACAACTTGATGTAAACGCGTCTACGCTTGAGAAAAGCCTACTCTCACATTTGACATGTGGCAAAAACGTCAAGACCTCTCATGCTACGAGTGTTGCACGCGTCTGATACTCCCGCTTTGCAGAGTGCGAGTCGCGGTAGGCCACAATAAACTGGAGGTGAGACCTCTTGATATGATAGGCTAAACACGTTAGCCAAGAGATGAATCAACACACGATTTACTTAAGATCTTTTTTCTATGTACAACACAATATTGATGTATGTACTAATATAAACCTCTTCGAATGGCTTTCTTTTGCTTCAGGATTTACTATACAAGGCCTAGCCTAGCGTTTCAAAAAAAAATTAACCAAGCCGAATATCTTGCCTGTATCTTCTCAGCTTGGCCTCGTACGAACAGGCGTAGAATCACTTATATTAAAGATGTTTTAAAATGGTCCTATATACGTTACTGAATAAAGATATTTTGAATTTGACTTTGATTATTACATTTGGTTCAACGGTTCTATACATTTTCTGACTGACTTTTATATTGTCAATATACCAATTATTTTCCGAAGAAAAACTATTTATAGTGTGCGTTATATTTACAGCTAGAATTAATTGTTTCCGTAGGGTGAGGGTACATTGTCCCTTGTCCCAAAGGGTGGGCTTTAGCATAGGATTACGTTTATTCGACAAAAGTATAACGCAACGCTTTTAAACACGAAAAAACTACTTCGCTCTTAATAAAGTCGGCTTGTATAATGTATATCAAGTTCAATAACCTTTGTACTGCCAGTGATACAAGTAAGGTACACACACACACACAATTGTGACAATCGTAAAAGATGGCAAGTTTCAGCGGAATATATATGTGACATCGCTCATTGATTTGCACTCGTCCAATGCCGTTCCGAAACATTGAGTTGACCACCGAACATTTAATTTTATTATAAGCGATAAATATTTTGCTACGATTGCGGTGAAACAGTTTGCGCCGTTTAAATAATTTACTCAGAAGCATCGATTACTCATAAAAATCCACCCGTATCCGCAAATACGATTCCATTGTTGAAATATAAATATAATTTTCAAACAGTTATGTCCCGTGTACAAGACGCGCGGAGAGTGCAGTCCAAATGAGACCAGCAATGTAATAAATATTGTGAATTAATTGACCATTTTAAATACTGAATTTAATCTTAGTTCATCAAGGCTTGAGTGTCTTTTAAGAAATAAAGAATCCACCTCTCTCATTCCTTCCCACACACACTGTCACACACACTAGGTGCTCATTCATCACTTGAAATACATTTTAAGTTTGCCATACGAATATATCCGCAAAGCGAGCCACAGACGCATTAGTTTTTGTCAAATAATTTCGCAAATGACGCAACGTGTGTTTTGTACGCGGCGTCGTTTGTTCCGGTTGTGACGAACGCGCGCGCCATGTGTTAACTTCAATTTCTCCGACTTGAGGTCGCACGCTCCGGGTCAATGGTCGAAGGTTCCAGTTAATTTGGAATAAGTAAAAATCTTAGTAGAGATTAGTTTGGTCTTATTTGATCCATAGCAGATAAAACATAACGCGGTAGCAAGCTCTTGGCGCACACACATAAAGCACAAGGCACTCAAGTTTTCATGCAACGCTGTAAACCGCAAAGGTTTTACGTTATGAGACGAAATGCCGCGGATACTCGAAATATTGTCAAATAACGCTCCCTTTACGACACCCGCCGCGTCTTGAGCTTGCTGAAAAAGTCTTGATACATTTTTTTTACTGCGATTTACGATTTTATTATTCAGGCGTATAAAGTAGTAGCAGACTGCTTTACTGTATTAAAGTGCTGACACTGTACAATCTCACTTGTCCTTGATAAAGGACTGTTTGTTAAGTATTAAACAAAAAGGTTATCCTATTTTTGCATGTGCAAATTAAATAGATTCAACGCAGTGTGGGAGTGTTAGCTGGCGTTAGGGAAGTTTTAAACGATCGCCCTTGTGCCGCTGACGAGGTGTCGGCGTGTGACGGCTCCATTACGTCGACGATTTGATGTCGCCTGCCTTTTGACGCGGGGCTTGTGTGTGACTGCGCTGTCGAACTTGCTTATACAAGCCATTGTTTCCGTGGAGCCAAATTTAAATTGTGTTCTGTTTCAATCTGTATTCGACAGATGCTGTCGAAAAAAAGCTCGCTTTAATAAGTTCCCTTGATAGTAATTTTGTCAGATCAATATATTTTTAACTAGGCATAAATAATATAATTTTAACTAATAATGGGAGGTTCCCCCACCGTGACCCCTGATGGGTCACGGATTACATCAATTTTTAGATGGTGACCTTCGATTAATATAACCCGGTTTCCTCTTAAGGAGCAAGTGTTAAATGCAGTGAAATAAACATCTATTTTAGCACAGCCGGGGCCCGAACGCGGTTAAAAGTCGCAACACTTGGCCAACACTGGCGTGAAATTCACACTTTTGTTCTAAGAAATTCCTTACATTTCAAGCCAGGTCCAATTATGAAATCGTGTCAGAGTTTTATTACAGAAGAAAAATATGATTTCAGAAAACGCCACTTTAACACGGAATCTTTTATTCCGACTTATTGTTTCTGCCTTATTATTCGTTTTTACAAAAAAATGCTGTTATTTAGGCCACTACACAATGAGGACGACAGCGCGTCCTATTCTGCAAGTGAGGTAAATTTTATATCACGTATGTAAAAATAAATAATTTCGTTAATAAGGAAACGATGTTTTGTTACAAATAACGTTGTTAACATCAAAGATTATTATGTTTTTTTCCACTCAACATTTGCCAATAGCTAATTCGATTATAATTGTGAATATAAAACAAAATATTGCGTGAACTATATAGATATTTTGTTCACTTTTACGAATAGGGACTCAGGAGTTTGATGATTAGCTTCATTTCTAGCCGGCACGCGTTACGGGGTGTCTTTGGCCGGGGGGATTCCCCGGGGCATTTACCCCGGTCGCAATTTCGCCTCATCAAAATGTCAACACGCTGACGTATTTCGGGGGTTTTAATCACGTCCTTCGAAGTGATGACACGAATAATTATTCGATGTTTTATCACTTCAACCTTTTAAAGATAGGGACTCACTTATGTGAGCCTCGTTGGTCGAATCGTGGTTTAACAGTAAGCTATTGAGTTTCTTGCCGGTTCTTCTCGGTAGTTAACTGCCTTCCGAACCAGTGGTAATGTAAACAGTGACGAATCAAAAGTGTCTTTATATATAGACCTTCTTAAATTGGTATATTTTGGGTTTGAGTTTTGGTTTAAGCGTGTGACTCTTGTACTTTCCTTGTCCGTTATCATAAGAATGTTTATGACAACAACACACATGAAATTGAAAAGTTGCGGTTAACAGGAGCTAATACTGTATTTATATTTCCTAACGCTCGCCCCTTATGCAAATTTGGTCCGGCACTGTTGATGTAATTGTTTTCGGCACGGATTGACATGTGCAGCGTTAGCTTACGCTCGGCCGCCGATAATTAATTTGTTTAGTGCGGCCGTTTTTGCGCGATCGCGTAGGCCGTTTAGTTTTTAGCAGTTTTACGCTTTTTGCGTTTGCCAAATGACACAATCGGGCCGTTTCGCAAATTGACTATTGTTGTTAAATGATCCCGGTTCTGGTATATTTTATGACTTTGCGAGCTGTGTGTGTGTAATTTTCTAGAAATAGAGGAATAACAGGGAAACGGTGCGCATTCACGAGCGTTAATTACATTTGTTGTTTGTTGACTGGGAATTTTTAAAATTTTTCGTTTAGAATGATTTTATATTATTTGGTTGACACAAAATAAAGTGTTGCTGTTGAACAAGTAAAACTCGGATCCCTGCGGAGTCCGACCACTGCGAAACCTATCAATTTGTTAGTCGTTATACGCCACTGGCCACCGGCGTTATGAATAATTAATGCGCTCTAAAGCAGCCCAGATAATTTCATCTCATCGGGCCGTTTTTGCGGCTGCGAATAGAAGCCTCGTTTGAGCCGATGCTGATTTTACGTTTGCGGCTTGTAATGTAGACGCGGTTTTCATTGTTACACCAGTTATCTGGGGCATTGTTTTTTGTTAAATGTTCAAAGTTGATTATATTTTATAAGCTTTTAATTCGTTGAAAATACTTATATAGTAAACCTGATTACATAATGTTGATGTATGTAACGGGAGTAATGTTTGACTTACAAACATTCTTTGTCGTTTGCATGTTTAAAAAGGTTCAAACGTAAATACGGGTAATGGCGTTCATTTTACTGAAGATTTTTCTAGTTTGTCGAGTAGGGCGATGTAAAGGAGACGTCCTTTCACGTATTTTGTGTGCACTTTGCGTGAGATATTCAAGAATATGCCCTTTGAAGTTGAATTTAGGCGAAAATGAGCGAAGTCGATTTGACGAGACTGTGTCTCTATAACAATACGATCGTAACTTATCAAATAAATCAAATCCGATATTTGCTTCATCAATACGAGATATAATATTTAAGGAGTTGTAGTTTAACGATTTGGAGTGAATTCGTTTTAAGTAACGATTTCACTTGAGATTCATGACGATAAGAATCAATGTTGTAATAATTGTATTTGCTAAATACGATTAGCGTACTAAATCAAAATTGATATTTGGGCTGTGAATTATTAGGAAATTAACTCACGCGATGATATATTATGACAAAGCATACATGATTAGATTTTCACAAATCGGGTTAGACCCGAATCAATAATCGGGACAAATGAAACACACACTGTAATTGGATCGGAACAGAATGGGCGCGTCATTAATCAGACTCCAGCTCCGATGGAAATGTGGAGGACTCTCTTTTCCCCTTTTTCCCGTTTTTATTCGCCATCAAAATACGAGCGGGGACTCCTTTTCTTTGCTTCCGCTCTTGAATGCGGAATATTGAGTAATTAAAAGTTGTGTTTTTACAATTTTTGTCTTGTGTTTTAATTTCAGATATTTTCTTTTAACGTAGTGATAGATAGTGGGAGTACAGTATTTTCCAATCGAGTCTTTGATTTGTTGTCAGAGCGATGAAACAAAAGCTTGCTCACATTGTATATATCTTGCGTAAATATATTTTATCCTTGCCTTAAAATGATAATATGAAATACTATTTAACTTTTATAACTTACTCCCGAGAGCTTATGCTTAATTGAGAAAGCTTATTGTGATTAAAATGATTGTATCACGGATACTGCAGCCTGAAAATGAACTGTTCTGGGTCAAACATTACTAATTGGTGTTAATCATTGCAGTAAGATAATTGTAAAACCACACCACAAAAAAAGACAACCCCACTGAGTCTCTTTAGAGTTCGTCTTATCTCAGTGGCCGCAGCGAACCCATGTAAAGTCTTAGAGATTTTCTTTTTTATAAATTAATAACAATTTCACTTCGCCTTTCGCTAATAACGTTTAATCGTGAAATTCAAACTTTGTCAAGGTAAGTTTTTGTAATGTTAACCCACGAAAAACAGTTGAATAACTACAGTATAACACTCCGTCTGATGGCGTATGTTTTTTTGCTTTTCCCGGCGCCCGCATGAAAGGTCCTTGTTGGTATAATGGAAGCGCAATCGTCACAATGAATGGAGACGATGCGAGGGCTCTTCGCTGAATGTCGAGTCCTTAGACTGAAACCATGGTGTGACCACAATATTTTTTATATTGCGTATATGGACAAACATCTAACTCACTATGCTTAATATACAAAAATAATTACATAATAAAACAATCTATGAATCCCATTGGTTTCTTAAATTTCCCTTTTCGATTGTTTTTCCATATGTTAGTAAAAGTTAGTCACAAATTAGAGTTTTACTTATCTACCTTGAATAGATTCTTTATAAAAATAAAGAAAAAATAAATTTTATAAACACATGCGTAATGGGTAGTCACCCTTTCAAATCAACGCGAAACCATAACGAAATAGCGGAGTGAAAACGTCGAGAAGTCATAGAAAATTGGTGTTTTCATTGAAAGAAAACGGGGGAATGAAAAAGAGTGATTGTTTTCCTATTCTTTATTTAAATCCAGAGTACATTATTTAAGGAATAATTTTATATCGTTTGAATTTGTTATAAAAACGAAGGCCACAGTTTATAGACTATGTATATTCAATGTGTAAGTACATATAGTCAACGATTTATACATTTAGTACAATTATTTGTACTTAACAAATAATTGTACTAAACGAAAGAGTATGTATCTATAAAAACCGCTTCCTTTGTAACAGATTCACAATATGTTACACTAACAACATTATTTCTCAAACAGAAGTATACAAAGCAAGGAGGTTCTATGAATACTCTTACAGTTTGCGAAAAACTCCACTCGCAATTGATTCGGTCCTTTTTAAATAACGTTAAAGGAAAGAGAAATACATTTAAGCGCGTTTTTTGAAGCTCGGTTCTTAAATGAAACTGTTGTTAAACAAAAGGTAGTACTTTCGGAGTTCCTTTTGCGGGTCTTAAGTGGCCGTCAGCGATCTTTCAGTGAACGATTGCTTCGTCATTTTATACCATAATTAAGAAGAAATGGCTACAAAATTTAAACTACATTAGACAGCGCTTGAGGTAAGGTACTTTTTATTCAAACAAAATTTTGGATTTTGACATTAAACCTTTACTGAGTTATAAAACAAATTATAATAAGAACGCGTTCTAATAAAGACGACCCAAGTGAACACTGCAATTTTTCCAACCCCTGCCTAGAAGTGGCTCGCTTTTATTGTAGTTGACCGTATTGGATATTGTTCGTATTTACTTTTGCTTAGGATACTAAGTCTCGGTGCACACACAACAATAAATATGGAAGTCTCTCACACGACATCACACTTAAGCAACTATTTACGTACACCTGCGAAACTTTGCTCTACATACCAGTGCACGTACTAACTATTGTACGTTCGCTTCTTGTGTCTCGTATAATGGCTGTGCTTTAGTGTTTCGCTCAAAGGCACTCTTTGCGTTGGTTTCTTGTGAGGGCATTAAAGTTTTTATATAGCCCACGGCGAATTCCACTCGGCTTTTGATGTAACTACGCTTGTCCGTTGTTTGTCTGATTCTATTACTTCAGAGCTTTTTTGAAGTAATAGAATCAAATTATGGTAATATAGTTAATGTAATTATTCCACGTGACACTTAGACACTTTTCACAAACTCATTGGCCTCTAACTGAATATCGACAATTCGTTTCGGTGAAATGCTATCATTAATCTATACCATAAGTTGCATGTATGCATTGTGACATTTTTATAATAATCCGTTTTTAACTATATATTATGATCTATACGTGGCTGACTACTTCAGTCCTGAAGTTTAATTGTGGCTTAGTTTGTACACACTGACGTTGCCACAGATGTCTCTGCTTTTAAATACGTCCTGCCGCTGGCTTCATCGCGATAAGGCCCAGCGTAGAACAGACGTTTTGTTTGAGATAAGTTTGATTTTCTAAATACTGATTAGTATCACGTTATCCACTGAGAATGAACGTATACACCCAACGACATATTTCATAAACGGCAGCGCAGTAACACCAAGTTAAAGCAAGAAGGAGCACATTATATCATTTTGTAACTGTAAAAATCGTTTAGGAACTCGACAATACTGGGCATTATTTACAATGCTCTGTTCGAAGTACTGTGGGTACTATACGACATGAACAGGAAAGGTCGAAGCGCTTACTTTGGCTTCTGTTTTTGAAACACCAGCCCGCGGATAAAATCCCGTCTCACGTGAAACTTCTACAACACTACAACGTTAGATTGCCTCACGTTTGATGAATTCAGTATATTGTGACTTTCAGACGCTGTACAAAGGTCAAGTATTGACAGCGCGAAACTGCACGTTTTTTTGTTGTAATTATTATTTTTAAATGTACCCCATTGTTGGCGCGGCTTTATTTAATACAGTATTATGCTGTACTATCGTATAGGCCAATCATGTTTAGCACAATTTAAAGCGTAATTCGTCCTAAATGACTTTCGTAACACAGATTTTCTGTGGATTTTTTTACAGTTTTTTCGGCCAGGTGGCCTTGAGCCCTCTTTTTCAGAACGACACTCAGACAGATCTTTCCTAAGTTTACAATGTTAATCATAAACTAACGTGTCTGCGTAGGCTTTACTCGAGATGGGTCTCATACATACGAAATAAGAGGCGTGACGGGCCATTCTGTGTGACTTTGCGGCGGACAGTTTAGGTTTAATTGCGAAGTTTCGTGACAAAGTTAACGATATGGTTTTGTAACAATAAGCCAACTTAACACCTTGGTTATGAGTAATCGACATCTTAGTGATCTAATCAAATTAATCATAATATGTGTGTGTGTGTGTATGTATATCTATATCTATACTAATAATAAGACAGTAAAAATCGAAAATCTGTACATTACTCTGTCTGGTACGTTATAACTTGAAAACTACTGAACGGATTTGAACGCGGTTGGATTACATATAATTGGGAGCGTTGTCAAAAGTTTATTTTGTCAAAATCGGTTAAGAGAAAAAGAAGTTATGGTCAATTGAATTGATAGATGGCGTTGATAAAATTCGTCATCAACCTAGATTTTTTTTTTTTTTTTTTCTTAAACCAGCTTATCAAAAACAGTTTACACAATAAAAATAGATTAAAAATAAGGTTAAAATATAGAACCGGAAATAGAATCTAAGATCAGAAAAAAGAATAACAAAAAAAAACACGAACAGAAAAGAATAAATAAAAATATATATACACATGAACAAGTGGAACTATGTGTAGTACGAACATTTTAGTGTGTGAGTGTGTATCAGTGTTTGCAATGGTGTTGCTGTGTGAGTGAGTGTGCGAGGTTGAGTCTTAGTTTTTTTTAAAGAACTTCTACTTATGCAAAATATATCCATCGCGGTATTAAGATGCTTCATTGTGTAATGACTACCATGCACTTCAAACTTTCATTAACGTTTTATCCTATGATTATTTTGAGTGAACACTACCTATACAAACAAGTAAAAGGAATCGAGTGAAGAGACGTTTATCGTTTGTCCGCATCCATTTTTCCACCTACGTCCTTAACGTTAATGAGGTTACCTTTTATTATTTGGTCAAGCTAATAAGTAATAACCTCACAAGTACGTATTTCGTACTCATAACTTCGTAAGAATTTTCTTTCAACTCTTAACCGCTGAGGAGTTTTACCTTCCATCATCAGCTCATCCACATAAGAAGATGACTATCAGAATATAAAATTGTCAGAATATTAATTGCCTGTACGTTAATTTGAAAGTTGCCCTCGATTTCCCCGAATCATCCGATCCTGTAAAGCTACATAATCTCTGAGTAACACAGGCTATATATAATTCCAATTGTAACAAGATTTTAGCCTGTAAAAGAAAGCCCTTTCGATCATCATTTCGATCATTAAAAATCGCTATATACTTAACCAAATTACACGTGGGCGAAGCCGCGGGCGGAAAGCTAGTATATAATATAAAACAATAAAAAAACCGGTGCGCATAGTGAAATATGAGCACACATTAACGTTTTAATAATAGTCTTCATGTTAAATATTAAACTTGTATAGAAATACATTTATGTATGCGACACTATAAATAATTTAATCCATACAAAATCGAGTGGTCTCAAAATAGTGAAATGGATAATCAATAGCGAATTAAAGTTAAAGCAGTGAACCCACACTACGGCGCCCATTTGCCCAACGCGAGCTCCTAATGCTCATCATGGCTCCCTGAAAGCGGTTTAAAGTACCTCGTTAGGGGTTTTCAAAAAGTCGAATGGCGCTTGTATGGCACCGCAACGACGCCTTTGCACTATTATACGACTAACTCAATTGGCGACAGTTCTTGAGAACGGACCACGCGGCTACTTTGATTTCACATTCAGCGGTGTTATTGTTCTAAGGCGTAAATTACATTTAAAAAATACTTCGTTTTTAGGTTTTATTACACTTTTTTCAAATTACTGTACAGTTGCATGTTATTTTCAGGCCAAATGGGTTTGTACGACCCGGGAAAAAACGTCGAGTGATTCAATAGGTTCATCATGTTTTAATCGCACTTCTTGTGAGACCCATTTTGTACTGTTTGAATTAATAATAGGCAAAAAAAAAAATCCCATACGTAATTGAATACTGTACAAATCCATCGCTCGATTAAAATCCCGTAACTGGCGCGCGGCCGTACCGCGTATAATATGAATATTAATAAAACTCGTTATTAAAAATATGTCAGGAGAGAAGCAGCTTATTGTTTTAAAATGTGATTTGCAGATTGAGTGCTGAGCTGTGCTGAGGAGTATAAAAAAAAACTTATTTTCAAAACACTTTGCTGGATATTTGATGAAGCTCAATAGTGTAGATTGTTTCCAATACTGTCTTGTTACAATTCCCATTTACAGATATTGTTATAATTAATTGAATGATACATTGTCTCGGGCCCTGGGGCTCGACTAAGACGCAAACTCGGTCTCACATGTCAAAAGCCATTATTTGATTAATAATCAACGTCTGTGCCATGCTCGGCGAACTGTAAGTGACATTTGATAGTGGAATCAAACAATCGCTACACAACAGCCTTGTTTAATGTACAAGCGAAAGTATTGAATATATAATCCATCGTGTATGATCATCCGGGATACTATGGCGTCTTAAGATTAATTTGAATTATTTGTCGATCGTATTTCCTAACAAGAATTATGTACTGTAAACAATTTGAAGTCAAAGAAATGACTTGCTACTTTTAAGGTATACACATATCT
Source organism: Leptophobia aripa (assembly GCA_951799465.1). Taxonomy (NCBI): domain Eukaryota; kingdom Metazoa; phylum Arthropoda; class Insecta; order Lepidoptera; family Pieridae; genus Leptophobia; species Leptophobia aripa. The sequence goes on along the minus strand of OX637269.1, from coordinate 8,038,946 downwards.
CGTGCAAAGAATATTTTAACAAGTGTTCCGGTGATCATGGTATGAATTTAACAATCTATTGAAACTAGAAAGCATACAACTCGGCCTCTAGGTCCCTCAAAAGTGCCATTGCTAAGGCAAAGTCTATTCACATCAGCAGAATTGGTGATAGGCTGGCTCGGCTCCCTTCTGGGACACGTGCATTCTGGTCTCTTGCCAAGGCTGTTCAAGGAAACTTCTGTAAGCCTTCTCTTCCACCACTACTTGGGGCGAACAACCTGATGGCCAACACCCCGAAAGAGAAAGCCGATCTTTTAGGCTCTCTTTTCGGGTCCAACTCGACGATTGATGACCACGGAAATACTCCACCGACGTTATTGCGGTGTGATACCTCGATGCCCGAAATTGTTTTTCGGCTTCGTGCTGTACGCAAAGTCCTTACTTCCCTGGATATTCATAAGTCGAGTGGACCGGATGGTATTCCTCCAATAGTGCTGCGCACTTGTGCTCCTGAGTTGGCTCCGGTCCTGACGCGTCTTTTCCGGCACTCTTATTCACTCGGCATTGTCCCGAACGCTTGGAAGACCGCCTTGGTTCACCCGATTCCTAAAAAAGGCGAACGCTCTGATCCCTCAAACTACCGCCCAATAGCTGTTACCCCTTTATTTTCTAAGATAATGGAGACTATTATCAACAGCCAGCTCCTTCGTTACCTAGAGGAGTGCCAGCTGATTAGTGACCGTCAATACGGTTTCCGCCGTGGCCGCTCAGCTGGTGATCTTCTAGTTTTCCTAACTCATAAATGGGCAGAAGCTGTTGAGTCTAAAGGGGAAGCACTGGCGGTTAGTCTGGACATAGCAAAGGCCTTTGATCGGGTATGGCACAAGGCGCTTCTCTCAAAACTTCCAGCATATGGGCTTCCCGTGAAGTTATGCGACTGGATCTCCAGTTTTTTGGCCGATCGGAACATCAAGGTCGCTGTCGACGGTGCATGTTCCGACCTCAAATCCATAAACGCTGGAGTTCCCCAAGGCTGTGTACTCTCTCCTACGCTGTTCCTCTTGCATATCAATGATATGTTGCACTTAAGCAGCCTTCATTGTTATGCGGATGACAGTACTGGAGATGCTCTATATCACGGCCGTGCAAATATTTCCCGGGTTGATGTCGAGCAGTGTCGGGACAAACTTGTGTCTGAAGTCGAGACTCTACTGCGTGGAGTCTCGGATTGGGGTCGACTTAACTTAGTCCAATTTAACCCCTCGAAGACCCAGGTTTGCGCGTTTACCGCTAAAAAGAATCCCTTTGTCGTGGCCCCACTATTCGATAACACTCCTCTTAAAGCCTCAGCCAATATTGGAATTCTTGGTGTCGATATATCGAGCGATGTCCAGTTCTGCAATCATTTGGAAGGTAAGGCTAAGTTAGCCTCTAAAAAGCTTGGTGTTCTCAGCAGGGCGCGTCAGTATTTCACATCAGGCCATCGCTTGCAACTCTATAAAGCGCAAATTCGGCCTCATATGGAGTACTGTTCCCACCTCTGGGCGGGGGCGCCCCAATACCAGCTCCTTCCATTTGATCGCATCCAACGCAGAGCGGCTCGTATCGTCGACGACCCCATCCTTTCCAATCGGCTTGATCCTTTGGCTCTGCGTAGAGATGTAGGCTCCCTCTGCATCTTCTACCGCATTTATCATGGGGAGTGCTCTGATGAATTGTTCGGGCTAATACCTGCAGCGGAATTCCATCACCGGACATCAAGGCAGAATACGAAATTCCATCCGTACCACCTTGATGTCTGGCGTTCCACGACTGTGCGTTTTTTAAGGCAGTTTCTGCCGCGCACCACCTCTTTGTGGAACCAACTGCCAGCGCAGGTATTCCCGATCCGCTACGACTTGGGGACCTTCAAAAAAAGAGCGTTCCTCTTCCTTAAAGGCCGGCAACTCACTTGTAAGCCTCCTGGCGTTGCAGGTGTCCATGGGCGGCGGTTGGCACATCACTCGAAGTGACCCGCCTGCTCGTTTGCCTCCTCTCACATAAAAAAAAAAAAAAAAAAAAAAAAAAAAAACTATTTATTAACATAATGTAAGAGTTGTCTTGTAAATTTCATTGGTAAATTCAAGCCAAGTGTTACAGCGCTAGTTTACTTAGCAAGCAAAGCTAATTTATTAACCAAAACATAAATAGCATTAGTCGGTATATTGACGCACGCCAGGTACTAATTGATTTACAGCGTATGTGCAGTTCACAATAACCGAGGTACTGAGCAGCATTATTGCATCAACGGTCGTATTTCACGGAAGGTTATTCTTAAGTTTCCGACGGTCTTGTATGTGGTAGGTTTTCTTTTGAAAATTTATTTTATTCGAACATGCTTCAGCCAGTATTCGCGATATAATGACATCGTTATTACATTGATTATATGATGTGTGCATTTGATTTGGTTTAATTATAGCATACATCATAAGCAACTCTATGTAGAGAAATAAACGTGGCAAGGTCTAAACCTTGGCACGTCACATTCATTAGACCGAGTTGTCTTAAATATTTTAGTTTGTCTAACAAATGCTTCTATCACTAATTAGAGTGGCTCTTTAGCCAAGAAGTGGTGCATATCACTTGAATATAGCGATCTGTCTGTTTAAGTAACCGCCAGAGCACGTCAACGGAAGTTAAAACGCTCAATTTGCATAGAAATTATATTGCGTTCTCCGCTTGTTCATAGGAAATTTTCCTAATTAAAACGCCTTCGTTGCGGGGATTTTGTTCCAATTAAAAGTTTGGCAAGCGACTTCGTCTCTACCTTATTGTGTTGCAATTGATATTTTAGTGCGATGTAATTTATGGCTCTGGTGTGATGATTACAAGATACACTCCACAAACCGAACTAATATGGAATGCGTGTAATATACTTGATAATATTTTACGTGATAACCCCTTCACTAAGCATACTGTATAAACTTCATAGCATAAATAACAATATCATCTGCCAACCCGCCGCCAACCCGCCCCGGCCTCTATATATCATAAACTAAGAAAGTTAGAATCTTGACCTCCCAAACGACACTACCAAAACAACCGAACCCTCTCGAGATAACCTATCGCACGATAAATTCATTCCCAACTAAGACCGGTGTCCGCCCTTGGTCCCTTGCAATTTATTAGCAACTTACCTGCGAAATATGGAGCAATGAAACTACGTTTTCTCATTAAAAATAATACGCGGTGGATCGGGGGAGAGTTTCTATCATATAACATAGACATGTAACATAAACAAGTCTGGTTGCCTCTTTTACTCATAGTTCGTAACAAATATCGGCTTTTGTTCAAATGGTATGCTTCGTAGACTTTCATAGAATATTGATGGCAAAAGAATAATTATTTTAAAAGCGAACAGTGAGTGGTTCTGATAGAACAAGATCTATTCAACATCAATATCGGGAATTAATATAATAAAACGCGGCATCGATCAATATCTTCTATCCACCGTGGGAAACTCATGAATATTGATTCATTGTACGGTTAAAGTTAATCAAAGAACCGAGAAATGTTGTTAACAACATTTTTTTTTACTACAATCAAATGGGAATGATCTTGAAAAAACTTGCCTCCATTAACTGAATTTAATTGGTATACTTGAAGTGTTCTTTGAGTCCCTCCATTCAGGATTTCATCCACCGCAACGGTTTATATGTCTTTAAATAAACGTTTGTGTATTCGTACATTGGTTAATTTATTACTTTTGTAAGAGATTTAAAAAAACAATTGGTGAATTATTTAAAGGGAAATGTGTACGCCGTTTCTATAAGAAAATACCAAACAATTGTTATAACTCCTTACTCTGTAAAGTAAGGAAATTTAAAAAAGTAGTTTACTTTTAAATAGGAACAGAAGCTTTAAGAAAAAGCATTTTAAAAATCATCTTATGAATTTTGATGATAAAAAAGTTTGGGAATGCATTAGCTCCAGCTTTGCCTTTCCAAAATAAAACAAATAAGACGTTAATTTCTTGAATCGAATCACTTAGATTTAAGACGATTCAATCTTAAACGGTCTTAGTGAATAAAGATATTTTTTGACTTTGAATACATGTTTAGACTAGTTGTATAGACTAAGGAATGTGGGATACGTCATATTTGAAGTGTCGTCCATCGAATAACATAAAGAACGCAGTGCAATCGGCATTGCCTTTCGCCATTTGGAGGAGCGCCAGACACCAGCAAAATGTTACGAGATAAATTGAGGTGGCACGCCCGGTGTGAGTGTGGGCCTTTCAAATATGCCTTTTCTCGTCTTCAAATTTAAAAAAAATAATTATTGGTGGGAAGCAGCATCACAAATGGACACTTGGTGCTGATTCACATTTGGCATTTTTTTGTTTTATCATCGAGATGTTTGTAATTTATTCGTTGAATTTTTTTTTCTCGACGTTGAATGTTTAATTAAAAAATTAATCTAAAAGTGTATGAGATCATTAGTGAAACTTGTGTAATTTTTAATTTGATCTCGAAATTAAGATCAACGAGCCGGGGTTATTTTAATCTCTAGTAAAATAAATTCACTCGTAACGTGCAGCTTTTCCTAATTATATTCTTTATAGATCCTCTTTAGGGTGTGGCACAAAGGGACTCGCCAGGGTTGTCAAACTAGTACGTAGTATTTACCATATTTTTTATTACTTGTATTTGTCAAGGCAAGGAAAGTTGCGACATTGTAACTAGGTATGACAAAATATATACATATTTTTTTAAATCGTTTATTTTTATGTTGCTTTAAAATATAGTGTGGAACATCAAATAATATATGTACAGCCAGAGTACAGCACACATTCTGCCTTAATTTTTGTGATTATAGAAAAGTGATTTAGGTACTAAAGAGACCTTGAATTTTACGAGCCTCTTGCCGCACAGTCTCCTTGCTAAGTTAGATATTTTGATAATAATGCCAACCCTGGCCTTGGTCTTACATCTGCGTCAATGTTTTCGCATCGCTTATTAAAATTTCACGCTGGCAATTTCTAAACTTAATTTTATGTTTGAATCAAACGCTTAAGTGCGGTTAATTAATCATGAATTTAGATTCTGTGCGAAATCTGAAATAACTTGAGGGATTTTAAGATTGATTCTGTATTGAAATGGTCTCTCCATCATTAGCTAATCGTTGGTATAACTTTGATGATTATTATAATTTATTTATTTACATTAAACAGGTAAAGATACACTTATAACACATATTGCATTGCTCTTAATCGTTTTTATCATAGTTATCACAGTGGAAGAAAGAGAGAAGAAAGAGTTTTTTCAATCACATTTGACTTGATCTCTGATAATGTTGAAATAGATATTTCGTTACACTGATATTAATAACAAATATAATCCAGAAACACGTTAGTAATGAGTTTTGCTTTTCGGTAGTGGCTGTTAATCTAACTTTTGATATAGGCCCATATCCGCCCCCGGGGGGGCTAACCCTGTGGCAATAATTATTACTGTGTAATAAGTGGTAATTAGTGTTTGACAGAATAGTCGTATTTCGTGACTAATTGTTAATTGGACTGGTAGCATTTTAGTTTGACTTTGATTTGAAGATTACACTTTGGTCCCAGAACTAACATTGGCTGTAGTTTTAATCTGTATTCAAAAAGGATAATGAATTAACGCTAACAAAATACAAAAGTGCATCAACATTTTAGGGGTTCGGTTTGGAAGCTCATTAATAGCCCAGCAGCTGCGAGCTCTTCGCTCGATGTCAGCCGACTCGATGTTTACAACTGATTAAGTATTATTTTATTAAACCTTTTTTTATCTTTTACTTCCTAACACTTTATAGGATTTCTTTTATATTTCCATAGAATTGGCCGAATGGTCACGGATTATTTGAGTTCTTTGATAGTTTACCGAGCACAAGTGGTAATTGCGACTAATCGATGCAGTGACCAAAAATAAAATATCTCCCACACTACACGCATTAGTAATTCACGACACACAACTGTGGCTCAAATGAGAATACCCTCGCTGACCCCCGCATTGGACATTCCAATGCTTTTCAAACTCCTGAATGTCAATACTACCCTTTTCACCGCCGCTCCTACGCCCGTGCAAATGTAAAAAAACTATTCAGAAATGCTCGTTTCATAAATATAAACAGGTGACTCTGACGATGTTTACAGCGTTATTCGAACCGAGGAAAATATTTTGATTTTCACGTGAGATCCACTTTTAGCAATGAATTCTAGTATTAAGCTTAGAAACAACATATTCATATGTGTGCTTTATTCTCTCTATAATATATCACTGATGACAAGGGGAACATTAAAATGTCCCAGTTCAGTGGGTGTTCATGAACGGGTCAGTCATTCGCTCATCTCTCACTCGTGAGTTGATGAGTGAAGTGGGTATTTAACAATGGCCGCCGGAGGACCACCACTTAATGCCCATTGTTCGTCAAGATTAATTTCCCAACGGCGATTACGCGAATGTATAATGTGATAGTATACTTTATTACATACAACCCATAGAGTGTTACCTTTCATGACATATTAATAAAAATACAGAGCCAAAATAGGGTTAAAACGTAGACTATAAATGTAGTCTGCTAAATACAGAGAGAAAAGGAATTGATACGCAGTCATACATTTACTAATTATTGTCTTTTTTTGACCAAAAATGTATTTCAAGTGATGAATGATTTAGTGTGTAATGGAGTGTGAGTGAATGAGTGAGGTGGATTCTGTGGTTTGATTGAAATGTTTTATATACGACTTAACACTAAAACCACGAATTATTTTATTTTATTTTATTATATCTGTCCCCAGACATCTTATGTGCTAAATACATTTAAAACAATAAACTTATGAGATAACACAACTAGGTTTACACATAAGATAATTAAATGGGATTTTGAGACATTATACAATAACAAAATACAATATACATAATACGAACAAGATACGACATACATGTGACTACTACCAGGATTCAAAGGTTTTATTTTTTTTTTTATTTTTTTTTTAAGGGTGTTCAAAATGCCTCTACGAAAGGTAGGTAGAGAGTCGGCAAAAACATCAACCGACTCGTCCACATTCACAATACTATTATAAAGTCGACACAATCTGTTAACAGGACCGTTAAATGATTTGCATAGACGAGACGTGGGTGTGTAAAAAATAAGATTATGTCTCGTGCGTGTGCTTCAGTGAAAAGGAATTCTGTTGGAGGAGTTCCGTGTTGATAGAGTGGTTGACTATTTTATATAGATAAACTAAATCTCTAAATAGGTCTCGCCGCAATTTTAACGAAAGTAAATGAAATTTGTTAAGGCGAGATTCATATGTGGGAAGTAAATCTTTTAAGTGGAAACGGCCACACAAAATTTTTCAAAACCGCCTCTTTAAATTATTACGAATCCCACAACATTACGAAAGAAAAGGAAAAAATATTACTTTATTATTACAGGTCCTCATCGCAGTGCATTATTTTAATTACGTTTCGAGGGTAGAATAGCGAGTTTCCTTGTACGAGATTGTCACGTATGTCCCTCGCCTGGGGTCTTCTTAATAACGACCAAATGTCACAGCAAGCGGGTCATTCTCGTGCGTAAATAAAGAAATCCGACAAATCATTTTTATTCGGCTATTTTGAGATTACAATCTACCAAATGCAAGCCTCTTTTATAATGTTTAAACTAAACAACAATAGTTGGTTAGTTGTATGTCTACAATTACTATACAAGTATGTTTTTAACATGATCCATTCGCCGCGAAAAGTAAACGCCGGCTTGAGCTCGTTGCTTGCACAGAACTTATTTAACTTTCTTAATTCAGCGAGATTTGAGATTATCTAAAATACACAGACAAGACAGAGCGTATGTTGTGGTCGCTTTTAAATTTACAATATCTTAGAGCCAGCGTTTGTGAAATTATCAGTATTGTGTGACTTTTCGGGAAATGTAAAAGCATTTTTTTTTATAAATGTTTATCTTGTATATAACTTCAAACATGCTGAACGCATTAATGATGGCAATGCAGGTTATCAAAAGTTCAGTGTATTGTCCAAATGGATGTCTCGTAATAAGATGAAACTCCATTTTCCGGTTCTATGAACTGCAGTGTAATGATATTTCTTATTGTCTTGGTAAGTTTGTTGGACTTTTACTAAAGGGTATTAAGATAAATGTTTCAAAACTGTCAAAGAAACTTTTATAAAAAATCTAATTACCTTTACAAGTAGTAATGTGATTTTTTTAAGCAAAACACACAAAGCCAAATGGGATCGTCTCCGAGAAAGGCTTGTTTTCACTTACTATAGGTTGTTATCTGAGTCCCGAGATAAGCACGTAAGTGTGTCCAGGGGCGATCGCGGTGACCGGGATGAAGTCACAGGTTGCGGATCCAATTTGCCCGGGTTCACTTTATTGAGTCACAACTACGTCGCTAACACTCTTCGTGTTTTCTTATTCTCCAATCCTTTTGTTGTAATAAACTATTTACAATACTGGACGAGATTAAAGATAATGTTGGAATGGTGTTTGTCGAGAAATGTTGGTCGGTTGGAATAATGGTTTTAATACTTAATAATGAACATTTTACAAAAATATAATTTCACAAGACACACGTCACAAAAGTTTCGACGTATTTTCTCATTACCTTGTTTATTTTATTACAAATTTTGTGTAATATTACGGAAGTCTTGGCAATCTCGGCTTAAGTATCAAAGTTCCAAACAAACGAAGATACCACTAAGCCGCGACCGAACGAGTTGCTAATCCTTACTCTAAGGTTTTATTCTAACAATATATACTACATAATATTCATGATTTTTTGTATATAGGAGGTTCGTTAGAAACGTAACATCTAATTAAACATAACATAGCCTAACATCATTAGAGCTGTGACTGAATGTTTTTTTTTTAAATGGGAAATTTTATTATATTGATTATATTATTTCCAGATTAATAGACAAAATTATAATTTTTTAAACCATAGATCTCAACAATATTATGTGTTGTGTTACAGCATTAAGACGTTTAACCGCAAGCGAAAAGTTGAGCTAGCTATCCTCAGCCCTCTTGATATTAAACCGGTTTAGAGTGGTTTATACTGGCTTTATTATATTAGCGCGTCGACGCCTCGCGAATTCGGTGGTTTAATTATACGTAGCAGCCTCTGGCATCGGCCGGAGTCTAACGTTTGCGGATTTGTTTAATTGGTCGTGGCTCAAGGTGCCGACGTATTAGCTCAACCTGTTTAAATCACTGTGGAACTTTGTTTTACAGAGGTATATTGAGTCATTACCTTTTGTTTTGTGCACTTATGAACGTGAATGTTACTCTATAGTACAATTTCCCTCCCATGGTGTCCCTCCCATGGTCTGGGAATTGGTTCTCAGACCATAGAGCGAACGAGAAGATACTAAAATCGTGGTACTACAGAATAAAGACTGTATAATAAATTAGAAATGTAATAATAAAAGGCTTCATGGGCAAACAATACAGCCTGTATCAATATTTCATTTGCATATTTTAACTTAGCTCTAAAATGCAAGAATAGGTTCAGCGTATTTATTCAGAAAATGAATTTTAGTTTTGATAAAATGTTTTTAAACCCTCCAAAAGTATCGCGTAAATGAGCTATTAACTAGATCAATGTGTGTTTAGCTGAGATTTGTGTTTGGCAAATCGATGTTGAAACACGTCCAAACTTGAAGTATTAAATGACACAAGTGACAAGGTATAACATTTGAATGAGTGAATTGTGTAAAGTTTAAATTGTATCCGGCAGCGTCGACCTATTTCGATTTACGATCAAATCGAAATAGCTTGACAATCTTCAACCACAGTTCCATAAGTTATGCGCACTTATCCCATTGTCTAACTTTGACATACCCCGGCCATAGACACAAGTTTATAGCAAGTAATTTTACACGTAACTACTTTGGATTATTGGTTTCGGTGTTTATTGAGGTGTACGCTAAATCATTTATATATTTTCATACATAGAATCGTATCAGCGATTACTTGTGTACGCCAATAGCTTTCTTCTTCAGCCCTAGTAGGGCTCCAAAATGATCCGGTCTGAGATGATCCCACCCACAAACTCAGCTGGTTAACTATTAGTTTTTTAAGCCTGGGCGCTTCGTTCCCAAGCTTTTTTGTCGTTTAAATATTCCCTTACACAATAATAGAAATGGGGCGTATATGTGAACGTCGGGGTTGACCCCCAATGGGATCTATGGGTGGCCAAACGCAATTGTCAGATTTTTTTTGTTTTCACCACAACAATAACAAATAGCTAACATTCAATCGAAGTAACTGAACGCTTGTGGATTTATAAATTTTATTGTTTTCCCATTTTAACGACTTTGTTTTCTTTGTTACGGGGATCGCTGAACAAACATCGTGTTTATTTTACAAGTTGTAATATTCTTTTGTTTAACTATTGTTTTAATGATACTCGCTTGATTGAGGCTGTTGAAGATAACTGCTTAGTGACGAAATATATAATGCAAGTGGCTAATCTCGTAATCAATAAATTAGGTAAATCACAGCGTATCTATATAATATGTTACGCGTAATAAATATATATATATTATTCCGGCTTTTGAAAGGTTATAACTGTTTTGTCATTTCATTGTTCTAATGGTTTTAGGTGTCCCAAATTGTATTAACATTTTCTGCTAATAAATTGTATGTTTAGGCGGATGCACTTTCGTGTGTGCTCGTATTTCAATTTGAATTTGTCGCACTGTTTTGAGCGTTTTGTTCTATTTACATAAAGTTGAACCGTTGCTAAAAATGTGGCAACTTTTGAGACCAACCTTTTGTTTGTATATCTATTAAAGTGTATCAACAAATGTATGTGACTTCAATGCTTCCGGTATTAAACTAGTGTTCGAACTAACTTATACCCAAATCATTGTTTAAAATTTAAAGTTTATTTTAAAAACTATACTCATACATTTGTTAATGTATAGTGTTTTCCAATAGATTTTCTGTTCCACGGTGCAAGGAAACACGGCGTACAAACAAAAACCGCACACGGCCGAGTGTCGTACAAGAGATATAAATGTTTTTCTAATGCATAAATAGACTAATTAATCGCTTTAAGAAATACGTTTTATTATTTAGGCCCAATATAATATATTTCAATGTTTTATTTGACAAGTACAATTAAATGGAGCTAATTATAAATGTTATTAATAATATAATAACAAGATAATCGTTGAAGGATACGAGCCATCAATTATTATGTAAAACAATAAAAAAACAAAATACGTTTTATCATTTTGAACAATACGACCGTACCATTGTTTCTCCGAAACATTATTTCTATAATAAATCATGTTTGTATATTGCATAATATATCTTGTATTCTCGGAGCAAAATGTCGTCATCTCTAGAGCTACACACTACATTATTTGGTTTGAGCGAATGGCCCTAATGTCGGCCATTACGGGGACTAATGTAGATGTGTTTGTTCGCCATTTATTGTGCCTCGCCGTGTTCATTTTGCGGTTTTCAGTGTCCATCCGATGGGAAGCAATGGAACAAGTGTCGGTGAAGTGCCACAAATATTTGGATTACTATTTCATTTACTAGACCCTACAGGTTTGAGACGAAATTCTCCTCAGTTGGATATTCTTTACAGAGTGGTCGTACGACCAACTCACAACTATTATTTTCGACTAACACGTCGGATAAAATTTATAAACGCTTTTACGAAAAATGAGTCAATCAAGTTCCATTAGTCGGATTTGCTTCTCTACTTGAGACCTAAATAGAATAAACATATTGGATTAGTAAAACTCTTCTAGTATAACTCTGTGAGCTTTTCCTTTAAGTAAGCAAGGGAGAAAAGTTTTTTATGGAGCGTATAAAAGTTTTGGTTTAAGATCGGCTCGAGTGTAGCGCACTTGTGAATCTAAATCAGCTTTGATTTATGGATCTGTAAATTCATAAATCAAAAGTAAATAGGGATCGAAAGGAGAAACTTTCAAGTTTCACCTCTCGCGTTTTTCGCATTTCTCGTCTTACACCATTTTACACCCACAATGATTATATAGCGGGTGGGACAAATGTTCAGCCCAATAAACTTTAAGTTGTAATATATTTATTGTTATCCTTTGTGGTTTATAAATTACGATGCGCAGCTGGTAATAAATCTCGCCGTTCACTAATATGCCGATGTATTCAGATGTGGCGAACGGAAATCCGTATGTGCGTTGCGTCTTCACAACGCTTTTTCGTTATAGCCCAAGAGCTAAACACCTTGAAACTATTGATTTACGATATTAGTGTTATACTTTGTGACAAACCACATTCACAATTATTAAAGGGATTTGAGGATCGCTTTCAGACATCTCTTCCTTACTTTATCTTTTTAACATTTCCTGTGCCCTTACAAAACCAATTAACAGATATAGAACATTGTATAACCAAAATACGTATTAATTATTGTTTAAAAAACGATCTTCAGTTTGACAGTGAATAGCTGTGAAGCTCTAAGCTCAGACGCTTTCCCTCAATCCGCATTTATCAAGGGCGATATTTGCGAAGCCGGTTTGTTTGCTTCAAGTGGTAATGTCGTAGGAATATTTATATTCCACGTAACGTCAAACGGCAAAATTAATGTGAGCTGGGCGGGGTGGATCACTTGCCTTGTGAGAATATTGTTTAATATTGCATTGATATTATTGTTCTTGTTGTTTTAGCTAGATATGCGTATATTTAAATCAAAATCAAATCAATGTTGGTAAAACTAAGCTTATCACACTGATTGTTGTTTTATTTAAATTAATTACTTTTCAAAATCGAGTACGAAAAGCAAATCAAAATATATTTTTAAAGAACTTCAGACGGTCAAGCCTAAACAGCTTTCTCGAAGTCCGTTCGAAATATTAAACAACCGTATTTAAAATTATCTCCTTGATTGCCTTTTAATCGTTCCATTTTTAAATTACGCAAAACCTATTTATTATATATTATATACTGTTGTATATACATAACTATACTATATAAATTGTAAATAAATAGTAATTAATTTGGCCGCTAAAACTATGGCCTGTCGTACGAGTTTTTTTTTACTTTTATCATGAAAGCTCTCCTCAAGACAATGCTTTCAATAACAATGATTTTTAAGCATGTTTGATAAATATAGTCTTGTCTAAATTATTTCAAAAGTTAACTCTTTGTAATTAAATACCTCCCAAGAGACAAATGAATACCCTAGACTTTTTACCTCGTAAAATCCCAAGTGAAAATATCATAGCCACACTAAAAAAAGAGTGGAAAAGCATATAATCCTGAGAATTTCGACTGACTCGACACTTTTACGATAAAAACTTAACCCAGATTGTTAGAGTACTCGTGAGGTGTGCCTCGACTCGAGTGCTTAAAGTATTCCTCACCGAAAGACCAACTGTCTCCGGGAGGATTGGGGTGATTAATGAAGTTTGTATTGCCTTTTTTAGAAAATGGTATTTTCTTGCGAATATGTTTGTTTTATTCAAAGTCTCACCTTAGGCGTCGCTCGGCCCACCCGTAAATAATGTGCGCCGGCGTGGATTTAGCAACGTCACACGAACAAAAGGATCGCCGCTGTAAGTCACAACACCGCGGGCCTCCTTTTGTTTGGGCGACGTCGCTTTTATTACACTTTCATATATTTCATAATATTTTTTCTGCTCTCCCTCGGCGCGGCCGGGCAGGTGTTGGAAAACATTGCGTGGAGTGTTTTTTTGTTGGAAAGTTAAGTTAGAAATGGGGATTTGTGTGTTGAGCTGTTATTTCAGGCGGTGGGCGCGTGCGTGCTAACCACGATGAGACTTGTTAAAAAAAAAATTTATACTAAATTATAATATGTCACAATTGCTTTTGATTTACAATTTAACAAAATATTTCTATTAATCGAAATTAATAAAATAATAGTTGAAATTTAGTTTTTACGACAGTACTTCTTGTCACCGCGTCGACTAGATATTGGGCAATGAAAATATATTGACGTAGAATCTAGAGAATGGTTTTGTGTATTTAGCATATGACAGTTGTAGAGCACATGGTATGCATCCACAAAGTGGCACGTAACAGTTTATTTATGTAAGAGCGCCTAAGACGCGACGCGCGGTTTACAGCTGCCTCCTGACAGGTCCTTTGTGACACACTTTATTGTTTAATTATATATTAATCATTTAAACAAGTCATACTTTTTCACTAAAAATATGAACGTACGTAGAAGTACACAACAGGAATATTTTATAATTCAGGGGGCAAACGGCAAGTCAAAGTCAAAATATCTTTTACATTAAGGTATATAGGACGATTTGAAACGTACGCGGATAAGTAGGGGGGATCACTTCGAGTAAAGTGCTAGCCGCAGCACCGACACAGCGGCATTCCGGGTCCGACAGCCGTCCAGTGCGGTTGTGTTGCGCAGTTGCTCCCGCCATTTGACTTGTCGAGTGGCGTGTTCAATTGTTCAGTGCTTAAGCGCTGGGTGGTTATCCACTCAGAATTTTTTATTCTAGCCCGACGCAAGCTGCACCGAGGTCTCCCCGTCTGCCAGGTCCCTGGCGTTCGAGCGGCATCCGAGCAGCAGTGAAGTTTATGATTAACGCGGGTTTACCTGCGGTCGATCTTCCAACCACCTAACGGTGCCAAACGGTTGAAATCGATTAACGCTTAGGCGGGAGTGTTGTTCGAGGGCAGCACCCGTGCCTTTTTCAAGGCGCGTTAACCTCGCCTGCTTCCATCAAGTCCCTGTGTGTGGGCGGAGCCTCTCAGTAGGCATTGCCACGGGGCGTAGGTACTCCAACTGCGCTCTAGCCACCGTCTGCACACACAGGGTCCACTGTTGGACGGGTCCCAGTCGCACATCCGTGGGGGTTCAGCCATCACGACCCCCCCACGGGCTGGTTAGGTCAGCGACACAAAAAGTCTCGTCCGCTATCACCAGCGAAGACTTTACACCTAGGGAATACATAGCTTAGGTACTCACACGCAGGTTTAGGTACACACTGCCAAGCTGCGGGCCTTAAGCTTCGCAGATGGCGGACACCGAACGCCCTCCCGACTACGACTATGCAGCGGAAGACGACAGTGAGGTAGAAGACCTCAACGCCGAGCTAGCGCGGCACTACAGGCGGTTCTACGTCTTCGTGCAGCGACGACACCCGGCGACTGTCCGCCTTTGGAACAGCCGGTCTCCCCTGGGATCACGGTCGCCGTCTCCCCCGCGTTCCCCGACCCCAGAGCCAGAGCCAGAACCTATGCAGCTCGGACCTGCATACGCTTCCGCGCAAGCACTCCTCGCGCGCGACTCCCTCCCCCCGGCCCCCGCGCAGGCCTCGCGCAATAGTCAATTGGAATTGTTGGTCCCCGCGAAGACCCAAATAACCGAACCCTCTGCGGCCTCCGCGCAGGCCCCGTGCCCTTCGATCCCCGAAATTCCCTCCGACAGGGAATCGCGAAAAAGCAAAAGAATGCTCGATAGTGACGACGACCAATCAGAGGCCGGGCGCTCAGTCGCCATGTCATGTCAGTCCGCAGCGTCTAATTCAGACACTGACTCCGATTCCGACGGTTTTAAGACCGTACAAAACCGAAAAAACAAAAAGAGGCGTGCTCCCAACACCCCTCTCGACCCTCCTCCTAAACGGAACACGCACCCAGCTTCCCAGCAGGCTGCGGGTTCGAAAACCGCGCCATCTCCCGCCCCTTATCCCAAGCCCGCGAAACAAGATCGCACTAAAGCCCCTCCCCCTGTTTACGTCAGGGACAAAAGTATTTGGCCCTCTCTGTCCGCCTTGATGGACAAAAAGTCCATCACATACAAGGCGAAAACACTGCGCGACAACATCTGCGTGCAAGTGTACGACCCCGCCCACCACCGTTTTTTAACCTCGTACCTTCGCTCAGAAGGCATAGGAGGCCACACGTTCCCTCTTCCCGAGGAACGAGTCCTTAGAGTCGTGATCCGAGGCATTCCCAAGGAGATCGACTCTTCTACCGTTCAATCGGATCTAATAAATCAGGGATACCCCGTGAAGGAGGTATTCCGCATGTTACACCGCAGCTCAAAGCAGGAATACGACATGGTTCTTGTCGTCCTAGAGCTTTCAGCGCGCGGCAAAAAGATATTCAACCTCAGTGAGTGTTGTAAACTCTCTGGGCTTAAGGTGGAAACACCTATCAAGCACTCATACACCAGACAGTGTCACCGCTGTCAGTTGTACGGGCATGCGGCGCGCAATTGTTTTGCGCGTGCGCGTTGCGTTAAGTGCCTAGGCGATCACGGGACCGCCGACTGCACACGGACACTGCCATGCGCCAAGCCGCCTTCCTGCGTGCTTTGCGGGCAACAGGGCCACCCCGCGAGTTATCGCGGCTGCCCTAGGGCCCCCAAGGCGAGCGGAAAGGGAAGCAAGCGCGTGCCAAGGTCCGGTGCAGAGAAGCGTCCTCCCGCGCCCCCCAAGGAAACTTACGTCCCAGCCCCCCCTCCCACTATCAACCCGTGGAAAGCTCCACAAAATTCGGCGGAAGTGCCTCCCACTAACCCGCCATTGCCGGCGGAGCCCATAAAACCTATTCCTTCCCTTATGAGTATCCCAATAAGGAAACCCGGCCCTCAGATGCCCCTCCCCCCCGCCACTGCGACGACGCTTACGGCTCACGCCAGCGAAGTCCGCAGTGCGGTGCACCTAGCCCTCAGTGTCATAGACGCTGTAGACATCGACGCCCTGCTAGCGTTTAAACACTCGTACAGTGCGGCTGACAGTGTTGACGCTAAGTTGGGAGTAATTATAGAAAACGCCGGACTCCTTAGTGCAGTCCGGAAGTTTGCTAGGCCATCGTAAGGCCTAGTCGCGACATATTTACACAGGTACGCCACGCCTTAAACCGATCCGGATGATCACATCACATTAGCTAGATACAGATTTGCGCCGCCCGCGCGGCTAATTCCAATTAGAAATGTAGGTTTTAAAAACCGCCTTCGCCGGCGAAGGCGGAGTCCCTGTTCAGCTTCGCTCACACTTTGTGAGTTCCTGATAAGGCCCTTCAGGTAAGTCCCCAGCCCTGACGGCCCAAGCCGAGGTTCGAGTCTCACAGGAGACGCCCTTGTGCTAGTCAAGGCATTTTATTTAGTTTTAAGTCTCGGCCGAGCTCCCGCTCGCCAACCAGCCCGAGCTGAGCTGTAAAGGCCTCACGGCCAACAGCGAGATCCCACTCCCAAAAAAAAAAAAAAAAAAAAAAAAAAAAACCGACACAGCTCGGAGGCTTGTAGGTGTGTTGCTGGCTTTTGATGGAGAGTTAACCCTAACTGTTTATAAACGAAGGTATTCTAAATAGAGTTAAAGCAATAAAATAAATATTGCGTTCAATCGATGACTCTCCGCTGACGCATTAAGCTGTTTATATGAATATTGATTTTAAATAAAATTTTACAGCACGTCAATCTGTCCGTAACGACTGGCTGTTGAGCAAAAGCTGCATTGATTTTTAATTGATTAATTATGACAACGGGGTTAAATAAATAAAATTAAAATAAGTTAATAAGCACAAAGTGTAAATGTTCTATATTACTTTCATAACCTATTTTTCATAACCTAAGCTATTTTGGTTGAAATAGTATACCATACCATACCATAAAGATTAGTGTCAGCAATAGCACAGCATCGGGACAATTGAATTCCTGAGTAGCCGATCCTTTTCTTTTGAATCAATCATGTAAGTAACATTTTGATTTCAATGAAGATTCCATTGACGGTTCTTTTCGGTAAATACCTGCCTTAAAAGAGCGGTATTGTAAAAAAATACGATTCAAAATAGTTTTTATAAAGACCTACTTGAATAAAGATAGTTTGAGTATGTTTATTTATGTTTAATAATGATAGAATGGAATTATCTGGCTCAAAGCCCGACAAGACGAGTATCTGGTGGCTAATGATATCTTAATACAGAAATGCGATTAATATTATACCGAATTGAATCTCATATACATACGTTGAATACCTATGACTTGTATAAACACATTTGTTATTTGTTCCATTATTGAGCGAATTAATGAAGAATTCAATAAATATCGCTCGCTTATTGACATCCACGAAGTTCCAGCTCTCGGGTCTTATAAGGAATTGTGGGGCTTACGGGGCTTTGGAGATAATTTATGGTAGTATCAATATTTGTAATTTGTACAACGTTTGCAAACACTCCGAAGATGTTGACTGAATTATGAGTTTGGGCTGCGACTGTATTATTTCGCAATTTATGATAATTAGTTTGACTGGTGTGACAATATTGGATGTACTTGTTTGCAGCGATTCTAGTTCAATTCCGTTGTCAAGGTCTGTATAGTTAAATAATAATGCGTAAATCCCTGTGTAGGATATTTAATGCTTTTAAAGACTTTTTATCTAGTCTCTCATAAATTATGGAACTAATACGAATAAATTAACTAAGCTTTAAACATAAAAAAATATGATACGTATACCACACAGAGGCACTTACAATTTCGTTCGCATGACGTTGTTATACCGGTCCATATGAGCGTGTACGATGAAAGTTTCCCAATCAACGCGAAATTACTAAATCTTTTTGTGGACTTTCTACATACAACTTTTGCTTAATATGTCTCAGTATGTGGTCACCGTGTTATAAGGATGTCAGAGGGGTAACTTGTGTCATCCATCAACTAATAAAAGTAGTAAGTTTTCTAACGACATTTGGATGTTCCAATGTTTATTTTATTACTAAATTGCTCATCAATATGTACATTAATGAAGCGGGTAATAGAAGTACGCGATAGTTTAGGCCTTTTGGTGTAGACATTTTGTAATTTTTAGGTTGCACCGTAAAGGAATTGAACTTGAATTCTTTCCAATCACATGAGCATCTTAAGGTGCGTAGCCATAAATAAGCAGCTTTTGAGAGGTGTTCTTTAATAATCTCACTTGACATCAAAACTCAAACTCAAACTCAAAATATCTTTATTCAAGTAGGTCTTTATTAAGACACTTTTGAATCGTAAATTTTTACACTACCACCGGTTCGGAAGGCAGTCATCTACCGAGAAGAACCGGCAAGAAACTCGATAGCTGCTCTTTTAAAATAAACAATTAATACAAAATTGTGCTACTGACAATTAAAATAACAAAGCATTGTAAGGCTACTCAAAAATTGAAATGTCCCGATGCTGAACCATCACCATCAGGTGAGATTGCGGTCAAAATTCTAAGAATAATATTTTTCTATGGAAGAACTGTTCATCATCCATGTCTGATGAGGGGGAAACAAACCGTAACAGGAAACGCAAGTTTCTCTCGATGTATTCCATGGAAGTTATTGTGTAATGATTTCTGCTGGAGTTATGCTGAAACGCGTATCACGTTATTATTATAAGTTTGAAGATTCGAATGAGCTAGTGAATTATTTAATTGGTATATATAAATCATGCAAAAGAAAGTGAAACATTAAGTATTCACCATTTGCCTCGTCTCCCGCATTAACTTATTTTGAGAAAAATAAGTTTTTTTACTAGGGGATAACACTGGGTATAACAAAATTAGTCTCTGCTTAGTGAGAAGTAGTATTACAAATGTATGATAAATTGTAATAATATATGGTCCCTGTCATCCAGAATAGAATAGATAATTTAATAAATGTATAGGATTTTTATTACACAACGGGAATGCCGTTTGTCTAGGGGAGAAAAAAATGAAAAAAATATCGCTGACATTTGAGGGATATTTAGTTTTGACAGTTATGGTAATTACACTCTGAAGCCTTTCTCCAGTGGAACATTGAACACGGGTTCGACCCAACTTAACAATGGGGTAGAAAAAACTTGAAAGGCCGTAAATACTCGGCGTTGAGTGTAAAAGTTGATACGCAAAATACTTTCCACTAAATTAGCTCGGAGTTTTCCTATATAAATAATACTTTGGCCATTAGAGCGAGTCGTTTATTACGTTCCGTAGCGGGCATTTCTGATTTATGCGTTGTCTAAGAGCATTTCGCAAGATGAGACACGGTAGAGTAAATATATTGCGACTATTTGATATTTAAATTATTATAACTTCGTTAGCTTTTCAGTTTACCGTATATTTCTTCAACTGACCTAATATGTTTTGTTCCCTTTGACATGGTTTTCATGATTCCTTGTATCGATTATATTATCGACGAAATCATTGTTAACAGTTGAAAATCAAATTTAAACAAATAAAAATGAAATTCCTTATGAGATAAGTTATAAACATTTTAATAACGTTTATAGAGTATATGCAATGAAAGAATACATTTTTTATAAATTGAAAGCAACCCGTTTGTAATATTATACGCATATGCCGAAAAACCCGGAAGAACCTTATATATTCTGTGCCGGAAGTCTTGCCTCGTCGCGTTCCCGCGGGGAAACGCGTCACGGAGAAAAGTGGCCACCATTATTCAGGCCGCGGTAATTTACGACTTGTGACCTCCGCATTTTACTATTCAAAAATTCTATCAAAAGGTGAATTTAGAAATGCAAATTCCAATTGCTCCACTCGGTTTGAAAACCGCTCCCACAGCTGAGAAAGCACAGTGCGTAACTGCCTCAGCTCTTAAGTGGGAAAGCAAAGAAAGGGCCTCCCGACTAACGCGAAAAATTTAGTTTCGTTTTTAAATACAATACAATTATTCGTTTCAAATAACAAATTTAGAACTTTATTGAATGAATTACAATATTTAACAAAGAATTAATGAAGATTCAATATGAAACACTATGTAAATACATTTCGAGTTACTTTGAATGGGGCATTCAAAGTAAACGTTTATTGCTTCCGTTCCCTCCTGAATCAACAAAATTATTTCTGTTTATTGTTAATACAAATCACAGAGCTGTATCTACCACAGAGTAAGTACCAGCATTTATAAACATGAGGGTCCTTTGTTAGCTTATCACGTTTGTAGCGTATTAAAAAGTGGACCGAGTCAATGTTGTAATGATAAAGTTATGAGATTATGTAAAGCTAATATTGAAAAGTGCTATCAGCTACTGCTGGCTGATTAGTCGATACACTCTCGTGAGTCTGCCAGCACAAATCGCGGGCCGGTTGACTACAAGCCACTCCAGACGTCTTCTATTGTATAATCATTAAACTGTTGGAGGGTTAATGAATAATTAATGACAAGTCGCAGTGCTCTCGGATGCGGTTGAATTTCCATTCGATGTTGTTCCATGTTCAAACGGCTGCGGATTTACTTTTTTGTAATTTGTAAAGTATCTTCAATTTACAATTATGACAACTAAAATTGCACTTTTGTTTGTTTCAGGTGGATGCTATAATCTACTTTATCAGCTAAACTTCAACGTTAAGTAAATACAAAACACTTGTTACATACCTTAAACATTGTTTATTTCGTAAGATTTTTTTCATAAATACTGCTCGTGCAGAGTGTATTTTCTTTTGTTCCTTTAACGCCTTCGAAAAATTTAAAAAAGCTTTTGAATGCTTTTAAAATGCTTTCAATGAAACGACATTTTGACAAGTTGTAAGATCGATTTGGGATTTGAGTCGAGTTACAAGGCTGCGAGCGTTCCCTTTGCGTTTATTGTACTTTTTTCTGGATCAACATTAAATTGTTAAATACATCGTTTCTACGTATGACATGATAACTTATTATAAAAAGTCATTTATTTCACTACACTAGGATGTGTCTTACGCACATTTTGCACCCTTGAATATCGCTGACAAAAATTAAGGGACAAATCCAATCGACATAAAAGTCGAAAGTAATTTGATTGAGATATTCAGGACAGTATTAGGTCGGGTTCAGGTTCAATGGAATATAATCGCAAAGGTCGTGAAAATATAATCATTTTTTATTTACTAAAAAGCGCCGGAAATAACTTCGTTAGAAAAGAAAGGTCACAGGCATGCAAATAATTCGTTGGAGTAAATTAATAACAAATCAAAAGGTTTGTCCGTAACGTAACAAAAGAAGTCGTATTAATCAAACGGGTCTGGGGAGCACGCAGAAGTAATAATGTGTTTGTCCTGCTTATGTTCCGTGTAATAATATGTCTGTCTCACTCGTCAAGAGATAATGCCGGTACGGACAGGGTGAAAGAATGCATTAATATTGTATTAGAATATTCAGTAAAAGACTTTCGAATTAAATATACTTTATATATTATATTAAAAGGTATATTAAAATATGTGTATATTATATCATTTATTCTCATAGTTTTTTTAATAATTATTATCTAAAGTGATTTGCTTTTTAGCGCATAACATAGTAAAGAAAAAAAAACTTTAAAAGTTAATTATCCTTAATTGTCTATTGTGTTAATGGGTAATCTGATAAGGGACATAGCGTCACCAAATAATTGATTTAAAGTCTCATAAAATATTCAAGAGCGAAATGAAATTAATTATTCACTGGGAAGCCCTAATCTGGCCGCACACTTGGTCTCGGTACACGTCTAAATGCTCTAACGAATCACTACGATTAGCTACAACCCTCTTCCCCGGCCGAACCCCTCCCTAGAGGATCATTTGTGCATTCGGACCCCTGTGAAAAGTAACACCACGGGAGGTTGATATATTTTTGATATAATAGATGTGTTATGAGAGATTTGTAATTTTAGAAAAAAATGTTACCTCGCTCTATTAAGTCATTCAAGGTGTTCCTAATTATAATACAGAGGGAAAATCGAAAGAGACAAAAAGGAAACACGTTTCTTGATGAACGCTACATACGTTGCTTATAATATTAAATATTCCCCATTTTGCCAGAGCTAAGGGCATACTTTGCACAATATGCCGAAGTACCCCCGAAGGAACTGATTAACGTAATGTGACCCCGGGAGAGGGCGCCATGAGCACCGCGAAATTTCATCTGCAAGTCGCTTGTATCATTAACTTGCGATGCGGTGTATGGGTGGGGGTGGCGAACGGCTGCTTAGCCAGTGTTGTGTTTATATCGATAAAAAATGTAATAACATATTAAAGGTGTATACATTGCATGACTAACTAAAGGAATTTAATTAATCTGCTTAGGATATCACATGAAATGCTAAAGATGAGATACTCATGTAGCAAGAAGCCACTTATAAACACGGTGCCAGGGGTACAAACGGCGCATCTCTATGTAATATTAGCGAGCAACGTCGACAACTGAGTCTCATATTTCTTACATCATTAAACTGGAGCATACACTACGAAGTCGAAAAGCATCTCAAGGCGCCTGAATAAATTGTTGTGAAACGACAACGGTAAATGACTGGAACCACCCACCTTATTATGGGGAATTATTTTTTGCTCTCTCAGACTGGAAAATGTCACGTCGTGAAAATGAAGATCGATTTGCTGCCTATCGACACAAACTGTCATATACAAAATATTCACTGCGTGTTTTAATTTTCGGGACTGACGTCTAGTCAATGCTCTTATATGGATGTGATACGTGGATGGTGACGTAAAGAAACTACACAATTTTTGAAATATGTAGGAAAAAACTTACATAATAGGAGCGAGTGTTATCCAGCAGACACATGTTAAGTCTACGGTAATCTAATTTTTTTTTACATTAAAGATTCCTAATCTGCTTGAGATTCTATCTTATATTTAAAATAGCATAGTCTTTTTTGACCTTACTGTTACTCGGACTGAATATTACTTTAATCATACTATTACTAAATATTTGTAAAAATATAGAATCACCCTGACTAAACGATTGACATATTCAATACTACATTTATATACTAATGTCGATTTAAACTTCAAACTATCTTACTATTTCTACTTTAAATATTTCCTTTGAGTACTTGTTGGTGACGGTTGAATTGATAAGCGTTTGGCGTATTTGAATACAAAATATTATAACAAGATTTGATTGCAATTAAAAGTTATGTACACTTACAAAAAAGTATGGCTCGCCATGAATACGCTTGTACGTACTTGTAAAATTTATTTTATTACAGGTTTTATATTGATACACTTATTTTAAGCAGTATAACAGATTCTGTACGAAACCCTTGGAAACGTAGAAAACCAAATCGCTACCACCTGTCGATGAAAAGCGAAAATAAAATAAAAAGCTCGTATCGCTCGCATTATATTTAAGTGGGTATTTTACGCGAAAAACAGCGCATTGTTGCCGAAATTGAATGTAAACTCCCCTCGTAGATATCTCTTCGTGAAATAGAGCTCGTTTCAAAACTGTAGGGTCGTATTGTGTACCGGTAAATTATGTTACAATTGACATTTGGAGTGAAAATAAAAAGAGAGAGAGAGTTCTATACAAAACGAAGATATATGAAATGGGATATATGGAATGACAGACTGGCCAGAACAGCCTACAATTGTAGTTTTAAATTACATCGAACCGTCTCAGAGATAACGATATAATATGAAATATAATACCGCAAATACAAATTTAATATAAACAAATTATAACATTTATTTATCCAATATTAACTTGATTTATAACATTATTTCCGGCATTACATTGAAATGAACTATGTAAACATTTTAATGAATCTCAGATATATAATAATTATATGTCAGTCAGGTAGGCTTAATTGCCTTCTATGACAGACATGTGTATATAGATTCTCCAGCGCTTTTGTTTGAAAGCTCAATTAATTCAGTACTTATTAAGAGGATTGGAGCTCAGTAAGGCGATACCTCTAGCTGGCGCGATTGCCTTTTCACTCGACATGTCAATTAGTGGCCCCGACTGCTGCTTATTCGCTTTTATTTCCTTCCTTTCAATGTTAAACACTGAAAGCACTAATGCATCGTGTGATTGGCGTATTTTGAACTGTCTGCGATTTTTTGGTATCCTTTAGTTCTTAAAGTTAATAAAAATAACCAGTCAAATTCAAGTTGGGAAAAAAACGAATAATAATCATAGGAACATATACAGGCCAACCAAAATGGCATCCAAATAAAAGTGAATTCTGAATCTACTTGGTGAAAACATAATCGTAATAAAAGATTATGTTCATTTACGGTTATTAAAGATGTACTCGTATATCGAGTTAAATTTGTGTGGTAGTGCAGATTAATGTATTTTTAAAAATGGTTGGAAAAAAAATCCACCAGATGTCATCACTCGCAGTGCCTAACGACCATCGGTCACTGACTGTTTTTTGCTGACATCCGACAAATCACTGAAACTAACTCTACTAATATCGCACACAACGTTTCAATCCGGTTTGCCGAGTGCGCTGCGAAGTGTGGCTCTTTCGCCATTTTTATTAAAAAGTGTGCTCGAGATTATGAGTGGTTTAGGTTAAAGGTGACTGACCTTTACAGATGTTACGTTCCTAATTAAAAAGTTTTTGTATTTGAAATAATTTAACGTAATTGTTCAAATAACAGTGTTTGAAGAATTACAAACAGTATGAGAAATAAGTAATCCGATAAAATCTCAGATAGCAAAGGCCATATCGGTACGGGAGACGTCTTGACGAAAAAAACCTTAACAGTCAATGTTTATATATTTGTATATGACTTTCCAATAAAATAATAATAGCAAAATACCATAATTTCCCTCATCAATTTAGATAAAAGCTTCATTTGGATAGTTTAATAGATACAAATGATCTTCAATTACGCAATAAATTATTCTGTTTTCAAGCCGCGTAATGTTGTCTAAAAACAACTAATTTAACTCAGAGTATTTTCCAAAATTGCCCCTAACGTTCGCCATACAGTTTAAAATAAATTTATATATTTTCCCTATTTTTTGGAGATTTTTAGTATTTATATAAAATTAAAATGATCACGAAATATTGACGACAATTATAAGCAGAGATTTGCTTAATAAAAACGTGTGGGAAAACTTAAAACAATGACACATATATTAAATGAATGTAAGTTAAATAATATAATTTTAAAAGTGATTTATCGATTTTTACGTGCGTAACCCTATTAATTTTTCACGTAAAACTACATTGACGAAAATATGTTCACGAAATTTGGTAAAGCGAAGTAGTTTGAGTATATACTAACTCACTCATTATCGAGTAAACGGTCGACTGACTTTGTCGGAAGTAACGCTGAAGCCAGCGTTTTCCAAGCTCATTAATGACTCAACAGTTGATGCCAGATACGGCTTTATTAAATTCATTATAACATTATTGAGCAATTCAATATTTCCATATTGTTAAGTACTAGAATAAATTTGGAAATTTTTTATAATTTATTTTTACATTTAACAAGTTTAAAACAACACTTGGCATTAAATCAATCTTCTTTCAGAGTACAGAAGCTCTGGCATTGTACACTTGATTTATACCAACCGCTGCCGAGGCTATGTTACTCTTGCTTCGTATCTTACGAGCTACTGTTTTGTTTACTACTACTACTACTAAATTAGGACCGTGCGAGACGGGTCTGTTTAATTTAGTACTAACGTGGTTGTATTATGCTTTTTAGTTATTCTTGTTTACAGTCAGTCCTTGCTCTATTCAAGTGAGCTTTCGGCGGTTTCTTAATGGGCTTGTGTTTTATGAGTAGTTTTGTCTAATACAATGTTCAATGTTGTAAACAAAGCTTTATGTAATAATAAAATAAGTAAAACAAAATATATTTATTGGTTTTTAGTTCGTTTTGACTTTTCAATATCAGGATAGTGCCTCCATTTAAATAGACATGTACTTGTTTTTTGAGAATACGCTGTCTCTCTCTTATTGACCTTAAAAATACACAAATTACGAAACAAACCAATGAATTATACAATTGTTGTAAATGTTTAAAATTGTACGATACATTTGAAATAAATTTCTTTGCATTCCGTATAAAGTGCTTAACACTACGACTCGTAAATGATAAAACTACACTGTATTTCCTTGAACAACTATCGTCTTGCTTATGACAAAAGGAAAGCAGAAATCTCGATATTTCTCTCGAGCATTGTTTGCATACTCTGTATTTTTCCTTAATTTCCTTTCCGAGGCGGACAGTGTTTTAACGAGAGATCGAAGCGATCTCAGTCTAACGGGAGAGTGCTAGACGCTCTTTGTTCCAAGTGTCCTTGTTGTTTAACTCTCTGTTATTTCGCGCGTAACGATGATGAAATACGTTATTTATTTTGATGAAAATATTTATCATAAACAAAATGGCCGCGAACGGTGCCACTTTGCGCTCATTACAATTGTTCGACAAAACATTTAGTTGTTAGTATAAATCGTCCAAACGCTAGCGGCGAACGTACAATGGTGATTAATGCAGTCGTTGGGCTAACTGCGGGCTCGTTTGTCCGGGAGATATTACGACGTTTCGGTTGAGACTCGAACGCTTTGAATATATTTGTCTCAGATTTATAATCGAGTATGGCCATGGAGCGAAGCCAGTTGATAAACTGTGTTTAGCATTCTAAAAGAGTTTTTTTTTTAATTAAAATATTTTATATCTAAATGAGTACAATTGAAAGCTGTTTAATATAAATATCATTTAAATGATAGTATTTGAAAGAGGGTTTATCTAACATAGTGTTTTAGAATTATACTAAACAAGCGAATTGAAAACTAGAAAATGTAATTAGTTATTCATGGCGAACGTTTCACTATACAAGAAATAGGAAAATTGATAAGATTTACTAAATAAATCATATAACAGACAAATAAAAACCATAGAAATTCGATCGTACCTAACTTTATCTTAACTATTTATCAATGCGAAAGAGATTACTCGCGCGTTTTAATTCTGTTGTCTTCTACTACTGTTCGTATGTCCTTTGTTTCTAATGAAGTGCATTCCGAGAGTCGTTTTTTTACCAATATATAACGTAGAACAAAACTTAAATATTAAATATACTTGCTTAAAATGAGCTGTGAGAATTTTCTTTATGTTCGCGTGAACAGTCTCGAAGTTAACATTGTTGCACAATTTTCAGACCTCAAAAGGAAAGTTGAAAACTTGACTCGCCAGTCGCCACACCTTCTGTCGCCTCCCGTTTAATTTATTTCTGGCCTCGCCACGAAAGTTAGTTGTTTAAACAGCATCTTTATTGTTATAAATTAATTTGCGTGAAAGCTCTGAATATCGCTACGCGGTGATTATTTTTCTATTATGAACGTGCATTGTGCAATAGTTTCTACTTTACAGCTAAATAACTAACTTAAAACAATCGTATATGGATGGATGGACTCGTGCATACAAATGCCTTTAAAATACTTATGCTGATTATTTATTTGTTTTACATACAAGGTAACCTATAGCCTATATATATAATGGTGTTAGGCCCTTCTCAATAAGTGGACTTAAACAAAGCAGTAGCTGACAAATTGATCGATATTTGTAACAATGGTCGTCCGATATTATTGCATCGCCACCGAACCCGTTCAAGCATCACTTGAATCTAGCGATTGACGTTTTTCACAGTATCACGGGTAACAATTATTCGGTATTGACGCATGTAGTCAATTTGTCCCGTACGTGAGGGATCTAATTCCATTCGGCTCACGTTTGAATGGCCCCCGTCTATTCGAAGTGGACCCTATAAATTGGCTGAACGGAGGCGTCGTTATGTAGAACGATAGCAGTGGAATCACTGTTACAGCGCATCTCTTGTGTCGGGTTCCATTGTTGTGTCATGTTTATAACATCTCGAGGTAAATGGATTCAATTAGAATGACACATTGCAGGAACTTAAGCTTTTACGAGTCTTTACTGAATTATTAACAATGGTATTTGAATAATATGTATATATAGCCTATAATGTTTACGTAAGTAATATTACGATTTAAAGGATACTCAACATATACTGTTAACTTTGTGATAGAACAGCCGCGATTAATGTAAAAGCATGAGTATCAATATACGTCCATGAAACGGTTAGGTGCCGTTAATTATTCATTTATCGCGGGCAAGCCTTATTTATGAGGGTCCGTTTAACGCCTGACCGCCCACGCGCCACGTGACCGTGCTACGACCCACGGGCTACGAATGCGGCATACGAACACTAATGACATGTGTATGGAGCATATGTTATGTTAGATACTACATAACAGATCAAAGTGAATTGACAAATCAGGTGATATTATCTAATATATACATTTCTCGTGTTTGTTTCCATACTCCTTCGAAACGGGTTCAGCTAGTTGTTAATAGATTTGGCGAACTCACACGTGTTCGTCATACCAAATAAGCACTCTCTTAAGTAATGATATTTGAATGTAAGTTTGTCGTATTTCTTTAAAACAGTCGATTCGCGCCAGCTGCAGTCGAATGGTAACTGCGATAATAATGGTTATGGCGAAAGTTTTCTTTCTAACTGCCCCATTCCGGCGCGGGCCCGTCGGAGTGACGTCAATTTATATGGACGAGTGTTTGATGGCAGTTAAACAAATTATACAGAAATAAATATGTAAAAGCTAATTATGTTACATTTATAATATAAAATATTTGTCGAAAACAGTACTTTTTAAATTGCTACCGCAACTGCGAAATGTTGTTTTCGCAGCCTCTCGCTGAACATTCGCCGTGAAGGGTTTTTATGCGACTTTTGGGTACATTTATTGGCAAAAAAAAGTAATTCTACAAAACGCATCTACATAATGTGAACGGACAGAAAAAACAAGTTGTCCTTTCGCCCGGTTTCGAGCCGAATCGTGTTTATTGTGTAAACAAGAGTTCGGGAAAAGGCGTTGAGTGTTCGCTTTTTGTGAAATATTTTTCACAAACTTTGGCGCTCTAAGTTGTTGTATTTTTGGCCGAGGCAAAAGTTTACGATGAAGTTTATAACTTCATTATTGTGTTCGCTTGAACATCAGGACCTCTCCGAGGCTAAACAATGTATCAGGTATTAAGTAGTAGATAGCTATCACTTCCTTAACTTATTCACAATTTCCACACAGCTGCGAAGATACCAAACAGCGAGTTTGCTAAGTGTATCTTCAGAGCTGAGCAAAGAATGCTGAGCATTATTATAATGACTGCTCTTAGTTAAGGATTATGTAACGGCGGGATAGATGACCGACGTTTTAAATAAACGCTCTGAGCTCTAGGTTTTAATTGCGCCGAGAAAATGCAAGTGCATCTACATTTTTATTTTCACGGAAAAATACGTTTTCATTTAAATTGTTATACTTGGTCGATTGAGAAATTAAATGAATTTACCCAGTCGTTAATGCAAGGCACCTATCCTTGTGCCGATCTAAGCTTCTACTTTATACATTTGCTTTCTTTGTTTCATAGTGCACAGTCTTCTACTTTTTCTTTAGTATAGGTGAATTTATTGAATCCCATTGAATTATTGAATTCCATGGGAAATACTAGCTGGAGTCGTTGGAATGTATTAATACATACGTTTATAGGAATGTAAAGAATGCAAGTATGCATAAGGTTAAATTATCACAATCAAAAACCATATTAATTATACCGAATAAAATATGTTCCGGGGAGCGGCGATTTTAATTACAAAATGAACTTCCGGGTCCAAATTAAATAGCGGATAAAAAAATGATCATTGAATACGGCTTGAGCTGCGCATCCTTAAAATACCTCAATTAACAACTCTCTAATTAAAATTCCATTCATTTGACCGGAAAAAAACCCGACAAGTGAACCGGCTTCCGTTTCATCTAAAATTTACATTTAAATCCTTAGAGTTTTAAAGTCTAGCTATAATAAAATAAACATATTTTTTTTGTGTTAGGCTGCCATAGAAAACATTTTAGACCCAGTGTTTCTTTAAAAGGCTATCGATATGTGAAACTATATTATTGTTCTAGAATCTAAATTGCCTGAAACATAAAATATTTTTGTCGGTCTTATTGACTTTTCATGTATCAGTAGATTCATTCGTTAGTAAACTACCTTCTCTCTATTGTACCAAAATATAATTGAATATATATCTATATAGTGCACATTGACTTTAAATTAAAATCTCTCATTAAACTAATATGTTCTATTTCGTTTTATTATTTTAAAAATTTCTGTATATGTCATGTTTAAGCTGCCAAATAACCTTTTACTGGACTGATTAAAATTACCAAATAAAATTCGACTTCCAAAACTTTTCAATACTCTCGTAAATAAACTCGAAATTAATTTGAACGAAAAGTTTACGAATAGAATCGAAGCTATATCAATTCACAGTACTCACGACTTCCGGCGATTCGTTTAGACATCGATTAGCGGAGTTTTGATGGACCAGTCGAGTTATCTATTTGACTTTGGTTAGACTAACTAACTCAATGAGGCTTAAAACCAAAGTTTTGATTGCATTTATTTAGGTAACCTAAAAAAGACGCTAAAGAGCATTGTTGTTACGCAACCACTTTAGACTTTTCCGGGATTCGTTGAGAGTTTCCCGCGGTACAAACGTACTGGTCAAGAGAGAACGGAAAAGTTAAACAAACATGTCTCGTGGGGATAACTTTTAATAAGATTGCTGGCGAATGGCTCTGGCCATTTTTGCGGCCTCCATTGACCGTTGCGCGAGTCTGTTTTGTTTAATGGAATAAAAACTCTTTTGTTGTATGGAAATTTGAGATTGCAAAAGTTTGCAATAAGTTTACAATTGGTTTCCGCGAGGTAATTGCTTTCGGTGAGGTCTATTTGACTACGCATTCGGATTGAATTTTAAGTTCCTTTGAATAAAATGGGGGTGAATCTTCCACCGATTTGTATATTTTTTTTTATAATGAATGAACTTACAGGTTATTTCTACTATGAACGATTGCTTTCTCGATTCACAACAGCAACTTACATTACAATAAAGTGCAAACAAACACAGTAAATATATATATATATATATAGGTAATAAAACAGACATTATATTGAAAAATAATATCAGTCGCGCGTGACAATGGCTACTTGGAACTTGTTATGAATGAAATATTCGAGTTGTCTGCAAAGCAAAAACCACAAAGCAGTAAATTATTATGTTGGAGGAGCTCATCAGAAGAGTGTTTTAGTTTTTGTGACGCAGCCTGCGTCAGCGAATCGTGGAGATACTCAATCCTGAGAGTTTGTAGAAAAAAGGGGATTTAGGGTCATCGCTTTGTTCGTGTTTATACTGTCATATTAAATTCATTATATATTTAGCCTTTGTAGTCTTTTTTGCCGATTGGCCAATGATAGTACGAGGACAATAAAGAAAAAAAGAACAGAGTTGATCATTTAAGTTGTTTTTTTATCCTTCCATTAAAATAAATAAATATGTCTATCTGTAATACAAATCAAAAATTATAATATTAAAAAATTATATTATATAATTAATTAATAGACAGCCCTACTAACGTACCCGACAACCTGCGAACAATGTCCGTGCACGAGATGGTTTTAAGGGGGCCGATTCTGAACCCGGTTTTTCCGTTGTTTGATTGAGTTCAAGTGTCAAATAACCGAGTTACGGAATTGCTTATTCCATCAGACCTTTCTTTTTTAACGAGAGGCTAACCTCTAAATGCCATCTAAATGCCATATTTATTTTTTGTTTGAATTGTATTTATGAAATAATACAACAACCTGCTTAAAAGTAAATATAAAAATAATTTAAAAAACCCGTTTGAATTGTTATAGAATATTAACGGTTTGTTTTTCTCGACTGGAAGTGTGTGGTTAAAAGTGGAGAGCGCTTGAATGAAAACATGGAAGTGTGTCACGTAAACACTACATGCTACGTAGGTATATAATGCTAACATAGCTCGGCTCACAGTTGTAGTAGAATTCATAACATTCAACTAAATATGACATCATATGAAATCAATAAAATCTATGAGCGTGCATTTGATTTAATTCAATCACATTTGAACCAACAGAAAACAATTTTCTTATGTAAATTTTCGGTTAAGGCTCTAGTCTCCCGAATGTACCTTGTCAAGTGAAAGTTTATATTTGTATGTCATGATTATAAATTAAATTATATTATTAATTTATACATTATGAAGCGATTGTGGTTGTTGTTGTTAGTGGGTTTATTTAAAATATCCATTTGATGGTCAACCACATAATATTAATGTGGCTTTTTGGTATCAAATATCAATTCAATAAAGCTGGAATTCTTTGGTGTTAGCTCTTACGTTAAAAAGTGATAACAAAAAAAACATACTTTGCAACGAATGACTCGCTTTTAATGTTACACTAATAAACAATGTTTTTAGTCTCGTGACTTAATAAACTGCACTCCTTTTACGCAACTTAAAAAATAATAAGCTTTTTAATAAGGTCGTATAATAAATAGAACATCTGTTGTGCTTTCCGACGATATTAAAAAAGTTACAGATAACCGGTTCCGTGCAGAAAATGCACTCTTAGATTGCAGCACGTTTTTTAGATTGCGAAAGGAGCGAGCCGAAACGAACAATAGACACAAGTTTGCTCTAAACGACAATTTAAGCTAATGTACTATTGCCGAGTATTGCTTTTCTAAATTTCTTCTCAACTGTATTGTTTTAAACGATGTTATATATCGAGTTTTTCAAAATACTTTGATTTTGTATTTGTATGAAAAGTCAGTTCTTGTTTAGGTTTGAGTTGCAGTGTGTTTTTACTCCTTTTAATTGTACGATCACAACTATATTTATTAAATACTTACTTATTATATTACCACCATTGCACACACTAATACACACACACACGCTTAAATGCTCGTTCTTTACATAATATACTGCACTTGTTCATATGTATAAATATATTTTTATTGATTTTTTTCTGTTCGTCTTTTTTTTCTGATCTTGGATTCTATTTTCGATTGTATGTTTTGACCTTGTTTTGGCTTTGTTTTTGATCTATTTTTGTTGTGTAAGCTTTTTGTGATAAGCTGTATAGGTTTAAGAAATAAACAATAAAATACTATACTTTAAATATACTAAGGTATATGAAAGCGATAGATAACTCAAGTCATGTCAATCTAAAAGCGGGAGGCAACTCTTTGAACTCATTATATTCAAATAATCTGAAACAAAATGAGAAGAACAAACGCGGCTGGCGAAAGTCAACTTCAAATATTGTTTTCGTTTAAATTGAATTCACGATTATGAACGATATGACTCGATGGCAGGTGTGGATTTACTTGGGAGTTGGAATCGTTTCGTCCAATGTAAATATTAGTTAATTAAGTGTAAACCAGGGAAAGCTCTGAACCCGCCCCGAGGTGTGTTTGACTTGGCAAGGAGTTTAAAAAGCGAAGCCTACGTTTTGCTTGAAGTATAACTTTGTGTATATCATAAACTTCAATACACAACATAATAAATGTAGGTATTTATTATATGTATATATACAAGATTCAATTCACGAAATGTTGTTTATTTGTTTACACTTTCTATTTCAATATATTTCAACGGAAGAAAGATTTTGGATTCAACTAAATGCCCTTAAGGATTAATTTAAGTCGTTTTTTTTAAATTAACAATCTTCTTACGCTAATTTAGTTTGAGGCAAATAGGAATAGCTCCGTATATAATCGCCATACAGTCGATTGCCCGCAGCGTATTGGCAATCAAACGGTTGGCAACGCCCAATCGAGCCTTTGCTTTTGGCTATAATTCACATTTGGCGTCATATAAGCATTACGCATTAATATTTTTTAGTTTATTATATTCTATACGAAACCTATATACTTTTAAAAACAAGTTATTTTGGTAGAGCTGAACCGCAAACTATACATTTTACGTGATATATTAATACTAATAACAGTGGACTTGGTTAAATGTTAAAAGTAAAGGATGAAAATTCAAATATCGAATGCAAATGTTTGGCAATCGCAATTAACACGTAAAACTCAGTCAAAGGACGCGCTTCGTAAATCCGGAACGGTGGCGTCACCCGGTACCCCAACTGACTTACCAAAGTCTTTAAGATGCACGAACTACATAATGGCCGAATTGTCTGTTGATGCTTTACAATGCCAAATTGCGATTTGTTATTTCTGTAGAAATTTTTGTTTCCCTGTTGTCCTAACCATTAACTACATACCAATAAATACATTCCGATTTATAATGCTGTACGCGTTATGTATTTTTTGTTGAAATTTGTGTAGGATGCCCCAACGCTGATGATGTTTCTTGCAATAAAAATGTTTTGTGCATTCGCGACTGCTCCGTACGGGAGAGCTTAGATGTGAATTTCCGAACGTATCTCATCGGACCGCAGCGGGAAAGTTGGTCGAATGAAAATTAATGAAATTCCGCATCGTTCAGCATTTGCGGCGTTTTCACAAAGAGCTCAGCGAACGGACAAGCGGCTGGTTTTCTGTTGTGAAGGAAAACAGTGCAAATTAATACGAAAAGGAAGCGAATCCGGAAAATTGCCTCTAACACTTGGTTGTCGGAATGGCTGGTTCCTGATTTTTGAATACATAATGCATTTCTAACAGTATTTTCATTCAATTTTGCTACTAATTATATGTTTAGTATAAATGGGACACACGGTTGGTTGCTTAGTCCCAATATGAGCGTTTATAGGTGATAATGTAATGTGTGTTATAAACATTACATTGAGTTAACATGATGATAACTCTGAGTTTGTTGTTTATGTATTTTGATAGGCTCGTTTGATAGGCTTTAGATTAGATAGATACGACAATTATTGTCGAAAAGTTTATCATCTATGAAATATACGTAGGACTTTCTATTATTTACTCTCTTTCGATGCTCGTAAAGAAAGAAAAAAAACACGTTTAATAACACACACAAAATGCAACAACATAATAAGTAAAAAACTTACAGCTAAATTAAATAATAAAGTAATGCTTATGACGAAATGAATAGTGACAATAAGAAAGTTGATCTCCACCTCGCTTCGCCAACGTACAGTGACTTCTCACCCGACTGACCTACAGTTGAAGCTTAAACAAATAATGACAGTCGGCTGCCTCAGGAGTCCCGCGCTGCAGTGCTATTTTAATTTTAAAACTTGCTCTCAGACCGTCTCGGGAACTTTGCTTAATTTTGAATACTTTGCCGGAAGAGGAACGACTTTGTTCCATATTTAAAGAGGCCATTTTAATTGGCTTTGTAGTTTGATGATTGCGTAATATTTGCCAATGGGCTGGCAACATTGTTTGGAGACTGACGCGATACGTGGAATGACATTGCGCTAAAAACAAATTGCAGAATAATATTTTTGAATACATACGGCAAAATATTTTCTTGTTCAAAAAAATGGTAGAAGTCTTGTACAATATTTGCTTATTCCTAAACGTAAGTAAATAAAGCATTTTTAAATTGTATCGGCCTTAGCTTCCGTGTCTCTCTGGCTTCTGTGGCTTTGAAAATTTAGTTTCGCCTCGCCTCGCACTTGTGTCGGTTCCTGTAGTTCCGAGACTGCGCTAAATTCACTAAAATTCAAATACTTTGTTAACCTTCGACTCTTATAGGTCTATTAAAATTTATCAATACAGTGAAATAAAAATCAATGTGAGATATGTACTGAATCCAATTAGTTTACTATAAATAGAACTACTTTGCAATAGCAAAGGCCCATCAATATTAAAAGTACCTTTCGCGTTGATAAAGTTAATTGTTCTTAAAAAGTTAGAACGCCCAAAGAACTTCAACTCGGAATCGCGAAGACAAAGTTATTTAACGAAATTAGTGTGCTCTTGAAAAATCGTAATTGAATCTTTGTGATCCGGACACCGGTCCCGTAAGTCGATACCGCAAGTTAACTCCGCTGCAATTAACTTGTTTTAAAGTTTATCAACCGGATAACTTCAATAAGTGGCATTGGGCAAACTCATTTTTATATATAACACCATTTGACCTAATTATAGAAGTTTGATAGTTTACATTTTTCCACGAGTTTAAACAATCTTCGATATATCGTGTGAGGAGACTAATATTCGCGTAAGCTTCTACAACTTGTACATAACTAGTAATTAGAGTCTCTTGGAAATCTATGCACAAAATTTGAATTGCCGACTTCTTTCACACTCGATGGTGGAAATCGTTTTTGAAATTTGCTATAAAAGCTCTCGCGCAAAGCTCATAATTAGTGGAACACTAATGAATCGCACTCGCTGTGTGAAATTGTGCCTTGACCTATATAACGACGATTAACTCCAACGATAAGCACGAAGTTGTGTTTTTTTTGTTCGCAGCACTTATACCACATGTTCATCTCGCCATCTAAACTTTTTCTAGAAATTATTTATATATCGTAAAGGTAGTCCAAGCTATTGGCATTGTAGCCTCACAATTAATTCTTTAAATTGGGCCCAAGAGAATCCCACTCGAGAATATCTTCGTAATAAGTTTAAATAGATAATTATTCTTGCAGTTCTTAACCGTTATAATATTGAGTCCTTGATGTATATTTGAAGTTCACAAAAATGTTACCATGTTCAAAAACAAATCGTATTTGTCAAACCTGAATATGAGAAATAAGCTTGCTGTTCTCACTACTAGGCTCCACAAAGGTGGTAGTTCATTCAAAGGTTTTTTTGTGTAAGACTCTATAACAAAATTTCAAGCAACTCGTTGAAAAATATTTATATATAGTTAGGAAAAGCGTTTTATAAAATATCCGATTATTATGGTGATGTTAAAGTTTGGACATGAAATTGAAGCCCATTTTTATTGTCAATCTCGTGTAACGCAAATATCCTGAAAGCCCTTCAAAATCTACACATTGCTTGTGTCTCAATTGGTGTAATTACATACAGTGTAAAGCGCCCTTTGATCCTGAACAGTGCTCCCACTTTACTCTGTCAAGATTATCCAACCAGCCCT
This sequence comes from Leptophobia aripa, assembly GCA_951799465.1. Lineage (NCBI taxonomy): Eukaryota > Metazoa > Arthropoda > Insecta > Lepidoptera > Pieridae > Leptophobia > Leptophobia aripa. Next base: position 8,001,304 of record OX637269.1, on the reverse strand, counting down.
CACCGTGTTTACAGCCTCTTTTCTATTTTACGAACTACATTGGTTTTCAAATTATCTTTCAAAATATACTATTATATTATCCTTGCAATATGAATTTTTACCATTCACTACTAACAAACAACACACGGAAGTTCTACTATCCCATAAACCCTAGCGAAAAATAACATTTATAGAAAAATATACATAACACAAATATACAGACTACAAAGACTACTAAATATTACAATCATATAAGCTAAGAACGTAGATTGGTCCTTTATACTGTTTCTTACTCTGTTCTGCTGCTAACTTGATCTTTAATAAGAGATTTAAATTTTTTTAAATAACATACTTCTTTATAAATAATGCCACTATCAATTAATACCGAACAGTTTAAGTACCAAGGATTCCTAAAGTGAAGTTAACTGTCGCAGTTAGTTTTATTTAGATACATTTTATTAGTAATTAGTACTATTTCAGTTGGGTTTCTTGTACTCAATTAAAAGTACATAGTTTCGTGCAGAAACAAGACGAGTTCAATGACTTTTATTCCGTGACATTGGGGCGTAGAATTCGCGTGTTCAATAAAAAAAAATTGTCAATTTATGTTCATGAAAAAGGCAGCGCGGATAATTCGCGTAGCGAGTAACGTAAGGGGTCCCCGGTATTTCGTTTGAATGTTCAATTTAAATTAGAAACGAACGTAGGGTTGGATTTCTGATGTTCTTTTATTTGCTAATGCGAATTTGATTGCGTGGCTTTTGGCAAATACCTGGTTGTTTTTTTTAATATTTTGATTAACATACAAAACTTGTAATATATTAGTTCGCGACTCGGTATACCTAAATTATAAATACTTAATTAAACTTATAATGCTCCAGAACGCAAAGAGGGGACAGACAAGCTAAATGCTTTTACGTCGCGATGCAGTTTTATTGAATCTCGTAATGTTTACGCAATGCATGTGCCGTGACACAGAAACTGGTGCTGTTGGCAACCACGCAACACCACTCAGCTGTTGGCACTGACGCTGGCCCATTATCTGTTGAATTTCTGTTTAATGGAATTAAGGCACGAAACTCGGACGTTTTTCAAATAAACATCGTCATAATTAGCCAAATTAAAAAGTTTGGTGCCAAATTAAAATGCTTTACGAAACACATGCACGAGACGCCCCGCCGCGGATTTTACAATTTTAATGTAAAACGACGCTGGAACTGCTTCTACTTTTTATCAGGCGTTAATTTCTATAACCTTCGCCATAATTGTCATAGAGAAACGTGAATATCGCAAAAGCCATTAAGGAATGTATAACTTTCCAGATGTAGTGTTTGCAACTAAAGTGTGTGTGATTAAGCGAAAGTGTTAACTGTGCCAGTGTGTGAACCGGAAAATGTGTAAATGTAATCGGACAGGCCACTGACCCGCGCGAGGTTTCGTTGCCGGGGACGCGTCTGTCAGGTGGCAATGACGCGGGGTGCGGGTGTGCCCCCGCGCTTATCAGGAGATAAGGCGGCGGCTGATAAGATCGGCCAAGTGGCAAACGTAATCAAGTCTTCACCGTGACCAGGCCGCTCGGTAGACAGCGGCCGCCGCCCGTCATGCTCCATTCACTCAACGCACTCGCCGGCAAGATATCGCCGGGCGGCGGCCTCGACACGAACGCGAACAAACACACGCATCCCAACAGGAACCACAAGGCGTATGCGCCCTCGTCGCCATACTCCAAAACTAAGTAAGTCCTAAGGCTAAGTTATTGATTACATTAGGGAACAACGTGACCGACTAGAACATGTGATACATATAAACCGATATGTTGAACACATAGCTGATGAAAGACTGAGGCAAACGGAATTTAGTGTTCCAGCTCACGCTAAAGATATTGAACAATTGGCAAATGTGTAATACTATAATTTATGTAACAACTCAAACATTTTAATATATTTCAGACAAACGATAGGTTAGTTAGTTAGTTTTTTTAGATTAACATTCCTGAAAAGATCTAGATAAACAATTGCAGCAGTGTACTCAAATTGTATATTAGTGGGCAATATTTTATTATATTTCAAAATTGTTAGCTGTTTCGTTAACAGCATGCTATAGAAGAACACCGCTTCATTTCCACTCCGTTACTCTTTATTATTTATCTTATCTATTTATAACATTTATCTATTAAGTGAAAAACAAGCGCATTTCTACTTTTAAAAAGGAGGTTAGATATATAATGACTGTTTTAAGTAGTTTCATCTCATGTGATAAGATAACAGTTGAAATAATCTTGTGGTCTGAAATGATGTCATGTTACTTCATAGGTCTGTGGAGACATAACATTTAAAACAGCTATTTGTGCCTATCTATGGCTAGTGATTTTCTGTTTAACAAGGCAACTTAGGAGGTCACTACACCTGGACTCAGCCCTACCCTAGGCAGCTGCTTCAAGAGTGTTAACACATTGACATACTATCATAGCGCGACAGATAAAAATATGCCCCCCTAGTGACACTTTTTGTTACAAAAAGTTTATTAAATTTTTTGTCAAAACTTTTACCAAATAGATACATCTAAATTCTGCTTAAAATTATATCCAATAGGAAGGCTGTTATCATAATGTATGAAGTAACTTTGCTTGTAATATTCAATTATTAAGGTGAACCAAAACACACACGAAACAACATTAAATTAAAACATAGAATTTCAGTACAAGCGTTGTATATCGATCGTTAGATAAACAGCAAGTACATAGCTTACTCACCTAGTATGCACGTGTCTCAATGTAATACTCGATAACATATATTAATGTATAAAAGTAGTATGATTATATAAATATGTCAGATCTATATACAAGATATGACAAGTCAAAATCTTACTTAGTTAATACTGGCATTTTACTGCTAAATGTATAAATGTTTGGAAGTTCTATAGTGAACTATGTGAAAGTAATCTGAGCAAATTGATTATAATTTAACCCAAATATTAAGGATCAAATTAGCTAATGCCTAATCAAAATGCAAACATTAGACGCTAATCCCTCGGGTACGATAATTTTGTTGTGAAACATTTACCATAGATTAATAATTCTAACACACATTGCAGATTGTAGATAACAATTATGAAAGTTGGATGATAAAAATGAAACTTAATCAAGCTATGTTCAGAAAACCGCGCCTAAATAACCTTTCGTATGACATATACTTATAATAAATATATATATATATATATATATATATATATATATACAATGCAGACGCCACTCCTTATAAAAAACCCTACTGAGACACTTCTTTCGTATGACATATACTTATAATAAATATATATATATATATATATAACGAAAGAAGTGTCTCAGTAGGGTTTTTTATAAGGAGTGGCGTCTGCATTGTCGACTTCACGATTACCACCCATTATTAATACCAGGATTTATTTTCACAATTAGCTGTCGTGCAGTTCCAATGCATCCATCTTTTACAATAATGACATGTCCGCACTTGTTTTTATTTCACAGACTACGTATTGAAATAATAAGAATGACATTTCATAGCGTAGTAAACTTGAAAGCATTCAACTTATGTTTTGGAACTTTAGGACAATTAAATGATACCTGAACTTAATTATTCTAGTTATTTTAATACTAATTGTTGTAGTTGCGCCAATATAAATATATAACACATTATAATAACAATTTGAACGTCAAATAAATTGACAGAATAGAAGATTCTTCTCGGTCGCGTCAATCATTGAGTAACCTAACAAATTCTATTATATAGTTTCCTCTTAACTTAATTAAGTCATTTTCTAAATTTGTTCTAAACTCGAATTTGAAATAAGATAAATAACAAATGTTATTGTTATATGTCAAAAATCATTTTTATATTCGATAGTGTGGGTAGTTGAAAGATGCGCGTTCACACCGTGTTCGGAATGTGGCGGTTTGAACAAGACGGTTAGGACTCAAATTCGCTCGAGCGCAACGTAAAATTTGTTCCTACCCTCTCTAGTGGAAAGCAATATTGACAGTAAAATGCCGTTCAACAAGTGTAGTCGAGTTTGGAACGAGACGCGTTGATCGCGTTGCGTTCTAAGTGATAATGTTATCAGGAGATATATTCCCACTTATCAGTGATAACGTGAAAACAAATATGTACTATGGGTACCGAACTGAACCGAGAAAATATTCTACAATATTCAGGTAATGAATTTGGGAATTTGAGTATGTTGTTTGCACACTCGGATGCCGTGTGTCAATATCACATTTTGTGTGCGTTTTAGTTCCCATGTTAAGATTAATATATATGTATATATACAATGATACAAGGAAGAATATATGGTTGTTTTCATGTTTTATGCCGTCCCAGGTGTTTGAACTGCAAAACTAGCCTCAAAAATAGACTGTTTTATTCTGATAGTATTGTGGGATTATCGTACTTGCAATGTTCGCAATAATTATATGTTTACGTTCAATATACATTGTGTATTTACGTTGTGAATAATACTTCAAGTATCATACTTACGGTTCAAGATAACCTGCAAATTCAATGGCCAGTATGAAAACATTCAACATATAAGAAATCTATGGCGAAGTGAAATAATGCTTTCGTTCTTATTGTTTCAGTGGGATAAATAATATGAATATAAACAATAACAACAACTGTACGAGTATCAATAACAACAACAATGATGAGACATCGGAGATGCCTGACCCTGATTACATTAAGGTAATTTTCACTTGTATGCCATATTTTGTTATATACTATTGATGCTGGGTAGTATATAGCGTATAAGGACCTCATACAACATAATAAATAGTAAACAAGTAAGTGTGAACTTGTCCATAATAATGTATGATGATATTGTTGTTCTGTGTTGTTATATACGGTTTATGTTATATTATAGCGTAGTCTGAAAAGAGCTTATTGTACTGTAGAAAGCAACGCTTTGGCGATGTACTGAGCGATTGTAGTCTAGACTTTGAACTGGCACCATCTTACCACTAAGTGTCTAATAGGTAATTTATATTACAATTTTTCATATTCTTGTTTTTATTCTTGTATATTTTAGCGTTTTATATTTAACGTTTTTAAGCTGGTTAGGCCTTGTTTGCATGTTTATATTTATGTAAGCTAACGTTATTGGGTTAGAGAAATAAATAACAACTAAGACGAGAGGTCAGGGTCATGTTTTTTTTATTTAAGTGCTTAAGCTACAACCGAACGGTTTTCATTCGGTTAACCATTTATTCGAATTAAAGAACAAACCACCCGTTCACCAAATGAGCCAGAGACGGCGCTGGCAATCCTGTTACGTACTACAAATCTCTGAAAAGCCTCAAGTGTAAACACATTCCGATTCCTTGATCCGGCCGAGTGTTCCTTGCGCCGCGCTCATAAATCCCGCCGCATTAGCTGAGCCTCGTGTGTTTGCACCGGATATACGAATGCTAATAGCGTCGCAACCTTTAGTGCCAGTACCCATTCGACTATTTAGCCCATGTGCAAGTTTTAGCATCGGTTTAATATGGGTACTTTGCACTTATTTGCCTTAGCAATAACAGTGGTGAAAAGAAACAAACATTGTAACACACACTTAAAACGAATATAAAAAAGATTAAAAGAGTGCGTATTGTTAATTAGGACTGGCTCAGTACACTAGGCGTGGTCTTTCAAACTAGCCCTGTGACCATATTACCGATTTTCAGCGAGGCCTAATGCACACACAGTCAAACATTACATACAAAAGTAAAACACACACATTAACGTAACTCATTTAATGACAATACAAGTGGCTGTACTGAAAACAAAAGGAAGAGTAATTTTAAATTTGAAACCCAAGTTTGTAACTACTTCTTTGAGCGACGAATTGTTAAGCAGCTGATATTCATAATTAAACGTTTCACTTTCTCTTAAACTAAAATGAAAAGTTAAATCCCTCCAGACATTTATGATATTGTTTCATTACAAACTTGAAAATGTTGCTTTTGACATTTTGTGAATGAATTAACTTTTAAAAGCTTTTGTATATATTTCAATTCATCATTAGATCGTGGTGTAACCCTTATAAAAACTTAGTTTTTTTTTAACCAATAAGCACAAACGTGATGTGTTAATAACGTAAGTTCACAAAATGGATGTATATATTCGTGATAGCGAATATACCTGTTCGTATAATCCGTGCAAAGGTTGTTATCACGAAACTCGGGGGATCAGCGATGCGATACTTCAGGTGACCTACATTGTACGATAACTTATCAAGGGAATGCGATTCTCACATCGCTACGTATGACCAAATATGCCCACGCAAACATAGATAGATAGCTGTAACTCTCTTTTGGTATCGAAAACTTTTCTTTTTCATAGTGCTATAATTATGTGTATGTGTATCTTTATTCACATAGGTAATAAGTGTACCATCACTTATGAATCTTCAAATTGTTATAAAAAAGGGCGTAGAGCGGATGAGAGGAACTGGCAAGAAACTTACCGCCATTCCTTTTAAATCGCCAAGCTTGATTCACAGTATCAGTAGTTCCACAACCATATGTTAGTTTTAAGTAATGATAAAAGTTTTAACATTTAACCTACCCATGTATAGTATATATTTTATAGTTATATGCAGATTGTAAAAATGCAGAGTGTTTGAACTCCGGAAGGAACACTTTTTATTCGAGTGGGGTTCTACTTCAGCGTTAAAATGACTGACTCAACGTTTCAGATGTTCGTTGGACAAGTGCCTCGAAGTATGGACGAAAACGACTTGCGGCTGATGTTTGAGGAGTTTGGTCGGGTGCACCAGATCAACGTGCTCAGGGATAAGATCACTGGCTCCAGTAAAGGTGAGTGAGAAGGTCTTTGTTGAAATTGTTGCGTAGCGTATACGTAGCGCAAAAATATCCTTTTGTAACTGGGATATCTGATAAAAGGTTTTTAATAAATATATTAGCTAACTGAAGGACGAAGTTAATCAGTGGATATTTATGTGTTTCTATGTACAAAATGGGCAGGGACCCAGCCCCGGAGGGGTCTAAACACGCTTCTTTCTGGATTTTACCTGGTTGCTCCCAGTTATATAGTATATTTATTTCTGAGTCAGGCTAATGTGGTCGTAAGCGCAGGTATTTGTGCAAAAAAAAGTTTTGATTAAAATTAATTGCGAATAAGCACACGTGTCACGGTACTTTAGAATTAATGTATCCTATTCAATGTGTGAAAACAATTTTTAGTGACCCCTACGTTTGTAAACGCAAACTCGCAGTGACATTTCTTATTTTGTCCAAAATGCGGGGGACATTCTCGAGTTGGACATTTTACTTTAAAACATCGGTCCGTAGAAAATATCGTTTGAATTTTTATATTCTATACTTAACGATACCTAGAATCTAATCAATTTGTATCACTAGCTACATAGATACAACACAAAGTACTTGAAGTAGCTACCTTCAATCTTGGATTTCGCTGCGGTCTTTTTGTTTTTCTCGCGTGATTTAAACACGCCCTCTCATAAACTTATATCGTTGTGAGTGTGTATATAATATTCAAAATGAGATGTTGGTCCGAACAATCGCTAATTTTCACGTTCTTTCTCTCGCGATCTTTGAGCCTTTTTAATAAAAAAAATTGTAGACAAGAAAGTATCTTCACGATACAAAATATTTGGTACTAATCAATATGTACACGCATATTTTGAATAACGGCTATGCCATACGGAAATGAGATTTCAGGTAAATTCTTAAGCACGCAACGAAACGCAAAATCGTTACCTCGCTCGCGGATCGAGTCTTATTAACCAAAGTCTGTTAATTAACGTGTCACAAGCACCTACAAACGTATATTGAGACGCAGACGAGTGTACAATTATTACTCACTTCAAAAGCCTACGTGATTAAAAACGTGCGCCTTTTCTTTGAAGTGTGGAATTGAAGCCTTGGCAATTCTTGTAGGATACGTTTTGGAAATATGCTGGTAGTTATTGAATGTTGTATTTTGAGGATTGTAGGCTTTTAAATGTAAAGGATGACAGTGAGTTATACTCTTTAACGTTAGAAGCAAGTTAGGAGATAGACAGTGTCCTTCGCTTATTAGACAATCGTTAGCTTACCACCAGCAGTTGGAGAGGACTATACAAATGTATGTAAACAATTCGGAAATAAATTAAACGTTCTTCGCGAGTTTAAAACGCTTTAGTTTCGATCATTTAATTTTAACCCGGTTTAACCTCCTGGTCGCGGTGACCGGTTAGCAATTAATGAATACTACCTTTAAGCACAAAAAACTCGGCGTTTGTATGATTATTAAATTGTTTATTTTAATACTTTGAAACAATTGAACATTTAAACTATAGAATTTATTTTTAAATATTATTAAGAAATTCAAAAAAGCAAAGCCTGTTTATGGCAAAGCTTGTTGTTTTGATGTACGAAACAAATATTTATCATTAGATTCTGCAAAATCAGAGCCAGGAAAGAAATCTGCTGAATATGCTTGAAAATTAAACAATCCAAATAACCTCGGGAAATCTTTTATTTCCACGAACAGTAAACTCGAAACCTTAAGACAATACCAAGAATAGATATGATGTAACAGAGTGTCAATTAAATATTCTCAGTAAAAGAAAATTCGGAAAATTTTCAGAAGTTCGTCGGCTCGATTAATTCAAATTTAGTTCGAATGCCTTCGTTTTCATTCGAGTGTATTAGAGCGGCATAATTGTAATTTGTCTATTCATTTCTTTTTAATTAACATTTTGTGATTCGCGTTTTCATTTACTTACATCGGCCTAGATTTTATGTATTTAATTAATATTTCTCTCATAGGACCAGTCAAATGTTTATCTCGCCAAACCATTATAAACCTTGCGATGATATGTCATGAATTATTATGTCGGTATTATCTGTGACCGCTACGGACAGTAGCCTCGTACTTTTTAAAATTACGGCTCAATTTAGGGCTCTCTAAGACTCGCCTGATATTGTTTCTACCGACAAAACCTCGCATGTTACATGTTGACGTTTTCGTTGCTTTGTTGTAACTCTTTTGTATGGGTTTCCTTTTGTATGCCTCATACAAATAGCATATCTTTTGTTTAATTCCACGTAGCCTTAAACTTGCTTCTATGAGTTTCAGGTATTTATATTGTAGCAGCGGCTAGAGAATGGACCCGTAATCAAAAGCCTAACCCGTCTCTGCTTTTATTATTATTAGGGATTTTTAAAGCATATGACGTGTGCTACAGTTAAACAGTTTAAACATAGATATGTTTAATGTCTGGTAAAATTTGCGTTTACTTTTTTACGTTTCACTATCCGATTTGTGTTGTTCATCAGATTTTTCAACCTCAACAATATTCAGTAAGACATACCATAATATGTCATTACAAAAATATGTGTCCAATTTGCCTTTATTGTGGGGCTGAATAGTTATGAAAAGGTAGATGTAATAATAAACTTTTAGATTTGAAATAGTTAATGTCGCCTCCAGTGGTTCGGTAAAACTATAATGCCAGTATAATTAAAATTTTGTGTATCGGATATGCTAAAGCTCACGATGTAAGTGCCACTCCTTATTTCTTGTAAATGGACGGAGTAATTGTCAGGCTTTTTACTGCAGGCATTTGAGTCACAATTTCGCGTTGAAGTATATAATTATGCTATCGCTGCAGGTGCATATAGTATCATATAACTGATGGTTTCACTTTCTTTTTATTACACCTGTATGTAATTTTTGTGTGTGTGTTCGCTCGGTGTGCTGTAATGTCATGTAAGCGTTCGCTTCTGTTCCAGGATGCTGTTTTGTGACGTTTTTCACGCGAAAAGCTGCCCTCAAAGCGCAGGACGCTTTGCACAATATCAAAACGTTGTCCGGGGTAAGTCCGTTTTATGTTCATTGTTAAGTGGAGCTGTACTAATATGTTTTGCATGTCCAACTGTTTAGGCACATTAAAAACTATTTAAATTTTAATAAATTGAATGTTTTTTTTGTTTGCCAAAATAGACTCAACTAATGCGACTTATCCCGAATAAGGAAAATATTAATAATACGACTGTTTAAACAATATCTTCGTTGGGTGAAAATTTAAATACCATTTTCAAAGGCTTTGTTTTTGGAAATACAATTTACAATTTCAATACGTAATCGAGTTATACGCGCTCTTTCATCTCAAGTATTACATTTTGAGATACCCTTACTATATTATTAGTTTAGGCTGATTCATATCCTGTGTAACGATTTGTGTATATGATGATGATACGAGAGTTTGAACCAACCAATGCGGCAATGTCAAGGTGTTGAACGCAAAGTGCAACGCGAAAATAGAGGCAACGCAGACTCAAATAACCGTGACAGTATATCCTCTCTCGTTTCTCAACTCGTCGGGACCTGTTGCTGTATTGAAACATAACAATTTTCATTATTACATTACACGATCGGGGCACAAACATCGTCCAATCGATTGCGAGCACAATCGAATTACCGATTCTTTTATTCTGAATTTCCTCGGTCTCTCCCCACTCGAAGTCTCCGTTCGGCGATAATTCAATTCTATTATATTATCGGGGTGGTTTTTTCTCTCTCGATTGATTCCATGCCTTTGATCGGGAGTGGCGGGCAGGTACGTTGGACGATCTCCACCAAATTGGAGGAAAATATTTGCTGATTGTGGGAATTGTTGGCGTCTTATTTATGCCCTCTCGAAGCTATTAGGTGGACGCGTAATTGTGTGAGCTTTTGTTGGGCCACCTTTGTTCGTCGTGTATTTACGCAGCTCTGTTTACGATGCGCAATTATTGTTTTCCAGCCCCTCTATCCTAAGAAAACAATTTAATTTTGTTGGATTGTTGTATACCAAAATACCTGCGTCGTTGTTTGAATTTCCTAGTGAAAATCTACAACAGAATGTAATGGAAGCACAATGAAGAGCACGGGTTTTACGTAACACAGATATGTTAGCATTTATCATCTGTGGCATCGACAGTTTACGTGACATCATCTGTCATCTGTCATATGTCTAATAAAACAGAATACAAAACTAAATCTTAACGCAATAATAACACTTTATTTCAAGATTCGCCCTTAAACAGATGATAAACATTAGGTAACAAGTTCTAGATTGATTTATTATTTATTTGGCTCTTTTTTTAACCACTCCAGTAATCATCTAGTCATAAGACAGACAATCATTTTAAGTTTCTTATTTACGAAGACCAAAAAAGATGTAAGCAATTAATTCTTATTCTATTTTATGAGGGCCAGCACAACTATATTATACTAACATTAAGATGACTTTTATCTCATTTAATGAAATTCGCCAACTTTTATTCGGGCACAAAATAAATTTTAAGTGTAAGTCTCTGTATACGTTCATGCAAGAGCAATTTCTGTAAATATAGAATATCAATAAAATTTGTTGGAAGCCAGTGAAATTTTCTAAGCGACTCTATAAAATCTGTGAGCTTTACAAATTTGCCAATATCGTCTCATGAAGTTGTCAGTGTAAGAGGCGACGTGAAATCTTTAGCCGTTTGTCGACCGCTCCTCGAGTTATAATAAATCAATCTATCGGGCAACGGTGAGCGTTCAGAAAATGGAAAAAACTATATATCACCCGGATACCCGGGCACCGGCGGTCACGGGCAGACCCTGATCGATATACCCGGATTTTATGATCGAGTTTCCCCCGGTCTTAAGTAATTGACTCGCTCCATTAGTGTGGGAAGCCTTTCCAACTACTTTATAGATTTGTATTGATCGCTTTAGCGTTTGGCTTTTGTTTGTAATCATTTATGGGGGCGTGCGTTTTGACTTCTGACCTTTGACCTTTCGTAGAGGTTAGTAAAGGGTATAAAATGCTCTTAACAACAGCTGTAAGTTTTGTAGGTTTATAGATATTTATTATCTTAAGACTTAAAGATACGTCACATATAAAGAGAATATAATCAATTATAGAACTTAAATAAATTTTACAATAAACTATTAAATATAGTATTAAAATAACCATAAACAAACTCTGAACATACACTTATTTTATTAGTTAAAAGTCACTAATAGTCGTTTAATGACGATGATTAGCGAATGTCGACAGTTTGGTCCCCGCCTGAACTGAGGTAAAAAATGCTGAAAGCCTAAATGAACTGATGTGCTATTAATTCATTTAAAAAGAGTGGCAGCCCTGAAATGACGTCGACGGAAGTTAGATTTATGACGGTGCCTCTTATAAGTTTATCCCTAGTATTCAAGCACTGCCCTAATGCGAGTTTAGTTTAACTAGACATTAGTCAATCGATGGCTCATTTTATATTTTCATTATACCCGCGACTGGCTCTGCATTTGCAGTTGGTCGGTTGATTAAAGCGCGAAATAGTCTCTACAAATTTAACATTTCATTTATAAATCAATTTGATAATGTTCACTTGAGTGCTCGCTATGCGTGGAATTATCTTTGTGAACGAACGTATTATCTTGGTAATCGGTAAGATAAACTACTCGATCCCTCATTACAGACAATATTTTATAGAGTTTAAGATTGGAATCTAATTGACGTGATTTGCGAAATGAAACGTTGTATGTTACAGCAAATTAACTGCCCCGAAAAACGCTAACCGGTTATAAAAAGATTATTTTCAAAAGAGAATGTCGAAAAAATTGTTTATCGCTACTGACATTTTGCATGCGATTTTTGTTAGTATTTGATAAGGAAAGATAAAGAATAAATATAATCAACTCGAAAGGGCCCTTCAACTCGCTAGACCTTCTTGTTACAGTTATTTCTGAGGGATGGGAAACTAATTCAAATTTCGATAGGAAGCAGATGAATTATTACTTTGACTTTAAAATACTTGTTAAATTAACATGGCAAACTTGTGGCCAATCTATGCGTCCGTACAAAATTTGCATATAAGCCACCCGCTCACATGCATCCAGCTAATTACGTTTCCAGTCATTAGACGGAGCTTGCGAGGGGAAAAGTTGGAATCCCATGTCAATAAGTTTAATAGCTTCCAATATACAAAGGCCTCCGATACGAAGGTGGAGCACTTATGGCTCCCAACGGTGATTTTCTAATGTAAGTTGGCGCTGAGTGAAGGAAGCGATGTAGTTCAGTTGTTCCAAAGACAAAGGTTGTGTGAGAATATCTGTCATTTGTAAAATTTGAAAAACTCTAAATATAGTGTTAACAGCACCTTTAAATTGTTTACAGTAATATCGTCAAACTTGAACAGGACTTTGAGCTGAAGAAAATAATTTTTTCACACACACGTAGTGCAAAACAATTACACAATAAGAAAAAAAAGATAACAAAAATAAACATATTGTTAATAAAGTAATACAATTTTAAAGAATAAACTAATGATAATATTGCTTATACTTATATATATATATATAATATATAATTATTTTCTTCAGCTCAATATATATATATATATATAGAGAAAACATAATGTATTACATATTCAGACTATAAACAATATATATATTGTTTATAGTCTGAATATGTAATACATTATGTTTTCTCTAAAAATATAAAATATGAGGTCTTGTTTAGTTTCACTAGCCACCGCTACCCTACTAGTTATTACGCTATTGTGAAGTTGAGAGACCGGTAGACGGTTGATAATAAAATCCGACGTGTTCAATATTTCGTCTTTATTACTTAAGTTATTAACTTGCTTAATAATACTGATTTTAGTCCTTTGGAAAATTAATATCAACTTCGCCAATTATTGGAGTAACTTTCTTTAGATTAATCGTGAATAAGTTTGTATAAATAGTTCCAACATTAGTCAGGAAAAACAACTAAGCTGAGTTTCTTGCCTGCCTCTCCGTTGGATTGCGTCCGAACAAGTGTATGACGTAGAGTGGAAGGTTTTTTATTTGGTTAGGTATTAACTACTATGGTGCCTAACTGAATAAAAGAGCTTTGACTTTTCAATCGATCTTTTACACCATTAATTTTCAACGATTTATGATCTCTTAATCATCATCTCGATAGTATTATGTTTATTATTTAGTCATGTAAGAGTATGTTATTCTAATTATTTTGTGAAAAGATTAATTATTTTGTTGGTTGGTAAGTTAAACTTTTGTTTACGATTATGATTCAAAATTGTGATCTTTAATTTTATGTTGCGAGTATGCACTTTGAGATTCGATCGTACGGATGTAGAATCTCTGCAGTTTGACATTAAAATTCTTTAAAGATTAAATTTCTCGGAAACGTGTGTATTTGTTGTGGACAAAATTGTAAATGGAATTTTTATTAAGTGAATGCAGCAGAGGAGATGTTTTAATAAGGTCGCAACGATTTTTATAATGAATCTTGAATCGGGTCATATTAAAGTTTAAGTATAGTTTGAAGGCTTTACTTAAATATAATCACGACTTTGAAATGTCAGAAATTTAAGAAAAATTCAAAATTTCGTTTGTTAATTTTAGTATTTGTAAAAAAATTCCGCGTCAATGGCGTCAAATTGATATTCCCGCTGTGTTTATTAAATGTATGGAATTTTACATCGGATAGGAGCGCAGGGTCGCGGCATATTTTGAATTGTTTGTGAGTTAATGAAGTGTTTGCTCGCTTTTGAAGGCAGCCAGCCCTATAAAATGTAGCTTGTTGTAAGAATGTTTTTAACACAGTTAACTTTATCATAATAATTGATTTAAAGAAACATTAAGTGACCCATTACTTCGGATTGGACTGGCCTTGATACTTGCATTGATACTTTTAAATATTTGAGAATGGCTATACATGTATTCTATATCTCGAGATGGCGTATGGACCCTTTGAAATCCAGCTCGTGGCGCCTATTAATTGACTAATTGAGAGGACCTGACGCGCCTCTAATCACTCGAATAATTATGGCTGTGTACTGTGTATCGTGTGACTTTATAAATAGTGACTATCCGATTCGTTTATTTGGCATTCTACCACTTGATTTAATTATTAACGTATAGTTCAAAAATGCTATATGAAAGACATCTCGTTTTCATAATATTTAGTACGAACCTTATAGAGTAACTAGAGATATTTTTTTTAAATTTGTTTTAGGTTTTAATTTGGTGAACCTTAGTGTTATATAGTTGTAGATTTTTAATATAAAATTATTTATGTTTTTACTTTTAGTTAATGCGTTCTTGCAAGTTAATGTGTGTATTAGTCCTGTGGTCATAAGGACATGACTAGTAGACTAGGAGCCAGGCCTAATTAGCACTGCGCATTTTTTTATTTAATTTTTATTAATTATTCTTTGTTTGAAAGCGTGTGTATTAATGTTTCTTTCTTTTAATTATTAAGAACGTTGGTGAAATTGATAAAGCGATCACTTAATAAAACCTGTTGTATATGAAACTTGATAATGTCGTGTTATTATTGAGATTGCGTGGGCGGTGAGCTCAGCGTAATTAAGATACTCTCGGATCCCTCCGGAGTAATCGCCTATTGATTTTAGATTTATGTCGAGACAGCTAGTCAGTCATCGGCTTAATGCCTGCGTAACTCCGTCCAATGTAATGAACTCTGAAGGGTTAATATCTGACATTGTTGGTACTAACGTAGCCTTTTGCGCGATATATTGTGCCTACCTGGTGTAACCTACCTTAACTTGATTCATATTTTCATAGATTGACACACACACACACACTTATCTCTGTATGAGCTAAACATTTCTTCTATTGTGCTTTAATAATTCACTACAAATCCATCACACTTCGCTTTCCTTCTGCGAACTGCTGAGCTGTAGAATCGCACTTGAAGACCCTTGAAGCACCTTGCGGACTTATAAAAATCCAATTTTAAAGTAATATTTCCTATGAAAACTATGTAATAACTATATTAATTATCATAACTAATTTGGAACAACCCAAACATCAAGACAAGGAAACTTTGCATTGTCTACCTTGTAACTATTAGTAGTATTGACTCGTTTGTACCCTCTTGAGAACAAAACTGAATATCCGTTTTGCCCGGGAGATATTATCGGTGTATTAAATTAGCACGGTCCGGATAATCCGGTAAGACTTTTACCGATTCCACCTTTGTTTCACCCGCCCGGTGAAATTATTATTTGTAATGACGTGGACTTAACCGAAGGGATAATTGCTGGGTTGAGGTAAACCCTTTAGTAATTTATTTTTAATATCGCTATATTTAGTATTTATTCTGCTTTGATCGTTACTCCGTTAAACGAAATTCCTCTATTCTGTGGATGCAAATCACAAATGGATTTTCATCTAAGTTCTTTATACAGCACAAAAGATTTTAAAAAAACAAGCACAAATACTAATTTATTATTATTTATTTAATTATATACCTAAACATGGCGAAGGTACATTACATTTATGCTATCGGCAAAATCTAGTACTTAATAAACACATACAATGTAGCAAATATTGATTTTAAACACGATAAAGGAAATCGAAAAGGTTGCTCCGGCTGCACCTTGCCGCTACATTGTCTTATCCGGCCGTATATCATTTTGACCGCTTCACCCGGACAGGGATAACCGATTGCCCGGGTATACTTTATGGGACCTTTTGTAATGGGAATGTTATTATATTTCCATTACATAACTTAGTTTAGATAAGTATGGTATATTTGGAAAATATTTTATAGCGTTACGGAAGTTTTCGAGAATGTTGTTTGCTTTTTCATCATTCAATACGAAAACACGTAATACGAAACACATATAATATGATTCAAACGTGGTCAATCAAAAAGTTTGGTGCCTAGTAGGACCCAATTTCTTTGTGATTTTATATTCAAATTGCGAACATGATTTAATTACAAATAATTACACACAACAATTCAGAGACAACCTTAAACTTTTTATTGATTAAACTAGAACACCCTGGATTCGGGTGCTAATATTCTAAAAGATTCGATAACAAACACATCACAGGGAAAAAATATAGTTTTTTTTTATTTACTTAAATATACTACATATGTTGATCTTTACCTCATTAAAAAATATTTCCTAGTAAGCCAGATAGAGCGAATTGTAGTTTCATGGGAATTAAATAAAGAATTTGTAAGTCTATAATAATATCAGCTGAATCCAGTGTGCTCTCAGCTAAAGAGTAAATCTCAAAGCTCCACCTCTCACAAAGTGACACAGAATGGAACTGTTAATGCGGTCCTTTTTGTCAGTAATATTATGCTCTTTGATAGTAATCTCGACAGTCTTTGACTGAAGCATTTCGCATCATGAAAATTATTAGCCATTCCCAAAGCATTATTTCAATTTCGGGAATACTGAACAAAGGGAAATCAATAAAGTAGCATTATGTAAGAAACTAAAGTATCGATCTCTGTAACATTTAACAGTTTGCTAGTTAAACTTTTTTTTTCTTTTTCATTTTCTGTTTCTCCCACATTACAACAAAATATACAAGAAAAGAAATAGTAAACAACCATCATTTTCATAGAATTATGTGTGAAATATTTCTACACTTACGAAAGTTAAATAAAAATGAGGAACTGGCAAGATATCTTTGACACGCCCAGTTAATTCTTGTTGCTGTAGTGTTTTATGAGATGCTTGTAAAGCACCTGCATTCATCACACTTTTCTGTACATTACATGGAATAAATTTATATTTATAATGATATTGCAACGATGTCAAGTCATTATTTAAAATGGCAGACGAGTTTATTTTTTGAGTTATATTATGCTACTAACTATTGTAATCAGTTACTAGAAAAAATACATTAAATTAGATTTAAAAAACTGTAAATTATTCTTTATTATTGTTAAAATAAGCAGTCTAATATTATTCGTATTGTTAAAATGAGATGTTACGGAATGAAGATGATAAAAAAACGCCTGTTAAAAAGTACATAGCAAATGTCACTTGTAAAGTTCAACATGGCATGCGCCGTATAGTTTCTTTCAGATTACTTAATTACCATATTGGTATCTCCAAGTCGAACAACTATAAGTACATTTATTCAGACCGGACAGACCACTTTGTAAATGAATCAAGAATGTATATTGAATCAGTGTTGTGATTTGATTATTCCTAATTTAGTATTTCTAGATACCATTACTTATTAAGTTTGAAATGAATCTCTAACTATCTATACAGCTGATAAAATTGTACAACAAAAAAAGGAAAGTGAGCTAGGTATATAGGGAATTTTACGTTTTCAGTAACGAACGTATTTCGTACGCGGCGCTTCTTTCAATTAAACCAGACGGTAGCTGAAAGTTTAAGATATACATCTCAAATATTTGCAGTTTGCAATTCAGGGCCACTGTATGGTGCAAGCTTATCCAATAAGAAAAACATATCGACTTGATCGACA
Source organism: Leptophobia aripa (assembly GCA_951799465.1). Lineage (NCBI taxonomy): Eukaryota > Metazoa > Arthropoda > Insecta > Lepidoptera > Pieridae > Leptophobia > Leptophobia aripa. The sequence goes on along the minus strand of OX637269.1, from coordinate 7,983,041 downwards.
AGATTCTTGCTGGCACAGCTGAAATGAATAGAAATAAATCGTTGAACACTAACGGAAAAAATACATTTGTAGAAGTTGTCGTGTTCAGGGCAATGTAAGATCTGGAAAATTCATTTATTCTCAACCGTAACTACCTAGATTTAGCCGCTTAAATTATTAGGGTGTAAATCCTCTACGAACTGCTACGCCGTAGCCGGAACATGCTACATCGTAGTCGCTACGTCAATGCTTGCTTTGCAAACAGCTTACGAGGATTTCGCGTGACGCTACGATCTAATATTGTAACACTAAGAAATTAATTGTAGTGATTTAACGTATATTTTAACTTAAAAAAATATTATACCGTTTACGAATTTAACAAAAATATATCTCGACTAAGGTTTGGGTTCGGTGTTTGAATTACGTATTTATTTATTTTTCACAAAGAAACGTTTGTCAATAGTTTGTCATCAATTCTAAGGCTAGCTATGGTCACTAAAAGGTAATAAAATTACATTTTTAATGTGTTAATTATAAACCACTAGTGAACAATGTTTAATTATAGTGTATGCCTCCAGTAAACCTATCATACGGTTGAATAATCTGTGCACTAGTATAACTTCATTAACTGCTATATTGAAACATCCTAATTTACCTACATCGTTGTCGGAACTTTTACTCCAATATTGTATTGAATAAAATCAATTGGATGAATCAAGTATACTTTTATTAAATAAAATCCTTGATTTTCTCATTGAAAAATCTTTTTATGAACCGTAACGAGAATCACTCTCGAGAGTGATAAACGTATTTTATGGTCATGTTTACTGATGGCAAACTTCAATCGCTAGTTTTACATTGGACCATTTGGTATGCGTATCAGGAGTAAATAAGTAGCAGTGTGCCAGCACTTAGTGCAAATGCTTTCAATACGAATAGTTACACAAATCATACGCCCTGAATACGGAGACAACTTAGCGTTCATCGACAGCCTGCTATTATCCTAACTACTCTTACTAGTTACGCCGTGGCAATTTGGTCTTGAACCGGCATTATTCGAGCCTTCCTACTGGGCATAGTTCAAATTACACTAGATGGTTTGCCGGAACACGTATGAGAGAGATATCGCTTCCAATTGCACGCGATTCACATATTATACATATTGAAATCGTGTTCTATCAGCTCATGACTAGTTCCATCTGAGAATATATTACAATACGGTAGATGTTTCGTATACTATGCATCGTATTGCCGATCCGGGAATCCAATATTGTTGGTGCAATACATTGTTTAATGCTTTTGAGAACGATACATTTTTGCCAATCTGATTGTTTCATCGTACAGTATCGACTATCGGCAATGCATATCTTTCTTGCACATTATTCATATTAGATTATAAAACTCTATATTTACATATACTTAATTAAATTAAAGGTAAGTTTTTTAAAATAGACGTCAACTAGAGATGGTCATATCGACAGGATCTATTGTTTTATTTTATAATCTAAAACTAACAAGACACAAGGAACGCAATACCACTCGGAAACCTATAAGCGATGGAAAGCTTTGGAATTCATGAAAAATATGTATTAAATCCTGAACCCGCGTATGATACGTGTATACAAGGACACATGTTACGGATTTTATATAAATAGAATAAAAGGAACGACGGTAGCAATATTGAGGCACGGTTACAATATAAGCGTTTTTTAATAAAAATAAATGAATCTCATATTCCGAAAAAGGTTAGGGAAAATTATAAAAACAGTTTATAAATAACAGTTTTATTAAATTTCTAGTAATGGAATTTGAATGTTTGCAGAAATATTTAAATGCGGTATTGCATACAATGCCAGTGTGCCGAGGATGGAGCTATTCTTCTAGTTTCATGGCGAGTTATTATTAAAATAAATCGCCTTTACTCGCGGTTACTTTCCCACTTATCTACCTTAGCCAGGAAAATGTATTTCCTTATTCTGTAAGTTTTTGAATGAATTTACAAACATAGCTGAAGCATACTGTGATATCCTTTATTCTCAGTATCGTGGTGTACTCTTATACAATACGCGGTATTATTTCTAAGGATCCGACACAACAGTGTCTCAAGTAGGGAATATATTGAGCATTAACTTATAATACAATGGAAGGCGATCGCAACCTTCTGTTTGACGATGTTTTGTTTTGTCTGGATGTTGTTCTGTCATTGCCAGGATAACAATATACTTTTATGCTAATCCTGGCGATATATATACACAAAAAAATAAATAAAAAAAGTGATTACACCAAAGCCTGTTTGTGTGACTAATATTGAATTATGAAAATGGGATAGTAACTCGTCTTGAAAAGCTTACGCTACTTTTTAAGAGAGTACCTATATAAGATTAATAAAATTTAAGAATAATTAATAGAATGAAAAAGACCGTATAATAATCGCCCTACCCGAATCGAGGTCAGGCTCCGTTGGCTTTCACGCATGAAAAACTAATGTAAGGACTCACCGATTGGCCACATTTGCCCAATATTGTTTTGCGGCCACGGGAATACATATTCGATGCATGTGTTAGAGTTACATATATTTTGTCTATTAGTAGTACTATTTAGTACTTATATTTCTCATTTCATCATTATATATTTTGCTCAATCATTGTGAGGATTATAATACATATATAATTTGCAATATCAACCAAACACAATAATCATTGTCATAACAGTTAAATTTACTAAAAGTAGCTGTTTAATAATAATTTAACAAAAGTACAATCAAGGAATGACACTTACGTTTATCTCGTTTGCCAATCGGACCCAGAATGGCCACTTACCACCGAAATAACAAAAGCTATCGAACGTTATTCAAAAATGCTTCTAATCAATTCATTTTACCAAAAAGAGGTTCTAATGAATTTATTTCCCAAAAGAGGATTTAACAAATTCATGTATGATCATATTTAAAGATATGATTATACATTATATTACATCGTCTTACTATATGTAACATCAGTATATTTATATACAGACACATTCATTACCTATTGCCAGCCTTATAATGAGGGATAGTGATTATTCTAATTCTATACATATTTTTTATCATGTAAAAGGTTTAATTCTTATCGAGGAACAATTATTATTTTCGTATTAACTTAACGATCTGTCTTAGCTAGTTTCTTGAAACGATTTTCTATCGAGTTAGTCAATTTGACGTCAAGAAATTCCGCGACCTACTAATGGAAGTGAAACGCCGATAGTTTTGTCCCAATGCCCCTTCACTCCTATTTCCGACACTAAATAAATTTGACAATCGTGAACTTTGTCACAGATTTTTTTAATCTACCTTGCTATAATTCCAATATCTTTTTATTTGGCTAGTGTATGATAAACGAAATATCCCTCGACACTCTGATATTGATTGAAATATTTGCCGCTTGATTTACGTGTCGTTGAATGTGAAATTAATCGTTAGTAGATAATTCACGGACGAATTGAATTGACCGACTGTTTTTATGTGTCAATATGGATAACAAAATTTATAGGATGTATTACAAATCCGAATAGATTTTTAGCGCATTAAATGTAGATATTTAGTGTATTAATGTGCTCAAATGGTAATTTCAAAGCCTCTCGTAGTCGAAAGTGGTTTGTGTTCGAACAAGAAAACGCCATAACCGGGTGATAATTCGCAATAAGCCCATATTTCACAATTAGAATTCGATTCGAAAATTGCTTTCGCTCTCATCTTTTGCAAATCCCACATTCGACCCTTGTATTCTATCCAAAAAAAATTCCGTACAATAGTTCGGGGTGCAATAAAATCTATTTACATTCAAGGAAGCACCGCCTCGGCGGCCGTTGTCAAAGAGTTAATAAAAGTAAACCCCGGATTCGCGTACGATGCTTTCCTTTTGCTTTTACCGGAATGCCGATGTCGTTTGCATTAAATGCGTACTTAACGCTATAGTAAAGTTTTTGAGTGAACGATTCTTAACGAACATTTCGTATATCTGTTATTGAAGCTAAAGATTTTCCGTTTAACTCGATTAGTATACAATAAATGGACGCTGTTGTGTCATTACAAGATTATTGTGGATATTGTTAAAGCGAGCCACTAAAATAAGTATGCTAACGGCCTGCCTGAATCCGTGTGTTTTTCGTTCAATTTAGTAAAATTATTGGTTTATTATTGGTTATTCAAATAGTGTTGGCCTGTGCGACGGTGGCCGTTTAAGTTGGGAGGATCGTAGAAATCATTTTTACCGTGGCATTCGGTACGCGGCTCACGTCCGCTCCCCGCGTCGGGTGTATTTGGATTACGAAAGATTTTACAGAATAAAAACTTTGAGGTAGCGAAAAGTTTTAAATCTCAATTCGACTTGTTACGTGGATATATAGATATATAGAAACTGTTTAAGACCACATTTCTTTTAAGGTGTTTGTCGGTTCGAAAACGAGAAAATATAATGGCCGCCGCAATATTTAATATTTACTACTTAACAATACTGTTACTATACCTGAGTAAGAGACGACGTGTTTTATGCTTGCGATGCGTTAAAAATGGTACCGACTTCAGATAGTTTGAGGAAACACAAGTGCTATTTCGATATGAAGTTTTAAAACGATAAATTGAAACTTGTGTATTGTTATAGACATCACATTAATTATATATATTTGACATATTTAACGACCGATTTAGCGCAATTGTCTCTCTGTTAAATAGAGCTAAAGAGCTTGGTTTGATGCTAGGTTTGTAGTAGGTAGCGCTAGGTTTGATTCCCGGTACGGGAAACATATATTTAATGAGCCGTTTTTCTGTGGTCTGAGTGTTATTATGTGTATTTAATTATTGTACGTAATGAATCAATGAATAGCAAACCTGACCGTGCATGAAAGATATTCCGACATTTATTTTACCTTTACGACTCACGAGGTAGTTTCTCTAGAAGATTACATTTGAGTGAGTCAGCAATGAGGAGAATTTAGAAAAGATACTTTGCGATGGGGATATATCGATAACAGAATCTAGAAAATGATTATAGCTTGTTACATTTTATTAGTTATTTATAATTAACGAGTGAACCTACAATTATTTCCAACCGTTGTTGTAATAAATATTTAAAAAGAGCGTAAGGTAACAAAGAGATAAACTCCGAAAATAAAATCTACTCTCCTGTGTGCAGCGAGACGAGTAAAATAGTTCACGTCAAACTTTTGAAGTTGATTCTGGACATGCTCTATTAGTTTGGCGAGTTTTTCCCGCTCGTCCCCAGCTCGGAGGTCGTCGGGAGGAAAATAAACAGGGATCACGGGGATTTTCGCAATTACATTCGGAGTGCTACGTGAACGAACGGTCGAGTTTACAGTGGTGCTAATGAAAATGTAGATTCCCTAATCAAGTTTGGTTGGATTTAGTACTTACACTTCGTATCAAATTATTTTTACGTATCCTCCTGTGCGGGAAGATTTGTAAAGATACTTTGTACCGTAAAAAAGAAATATTGGTACGCTCGCACAACGCTGTACGATGTATGTAACCACTTTTGGGCGAGAGCGTGCCAAAAATTTTTTTTTGCGTGCGGAATATATACGAAAATAAACTGCGGCTTTACACCGTTGCCTTTTGGCGAATAACATCGAGATTTGAGTGCTTGCGGGTGTACTTACGACGCGATAAAATGTTATGTTACTCGTACCTAATGTTTTTGGTAGCTTGCGCAATAATTCTTTGGAAGTATCCATGTATTAACAGTGTGTATCAAAAACCTTAAAATGGTTTTGGTTTTTTATCACACAGAATAAACTCACTGTAGTAAATGCGTGGAAAGCAATATGAAAAAACACACGAAGTCGCAGAGAGCCGCTGCTAAGGAAAATCCCATTAGCCCAAAAAGCAGGAACGGTAAAAAGTGTAAAATGTCGGGGGAAATCATTGGAGCCGCTGTTTCCCGTTTTATTTGCCCCGGCAAGGAATGAGGCCGTGATCAAGTATTCTCGCGCTATTACAGTGTACGGTTTCAGTGGCGCAAGTTAATTATTACAATTATATTATTGTTTACATTTACTACAGTTTATTTGTTTTTGGAAATCGTTAATGTTCGTACAGTAAATTTTTAAAAGGCTAAAACTGAGCTTTATTATTTCTTAAAACATAGATGTTGGTGTGATCGCGATTTGGATCGCTGCGATATCGGCAGGTTATTTACATTGCCTTACTGTTAATTCAATAGACTATAGAGTAACTGAATAATAGGATAGGTGATTCTGGTTGAAACAATCCTTTTGCCGCCGGAGCTGGGTCAAGAGTCATTACGTCAACTGTGTGACACTTTTTATTCAAATACATGTATTGGCTGTACAAAAATAACGTAAAAACACGTTATTTTTTTTTTTAGTTTAACAAATTCGTACATATTTGCATATATTATAACGAAGTAATAACTAAACGTCTACATACAAGTGTTTGTTATGAACACATTGAGCACGTAATAAGAACTATTGAAGAACAACCACTTGTGCCTTGACCTCACATTTTTTTTTATAAAAGGAACCCGCGAACTATGGGCTATATGGCTGGCGACTCGGGTCAACACAAAATCTTGTTCAAGTTACGCGTCAAGTCATAATATAATAATAAACCTTTTTACGAAATAAATAAAAAAACTACACAACACCATAAACAACAATAACGGTTAATCATTAACACTCAACCCTTATTAAAAGAGAGATTTTAATCGAAATGTAGTCTTATCTTTATTATTTCAATAGCATTATGGAAAAGTAAATTTTCACCCCAATCTCCTAACGTAAAATGTACGTAAATACCGACCAGTTACAATGTAAGTGGTTATATTTATATAAACTATTAAAGCTGAAAATCCTATTATTCCCCAAACAGATGAGGGGTCAGATCAAACGATTTAATAAAAGCAAAAATGTTGGACTTACAAACCGCTGACTGTGGAGTATTAAGGTGGACATCGATTTAACATCCAATCTTTGAAGGGTTCATTTAAAAGACCTTTTAGGCTTATTTCACGGTTGAGTAGACGTAAAAGTGGGGTATTAACTCCTCTGTGAAAAAGCGTTAATACGAAGGCTTTACTGGTTTTCATAATTAATTTTAATATCGTTGACGTAACAAAATTCAAATAGTATTATCTGTAAAATAGTCGACTATCTAACTAAAAGCTTGACTGGAGACGAAATCCAACCCATACAGATGACATCGGATGTAATTAGTATAATATTATTAATTGTAATGCCTCCTTAACCATAACCAAAGGGTCACTCGACATCGATCCGTATTTGTACGTGGAATTAACATTCCCGTACATGTCCGACGTTCATAGTTCCGTTCGCTCGTGACACTTTTACTAATCACGCGTCGCCTTTGTTCGACTCTCGAGTCGTCTATTGAGCTTAATATCGATTGGTACTGTGTAGCAAGTGCCAACTGTTTTATCTTTGGGTCTCTATACATTTATTCATTTCTATAGGGTTATAACTGATAGTGTGCATTGATTTTTTATCAACTGTATGACACAACTCGTGTCGAAAAAAAATAAATTTATTCACATAGATTTCATCTTTATTCACATAATTTCCTTACACTTGTTAATCGTCATAAAAAAATTGACTCCACAATTACATTTACTGCCTGTTACATAATCATGGGCGTAGAGCGAACGACAAGAACTGGCAAGAAACTCTACGCCACTCCATTAAATCGCCAAGCATGTTTTACACTAACACTTGTTGATAAGTGTGTAGAGTCCCAAATTCATTTATCGCACGCAGCGCTCTCAATCTCGCCTTCAGTAATGGCGCATCCAAGGCGACTCTGATTAGAGCGTGACGTGACAAATTGTACACTTTGTACGGTGTTTGTCCACGCTGGCCCAGTGATTGATGATCATCTGGACCCTAATTAGATAAGGAATACGCTTTGCGAGATGCGAGCGAGTTACATGAATCGACTTAATGATCTGAAACTATTTCGGGTCAGCATCGTTTACGATCACTTTAATACTGCTAGTTTATTATTTGTTTAGAGTTGATAACTAAAACCCTTGGCTCTACAGTCCAGTCATTATCTCGCCGCTTAACTTTACCACTTGAAATAAACTAGTCAAATAGTGACCTGACCATTGATTTTATACTCCATTATAACGCTCATGTTATTTATGACTGATTTATTTATTTTAATCTTTTCCACATAAAATCAGCGATCACTTGTGTTCGACATTTTTTTTTTCTTGTAACTAAGGCTACGAAAATAAACCGGTCTGAGAAGATCTCGGCTGGTAAACTATTACTTTTTGAGCGTGACCACTTCTTTACAAATGTCCTTATCTCGGTATTTGGGACGACTCCTTTCCAAAAGATAACGAGTGCCTTAGAATTATCAGAATATAATATAAGCCCATACAAGCCATTTTTACTTAATGATATACCCTGTGGTAATGTAATCAAAAAAATAAATATGCTTTCAAATTTGATATTTGTCTGAAACTCGCAACGTAATGAAGTGAGACTTAGTTGGAACTTGTCGGCATGAAATTTAAAGGGGTTTGTTTATAAGGGTTCGATTGTTGAGCTCTGTAGAGCCACGATAGTTTTGATTATTACATTCTCTTAGCAGACTATCGAGTTACGCGATAACTTTGTGTATTATCTTGCCTGCTCTGTGGATTTTAATTAGTGGGGAGTATAATGTGATGAAACAAAAGTACGCGCTGTATATTCTGGGAAATTAACTTTGTATCTTAATTAAAATGAACGTATTTAACAACTATTATATAATAGTTCAAACGATGAACACACAGATGCAGAAGTGTTCGATCGAGTGGAACTGTTGTCTGTTATGTTGCCAATAAATGTATAGTGATCATTGATTACTGTTGTACTTAATATTCGAGCATACAGTCTAGAGGCTGAACGGCATATTATGACTAAGGATCACTCATCGCGCCTATGAAAATAAACGCGTCACGATTGACACGACACGGCTTGGAGTTGGGTCACTGCATCTATAAGCGTTGACTGGCTCAAGCTGAAAATATACGTGGGAACAATAGCCGCTAATCATTTAACAGAAACGTTCAGCCATTGGTGAAAAAATGGCAGCACAATCCGCTGAGACGACAGTGCCAGCCCGTACAGTTTTACAAGTGAATTTTCAACCAATGGTTCTCGTAAACAAAAATGAACGCCATATATGATTTTACACTGTTAGACGTATTAAGTAAGCGCTACACGTTATCCTATTTCATCTTGGATAAATATTTTAAAATTCAATGTGTGGAAATACAAATTCAATATGCGATGAGTTTTTTTTTTTTGTATTCTACCACTGCTGAAATATGAATGAAATAGTTAATAAAAAAATATGATTTGGCTAACGTGCAATGTTGTATTTATTTTAACGTTCGTATTACGTTCTCGGAACGCGATATCGGGGCTGGCAGATATTGCAATGATTTTATCTCTAAAATCATTGTGTTTTTTTCGTAACGTGGCGTAACTATAAATCCAGGTTGCATCGAAAAAATTCAGAACCCAAACCATCTCTGTTCAAAATGACAATTTATTAGTTGCTAGTGATTTATATGGTACTGATTGTAATAAAAGTACAAGTTTACACATGTTTATTGATTTTAGTATTACGTGTGAGTAGGGTGTAATATATGTATCTTGTATTGAAAAAAAAAAATAAAGCTTTTAATATAAGCGTTCACTAAATATATTTACGACTTAGCCAATGGTTTGTTTTTAGTTTATCTATTAAAGCTAATCAATCAAATTCTACGCAATGCACGATCCCACAATGTTTACAAATAATTAAAATAGTTTCGACTCTGTCCGTCCGCGCACAGAGGGTATTGTGTAAATAATAATTATTGAGAGCATTAATTATAACGACGCGACGCGACGATCGATATGTTTTGTTTGTTTCTGTTGACCGTAGGCGGTAATAATTTCAATGTATACTAGAATTTGATTAGCTTAGATTTTTATTATTAAATATGTATTTTGTCAGTGATAGAAGAATAATTATTTAATTAGATTTGAAGCTATTAAAAATGTACTGAAGAAGAAACTATTAAATGAGTTTTAAGTGACCGGTCAATTGGGCTATATATTATAAAATTACATTCTTGTTTTTTTTTTCAGATGCACCATCCCATTCAAATGAAACCGGCTGACAGTGAAAATAGAAATGGTAAGTTTATCTTAAGCTTTATTTCATTAAATATTATTTCAGATCGCTTTAAACTTTTACGGGGCGCTGGTTTTTAAAAGTTAAAGGAAAGAGAAAAACTGAAGAAAATCGCGAACAATTCATGTAGGTTTTTAAATATTACAATTGATTTACATTGGTCCGAGTTTGGAATATCAACTACGCAATGATATAATAGGTTTTAATTGATTTTATGCAATTTAAAATCACTTACGATCGGTTAGTTGTCATTATCAGAGGTCGTTAATAACTAATTTGACTAATTGAGCAATCGAACTCTCATTATGACCAATATAATCTGTGTCATAACTGATTCTCACCACATTGATTTTGACAACTACGCTGCTCCTCGAAATCTTATGTGTCACAGACCAATCATTTTTTAAACCAGAGGTTACAATAGACTGATCACTAAAAAATGAAGACGAGACTAAACAACAACGTTTATCATTTGATATAAAACTACTCTGGTATATTATGTCGGCTCTGTTTAATAGTAGTCTGTGTCTAAACAGCATGAGCAATCGATTGTCCGCCGCGTCATATCGCCTCACAGCGTTTGCGGCGCACGTGTGCGTATACGATCCTTGCATTCCATTAATAAAGGCCCAGATACATATTGCAATTATTGAAAACTGATTATAAAGAAGCAGAACACTATAATTTCAATAATCGAAAAATTAAGAAATGTGCAGAGAAACAATCTCGATTTTATTGTGTGTAAGGCAAGAATTATATTATTAATTTACGCACATTTATTTTGACCTACTTGGGTAATTGTTTGTTTGGAAATTACGGTGGTGAAAATCCTTGAATTTTCTTCGTGTTTGGCAATATTTCGTATTTGTGTTTGCAACGGATTAATTAATTACTTGAAGGCGCGCGCGCGCACATAAATCGGGCACATTTTACATATGACGTATTAGGGCTTGTAAACACAATAAACATACACTTTAATATGTATGCCATAAATGTATGAACGTAAACGTCTATGTACCACCTCCAAGCGTTCTTCCGGTGTTAAACAAGCCAAAGTCAGCTCAGCGCGAGCCGTTTAATGCAATCACTAACCGTAATTAATTATGATAACGAGTGTGTGACTCTAGCGAGGTCTCTTTACGTGGTAAGGCGTTATTTTAATGACTGTGATGATGTTGAAATTAAAATATTTTGGCATTTTGTGAAACGTTACGGATTTATTATTTGTTTCTATTGTTTGTGATATTATTTCGAGTTATTTGATTTAGTTACGACTTATATTATGTATGGCTTGTTCTTTAGTTTTATTGAAATATTAATGTTCCTTTGTTTTGTTTGAAGTGCGTTTGAAGATTCTGTTGCCTCGACGGCGCATACGCGATTCGTCTGCCGTATAAACAATATTAAAGACACATTGTCTTCTGTATGTGGAAAAGGCAAACGTGACGCGCACAGGACGGAGTTCATTAGTGGGGGGGGGTGGGGGGCGAGAAGCGGAGTGACACGGGCCCACGAATAATGACTGATCGTCCGTCAACGCACGCGCACCTATAGTCTTTTATACATCTCTAGTAGTGTCGCGGCCGCGGTTCAGTGCAGACGTGCAATGTGGCTGTGAGTGCTTGTGAGGTTGTGTTGTGAAGTGAAGGATGCGTGGCGAGGCGGCCGGGGCCCGCAGCAAGGGGGCCAGGTCGGGCTCCAACTATCCGCCCATTAGCGCCGCCTATTGGCTGCCGCCGTCTAACCCCACCCCCTACCACATACCAGGTTCGATGTTCGCTTATCACTACGGCTACTTAATACGAAACCAGTTTGTTGGTGCTGGTTGGTTGGGGGTTCGATTTTTCCACGAGTTTCAGGGATCTCGTTGCAATTCATTGCCGTGTCGCATTGCCTTTAGTATAATTGATCTATCGCATAGAGGCTGACACATGGGTTCGAATAATACACCACAATGCGTTAACCTAAATATAATTATGTAAATGTAGGAGACTTACATTGTCAATGTGCTAATGAGACCTCACCATCTCGGTTACATTGCCGCAAGGTTTTTCTTGATTTTCAGCTGATTTATCCTCATAATAACCGCAACGATTTTTTATACAATTCGAGAGCGACATTGACCGAAATTTTTAAAAGAAAAACAATGAATGGACTAACAAGCGACGATGTCGTAACCACTTGGCTAAAGATTATTTCACAGATCAATGTGAAAATTGAACGGTGCATTTGCTGATATTATACAGTAATTTATGGCGTATTAAATTGAAACTTTATTGCAGCACATTAAGGAGTATTTTGTGTGATTTGTGAACGGCATATGTGCCTTATCGCGAAGCAATAACATTAGTAAAGCTAGGTTTGCAAAGTGGGTCGATAGAGGCAGTGTGTGTGTAGATTTTGCAGGCCACAGTTATTTTACAGGTATATTAATAATATCTATGTCACTTAGATTGTATTTTATTATGAAGAAAAAACCAATTTGCCCAAAAATAAGCACTGTTTAATTTTTGCAACATTAACGTAAAATTTCATGAAAAAAATTGTACATAACTGAACATAAATAGATAGATAAAATAAAATTACAGAAGCTCGAATGCTTTATTAATCTCAAAAATGTTTGTGCATATATTGATGTAATAATGAATGTATTTCATTATTTGATTGATGGTCGGTAGTAGGTACCGAGCTCAAGTACTTAATTTTTGTTCAAATAAATACTTTATGTTCTACAAATCAATTAATAAGACGATAATAGATTGTATTACGCGTACCCAATGCCATAAGGTACTTTAGTATTAATTCTTGATTTCCTATAACCGCAGACCAAGTAAGTCAAAGATGTTCTGTTTAACTTATTCACTTTTGTGAGTTGTGAATTAATTAGTTACGAACGAACATACACAAATATCACGTACAATATGTTGAGATATAAGATTAATTAAAAACTCATTTAATAGTGAATTTATTTTATTTTTTATTTCGTAAACCTATACAGCTTACCAAAAAAGTTTACACAATAAAATTAGATTAAAAACGAAGCCAAAATAAGGTTTAAACATATAACTGGAAATGGAATCTAAGATCAGAAAAAACATTAACAAAAAAAACACGAACAGAAAAAAAAAATATATATATATATATATGAACAAGTGGAGTATATTATGTGAATATGGAGTAAATAAATGCTTAATTTGATTTCTTATTACCGTAAATTTTGAACATAAATCTTTGTTAACATGCAATATTATTATAAAATCTTATAGTATTTATTTTATATTTAATGTTTGTCCGCTACATTATTTATATAAAAGTGAGAGTGAAGCTGTATTATTAGAGCGTGAAATAAATCATAATATCAACACAATTAATGTTCTTTAAAGCACGTTATTATAATTCCAAAATGCGCAAGTGAAGTATCATAACAGTATCAAATTTTATTTTATCCCCGTCTATAAATGTTTTGCTCTGTGGAGGACTACGACCAATGACTAAAATAAATTACACTTTGTTTCCTCATTTTGCATTATCCTCTTGTTAAGCGCAGTCGACTGACGAACAGTGGGACTAAATGTTCGTCTCAAGCTAAACATAACATAGAATACTTTCACTTTTACTTGTAAAGTTACTATGCTTAAAATGTCCTCTTTAACGTCGTTTTAATTGCCAAAATATGTGAAATGGTTAACTAAAGATAATTTACATCCCCGAGGAGATTCGACCGCACTTATAATATTAAATAAACAGTGTTGGGCACCTGAGTTACGCAGTCAGTTTATTGTTACGAAGAAGGGGCGTAATTTAATCTGTTGTATAATCGAGTAGATACTGAACTACACCTGTGTCATCAAAAGCTTGAAAGGCTGTTGTCTTATCGTGAGGCCTCGTGCACTCTAGTTTTTAATTATATCATTGACGGGGACGCGACGTCTTACTATGGGTTTTGTTTATTTAGGCTACAAACGGGACAATTCAAGGTAACCCAAAATAATACTAGACGTGTACTAGATTATTTTTTAGTAAAACTCTGTAAAAAAAAGTACGTGATGCATTCTTGGGAATGTCCGCTACTGACAATAACTCGCCTTGTCAATAATATTATGATTCAATGAGAGTTTGTTTATAAGCATTACAAACAAACAGCGTTTTACTGTTTCGCATGACAACTTTAAAATTTATATTATACATCATTGTATTGGAATCTCTAAGAGTTGAATCCTGATAAATGTATTTTTTTTCTAATATGTAAAGGTTATTTTTACTTCAATATTTCATGAATGTAATTGACTGACAAACGGTTCCCGTCAAAGAGTTTGCGAAGTAGAAATAGGTAAAGTCTATGCCAAAGTTAATTTTTTTTAATAACGTATCGTCAGGTTGCCCGCAGGTACAGCACGTATTTCACTGTTAGCCCGATCGTTATCAAATGTGCGCACGCGGTTTTCCAAGTGACACCAGCTTACGTAAGCTGCGGGCATACCTGCCTTTGTGTGCGGTGGTCTTTTGTTTAGAGAAATCTGGCGATCGCCTCGAAAAGCTCTTTGTCTAAACTCATTACTCCTCTGATTAAATAATGGTAATACATGGTAGATTTCTAATAATTTAATAGAAGACATTTTTGGAATAATAATAATTAGTAGAGTCATAGTTAAATAGTGCACGAGTGTCTTTTTTAAAGACTTACTTCATTAATGATATTTTGATTTTGAGTTTTATAAACTTGCATGCAGGCAATAATATTGTTTTACTTTTCAAATGTAAGGATTATAAACTCACGACAACATTATTATCTACATTTATTTAACTTTTGTGTACCCAAATTCAATATAGATCACTTATAATAACAGCTCTTATCTCACTCAAATTTTAAACTACTCTATACAGAAGCAGATTCATTGCATAGTCGTTGCAAAATCAATCTTACCTACCGACCAAGTTATATCAAACCAACAAACTAAAATTGAACATAAAATAAGATATTTTGAACTATTCCAACTGATATGGAATCGTGTGAGCAATAGATTTTAAACTCTATCTTGCAAGTTGCATGAATAACAAACGAGCTGAAATTTCCTCTCGGAACCTACCGAGCGGCATCCTCTGTAATGTGCTCTCCATAGTTCAAGTTAACCGGCCAACATTAATTTCACTTAGCGGTACAACGCTCGCTCTCAATTGCATCCCGCTTGTTACGCGCAAACTCAGCGAGCCGTGAAAATGTTACAGTTTAGCCGAACTAAATTGTCGCCGTTATGTCTTGCGTTATATTACAATGGTAGTGAGTTCTCGTTAGAGAGCTTGTCCCTCCTGCGTGTTAAAAAAATACGGCAAAATCTAAACCCATTTCGTTATCTTATGTTGTCTTTTGTTAAAAGGCTCTCTTTTCCTAAACAGAAACCTTTTTCAACAAGTAATACTGAAATTTTGTTTTTAAATTTATAAATTCCAAGTTTAGATACTTACGGAGCTGGTAATTTATTATTTATTAGTAATAATAACTGTAGGAAACGACCGTGGCCCTGACGGAAAACATGACTTGTACGTATAATAACGCGTGACCGCTTCTACACACTGTAGGTAACTCATTACGGCCACTTAGCGATAGATGCTTAGTCACGTGTACCTGACATATTTTAATCGTTAACCCATTTTCACTCATTACGGCAGACATTTTAAAAACGTCGACAACGTTTTGGAGTAGGCGTTGTCTTCCTTGAAGTATTATAATATGCACGGAAGAAGCAACGTATTTATAAGAATTATTAGATAATTAATATATTGTTTTAATCAATCCGCAGCGGTTTATTACGCTAGTTGTTAAGTGACCATTATTAAAAGTAAGAAGCACGTTATGTTAATAATAATATATACTTGTAACATCGAGGTCAAGAAAATTGCTATAAAATAAGCTGAATATCTTCGCCTCGATAAAGGCAGATTAATAACACTTGTATTGTGTTACATTGCATACAATACCGACCTATAGTGTACAATTGAAATGTGATGTTGAGGCCTGAATGGCACACACTAAACAAGCTTATGATTGCCTTGAACTTAATAAAAATGTCTCGTAACTCGAAAGTAATCAAACATAGAGTTCCGGTTCCGGAACTCTCTCGCGAAGCGCTCCCACTTACAGACGTGAATTATGCGTCCCGGGACAATCCCGCGATGCATCGGGGCACGGGAATAACTTTAGATAGTCCGCGCGGTGGCATTTCACCTGCGGATAAGCCTCGGGTAAATGCGATCGTTTGAATTATGGCGGATTAAACTTATTGAACCGCTTCTGCACGCTTGTGAATTGAGGGTAATAGGAATTGCTGGATATGTATCACCGGGCTTTCATATTAATGTTCAAGGCTTTGGGGCATGTTCGTGTTTTCTTCAATTATTTACGTAAATTTATCACACCCGCAATGGGTAGACAAGAATTATTTGTTTGATATCATTTCTGCGCCGTTCGATTCTGAGTTTTGCGAGGACGTATATAACATTACATATTTACTAGTACAAATTCAATAGTTCCAATTGCAAGTTTCGAGGTGTACATTCCAATTATCCAATCTGCGAAACAACAGTCCTATTCCAATTCGCTAACGACATCCCGAGACCGCCGCGCGGTATTGTCTCGGTGCGATTCAACTTTTAATTGAGTTGCAAAACAAAAGGCGGTCGCAGTCGCTATTGCTGAATAGGGACGTCCCTAAAGACGCGCGTGCATTAGTAATAATGACAGAGCAGTTTGGATCCGTTGCGAGTTGCGACTGGGGAAGTGGGGCGAATGGTGAATTTTCAATGATTGCCGATGCGAGCGCTAGACGTTAGTTGTTTTCGGAGGTGTGTTGTTCGGATGAGAAGTTTGTTTGACGGTATGGATGGATTTCGATAAAGGTTATTTGTTTCAACTGAACAATGAATTCGAAAGTCTATATTTGCAGCTAAATTTTCTGGTACTTTGAATGATTGAATGGAAATAATATAACGAATAAAAGGATTTGTATTTTCAAGAGGCTTCTCATACTTATATTTAATAAACGTAGGTTCTATTGTATAGAATCATATGTCCATAGAATTCTTTGCTATATAATATTCCCTTTTTATCTCGAATACTGTGAACTACTACCTATTGTCTACTTTCTGCCGCGACGTGCGAACGCAAAGGTTCTGAACCCTGAAATCATGTTTGAGATCTTTTGACACATTTGTAAAACATCTACTAAAACCTCTTTGAGACTATCCCTTTACAAGATACAGGTGGACGAGTTGGCGTTTATCCTTTTCAAAGATTTAAAAAAATGCGAGATTCATAAAGTTTAGAATGAATAGGACTTTTTGTCAATAGCTTTCATGGCTATATTTGGATTTATTCATTTAGAAATGTATTATGTTTATATACAGGCATTTTTTTAATGTACACAGTGAATACAGTGGCCCAAACACGCCTAGTAACATTGGCAACATGGCCGCCATCACGGCGAATGTTTAGTTGTATTCCGGCGCTTTCCGACAAATTCACATCATATTATAATGCAAGTGCGAGATTCACCAGTGAATCGCAATGCGGGGGAGGCCATTGAATTGTGTTTCGATGCATCAAATCGAATAGGGATCGATGTAGCGAACATATTGAAGTGATGCGTCGACATTCGACGACGTCTGCCGGTGGCGAATCCTCGGGACTTGCGACTATTATGTGCGATCACGTGACCCAGAAATTTCCAACGCGAATACAATTTGCGAATCGGGAAATTCTCGGGAGCGGCTTTAGCGACGTACGTGTACCTATTAATTATGACGATTCAAATAATAAACGATACAGTTAATGCCCTCATAATATATGTAAATGCAGTGAAAATAAATAACATTAAATAAGAATACGACGAATAGGCGAAACCTTGAAATATATATAGTCTACTAAGCGTTATCTGTGTGAAACTACAGACGTGTTTCGATACATCAGTGTTATAGGTAATTCGAGTCGTAATTTGGCGCGAAAAAGTAACGCATCGGACTCTTATCAAAATATTTTCACAATACGCTGCCAAAGGAAATTGCTTTTTAATAAAATAGTGATGTTTCATTGAAACGCGCGGCATTTGTTTGTTCGCGCGATTGTGTATTTATGAATTTCGTTTGCTTTTATTAAATCGTTAATTGAATGAATTTGTGACCGGTTAATTTTATTTACGCCGAAGCCATGCCATGGTCAGCGGCAGCCGACCATTTTTTCACATCGCTGTATTTACATTAATAATAAAACAAATGCACAATGTCACGCAGATTGTCCGACGCAATCAAATTTAACTATCGTCAGCGAAAATGTTTCATCGCACATTGCTGAAACAAAACATATTAAAAAAGAAAATATAGATCGTTACGCGAGTGACGGAACATGTGAATAGAATCTCGATAGAAATTAAGCACATTTAATATACGTCCGAGTGCTTGGCACATAATCGAACATGTCAAAGAAACGCTCGGTTGCCGTGATTTCTTTCAATTTGCTGTGCAGTAGGTACGACCCAGTTTGCGGGAGAATCGATCACTCGCAGTTGCATACTGCACGCGATTATACGATAAATCGATTTTATCGTTACCTTTGTTTCGTTCGTGTAGAGTTCTTTACGCGAATAGATAATTGTTTCTTGGCGGCAAGATCGTAACTGGTTTCAGAGTTTGGGCGGGAAACGTATTTATTATTCGAATGTCGAATTGGTTTGTAATCTTTGGAAATATCGTTGTGTTTGGAAAGCCATTAAATGTCGCATTATTATTAGTATGTATGTGTGTATAGAAATAAATTATACACCAAATAGTCTTACGTATGCAGAGTAAAAAATGAAGGGAGACATATTCTTGTATCTTTAGCTCTTGTATTTTAAGACGTTTTAAAATGTTTTAAAATAAATAAATACTATTTTAGACATTTCTTACTTTTACGTTTACATCGGACTATTTCTCAGTCACGAGATTGTATTTAATTTTATTCTTTGTATAATCAAATAATAATGTTTTTGATTAAACAATAAATAACAATAACACAATATGAAATATCATTAAACCGTCATGAATACGCAAGTGTAATAAAATATACGGACGCTTGGCGTTGCTGTAATAAAAATGTCGAAGCAAATTTGACTTGTACAAAAGATGCTCAAGAAATCTCATTAAAATACGAATAAATAAATAAAGAGAGATGACGCCGTTGAAGCGAAGTATCCATTTGTTCCAATCAAAGTCTTTAATGCTTAACGTTATGGGTTTTAAATCACGTGAATTAACGGAAATTATTTAGGAAAGGTCATTTGGGTTGTTTATTTATTGTACGGGTGTTTGCGGAAAATTATTAAAATTGTTGGCCATTAGGGGACGAGTACCTTTTAATATTCATATTAGCTGTTAAGAAAAATCTCACCACTAGAACGTTCCAAAATATATTGAAATGAAAAGACTGGGTAAAATTTTGAAGCCAAATTTATTATTAAATTATGCTTTAATGAGGGACGGTGAAAAATATCCGCCGCGATTTGAATGTAATTAATTATTATGCCTAACTATTAAGTAGGTTACACCCTGTAACAATATTCCAGTCGAATTGGACGTTAATAGTTTTGTAATTACGCAGCCAATAACAATAGCCAATAAAGGGGCTAATTAGCCAGGCTTATTATTGCTCTAATTATTTTTGGTGCTATTTTAACGTATGTATGACAGTATTCTATCAGATTTTCATTTGAATTACCGATTGATTGGCACAGATTTGGGACTGGGCATGATTTTGATTAATCACCCCGTCCGTTTCGTTTCGCTTTACCTACATTTTTAAAGGAGACTGGGAGGAAAAAGGGCTGGCAGAGTTACTGTCAAGTACTGAATACTCTATGGGCAGGACGCTCCTCTATCTTATAGTAGAAATTTAAACATATTTTCGGTTTTCCACACTGTCGTGACCGTAGAGTTAATACGACGCGAGAAATATTAATTTTTCGCGTCTCAGAAGTAACGTTCGACATTTCACCTGTCCGCTTTGTCGTTTGCGCTCATTTTCGCTACGTCGAGCTAATGGCGTATTGAGTTTGCTTCGTTTAATTTGTGTCATTGATGCATTGGACCATTCGTACATGGCATGGATTGTATGTTGGATACGTGTTATAGACTTCCGCAAGCAACAGCCTTCCAAAAAAAAGGAGACACATATAAAGTGTAAGAGAAACACAGGAGCCAACTGAATGGAGGTTGGAAGAGCCCTTTTCCGATTGGCAGACGGGTCTACAAATGATAAAGAAACATTTTCTTGTATTATGTTCTTTAATTTTAAATTTGGTTCTTTCAATTCTATAACAAGATGCGAATAAGCAGGCAGCATATTATTATTAAGAGGTATGGTAAAAATATCACGATTTTAATCATTTCATTTGATTGGGGTTAATTTTATTAACAATTAGTCTATTGCATTTTATCACTACTACTTAGAGGCTAATAGTCGTTAATGCTTGCGAAATTGAAAAATTGTACCCTATAAGTGGCGTAGGCAAGCGTGCAATAGAAATTGACAAGGCATCGCTAACCGCCACAGAAGGCCTGCCTCGCATTGGTCACACTATTGTGCTTTGAATTTTTTTCTCTTATAACAATGGTTGCATTTATGCGTGAAATGAAAAACCACATTTACTTGTGTAATTATAAACTTTTATCATAAATATGAATAATCCAGCGCACTTGCAGTAGCAAGTGTAAATCTTGTAAATGTAATGGTGTAAGATTTTTTTTTTGTTTTTTGGTTGGACATAATCGTTTAGCTATCGAGATTCTTGCCGGTTCTTCTCGGTAGATGACTGCCTTCCGAACCGGTGGTAGTGTAAAAATTGACGATTCAAAAGTGTCTTTATAAAGACCTACTTGAATAAAGATATTTTGAGTTTGAGTTTAAGCGGAGATCCGTTTTGTAAGAAAGTCGTAACACACGCATTAAATGTGTTTCAGATACCCTTAACGAAGCTGGTTTATCTAGTGAACCCTTCGGTTTTAAAACATAATTAAATAGCGTATTAATGCCGCATACAAAACTCAATCAATGTGTACATAAACTTAGCATGCTAATAAACAGCTCAAATGCCATCAGAGCATCTTCACCGAGTACACGTGTCTATAACATTAATTGGATTCATTGCTGGTTTGCAATCATTAATCTGTAGCCTCGTATTCGCAACGCGTTCAAATGTAGCAATGTATAGTTTAATATTTTTGAGCGTTTGGTGTCGTCGCGCGTTGTGAATTACATAATGCGGCCTTGTAGACGTATACTGATTTCCACAACCTAACAATGAGGTTGAGGGTAAATAATCAATTTTGTCTGTAATTTTCGTGAGTAATTAGATATTAAAACAACTAGATAATTATTCACATATTTTAATAATGATTTATGTACTGATAACTATATATAAAATGTTCATAATAACTTTTATTTAAGAGAAAACAATGAGACAAGTTAATATAAAACCAGTAATTGTACGTTTTTCGTAATAAAACTATAAAAATATAAAGCGAGACATCAAAAGTGGTTACTCAATTGTAATGTGATTAATATTTGCCACGTTTAATTATTAATTGTATAAGGTCAAATTATGAATAAATAATATTGTTGTGCTCTGTAGTTTTCGTAAGATATTCAATGCTATTTCGCAATTGGCGCGGCCGCTTTGCAAATCTCTGTGCAAATCCGCCAAAATTAATAAATGTATATATTTCTCGCAATAATGTAGCGAAAACGAAACGGAAAAGTGAAAGTCAAGGCCCGAAAACAATAAACGTCATCCATAAAGTAGATTAATATCATTACTATTCGCACTTTGGCCAAGTTTTCCCTAAAGCCACATTTACATTGTCACCCCACTTTGGATAATGTGAGGGGTGGGGGAGGCTTCGAGGGAGTTATAATTCACTATATCCTCCTCCCCCCCACCCCCCCCCCCCCTCCCCCCTAAGCTTAATATTGGCAATAGGAAGTTTTTAGAGTTTTCGCATAATTTTCCGTGGATTGAGTTAAACCCAAGTGTTATTCTCACTTATGAGGCGGGGCTTTTCCAACTTGGCTCCGATCTATATACAAGTAATCGGTTAATGTATGTATAAATTGTAAAATATTCCAGTCTGTGCATATCGTTTAGAAGTTTCGTGCTACAGTCACTGGATTCGTACAGTTCTCAAGCATTGCCCTTGACTAGCACATGAAAGACCATCAATTCTCCATCGAAATGAAACCTGCCCCGGGCTGAATTACGGAGCCATGATTCATGGTAATTTGGAGTTGCGAATTGCGATCGTTTATATATCATCGGCGCCGTGGGACGTTATCGTTTTGCGATTTTGCATATTTTTGCGACGCAGCGAAACGGAACATGGCCACGTTTAACGTAAGCATTTTGTAATTGATATGTTGTTGTGCGTGTTCAATTCATTTTAATATGGTCCCGCATATGCAACTTTAAAAAAATAAAGCAACACAATAATACGACTAATGTTTGTACATTAATTAGCGTGTGTTATTAGATGAATCTCGCCACTTTTCACATCTGTCATAACTACATGATATTTGACAAGATTTATATGAAATGCGAATTGATCGTCTAATATTAACATAGTTGTGGGGCATTAGCCGTGGACAGATAATTATCGTGATGAATTCGCGGAGCTGTCAGATTACGTCAGATTACACAAACCGTTTAGGGTTCGTTACAACGCGATCTGTACAACTTTTAAGAGACGCAGTGATATTTTTTCTTTTTTTTTCTTCGTGTGTGTAGGTCTTGCTGAAAATGACTACTGTGGTGTTTTAATCTGAATGCTAGTGTACTGAGCGATGCTTAATTAACACTGCGCACCGTTTTAAAATATAATGATTGAAAAAATATATTGATCTTGTGATACATTCTGATACATTGATCTTTGTTTTTAATTTTGTGTTCATTCGTTAATAAATGTTTTTATTTTCTTTCAAATCTACCTACCATTGATAAACTAAGGTAGGGCAATAATGCTATGGGTATCTTTTTATTCAGTAAGGCACATAGAACCATTTTGAATCGTCAAGAATTCGAAAAAGCCGACAAGAAACTCGGCTTCGTGATTTTTTAAACATGCTAATGTCTGTGTGAAATGACGTTCCGCTGTTTGGCACCGAGATCTCAATTTCACTCGAACTTGATTCGTTCACTCGTTATTTTGAAGTCATAATTTTTGTCTCAGCGCCGTCATTTGCGGTAGGTCAAGATTCGGTCCGGTCGGGTGACCGCTGTCGGGTGCCCTGCCAATGTGGGCGGACGGTGCCACTGTTTGATTGATTTGACATTTATACGGTTGCGATACAGGTGATATGTATATACGTTTGTATTGATTGGTTATTGAAACACAACAAAAAACAAACATCACATAGAAAAACTGAAATTATTCATTAAATTATTATTATTATTATTATTCGACTCCTTTTTTAGTGTAAAGGGATATTTAAACTATAAAGCATTAGCAAAACAGTGATCCCGCTTAAAAATCTGATAGTTGGGTTTCGTGGGTGTGTTCTCAGACCGTTACATTTTGGAGCTCTACACATAAGGAGAAAGTAATTAACGTAAACGAATGACCGCTGATACTATTCTATGTGTTAAATACACTGATTTTCAGTTTATTTTCCCTATTAATTGGTTGAAATAAACACCCATTAGCTAACCAAATATTTATCGTCCACTGTTTAAAAAAAGCAACCGCAAGACACATCGCTCGGTCATTAGTGTACTAGAAATAAATGTGACCAACCTATGTTGAGCTACACTCGCCTGTGCACATTTGAAAAGTTTTTATAATGATATACTCTTCGAAAAGCATTTGGTTAGTTTATATGATCATAATACAACCATAGTTGCATAACTCTCACCGTGCCTCATTCATACAAAGTCTTCCACTAATACCCCAAGCACAATTGAATAATGTGATTTTATTACTGTCATATCGATGCAGGTGAAGGGGTCAAGGTATGTTGGTGGCTGTTATAATTAGACGCGTCACTTAACGGTCGGCGATTCGGTTTCCGAATACCGATGCGCGTCCGATGTGGAACAACGACGTGTCAATCGTCGCCAATGAAGGTCCCGCGTAAAAGGACCAGCCTTATAACTGTTTGAAATATGCAAATCAATTGTACCGAGCAGTTTAGAGGCGCGCAGTTCGAAATCAATGTGGCCACGAACGTGATGCAGCAGCGCTTCACTCAAAGTGCCTGCCCGTTTGCCCAATGTTACATAAAATAGGATACTGGCTATTGTAGGATTCTCTTAAATATAACGAACCGATTGACGTTTAAAATTGTGTTACATCTTGATTTCACAATTGCATTGTGAAAAGTATTTTCGTAATGAATCGTTCGAAGTTCGATATAGTCGTTGGCAGTCTTTTGTTATTCGAACCATTCGCAGTGGTATATTGTATTGATTTGCGAACCAAATATAAATAGCCTTAGTGCAACGCACTATGCATAGGTGTATCGATTTCTTACTCGATGTGTAACGCTAGAGAATTGAGGCTTCTTGTATTCACCGCTTCGCTCAAACT
This sequence comes from Leptophobia aripa, assembly GCA_951799465.1. Classification (NCBI taxonomy): domain Eukaryota; kingdom Metazoa; phylum Arthropoda; class Insecta; order Lepidoptera; family Pieridae; genus Leptophobia; species Leptophobia aripa. The sequence continues at coordinate 7,958,251 of OX637269.1, read as the reverse complement.
TTAAGGAGAAAGAGCTCAAGCTCAAAACTAAGACTCAACCTCGCACACTCACTCACACAGCAACACCATTGCACACACTAATACACACACACACACTTAAATGCTCGTTCTTTACATAATATACTGCACTTGTTCATAGGTATATATATATATATTTTTATTTGTTTTTTTCTGTTCGTATTTTTTTTGTTGTAATATTTTTTTCTGATCTTGGATTCTATTTTCGATTGTATGTTTTAACCTTATTTTTGCTTTGTTTTTATACTATTTTTATCGTGTAAACTTTTTGTGATAAACTGTATAGTTTTAAGAAATAAAATAAAATAAATAAGGAGAAACGTAAAAATTGCATAAGCCACATCCAAAACGCGACAACATTAAATGCAAAAATACGTTTGCTTTTACCTAATTTCATAACCAATATTGTGTTCGGCGGATTTAGATTTAGATATGGCGTGTAATATTTGTTACTAATGTTCAGCTTTCAAATTGTCAACAATACGCTCTAGACTTTTGTGTGTGTGCGTTACATTGTGATTTATTATTAGAACGTTATTTATGTTCGAAATTGTCTCGGATGCCCACAACTTTTAACATCTCACCAACTAATTATTTATGAAAAACACAAATTTCTCGTTTGTCCAACCCATACGTACGGACGTTTCGAACTTGCCAGTTGTCTATGGAATTTTTGTTTCACTGATAACACTGCTATCGTGGCATCTATGATAAATTACATTTGGATTACACAATTCAAACATGTACGGATGAAGATTACGTGTTTACTGTTGGTTGAGATAACGGCTGATGTTTTATGAAATTGTCTCAATCTATTCTTGGTTAAATCTCTTAAACTATATTTTGTCCCTCATGGCACAGGGTAATTGTTTAAAACAAAAAAAAATCATCGCATAAGTTTGTCACACATGTCACATTAATGTGTACGAGTATGCATGTGATGATAATTGAGTTTGCAAAACTGTCGTGTGACGAAATAAATGCCGCTTTTACAAAATGTTCAGGTAACCTTGGATTATATCTACGCTTTGTAATGTTAAATAGAAGATCTATGCAAATTCAGTTGAGTGCCCATGAAAATGTCGTAAAAACCTTGTACCACTTTGCAAGTAATGACAATATTCTTTGTTTTCAGGTAAGCACGAATTTACATGTGAGAGGTGTATTTTCTTATAGTTCATAGCCAATATTTGCAATAAATAAGCTAATGCCAAAATGTGACAGAAAGAGATGGTAAAGTTATAATTAAGATATAATTCTTCTAACTTCTAAATTGCGGTCTTGTATATTAAAATGAATCCTATATAGCACCTCATTAAAAATCATTAGTTTTACGATTACTTGTATATGAGGCATTAAATAGCGTCCGAAGTGAATAGATGTGTTGAAAAGTTTATTAATTAGTAAGAAGCTCAGGTTAGGATTGGTTTATAACCGAGGCAGGCAAGAAAGGCGAGTTAAAGTAGAAGATTAGATTGTATTTCAGTAGTATTTTTTCTATATAACAATGATTCATACCATTTCACAAGTCGACACTTTCGGCTAGAATTTGAAGAGTTCAATGTACATCGAACACATACGAAGCGGACGCGTTGCGTACGCGCATCGAATAATAATGCGTCGAATGATCGACGTCGACTACTGAGAAAGTTTGTGGCACAATGCATTTTGTTAACGTGTAATTTAAACAGACGTACCTATGTGAATAGAGATATTTTCGATTTGATTTATCACAGCAAATTTAAGGACGACTCGTTTTCCAGCTGTTTTATCGATATACGTTCAACTGCATATTAAATAACAATTACGCGGCTAGTTATCTGGAGTAAGTTGACACCGGCATTTGTGTCGACACCCGAAGGTTATTGATCGCGGTGACACACACATTTGGTAAATAATGTGAATGCGATTATCCACACCGGACCAATGTAAGCCCCGGGGCGATTCCACATTGACGCATCGCATCTCCCATTCAGAGCAGCCGATAATTAATAAATATTAAACTGTCACGTGTTCACGATCGTATGAAGGCTTTTTAGGCAGATACAGAATGTAAGAAATACAATGAGTGCTCCATAAAGTTGGTAGTCTAAATCACAACATTCGGAGCAAATTGAGGACTTTGTCACTCAAAGTCTTATATTAACTGTTTGATTATTTTGATGATGAGAAAGTTTGGGAATGAGGTGCTCCAGCTCGGCCTTGCTTCAAAAACAATCAAACATCACCGACAAAAAACCAACCCAGCCGGGTATCTTGTATGTTTTGGTGCTTACGAACACGCGTAGTTATTAAGATTTAAGGCGATTCAAAATGGTCCTGTGTACCCTACTGAATAAATAGATTTGACTTTGACACATTGGTAATCTGTTATATCGTTTTTGTTTGTATATCATGTCAGTCAACAGTGATACACGACCTCATCCATTCTGTCCATCACATGGCTGGCGCAAGTTTCCCATTGTAACGAAAGTACTTAGCCCACTTACGTACGAACTGCCAACGAAGTCGATGTCCATTGCTATAGTCTGGTTGGGCCAGCAAGGCCCAGAACGGTGATGTTTATTTATTTATTCTAATGTATGACGCGCCAAAAGTACTGTCGTGACGAGAGACGCTAATGAATAAGAAAATATTACAGATAAGCGATTACAATTTGTTACCTTGTTGCACAATGGGAAATAGTAGGTAGAAAACAATCGAAAATTTGAAAATCATCCTATGCAAAGTTGATTTTCAATTTTAAAAACGTAAAACAATAGAGAAGTCTCCATCATAGATGGCGGTTATGCTAATCGCAAATGGAATGCACACGTACCCGCATCCTGACTAAATTATCATACATCTGTTAAAATTATTATGAGAAAAGTATTTCAATTGCACCAAAAGATAGGATGTAACTTGACTGGACGGTAGTTGGTGATTTGTAGGGTTGCACCAACGAATTCTTAAAGCAATACGAGCTTTTTGATTAACGGTAACAATTACAGCGCGTTTCTCACGAAGCTTTGTAAACTTTACGAGGTAGCGAAAATGTTTATTAATTCTCGTATCCAAGTAGAAGAGAATCGAATAAATATTGTTATCTGAAACTCGAACCGAGACAATATGATCGCGTATAAAGCACCGCGTGTTGTCTTAAATTTTATACAATAATATGTGTAGGGTTTTCACTCAAAACTATATTTGTTATAAGACAAATACATACATTACATACGCGATTGTCGGTTTTTTTTTTTTTTGGCATGCACCAATGTTTTCAATTTAAACGATGCCAACATTTGTATAATAATCATAACACAATTGGCGTTTTGGTCGCAATAAAGCCTCGCATTTGCATTGATAACATCTGACATGCATTAAGCTACACTTTCCACGACACAAATAAACACGATTTATTGCGGCGACAAGCTTTTCCGCGCCTCTGACCGGAAATTTCTGTGACAGCCCTGGCCTTGAAGTGTCGCGCTTGTTGTCGGTGTGTGTGTGTGTGTGTGTGTGACAGAGTACATGTGTTGATGCAACGTGTGATATAACAATGCAATGTTATACCAATCGCTGAACGCTGTGTAACTTTATCACGGTGTGTGCATTTATCTGCGCTTTAATTCACTTTTAGTTTTTTATGACGGGCGTATATTACTTTTTAACTATTGTTAATCTTTATCGGTGAATTAGGTGAAGAAATTGGAGCCTGCGCAATTTGATATTACAAGGAACAAAAAGGTTTCTTCACAGTGTAGGTGCTAGGTAGCCTTATCAGAGCGCGTGTAGAGGTGTAATTTATATCAATTCGTTTGTTTGTGTGCGTTGTTTTCATTAGCATAGAGCAGCGAGCACGATTGTCTCCGTAGCCTCGGGTGTGCTCGGAGGAGTGTTGGGCGAAATTTCATTTGCAGCCGTAAATAAAGTGTGGTTTTTGGAATTAAGATGAAGCAATACGCCGGCTGATTTGTTCGCGGAAAGAGACCACTTTGTTTTCTCAAGATTGTTTTTCTTAAAGTCGAGTCGAGATGTTATGTGAGCTAATGTTGACGCGTGGGTTATCGATAAATGACGCTCGAGAAGTAAACGTGGTCCTTGTTGCAATTCGTATAGTTCTCGGAAGACGCTGACGTGAAGGAAGGAAATCTTTTTTTCTTTTCTATTTTTATATTTATAATTTACATATTATATCATATGTAATCATTGTTACAGAATGATTTAATTGTCGATTAGAATATGAATTTAAAAAAAAAACGAAATTATAAAATATTCGCGATGACGTCACGACAATTTAGATGATATTCTAAAGCCGTAATAAGTTTCGCCGCAAGAGCTCGGCCCATTCTTTTCCGGATAATCCGGGGGCCATTCGTTCCCGGGTCGACAAGGACAGCGATAAATCAATATGTAATATCCCCTCTCATTTCACGTTATCTCGACGATATATTACATACTCGTGGAAATTTTCAAAATTTGTTATCCACCTTGGAGACGAGACAGTTTAATCAGCGGCAGCGTGGAAACGTCGTAATCCAGGCGGAAACGGTTGGAATTTGTGATTCCACTCATTTTGTATATGTATATTTTCCTACATGGAAATATTGTTAAGTGCCGTACTGCCTACGTTAGCAGAAAAGCGTATCTGATGTTGATTAAATTTATACGCTAATGATATTGATATGTGTCTGGAGCCATGTGGCGGAGTTATCTGACCTGATTAGGGCCTTAACCGGGTCCTGCCTGGTACCGACAGCACTGTTCCAAATGGTGAAGAATGGTGGTGGGCTGTCATTATGCAGGCATCGGTACCAGGCCACTCTGTAAAGTGTTTACGATTAGTAAAAAGAAGATATTGATGCAGCCTATAGACTGTGTCGCTCATAAATACATACATAAAATATATATCTCGACGATACTTTATAAAGCACGTAACACTCAACTTTCAGACTGATACAATATTAGTTAAGCAGGTGCACTTCAAAAAGTCTAGACAAAGATTCTCGAACCTATTGGGATTCCCTGAAAACTGTACACATTTGGTCGCATTCAGCGGGTGCCGTGCATTGTCACCGAATGACGAATGCAAACGACACACTTGTGATTATCGAAAGCCCGCGCAATTAATCGTGTCGCGACGGCGTACATCAGTCGGGTGTATTTTTAAAATCCCGCGAAATGTCGATGATTGTGTCCGGACGATACGGATCGCGTTGCAATTCTGTTAATTACTCTACGTAAGTAGTTTGAATGTTTTTTTTTTAAATTAACACTTATTGGGTATTAAATGTGTGGAACACGATCTGTACTTGAATCTCTACTGTTCAGACGACGGGTGGACAATACCCACTAAAAACCACCTCGGGTGGTTCCTACAAAGCTTGTCTTGCGAGGCTTGTCTGTGAAGACTTGAGTAGAGCATGAGCTCACTTTTGATGTCAAAGAAGAATTCCATTGCGTTAAAATATACGTTTGTTATATTATTACCGTGTTCGCTACCTGTCTTATAAAAACATTATTTCAAATTGATTTATTTAGAATTTTACGCGCGCTTTGTGTTATTAACACCACACAAAGTGTTAGGCTTACAAATTATACAGTCGGCTCTATACTTAATACAATAAGCCGCGAGAGGGCAGCACAGTAAATTACCGGTAAATATCGGTTTAACCCTCCCCGTTATAAGGTATAAGGGTTTTAATGTAATGAAGAAAATTATTTCAGTCATGCAACATTGTGTGTCCTTTCGAAGTTTTTGTCGGGCTTTATTAACATGCCACAGTTGAGTAGTACTTAAATACTGATTTCTTTTTGTTTTAAAACATATAAATCACGTTTACAGTTGACAGAATTGCAGATATAGATTGCACACAGAACGTGCGTTTGGTTTACATATCACAGATAATGCGATAGTTTTTAAATGAAAATGATATGTAATTAATAACTATTAAATAGTTTTGAGACGAGCGAGGCGGACGTCACTGAGCACTCTGGCCAATTAAGCTGCGCTCGATACCTGGTATTATCACGGATGCGATCGATCCGAGACACGGTCGGATCGTCGAGGATACCAAATATTGACACATCTTATAGAGGCACCACACTGCCAATTAGTATATTTAAATTAATATCGATATCATTCCACCATTGTAAAAGTCGTGAAATGCTAAAATAATAGGAGATATTGATTTGATCATTAAAAACAATCAATATGGATTTGTAAATAAGATATTGTCTACCATTCCGTTACAATATATTACAATCCTAATTGTATACTTAATTATTGCCACACTCGTGGACAAAAGCTAGACGCTATTGCAAAGGCCACCTATAAATACAGCTTACATTTTATAGGCTTTATTGTGTAACGAGTCACTAATCGCACGTGATAAATAATATTTCTTTTATTTAATAAACTCTACACAAAGAGTTGTAATTTACATTTTAGCCGATCTGGAATATCTTCTAATAGAACTGGATTCGCGACGCTCAGATTTCTCACTCGAGTCGTTGTGCAGGAAATGTAAAAATATTGTCTCCTGTCTAATTTGCTACTGCTAAAGAAGTGCATATAAATGTATTAATATATTTAAATATATATACAATATTTCGCGTTGATCTTACGCGTTGCCAATTTGATCACAAAAGCCCTACCTTACGCGAATAAAAATGAAAAATTGCATCAGATGTCACCACGCGTGAGAAAATGTTATGAAACAATGACACTTTCCATTCCTCGTTCTAATTATGTCACTTTGGTGGTACAAGAAATGTTAAAATACGGTAAATCGTCGTCTTACTTGTGTAGTGTATGTCTACAATTCATTACATTTGCTGTCATCTTCATTTGTAAGAGATATGTAGCTTATGAATTAGTAAAGTGTACTGTGATTTTTGACTTCGACTGTAAATAAATATATAAAGGAATGTCTTTAGAAAGTAAACCCATCACCAGGCATACGAAAGGGACCGTTCAGTTTGGCGTCACGCTATTAAAAATGCTTTTATAATTATGACTTTATCATTGTAAAATTATTTAGTATCTACAGATCTTTTTTTGATCAACATTATAGATTATATTCCACAGAGTTGCAGTCGCACGTTGTTGCATAATGCATTGTTTTATTTGTAGGCTACAGAACGTTCCTCTTCAGATAAAATAGAAGTGTTTTAAAGGTGTATAATATTAGATATGTATAAGTTGTTTGCTCTAGGACATTACAATAATATAGAAGACTTTAGAATAACGACAAAGAGCATTGTCTCTGGATCTCTCAACAATAAGGTCTTATACCTACTGGCCATAGCTAAATAATATTTATCGGGATCAATTTGTTTGTAACGGAACGCAATGCACATCAATTTTGGCTTTCGGCTTAAGCTTTTTCAATATATGTTAAAGTTAAAGCTTATTCTTTTTTTGGTAGAATTTAATTTGCAGTTTTGAATTTTTCAGGTATTGGAAAAGTCATATAAAATCTTTCACGCTATGTGCTTATTCAAATTTATTCAATTCCACGACGTTCCACGTGGAAATGAAACGTCGGTGCGTTTCCGTGCGGAACAGCATCCCTCGAACGGAAGATGGGGGATCGCTGCGGGACGCCGGAGATGATTGCATGTTATTGATTGTGTATAGACCATTGGGCTAGGGATATTTTCGAACGGAGCTAGAGTGTGGTCTTTCCACGATGGAAAATATGTCTTTTTAATGGAATGGATAATTGAATAACTAGGACTAGAGGGCAGACTTAATACGTATATATAGTTTTTTTTCCACTCTTGTTTTTCATATCCGTCACAGTTTCCCTGTGAGTCGTGTTATCATATAAGGCAATGAATATCTATAGCTTATAGTTTTAGATTATTTTTGACAGTCACAAATGGTATTATACTTAGAATTACTACAATTATATTGTTTCATCGCTTAATTGGCCGCTAAAGTACCATTCAATTATGTAAAAATACTTTTCATTCTTTTGTATGCAGTTAACACGGTTACCATGGTGACTAGATAGCCAACTTTTAAGTACGTTTTAAATAAGGTCGCTGGAGTTTAAACAACTGTATGTATGCATTAAACAATTCGACACATTCTCAGGTCTGTAATTTCGTAGCGTGTGATAATATATATTTAGATCTTTTCCACATAGAATCGTATCAGCGGTTACTTGTATGGGTCGAAAAAAATTGTCATATCAAAATCTACGAGGCTTCCACAATAAACCGGTCTGAGAAGACGCCCACAACAAACTCAGCTGGTTAGCTATCAGTTTTTAAAGCGTGATCCGCGTTTGACAGAATGTCCTTATCACAGTATTTAGGGTGACTCATACCCAAGCTTTTTTATCGTTTAAATAGTACTTTACACTATAATAGGACTTGCTCAATAATGTTTGATTAAGATTTTGAATTTAATAAAACGCAAATTTGGAATATGATTACGGAGTTTATTATTATTATTTAAAGATTGTAATCATAGTTTAATTTATTTGGTGCCAGAAAGACCAACTAGAACAGTGACTGGAGTCTAGCTCTTATTAAGTGGCTGTTGGAGAGAAGTACACCTAGTGGATGTAATTTCCTGTGACGTCACTAACTCAAGTGAAGCATTTCAATTTAAATGTCGAGCAGCCTCCAGGTGAAATGAACACTATCAGATGTTGAATTCACGCTCGGAATGTTTCAATGCACGTCCTAACAATGTGATAACATTCAGGCATTTTTAAATTTTTGCCGACATGACAGAGGGCATTTCTTTCAAACGAATGTTAATACTTGCACGTGGTCCATAAAGTATTTTTGAAAAAGGGTTAAAATGTTTGTCATAACATCGCTAATCGAGTTTTAAAAATACCAACCGAATTGATGGCTTGTGTAGCTCAATTAAAAGTGAGAAACGCAGAGGAGGCTCTATACTCTCTTGTACAGTATTAGAGGTGTAATGTCGAACAATAATCTAATGATCCACATTTATGTTATTTAGTGTCACGAAGCTCAAATTGGCCACACGTTGGCGCGGTGCCAACGCGGAAAACAATATTAAATTCGCAAATCTTCACAGGCGATTCCCCGGCGGGTGGTGTACGCTATACCGACTGCCGGCTCCTCCTTTGAGGTGATTTTTCACTCGGAACGTACAACACGGCGCGAGAAATTCCACCAATGAACGTACTCTCGCACTCCACTCTCTCTCTCTCTCGCGGGACGCGGCTCTTGCAAATTACCCCTCGAATGCAGAAAGAGTTGCGCCGTGTTTATCTAATTCGACGGTATTTTATTACGTTCGCCAGCTTCGCGCAGAAACAGTCGGTGGGGAATGGCGACGTACCGTTAAATGGGATTAGTTTTTAATCGTATTAAACCCACTGCGGTTGAAAATTATTCTGGCAGTGAATGTTATCATTTAGCAGAAGAGTTTTTGCCCACCACCAACATCCATTGGGAATCACCTGCACTCTGAAGAATTTGAGAAATTGACTTCGGGTAATCAAGAGAAAATATAAGTGTAGAAGTGGGACGACATTATTTCTTCACATCATATGAGCCTTCAACTGGTTTCCCCTTGTTCTTTAAAATAAAACTTTGAACTCTTATATACATACACTCCACTCCATCATGATAAATTAAAGCCGATTTTATCTCTGATGTAAAAACTGTAGTAGATAAAACTCGGGGAGATTTTGGTAAATTATCCGGCAACACTGATCGCGGCGTAGGAGCCGGCACGATCCGGATGGCGAACGCGTCGGGCTAATAAGATCAACTGTAGGTACGCAGTCGTGAGTAAATCGCTTAAACGGATTTTCACGTAGTCAACGAAGTAAAGCAATTGGGACGGCTTAAAAATTTACGCCCCAATGTCAGATGTATCCGAAAACTCCAAATGTAAATAGCATAAACGTCAAATCGTAATTTATTTAAAAAAAAACTTATATAATGTTTAAAGGAATAGAATGCATAGTAGATTTTTTATCACGCTATGGTGTATAACTTCACAGTACATGCAATCCTCCATAAGTTGAAATGTAGAATAATCTCCCACAGTTGCAGTTGTATTAAAGTACTTATGAACTCCGCGCGACTTGATCCATATTCATCTGCACTGTCATTTGCTCTTTTGCACTTACCTTTATGGCCTTAATCTGCGACGGAACTAGACAAACTCGTCGAGCGTTTAACTAATTCCAACGATACTGAAACTACTTAATAAAGAAGTAATTAACCTCACAGCCGTCTGCGAGAGATGGATTTTGAACTTTAGCCGCGCATTCGCAGTTAGCTCTAAGTACTATTCAGACTTCGTTTAGGTTTTGCACCTTTTTCAATTTAACCGGGGACAGACAGGACGCTACGCGGTGGCCTTCTCCTTTTGCGACATGTTTTGAGCATTTTTGAATACACAAGCTACTTATTTATTTTCATTATCTGAAGAGTATTTAGGAGCATCATTTTGAAGTAACAACGTTACGTCTCGCTAATTTTGATAATTTCTCTCCTGGGCGGAATGTCCAGGCAATTACCAGATTCATGTTACTATACAATAAATTTTATTATTTAAATGTGTATTCAAGACTGCCTAGAACAAACTTCGCCTTCGAGGGCGTAAGGTTTTACATAATTTAATTGTCTTATTCTACTTGAAAGAATCAATTGTTGTTAACCGTATTTTACCATTTCCCTTAATTTTAATATTTACAGCCGAGCTTTTTTACACTTAAAAAACAGCCAGCATCATAATATATCCGATGATCATAGGCAGTAGATACGAGATACTTAGATATGTTTTTTATCATTATTTACGGGTTAATTATTTCTATGATAACAAATAAATCCAAGAACCAACCAATGGATACACTAAAAATGTCATATAGAATGATACATCTCAATCACCGATTTTTCTCTTGTAACAAACACTATGGAGATGACAGTAATAAATGGTGTCCTCGGCGTACGTCAGCCAGTAGGTGAAGTAGGTTTATAGTTGATATTAAGAAGGCAGCGTCGAAGTGCTAATTGTATGTAAGTGTGCCGTGTGTGCACAATGTGTTGGCGTATCGCTTCCATGACACTCCACTTAGGCCGCGAAGCCTTGAAGTGGGCGATGTGTGCACATGACGCGATTACGCATTTCACAACGACTCCATTGCTGGCTTTGCCCCATTAAAAGTAATAACGTTACCTGATAAAAATCTTTGAAAAAATATTACACGCCATTGGTACCCAGTCACACGACGGGTGCGTTGGCGGCCTTATAGTAAGGCCTAAAAGAATTACGATCTGCTTTTTTTATTAATCTCACTCATAGTATTCAAATGCCCCAGCCGTTTAGTTGTTTCAAACTGATTTAAATACATAATAGTTTTCCTGTATTAAAACTAATAATAATAGGGACAAACAGGGTATATACTGATTACAAGCTTATCGCGCGGAACGACCGTTTTAATTGCGAGTGGCGAAAATAAGCATATTTGCTTGTGAATAAGTTTTGCGTGATATTGTCATTAAGGCAGATACCGCCTAATTAACTAAACAATGCACTTAAAATTTAATTATTCGACTGTTTCGGGTCGACCCTGTTGGGATAACCTGTCGTTTTATTCACTACTTTACCTCGATGACCGCTGCGTGATAATTGAGTCAACATTACTGTATCGTGTATGATATATATTTTAAAAGTTAGCCTACTAACTACCTACTTTCACTGTAAAACTTCTACAGTATCATGGATGGCTTGCTTCCGCAGATGGAAGTTGACTCGGGGCTGTCATTTGGCGATTTATGTAAATTGTTAAACGGCTCTGCCTCCCTCGGACGTAGTGCACTTAAGCCATTAACATTTTAAAGCGTTATTTGTACTGAGCACACAATTACTTGGCCATTTAAACTGATTAGCCGCCGTTCAGTGGCTCGAATTTTCTAATTACGTCCCACTTTGGTTGTCTGTGTAGCTTTTGTTTTAAATAGTTCTCGCTCGTAGCGGATTTATAGCGGTTATGTAACAGAGAACTTGCTTACCTGCGTGTAAATAACTTAACTACAGCAGAGACAAATGCCTCTCTATATGTATTTATAATATATTTGGGTCAGTGGGACACGAGATGAGTTTTCTAAAAAAAATTAACGCGTGCGATTTGGACGTTTGTTGTGATTTCAACATGGCGATCAAATGACGCTTGTGAAGTTGATATTGTACTAAAAGCAATTGCCACGGTTATCGTAATGTGTAAAGATTCATTTGTATAGTGTAAATTATATTATAGCGAACTATGTTTATGGTGTGTTTTTAATAGCTTTACGACATGCACTGCTAAAGTTGTTAGCCTGACGCCTGGGGCGGAGGGCGTTAATACGTTAATTTTTCTCAAATGACGGGGTTGGAAATTTTGTTTTTACGCTATATGTCCTTTCCCCTAAATGGGCTTAAACGTTTACACGTTCTGGTAATCAAACTTTATAGTTTAACTAGAGTTAGCGTAGACGCTTACTAGAAAGTTGTATTGATGTATTTAAAGAAAGAGCTGCTCTGAATTATATGACTAAAAGAGAAGAAAGAAAAAATGAAAAAACTTTTAATTAATAAAGTTTGATACTCGTTTGCCAGCCCTAGTAGTAACAGGCTGCATATTTCAGTAGCACTTGTCGGGATTCACGCCGGTCGTCTCTTGCACAATGCATCTTGGAACGTGTGATTCAAATACTTACGCGCGAGAGTGACGGGCGAGCGACACGCCAACTAATAAATCTTTCATATGATATTCTGTGTACAACGGAGGCTCACAAGTGTTTTTAAGTTTGAGTCAAAAGGTGTCTAATTGACGGTGAAACTATTTCCAACCGAAACTGTACTGATCGAAATGATTAAATAAGATAGAAGTGTATAGCGATGCGCGCAACCAAGGTTGTTTTACAAGCGCAACATGTGTCGTCTACGATTTATTATTTAATATAAGGAAACTGAATTGGACCCCGCGGCCATGATAAAAGCCGGGACGCTGAAGCGTGACACGATTGTACGTAGACAAGGAATATGTGTAATATTTTTAGCGTTGAAATTACCCAGCGATCCCGCTACAACGAGTTTGCGTTCAAATACGAATGTAATTTAATGGGGATCCACCGTTGTTTGTCGACTGGATGCGAGATAAAATACAATAATGCGATATGAATATTGTAATAAATAAGGGACTGTAGGGTGTTGGCTGTTGGAATGTTGTATCAATGAGTGATTTTTAGGTAGTGTGAATTCGGTTTTCATTAGGTATACCTAATGATTGATTTCGTAAAGGTTTATTTATATACCAATATATGAAAAAACTTGCGTAAATCAAGCAAGGGACTGAAGAGCCCAATTTAATATAAGATATTAAAGTAAACACGAAAATGTAATAATTCCTTTTTAACGATATATTTATGTTTTGCAGAACGCAAGTTATTTGTCGGAATGCTCAACAAGAAGCTGTCTGAGAATGATGTCAGAGCGTTGTTCTCGGGGCACGGTGCTATAGAGGAGTGCACCGTGCTGAGGGACGCCCAGGGTCAAAGCAAAGGATGCGCGTTTGTCACGTTCGTCTCCAAACAAGCCGCGATTGCTGCTATTAAGGTAATAATTCTTCACTCTTGAAATTTAAAAGTAGTATCAGAGTCCCGTGGAAACACACACAAAAACCTGTGGTTTCCGGTATCCTACATTTTCCAGTCACACACATACGAACTTTTAGACACGTAGATCTTTTGTACACACACGGCTTGCAGGTTGATGATTAAGTTCAATTAGTGTTTTTAAAGACGTTCCTAATTTTCTTCTTCCATATAATTCCAGACGCTCCATCACAGCCAAACAATGGAGGGGTGTTCGGCACCGCTTGTTGTAAAATTTGCTGATACGCAAAAAGAAAAGGAACAGAAGAAACTGCAAGCAATGCAGGCGAGTCTCTGGGGCCTGACGCCCGTCACGCCGACTTACCAGTTGCCGTCGGAGGCTGCCTTGTCGCCGGCCACGCAGCTGCAGTTGCTGCAGCAGCTGCAGGCGGTTGGCCTGCAGCAGCAACTCCTGCAGGGTCAAGGCTCGACTCTTTTGCAAGGTAAGGTGGTTTAAATTGGGTGTTAATTTCATTTTTAATGATACTTAATATATTTAAAACAATCGTATGTCAACCATCAAAAGACTTCAAACATTAGGTAATGAATTAAAGTTTTGTAACTAATTAAAAAATTATGTTACAATTTCATAATTAAAAACGAGCGCCCATTTTCACTAAGTAGATAATTACGCATTCAGTTTGAGGAAGTTTCGCAATTATCCCCGTTTTAAATATCTACGCTTAACCCAATTTGAACGTCACTTTAATTTATCGAAAAAACGTTTACAAGCATATATGCATAGGTTAATCTGCAAATACACGTAGACCTAGTATTTTTGAAGTTTCTTATATTTTTCTATGTTAGTAGCAAATAGTTGATGCGCTTTTTATTTTTTATTTTGACCCCCAACGAAAACCTCCTTCCTGTCCTTTTTTTTGTTAATTTGCCTTTAACTTGGCTGTCTTAGGTGTTAACTACCAAGATATCGCTTTCAATGGCGCAGGCCTGAGCGGCGGAGCGGTGAGTGGGGTGGGGATCGGTGGCTCGGACCAGCTCGGTGGGCTGTTGGCCCCGGTCTCCGTGCAGAACTTGGCTGCGCTCGCGGCCATTACCCAGCCCCCGGTTGTGACGCAGGCGGCGCCATTGGCACCCGCTACGGCCCAACAGCCCACAGCGCCACAACTGTGTAAGTATATGCCGACCTATGTGCACAAAACAATACATAAGAATAGGCTTAGCACTGAAAACTATATAGGGTAATGGACGTACCGGTGGAGTTTTACAATTTCACTTACTACTGAATTAAAAGTTTGCAGCCTGTCAAAGTTTATGGGTACAAATTTGTTACTGAATTGTCGAAAAACGATTCAAATGTTCGGCTTAAAGTGTTTACAGTTTTGCTTAAAGGCAAACAGGGACTATAAAATAGTTAAAGTATCAATCTGGCAGGTTTAATTGACGCTTTCGCTTCGTCCCTTCCGTCTGCCGTACCCGGTACAATTACGCCTCCATAAATTTGCCCCTAATTGCCGAACCCGTCCAAATCTCTAATTGGAATGTAGCCACATAAGATATTCGTACTTGCAACGATCTCTTTTCGCCCGCAAACATTTCCTCTTTCAGATTGTGCGTCTTTAATACGTTGACAGATTAAAAAAAGAGGTTTAATAACGAAACTTTTTCACACTTCAGGTCTTCTCGGAAAGACTAACATCACAGGTAATCCAACGTTGGATTTCACATTTGTGTTATGGAATGACGATTTTATTCGATGCGAGTTTTGTTCATCGCGAAATGCGATAAATGAGATTGTTGTTGTGTTTACATTTCTAGAACTATTGGGATGTTTCCTATATATTAAAAAAAATCTTTGAAATATTAATATTGTCTATATTATACGTTTATAGTTTTACATTGCTAGCGCATTCATCATCAGCGCTAGCGTGAAAGTCGGAAAATGTCACAATATACTAATTTTTAAAAGTAAAAAGGTTGTATTTTAATTAATAACTAAATCACACTAGACATTATTTACTTTTCATAATATTAATATGGCGTATATTGCTAGGAATTCAAAAACATTTAACTTCGCCAAAATCTCATTTATCGTATATTCTGTGGCTGGCTTGTAATGTTTTCTGTGCATTTTATCTTTTCCGTCTACGCGGGCTGTGTAAATGATATTTTAATCTTGACTCGATAATTGCCTAAATCATTAAAACGTAAGCTGTAACAGGTCCAGCTAGATGCTTTCTGATATAATTCTAATAGCTGTTTTTTTGTTTTTAGAAATTAAGCTAATACGATTGTTTAGTTCATAGTCATAGTATAATATAACTCATTATTTGGTTTGTCAATGACATTGAAAGGAACATTAATAACGACATAATATTAAAGGAATAATAATATATTATAGTAAGAGAATATCCCACGGTACTTTTAAAATCTAATAAAGACCTGTTTATGGTGCTTGGGACGAACTTAAAAAATATTACAAGTGATTCATTGGTTTGTTCGATAAGTTTATGATAAATAATTCTTAATTGTGTATTGTTATTTGTTCCATTGTTATACTAACCACAAGTTGTGTCGTTGTCAACTGTTTAACGCTATCGGCTTATAACAATATCAAATAACCTATGAATTAACCTTACTTATTGGTAAACTTTTCGTTTCATAACCGTTTGAGTAATTAATACAAATAATGTGCATGATTATTAGTAACTGAGTTTAAATTAGGATTAGAAGTTTTCATTTTTCTAACTAAAATAACCTTTACACCGATGTACAATAGTTTAAAATACAAAAATGTACCTACAATATGACGTTTAGTGCATAGGACTTTCTGTCTCAGCTTTGACATCACTTCATATCCAATAATATTTTAAGGAGTTTTATTTAAAATTTCAGGGTCCACAGCGGAGCCTTTGAGTTCTGCGTACGCGGCACAGTTCGGCACATTCGCCGCGGCGCCCTTGGGCTCAGTGCTGGGTTCTGCCGCAGCCGCCGCTGCCGGGAAGCAGGTCGAAGGTGAGAGAAGCTCGATATTTAAAACGGCTAGCCGATATTAAAAAGGACATAGTATTCAAGTCTGTTCTTTAATTGCAGGCCCGGAGGGAGGCAACCTGTTCATATACCACCTACCGCAGGAGTTCACGGACACTGACCTGGCGTCCACATTCCTGCCCTTCGGCCACGTGATATCCGCCAAAGTGTTCATAGACAAACAGACGAACCTCTCGAAGTGTTTCGGCTTCGTCTCGTACGACAACGCGGCGTCCGCGCAGGCCGCGATACAGGCCATGAACGGATTCCAAATCGGTACGAAGAGACTCAAAGTTCAATTGAAACGTTCGAAAGAGCTGTCGAGACCGTACTAGGAGAGCGGTGGTGGCGAGTGACTGGTGAACGAAATGGTTGTTTGACATTTGTTGTGATGTACCCGGTGCACTCTAACGGCTAGTTGTAAGCGAACGAGTCCATGTGCACAGTTGTTAACTAATAAGTGTAAGTTTAAGGTTTGTGTCGATGCTGAGCGCTAACAGGGAATCAATACTAAGCGAGATTGTGCAATATTCTAATCGTTTTAAACCAAAGAAAAAACGATTTGTTCATGTAGTCGAGTGTCTAACAACGCAATCAACTATTAAAAGTAAATTTTTAACACTCTTTTTATATTCGGGAAGTTCGATTCTTTTCTGCTTCACATTTGTTTTTTCACTTACTATGAAATACAAAATGACGCTTAGTATTTTTTGATGTTAACCTTGGCCAAAAGATTTATCGTTTCCAAAGTATTCCCAAATTCATTTATAGCTATCGTGTTATTTTATTATTAAATTTTAAGTCATATTATATTTAGTTGCGTTCCAAAACCAATAAGCGAAGACGCCAAAGAGGTGAGACAACTTTTTTTTTATCAACGAGTGTCATATTATTAGTGTCAAGTTAGTTTTTGCCCAAACCAACAACCGTTTAGGTACTTAGGCCGATGTGTGGCAATTTTGACCGTCTGTTTTGTCTTACCAGCCTACATTTAAAATCGGCCTCTTTAACGTTTGGGCATAGACTAATCATAGCCAGTATTTACTCTTTGTTACTACATATGAGAACTGTGTTACTTTCAAAATATATTACCTGTATTTGTTACCAACAGATGTGGCCATGTTTTTTGATGAATACTACTTTTTTTTTGTTTTACAATAAGCGTTTAGGTTAATAAGATGATCTCAAAGTGATCAATGTATTTATTGTTTACCTTGTTGTCTGTCATAGTGTACTTAACATGTGTTTTTTTTTAACAAGGCTTCGATTGTAGAACTGTGAACGGCTCGTATTCCGAGATGTATGTATATCGAACTGAGTCTAGTTTAAAATTACGTCGAACGATTGTTTTTAATAAGCTTGGCGTTGAGGGAATACGGGTAATTAGATTTCTGTTCAGGACTTCTAGAAGGTTTAACATTTTTTAACAAATAAACACACCTCGGAACATCGAATGCTGATATAGTCAAAAATGTCTTAGTGTTTAAGTATTTAATATATTACTACTATGTTTGTGTAAGTTTCACATTAATTCTTTCAACTTCTATTTGTTTATAAAAGGCCACTTAGCACATATGCTCAATTCTGCTTTTACTATGTTTAGTATTTAAAAGAAAAACTTGTATATATAAGGCACATACGTGAAACTTTACACTTTATTCGATTAGATGTTTCTTGTTACAATTAAGTATTTAGTAACATTTTCTTTGAGAGTTGTTTAAAGAGAAAATAAAAAAATATTTTTTAAATTTGTGCCAATGGTATACACACACACTATACTACAGTTGTAGTTTTATGAATACTTAATTTGTCATTAAAAATAACCTGATTAAAAAAAGCGATAAAATCTATCCGTTGCATGATTGTTTAAATTTCAAAAAATGGACATAACTAATACGAGTCTGTGACATAAATTTTGAAGAAAATCATGTTATTTACAATTGATTGTGGCGTTTTCGACACTTATTATATTATTAGCAAAAATATATGGGTTTATTTGTAGCGTTAAGTTACGGCCGCACTTGGGTGACTCATAGCGTTGACAAATTGGTTTTTAACCAGAACAACGACCGCCTTTGAGGGATAGAGGTTCTGCCTAAATGGGGCCGTAGCCGTTGTTAATTTTAGTCTGGCCTCGGTGTCTCAACAAAGACAATACCAACATTTAGACTGAATAAGTTTCCCTTTCTTAGTTTATATCAAATATATAATCAAAACTAAAATGTGAATACCCTTCACAAATTTTACGTTAATTTCATTTAATTTATTTAAACGGGTTGTTTGGTGCAAAAGGAGTTCTTGGATAGTTTTTGGTGAAATTTTTCGAAAGTATTTTATGAATTAAACATAATTACTTAAGTTCGATATTCACCGGCTTTTCACGCGTTGTTTTCTCCAAAATTGATTTATATTAAAATTAAAGTAATAGTAAGATGCGTACGGCCCGTTAAAAATTCGGTGAACTTGAAGCTAGATAATGAAATGTAAAAAATTTAACTTAATTATAGCTAGGTGTCTCTGGTGAGAATCCATTGTTGTTGTACTTTGTAAAAGCGATAAAAAACCGTTAGATTTGTACAGAAAACTATGGTTAGATTTTTCAAGCACGACAGCCGATTTTGGTTGTAAATTTTTGACGTAAAAACGGTGTCCATTATGTTTCTGATGTCATATTTATATAGAATATTGTATAATTCACAGAAAGTTCATTTCGCCAATTAAAATTAATTTTTAATATGTCTGGTGAAAAATGTAAAACACGGAATGAATTGTATAACTTTGGTTTCATAAAAATATTAAAATTACCATACATACCATATTTTGGTATACGTTTAACTTTTTTTTTGTCAAAAATATCTAATATGAAGTCTGTTTATAAGTTATTGACATCACTCCACACTTATCCTTACGAAATGTTAAGAATTGTCGATTACTAAGCGTACAAAGAAGCTACTTTATTTGAATATGTTTTCAAATGTCAACATGAAAAATACAATATGGCGTCACGGTCACAGAGTGTCAATTGTCATATCGCAAGCCGAAGTAGATATATTTTATCCTCATTCTGCGGCACTTATATCCTATGTACAATCGATGTAAAAAAGAACTGTTTTATACAACACCCGTTTTGTTGGTATAAATGTAAATAAATGTCAAGTTAAATATGTTGTTTTACTGCGAATTATACGAGACTCACACATACATAATCCACCTTCCTTGAAGTCAAAATTCAAAATTATTTATTGAAACGGATTCTTGCAAATTTCTTTTTGTACATTATAATGAAGTGTATTTGAAACTTCTGTCGAACCTCACACTTCCGGAACCCTTTTGTTGTGGCCGATCAGGTAGTTAATCGGAGCGGCGAGGCCTGCACAATGTCAGTGTGATACAGAGTGCGATAACCAAGCCGTCCGTAACTGTTCTGGCTTGTAAGACCGGTGATCGTTGACGCCACGGAGTTGCCGAACGAACGTATATGCGCTGGTCTCGTTCGGCCCACGCACCCCTGTTAGTACGTAAGGTGTAGAAGGGCGATGCCGTAGTCTTGGGTCTTCTTCGGAGGAGTGAAAGGCTTCTTTGTTCGTACTGCTCCGCCTAGTTGTTGATCCGTTGAGGTCGCGCCGTGTGAGAGAGTGTCGCTTTTTTTTTTTTTTTTTTGGAGTGGGATCTCGCTGTTGGCCGTGAGGTCTTTACAGCTCAGCTCGGGCTGGTTGGCGAGCGGGAGCTCGGCCGAGACTTAAAACTAAATAAAATGCCTTGACTAGCACAAGGGCGTCTCCTGTGAGACTCGAACCTCGGCTTAGGCCGTCAGGGCTGGGGACTGACCTGAAGGGCCTTATCAGGAACTCACAAAGTGTGAGCGAAGCTGAACAGGGACTCCGCCTTCGCCGGCGAAGGCGGTTTTTAAAACCTACATTTCTAATTGGAATTAGCCGCGCGGGCGGCGCAAATCTGTATCTAGCTAATGTGATGTGATCATCCGGATCGGTTTAAGGCGTGGCGTACCTGTGTAAATATGTCGCGACTAGGCCTTACGATGGCCTAGCAAACTTCCGGACTGCACTAAGGAGTCCGGCGTTTTCTATAATTACTCCCAACTTAGCGTCAACACTGTCAGCCGCACTGTACGAGTGTTTAAACGCTAGCAGGGCGTCGATGTCTACAGCGTCTATGACACTGAGGGCTAGGTGCACCGCACTGCGGACTTCGCTGGCGTGAGCCGTAAGCGTCGTCGCAGTGGCGGGGGGAAGGGGCATCTGAGGGCCGGGTTTCCTTATTGGGATATCCATAAGGGAAGGAATAGGTTTTATGGGCTCCGCCGGCAATGGCGGGTTAGTGGGAGGCACTTCCGCCGAATTTTGTGGAGCTTTCCACGGGTTGATAGTGGGAGGGGGGGCTGGGACGTAAGTTTCCTTGGGGGGCGCGGGAGGACGCTTCTCTGCACCGGACCTTGGCATGCGCTTGCTTCCCTTTCCGCTCGCCTTGGGGGCCCTAGGGCAGCCGCGATAACTCGCGGGGTAGCTCTGTTGCCCGCAAAGCACGCAGGAAGGCGGCTCGGCGCATGGCAGTGTCCGTGTGCAGTCGGCGGTCCCGTGATCGCCTAGGCACTTAACGCAACGCGCACGCGCAAAACAATTGCGCGCCGCGTGCCCGTACAACTGACAGCGGTGACACTGTCTGGTGTATGAGTGCTTGATAGGTGTTTCCACCTTAAGCCCAGAGAGTTTACAACACTCACTGAGGTTGAAGATCTTTTTGCCGCGCGCTTAAAGCTCTAGGACGACAAGAACCATGTCGTATTCCTGCTTAGAGCTGCGGTGTAACATACGGAATACCTCTTTCACGGGGTATCCCTGATTTATTAAATCCGATTGAACGGTAGAAGAGTCGATCTCCTTGGGGATGCCTCGGATCACGACTCTAAAGACTCGTTCCTCGGGAAGAGGGAACGTGTGGCCTCCTATGCCTTCTGAGCGAAGGTAGGAGGTTAGAAAACGGTGGTGGGCGGGGTCGTACACTTGCACGCAGATGTTGTCGCGCAGTGTTTTCGCCTTGTATGTAATGGACTTTTTGTCCATCAAGGCGGACAGAGAGGGCCAAATACTTTTGTCCCTGACGTAAACTGGGGGAGGGGCTTTAGTGCGATCTTGTTTCGCGGGCTTGGGATAAGGGGCGGGAGATGGCGCGGTGTTTGAACCCGCAGCCTGCTGGGAAGCTGGGTGCGTGTTCCGTTTAGGAGGAGGTTCGAGAGGGGTGTTGGGAGCACGCCTCTTTTTGTTTTTTCGGTTTTGTACGGTCTTGAAACCGTCGGAATCGGAGTCAGTGTCTGAATTAGACGCTGCGGACTGGCATGACATGGCGACTGAGCGCCCGGCCTCTGATTGGTCGTCGTCACTATCGAGCATTCTTTTGCTTTTTCGCGATTCCCTGTCGCAGGGAATTTCGGGGATCAAAGAGCACGGGGCCTGCGCGGAGGCCGCAGAGGGTTCGGTTATTTGGGTCTTCGCGGGGACCAACAATTCAGGATTATTGCGCGAGGCCTGCGCGGGGGCCGGGGGGAGGGAGTTGCGCGCGAGGAGTGCTTGCGCATTCCGGGTCCGACAGCCGTCCAGTGCGGTTGTGTTGCGCAGTTGCTCCCGCCATTGACTTGTCGAGTGGCGTGTTCAATTGTTCAGTGCTTAAGCGCTGGGTGGTTATCCACTCAGAATTTTTTATTCTAGCCCGACGCAAGCTGCACCGAGGTCTCCCCGTCTGCTAGGTCCCTGGCGTTCGAGCGGCATCCGAGCAGCAGTGAAGGACTGCAGTATATGATTAACGCGGGTTTACCTGCGGTCGATCTTCCAACCACCTAACGGTGCCAAACGGTTGGAATCGATTAACGCTTAGGCGGGAGTGCTGTTCGAGGGCAGCACCCGTGCCTTTTTCAAGGCGCATTAACCTCGCCTGCTTCCATCAAGTCCCTGTGTGTGGGCGGAGCCTCTCAGTAGGCATTGCCACGGGGCGTAGGTACTCCAACTGCGCTCTAGCCACCGTCTGCACACACAGGGTCCACTGTTGGACGGGTCCCAGTCGCACATCCGTGGGGGTTCAGCCATCACGACCCCCCCACGGGCTGGTTAGGTCAGCGACACAAAAAGTCTCGTCCGCTATCACCAGCGAAGACTTTACACCTAGGGAATACATAGCTTAGGTACTCACACGTAGGTTTAGGTACACACTGCCAAGCTGCGGGCCTTAAGCTTCGCAGATGGCGGACACCGAACGCCCTCCCGACTACGACTATGCAGCGGAAGACGACAGTGAGGTAGAAGACCTCAACGCCGAGCTCGCGCGGCACTACAGGCGGTTCTACGTCTTCGTGCAGCGACGACACCCGGCGACTGTCCGCCTTTGGAACAGCCGGTCTCCCCTGGGATCACGGTCGCCGTCTCCCCCGCGTTCCCCGACCCCAGAGCCAGAGCCAGAACCTATGCAGCTCGGACCTGCATACGCTTCCGCGCAAGCACTCCTCGCGCGCGACTCCCTCCCCCCGGCCCCCGCGCAGGCCTCGCGCAATAGTCAATTGGAATTGTTGGTCCCCGCGAAGACCCAAATAACCGAACCCTCTGCGGCCTCCGCGCAGGCCCCGTGCCCTTCGATCCCCGAAATTCCCTCCGACAGGGAATCGCGAAAAAGCAAAAGAATGCTCGATAGTGACGACGACCAATCAGAGGCCGGGCGCTCAGTCGCCATGTCATGTCAGTCCGCAGCGTCTAATTCAGACACTGACTCCGATTCCGACGGTTTCAAGACCGTACAAAACCGAAAAAACAAAAAGAGGCGTGCTCCCAACACCCCTCTCGACCCTCCTCCTAAACGGAACACGCACCCAGCTTCCCAGCAGGCTGCGGGTTCGAAAACCGCGCCATCTCCCGCCCCTTATCCCAAGCCCGCGAAACAAGATCGCACTAAAGCCCCTCCCCCTGTTTACGTCAGGGACAAAAGTATTTGGCCCTCTCTGTCCGCCTTGATGGACAAAAAGTCCATCACATACAAGGCGAAAACACTGCGCGACAACATCTGCGTGCAAGTGTACGACCCCGCCCACCACCGTTTTTTAACCTCGTACCTTCGCTCAGAAGGCATAGGAGGCCACACGTTCCCTCTTCCCGAGGAACGAGTCCTTAGAGTCGTGATCCGAGGCATTCCCAAGGAGATCGACTCTTCTACCGTTCAATCGGATCTAATAAATCAGGGATACCCCGTGAAGGAGGTATTCCGCATGTTACACCGCAGCTCTAAGCAGGAATACGACATGGTTCTTGTCGTCCTAGAGCTTTCAGCGCGCGGCAAAAAGATTTTCAACTTCAGTGAGTGTTGTAAACTCTCTGGGCTTAAGGTGGAAACACCTATCAAGCACTCATACACCAGACAGTGTCACCGCTGTCAGTTGTACGGGCACGCGGCGCGCAATTGTTTTGCGCGTGCGCGTTGCGTTAAGTGCCTAGGCGATCACGGGACCGCCGACTGCACACGGACACTGCCATGCGCCGAGCCGCCTTCCTGCGTGCTTTGCGGGCAACAGAGCTACCCCGCGAGTTATCGCGGCTGCCCTAGGGCCCCCAAGGCGAGCGGAAAGGGAAGCAAGCGCATGCCAAGGTCCGGTGCAGAGAAGCGTCCTCCCGCGCCCCCCAAGGAAACTTACGTCCCAGCCCCCCCTCCCACTATCAACCCGTGGAAAGCTCCACAAAATTCGGCGGAAGTGCCTCCCACTAACCCGCCATTGCCGGCGGAGCCCATAAAACCTATTCCTTCCCTTATGGATATCCCAATAAGGAAACCCGGCCCTCAGATGCCCCTTCCCCCCGCCACTGCGACGACGCTTACGGCTCACGCCAGCGAAGTCCGCAGTGCGGTGCACCTAGCCCTCAGTGTCATAGACGCTGTAGACATCGACGCCCTGCTAGCGTTTAAACACTCGTACAGTGCGGCTGACAGTGTTGACGCTAAGTTGGGAGTAATTATAGAAAACGCCGGACTCCTTAGTGCAGTCCGGAAGTTTGCTAGGCCATCGTAAGGCCTAGTCGCGACATATTTACACAGGTACGCCACGCCTTAAACCGATCCGGATGATCACATCACATTAGCTAGATACAGATTTGCGCCGCCCGCGCGGCTAATTCCAATTAGAAATGTAGGTTTTAAAAACCGCCTTCGCCGGCGAAGGCGGAGTCCCTGTTCAGCTTCGCTCACACTTTGTGAGTTCCCGATAAGGCCCTTCAGGTCAGTCCCCAGCCCTGACGGCCCAAGCCGAGGTTCGAGTCTCACAGGAGACGCCCTTGTGCTAGTCAAGGCATTTTATTTAGTTTTAAGTCTCGGCCGAGCTCCCGCTCGCCAACCAGCCCGAGCTGAGCTGTAAAGGCCTCACGGCCAACAGCGAGATCCCACTCCAAAAAAAAAAAAAAAAGAGTGCTTGCGCGGAAGCGTATGCAGGTCCGAGCTGCATAGGTTCTGGCTCTGGCTCTGGGGTCGGGGAACGCGGGGGAGACGGCGACCGTGATCCCAGGGGAGACCGGCTGTTCCAAAGGCGGACAGTCGCCGGGTGTCGTCGCTGCACGAAGACGTAGAACCGCCTGTAGTGCCGCGCGAGCTCGGCGTTGAGGTCTTCTACCTCACTGTCGTCTTCCGCTGCATAGTCGTAGTCGGGAGGGCGTTCGGTGTCCGCCATCTGCGAAGCTTAAGGCCCGCAGCTTGGCAATGTGTACCTAAACCTACGTGTGAGTACCTAAGCTATGTATTCCCTAGGTGTAAAGTCTTCGCTGGTGATAGCGGACGAGACTTTTTGTGTCGCTGACCTAACCAGCCCGTGGGGGGGTCGTGATGGCTGAACCCCCACGGATGTGCGACTGGGACCCGTCCAACAGTGGACCCTGTGTGTGCAGACGGTGGCTAGAGCGCAGTTGGAGTACCTACGCCCCGTGGCAATGCCTACTGAGAGGCTCCGCCCACACACAGGGACTTGATGGAAGCAGGCGAGGTTAACGCGCCTTGAAAAAGGCACGGGTGCTGCCCTCGAACAACACTCCCGCCTAAGCGTTAATCGATTCCAACCGTTTGGCACCGTTAGGTGGTTGGAAGATCGACCGCAGGTAAACCCGCGTTAATCATAAACTTCACTGCTGCTCGGATGCCGCTCGAACGCCAGGGACCTGGCAGACGGGGAGACCTCGGTGCAGCTTGCGTCGGGCTAGAATAAAAAATTCTGAGTGGATAACCACCCAGCGCTTAAGCACTGAACAATTGAACACGCCACTCGACAAGTCAAATGGCGGGAGCAACTGCGCAACACAACCGCACTGGACGGCTGTCGGACCCGGAATGTGAGAGAGTGTCGCATAGATCTCGGGGAGCTTAGGTACCTCGATCATTATACCGCGACGAGAGCTCCTATATCGTTACGGAGCGCTCCCCGCTACACCCCCACCGAGGTTCATTTGTGGGCGGGGCTTTCGTCGTATCGGAGCCCTTGCATGTTACACCCCACCGAGAGCTATGCGACCGTTAAAGTTTACCTCTAGGCGACGTCATCGATTCTGAGTCATAATAATCTTTAGCGTATATGGGTGCGTCGGAGTAGACTTTTTCGGTTGGAGGAAAGCACAGGCATATAATAGGTATAGAGTGAAATAAAACGCATCGTATGTTTGCATGACTCTTATTAATATTAATCTAATCGTCCTTCTCCGCCTTCGGCTTGACCTTGACCAGGCCGTTCTCGTCGGCCAACGGCAGGATCTCGCAGATGAGAGGCGACTCCACGCCCAGGATGTAGTTGCAAGTCCTGGGCTCCAGGAGGTAAAGCGACACCTGGGCGGGGCTGGACGAGTTCTCCAAGCACTTCAGCTTCACCTCCGTCTGCCGGGGCTTGCCCGTCTTGTCACAAATGTCGCCGTTGGAGTAGAAGTGGGACACCGACGTGCGCATTTCTGGAACAGCGAAGCTCGTCTGAGAACCCTTCGCGTCACGTGACCTCGGCTCAGAGGAGGACTCGGGAGAGGACTCACCGACGGCCTTGGGCGCTTTGGCCGGGTTCTCCTTGATCCACTGCAGATGCGCGCCTTCGTCGAACTGCCCCAGGGCCAGGGACGTGCGTTCGCCGGCTCGGTCCACATGGAACTGCACCACGTGGCGGCCGAAGCAGAACTCGTACTTCCACCAGCCCGTGCCCTGAAACCGGCTCATGTTCACTGTGCACACTCGGAAGCCCCAAGCCCCGAACGAGCCCTCACCCCGTTGAGGCAGTTCTCCCCGTTGAGGAAAGCCCGCACTGGCGAGTCGTCGACGGGAGCCGCCTTCTCCTCCAGCACCTCGTTCTGGACGACTTCGGCCTCCTCCGACAGAGGATGCAACTCGAACTTCAAATGGGTCTCACCGTCCTGAAATATTTAATATAATAATAACAAACAAATTTAAAAGCGAGATTGGGCTAAATGGGTGGATTAAGCTAAATTAAAAAAGAATTAAAAACAAAATAAAGCAGGAATTTTTGAAACACAAACCTTTTCAACTTTTTCAACCTTCAAAACGGCAAGGACGTCCTGGTCCTTCTCGTCCTGGGGACGTGTTAATAAGCCAAGAAAAAAAACCAATTAAAAAATAAATGGTGACAACACAAAACTTATACTTTCAAGAAAATACTAAAAAAATCAATAAAACAGTTTCTACTAAGTGAGTTGCAAATGAAGCAACTTTCATTCAAAACACTCACATGAGTCATCCTTATAGTCTGATGATTGAGTCGGAGACTATCGACTTCACTCTTCAATAGGCTTCTGGGTTTCTTGGGGGCGTCGCCCACTGGCAGGCAATTGATCACATTCTCCGACACATCCTTGGGCTTGAACTGGGGATGTTCACACAATAACCCAGAGAGAATTATAATTTCATATTCACATGTTGAGGTCTCCTTCATGGAGTAGATCTCATGCTTCCCATGTGTGTAACACACATACAGCACTCTTGCTTTCCGGGGCTGACTGCTCAGATCGCAGGTGGTGCCTGTAAACATCATCAATGCAGTGCCACTAATTACCTAATAATTAGCATGATACAAAATGTCTTAACAATATTTTATGAGAGTGAAATATGATTTACCATCACTCATGGCAATCTCCACATAAGGTAACGATATGCCCTCCACTTTAGTTGTCTCAATCTTTTCTTTGGCCTCCTGCAATGCCTTCATTTCACTACTAAGCTTCAAATGTTCTTCTTCAGACCAGCGGCCTAAAAAGAACTCGTGAGTTTTATGCTCTTTACCTGAAAAGAAAATAAATTATGTTCTAGAATAATTATATGATAATTTAATCAACTAAAACCAAACAATGATTTCTACCCTCCCGATCTTCATGATATTGCCTCACATGCCTTCCGTGACATACTTCATAGCTCCAGTAACTTTCTAAACGGTATGAACATATCTTCTGTGAAAATATTGGGTTCAATAAATCAAATGGTGTAGGACCATTGTAATCCTCAACACTAGTTGTTACTTTATCCTTCAAAGCCGGCAACTGACATTCATATTGCTCCTTTTGTATTGTTGTCACTTTTAACAGATTTTCCTAGAAAATAAAATAAAAAATCATAATTATTGACCATAGTGCATAAAGATAAAAATAACTAATTAGAAAACTATGTGGGCCTTAACTTTCAAATAGAAACATTCAATTTGGATACACAAGATTTTTAGTTACAGTTGCACACTTCATCAAAATTTATTGGAAAGTAGAGGGAAATTTATTACAAAAGTTGTAGAATAAACAAACATATATATTCTGTATATGTAATATGAAGCATTAATAATAATAAAATTATACAGTACAATAAATATATTGAATATAGAACTACATAGTGTATGAGTATATGAAGAAGATATTTCATATAATTATAAAACTTACCTCAGTTTTAATATCTTTATTATCTACCAAATTCTCTAAAGCTACCTTTGGAGAGCCAGGCCAATTGATTGTAAATAAAATTGTATCGTCAAATCCTTTATAATCATGCTGTAGGGAAAGGGCACCCCCAATTATTTGTAAAGTTATAAACAAAATATTCATGGTTTTATTTTGCCTTTTAATCAGTATTAAATGTTCATAATCATCGTTACACGTACTATGTTCTAAAAAGTAATCTTAAGTGCAAATGTAGTAAAAAATAAAATATTTACGAAAATAACATATAATAAGATTAGAAATATCGAATAGATCTTTAAATTTAACCTGTAAACTGTTTATTTATATCTTAATTCTTGTTAACTGGTAATTGGTTGAATTATAAATACTTTTAACTAATACTGACTACTGACAGACGTCAGCTGAGGTGGACAAATATCATTTGTCACTTTAATCGAAAATCACCAATCATTTAAATTACCAAATTTAACCAATTTAATTTTTACCTTGAAATGGAAAAATGTATATAATTCAATCAATATTCATTTTCACGTGAAATATACATAATAAACTTATGCTCTATTAAGTTTGATTAAAAAAAGATATAGAAATTTGATTTGAAGATTATTTAACATTAAATAAAATGTACAAATGTTTATAAATAATTACATGAAAATATGATTTTAAATTTGTATGGAATGAATAGCTTACAATAAATTATTATTATTGGCCTGTTGCGATACAAACTTTCTAGATAGTTTTTTGAAAGGGAAAACTTGTTGTCTATCATAATAAATATTTTGTAAAAGGGAAGCAAATTAGGAATTCGACCAACTTTTTAGTTTAATTGTTCATACAAAATAAACTAGTTAAGACTAGAATTTTAAGGTGATCAAATTTTACAGCAACCTATTTAATTTCTAAAGACGTTCCTTAACCGAAATTGAAAATATTAGAATACTTTTGTTTGTCCCACATGATACGTCTTTAAAAAATGGAGTAAAAGACCTAAACCCTATCAATTGGGAAATAAAATATGTATTGAAACTTTTGGTAAGGATCTATACAATAACAAACATCACATGACACAATAATATGTTAAGAAATTATATTTTTATCAATTGTCAATATCGCAATTATCAATCAATAGACACTTGACACTACCTACGACGTACGTCTGGACTCTTGATCAGACTCTTGATCTTCAATCTTTAATCAATGTTTGTTTTGTCAAAATGGCGTTCAGTTTCCCAGCCTTTTCATATATTATTGCGTTAATTATTGACGCTTTCCTCATATTTTTCTCAATTTTTCATGTGATAGCATTTGATGAATTAAAAACTGATTATAAAAATCCAATTGATCAGTGTAACAGCTTAAATCCCGTAAGTATTACCGGCTTGTGAAGTAGTTCAATGACATGCAAATAACCTCGCTAATTTGCGATTTATATTTTTAGCTGGTCCTACCGGAGTATTTGCTGCATTTGTTTATTAACGTGTTGTTTTTATTATCACAAGAATGGTTTGCATTAATAATCAACTTACCATTGATAATCTATCACATATTCAGGTAAGGTTAATTTTAAGTGCCTTATGACTTGATAATTAGATTTTGATTTATTCATTAAAACAAATTATAAAATAAAAATGGTCCCAGATCGCAGATAAATTATAAAGTCTAACTCGAAATACTGAAAGATTTCATTATTCTAGATATCGCAACCGACCCGTGATGTCAGGGCCTGGCTTATATGACCCAACAAGCATAATGAATGCTGATGTTTTGACCGTTTGTCAACGTGAAGGATGGATAAAGTTAGCATTTTATTTGCTTTCATTCTTCATATACTTATATGGGTAAGTTATTTTTTTATATTTGGTACTACATATTGAAACCAAGAGGGTGGGGTTGAAACCAAAAGATCCTAATCTTTTGAATATCTTTACATTGATATTCATTCATTGATAAAATTATTGATAACCAAATCTAATATTTTTATTGTTGATAACTAATAGTGTAAGAAACTTTTTCTTAATTTTTTACCTTGCTTGTTTGTCCCAAACAAAGAAAATCAACGGTCATAAGAATTTTAAGATGATAAAAACACCCTTGGATTTTGAACCAGGCATATTTTGTATTATGCTAGATATTTTTAACATTAACAACATGAGTATCCTTGCCAACGTTAAAGCTCAATACATATTTTAAGACAAAGTAATTAAATCTACAAATATATGTGTTTTTGAATACAATTGAACGGAATTAAGAAGAAGAGGTGCATTCTTTGTTTCAGGATGATTGTGGTGCTGATTGCAGTTTAAAACTCAGTATTTTTAAGATAGGTTTGTATTTATTATCCAAAGTCCACGTGAGGTTTGTCAGTCAATATGTCGTATAATGTAAGCGAGTCTGCAAATAATAGTTGATTGTGAGTTATTTTGATTATTTAATAAATTAATAAATAATTTTCTTTGTCATTTAATATTAATAACGGAATCCTACTTTATGAAAAGTCGAAAATTTTGTAAGCCTAATCTATCGAGAATAAAATACAAATGTAGCCATGTTGAATAAATAGCTTATACAAACTTAATCTTACAATTTGCAAATACCACGCATGAAGGATTAAAGTGAAGAATGTTCTAGAACTCAGCATATAACATAGTTATATGTTGTTACAATGTTCAACGTAAGATTTCTATAGCTACATTGCTTTGCGAATGAGTTAGGAATGTTGTCTTGATTTTTGAACTTAATTGGTAAATAGAACCAATTCATACTTAAATATAAGTTAAAAATGGTTTTGGGTAAGCACAAATGAGATCTACTAGTGTGAAATTCATAAAGTTTTCACAAGTTATTACCAATATAACAGAAAATATAGTTTTTAGCACATTTACATTCTCATAAATAACCCAAAATGTGGGAGCAACTATCAGTTCTCTCACGTTAAGGGCCCGACGTAATGAATACATTCATTATTATTGAGTTATCAAGTGACGTTTGCATTTGCTTGCAATAATACAACATCACTTTGGATCGGGATGCTCGCGCAGTATTTAGCGAGACATTGCGCAGGAGTGATGCAAACTATGCGACCATTGTTGTTCTTCTTCTTCATAATTGGCAGTGGCCGCGGGGCGCGCATCTTGGCCCTCTTTGGGCACACGGGCAAAAGTCACTTTGTATTTTTCGAGCCGTTACTCAAAACATTAGCAGAGCGGGGCCACAATGTCACGGTTGCATCGTTCTTTCCCCAAAAACACCCGCCGAACAACTACGAAGACGTCAGCTTCGTTGGGGTCGCGGAAGTGGGTTTGGAAACATTTAACGTGGTGACGGTTGAGAACCAAACGCTGTTCCACAAAATACCATTCATCGGTGAGATTTTAAAGCAAACCAAACTGATTCACCAATTTGGCAATTTGGCTGTGAGTCTATGCGAGAGGATTATAAATTGGCCGCCGCTCGTGGAGGCGCTGAAGAGGCGATACGACCTGGTGATCTTGGAAAGTTTCAATAGTGATTGTATGCTGGGCATGCTGCATGCGTTTGGAATTAAAGTGCCAATTGTAAGTTTGTCTTCGAGCAATCTGGTACCGTGGGCTCTGCCCCGCCTCGGGCTCGTTGACAATCCGTCCTACCTTCCGGTTATGACAACGCCGCTCACGAGTAGTATGACACTCGTGGAGCGGATGCAAAATACGATTATGAACATTTATACAAATGTGTGGTTCCATCGCTTCGTTCAGCGAAGGGAACGGGAGTTTATAGAAGAGAGTTACGAAATGGATGTGCCTCTGTACGAGTTATCTTTGAATTTGTCACTAATTATCGTTAACACGTTCTATCCTTTGAACGGTGTTAGAGATTTTGTGCCGGCCCTGGTGGAGGTCGGGGGTTTACATCTGAACAGAAGTGTCAGTGCATTGCCAACGGTAGGTCATTCTAAGTACAGTGTAAACTCCATGTAACGTCGCTTGATTTAAAGCGTCGAAATCAATTGGCTTTGGTTTGTTTATCTTGTATTTCATACAATTATTTATCATTTATCCACTTAAGGACCAATCTCTATAACGCCACAAAATGCACAGTACCTTCAGTGTCGTTGTATAGAGTTTACACTGTGTTATATAATTAATTATTTGTTATACATTTTCATGTTTTTATAACTTGGAAGTTTTTAAGAATGGTTGTGAAGTTAAGTCTGAGATGAGTTACACCCGGCAATTCTATTGGACTTTACTCCTCATTTGTTTTCTCCTTTGGCGAGATAAACATTTAACTGACGCACACGAGATACTAATGTGATTATTATATCTTATGTAAACATGATAGGCATATGAAACACTGCTTCTAGATATATTTATTGTGTGTCTAATGTCACGTTTCAACCTCTTTTATAAAAATACACATAACAGCCCCTGCTATTAAATCTGGAGGAAAAAATTGGTTTAACTTTGGATGCCTTTAATAAAATGAAGTTTTTTTTTTTTCTTTTCTAGACATAGATATTCTATATCAGCCTCACGCAAATCATTCCTTAATAAGCATTAAGTACATTATTTCAAAATTGAGTCATCTATGTATTCGTAGTTTTTCTTATATAAATTGGTGTTATTTTCTCACATAATTTTCCACCGCTGTTGGACATAAGGTTGTATTCAGTTAACGCCACAATTAATATTAACTTTGATATTTTTTAAATTAATAACCGTAATTTAACCAGTTGTAATGAGTATTTACAAACGCCTGTTGGAATCAGTGCCTCAATTTACGAATAAGGGTTTATCTTCCTTTCAAAGAACTTAGAAATATACTGTGGTTAAATAAAATTCTTCTAGCTTAAATAGTAAATAAAATGGTAGTAGATTTTTTTAAGATGAATCGGAATTAAACAGGCCATGCTCATAATAATTTAGCTAAGTCGGGTAGTTTTATTCAGTTCATCAGGTATATCGTGCCCTATATTTATTGTGTGCAGATTAATTGTTAATCGAACAGATGTCTCGTTGTGTTGACAAAAACATGATTGTTGAGAAAAAGAATCCATTGCCCCTTGGGTTGTGTGAATTTGCCATTGGACATTGACTGGGAGTCTAGTCCAAAATAATTTCTCCCCTGCTGAACCGTCTTGGCCACGGCTATTATTTGTCCATAATAATTTTATAATCTCGACGTCAACGAACAAGACATTGACCTAAAACTAACCGGTCGAGACCAAAGTCATGTATCAAGTTCAAGATTTATTAGAGCCTTGTTTAATTTATGTCATACTTTGACAATGCTGTGATTTATATTATCGATTCGATTTAAAAACTAATTGAATATAAACACATTGGAAAAGTATCTACAACTACAGGAACACTCCGATAAAATTATTACCTCTAATATTTGTTTGTATGTACGCATTCTTGTTTTATTGTTTATCTTGGAACATCGAGCAAATCACAATTTCTGAACTTATTCTAGGTCTTATCCAATACTCATCCTTATTGTATAAAATTGAGTGCATCTTGTTTTGTACGGGAACCATTTATTGGACTTAAAGTATGTGTAGGTCGATATAAAAAGCGTTTCAAAGCTTCAGTTATAATACTTATAACACAAGCCCTATTTATATTAGTTACTAACAATATTCAATCTAGTAAAATGTGTTTTGGGTTGTCTGG
Organism: Leptophobia aripa; assembly: GCA_951799465.1. NCBI lineage: Eukaryota > Metazoa > Arthropoda > Insecta > Lepidoptera > Pieridae > Leptophobia > Leptophobia aripa. Next base: position 7,924,008 of record OX637269.1, on the reverse strand, counting down.
AAGAGATCGCTTATTAGCGATAAGGCCGCCAGTTGCTCTTATATGTACTAACATCTGTTAACGTCATTTGCTTCTAGTGTTTAAGTGCAATAAAGTGTAAAATAAATAAAATGATTCTTGGAATGTGTCCGCGATAGCTCAGCATCGGGACAGTTGAATTTATGATGTAACATAATATTTGAAAAATTTGTTAAAAGAGCAGTTATCAGGTTTCTTGATAACCGGCAGATGACTGCCTTCCGAACTGGTAGTGTAGAAAATGACGAATCAAAAAGTGTCTTCATAAAAACCTACTTTTGAGTTTTATCATGTATCATAAGTAGGTTATCTAATATCACTTACAATAATTTATTAAGAATGTTATCTTATGACGATGACTCAGACGTCGGCTAGGTCGAAGTCATATTTTAACCTCTTTTTTTTGTAAACCCTAACAATATTCGTCGCTGCTGATAACCCTACGATTTGGAGTGCTTATCATCCACAAATTTCTTACAACATAGATAATGTACACTACAAATATGATTTTGGGTAAGTGTCTCTTTCTCTCGCGCAGTGTCTCTTTAGCTGTAGGTCTGTGAAGAGTGTCAGTGATGCGTCCTGTAATATATTATATTTTAACTGCGTATGCGTATTTGCACCATGTGCAGGGCGCTAGAATTCTCGCTCTATTCCCGCACCCGGGCAAAAGCCATCATATGGTATTTGAACCACTGTTTTTAAAATTAGCCGAACGGGGCCACCAGATGACAGTCGCTTCGTTCTTCCCACTCAAAAATCCGACAGGAAACTACACCGACATAAGCCTAGTCGGCATGGCTCGCTTGGGTCTAGAAGTTGTAGATATGAATATGTACGAAAACCCCCCTTTGAAATACAGGGTGCCACTAATCGGAGACATTGTGAAACAAGGTGATGAGGTGCGACCACTAATCAACAGTGCATTTACGATCTGCGAAAAACTAGTTGACTGGAAGCCACTAATCGATGTTTTAAAGAACGAGCATGATCTTGTGATCGTCGAGAACTTTAACAGTGACTGTATGCTGGGCCTGTTACACCTGCATGGGGTAAAAGCACCGGTTGTAGCATTGTCTTCTTGCAACGCGTTCCCATCGGCCGCGGCACGATTGGGCTTTGTTGACAACCCATCTTACATTCCCGTCATAACATCTCCATGGACGTCTCCTATGTGGTATATGGAAAGAATTAAAAACGTATTGATGAATGTGTATCTTAAGAGAATCCTACAAAATATTCAAGATGGCGAGAAAGCAATTCTCGAGAAGCATTATGGTGTGGAGGTGCCTTTATATGAACTGTCCAAGAATATAAGTGCACTGTTGTTGAATACGTTTCACCCTTTGAACGGAGTGCGGCCCTTGGTACCAGGACTGCTGGAAGTTGGTGGTATGCACCTTAAGGGAAGGGAGCTACCACAGGTGAGTTAAGGATATCTATTTATGGTTATATAAGAAACATATTGCGATAAGAATTTATATGTACTTGTAAATACTAAAGGGTTGGACTCGTCCATTTCAAGTACCGACTCACTTATTATAATTTCATACACATGGCTGATACGACCATTACACACGATTGGCACACGATAGTCTATTTAGTCTTGCCATAAATATTGAGGTAAAGAAAATATTTTTTTACAGTATGTTACTTTAATATTAGATAAATATAGAACAGTTAAGTGGCCAAATTCAAACGTAATATTTAAAAAAAATATAAGTTTAACAGTATTTATGACTAGACTAGGTATATCTTATGGTAACGTTTCCACCATGAAAACGTGGGATAGGTGATTTTTTGGGGTACGTTCATTTGCATTGACAAATTTATGGTGTCAAAGTCGTCATAAGTCACATGTTTCTTATTTTATTTGTATAACGATATGTTGAATACTTCAGTAAATATATCCATATACATACATAAACCGACTATTTACACATTAAGATTGCTTAACAGTAACAAATGTTAGATAGGTAACTAAAATATACCACGTGTATCTTAACAAAGTTCAAAACATTTTAGCGATTGTGACGATATATTCGATCATTAAACTAATGAGACCTTGTTTATGCTGATATAAACCAAACTGTGTCTCCTTATCAATAGTAAAATGATATCAAAGTACTCAAAGGAATGACTTGCTTATTTACATTATACGCATATTTATAAGCATTTGAGCATGCTTTTTGAGAAATAATATATAGTGCCACTCGGACTCTTTACCATTAAGCGATGTCTTGCAGGCTTTAGAGGGTCAAATGTCGTAAGATCCGGGGCATATCACCGTATCTGCTGTATCAATAATACGGGGCCACGGGGGCCCCCAAAGTGTGAATGTTCCTAATTTATTTTATTTTACAAATGACAAAATTCTATAAAGCAATTACTTTTTTCCGGCCATAAGCGTGCGTTCAAAAGTTGGCAACACTCTACATCGTTATGGTGGGCTCTTTACCACACCCTACCCGACCCTATTTTTTTTATACGGGCCCCCGCCACAGCGTAAGATCTACCTTACCTACTTGACTTGTCGTTATTACTTAAAAAATATGAGAAATTACAGTATGAACTGTATTCGGAGTTAAAACATATATCTTATTTCTACCGTAGTCTGATATTATAACAAAATATACATCTGAAAGTCTTATGTAACAATCAATTAATATATATGTGTGTATTGTGCGAGAGGGTGCGATCTTGTAATGTTATTGATAACACAGAGGTTAGCCTGTTACCAGTAATGTGCATTTCCATTTTCCATAAAACCGATTAGCCTTGACACTTATTAACTAAGAGGCAAACTAGGTCTATAATATAATATTAATATTTTATACACACGGATAATAGGAAGCTGCTGTGTGAAATATATTCAGTTCGTATTGATAATATCCAAGTCAAAATTCTTTATTTCCAATAACTACCACTTTTGAACGTCACTAGTTAGGTGCTATTCTAAAATCCATACTTTTATTATAAATTCGATAGCATGTATATTGCGCTTTCATGCTTAAAACACTGAACTTATTTCGATGGCATTTGGTATGGAGATTGACTAAACTTTAGGAAAGGACTTTTTTATTGTAAAAAAGGTTGAAGGGGATGAAAGTTTATATAAAAAAATCCCCATAACTATGCCATTTAAATTTAATTACTTTTGCATTTAAACCACGTGGACGGAGTCGCAGGCAAAAGTATTAAACGTACGTAAACTAAGATTGAAAATATAGCTATATATTTTCCTATCAAAACATTATTAAGGTCAATAGATTTCGGTCAAATTATTGCGGATGTGGTGGTTAACCTAGATATATATGCTTTTTTAAAACAAATAATCTTTATAATTATATGTTCATTATCAAGGTTGAAGGCTAAGCCCTAACCTCAATAATCTCGTTCGATTGTCGTTCGTTATAACCGTCGCGGATGTCATGTAACTCATTCTGAAAATAGTCTCGGACTGTTCAGTGTTGCCCTGTGTCGGTGCCTCTGCCAGTCTCTTGCGCGCCTCATCGGGGAATAGCGTGCGATGCGTGCACTTACAGTATTATTCGCGTTCGTCGCGCTCCATCATGTTCGAAGCGCGAAAATACTCGGTTTATTTCCACATACGGGCAAGAGCCACCATATGGTTTTCGAACCGCTGCTTAAGCAGCTAGCTGATCGTGGCCATCAGATGACAATCGCGTCATTTTTCCCCCGAAAGAATCCACCTTCGAATTACACGGACATCAGTTTTGAGGGTATCGCCGGTATAGGTGTTGAAACATTGGATATGTCATATTTCGAAAACCCCAGCGTGATTTTCAGTTTGCCGCTCGTTGGTGAAATTTTAAAACAGTTCGCCGGTTTCCAACCACTCGGCGGAATGGCATTAAATGTGTGCGGAAAGGCGGTTGATTGGCCACCGCTTGTCGACGCTTTGAAAGGCGATTATGACGTTGTTATTATAGAAAATTTTAACAGTGATTGCATGCTGGGATTGCTGCACGTTTATGGAATCAAAGCACCGATCGTTGCGTTGTCGTCATCCAATGCGGTGCCGTGGGCCGCAGAGCGTATCGGTTTTGTCGATAATCCGTCTTATTTACCTGTGCTCAGCGCGAGTTGGGCAGCGCCGATGACATATAAAGAGAGGGTTATGAACACATTTGTGAATCTGCTCATGAAATATTGGTTTCATTACGATGTACAAGAAAAGGAGAAGGCGTTGATTGAAAATCATTACGGCCTGAAAGTACCATTGGAGGATTTGTCCAAGAATATCTCGTTGTTGCTGGTCAACACATTTCATCCTTTGAGTGGTGTACGCCCGTCTCTCCCGGGACTGATTGAAGTTGGTGGTATGCATCTTGATGATACTAGAAAGGTCATACCGGGGGTGAGTCGCACAGATTTTTATTTAGCATTTATTATTTTTTTAATCACGAAAACGATTCGTCTTGTGAACCAATAGATATAATTAATTTCCAAACATTTGAATGTCTAATGAGAATAACGAAGACAAATATTTATGGTGATCTTTGATACGCCATTATTTTAATCACCACATTTTTCTTTGACGACAAAACAATTTATGCTATGCCCAAAACTTGTTTTTAATTTATTTGAATTTTTTCTAAATTTCTGGTTCTTGTTCAAACCTCCTTCGGGTTATTTGGAGTTCGTTCGTAATGAGTACATGAGGTGAAATTTCTTTCAACACAATCCAGTTACCTGATTACAATATATAAATAATTATTGAGAGATACTCCAGTTACCTTATGCACTTAGTTTATCGTCGATTGTCCATGGATCTCATATATACGTATGCGGTGGAAGGAAGGTATGCATTTCCTGCAGTCGAAAAAGATCCAGTCGAGACCAAAGTTGGCCCGAAGGCTCCCATGGCTAAGGTCAAGATTTATCCTTAGCGGTCTAGAGAACTTCCTTAGTGCTATTCAGGTTCGATAATGTCATCGTATTGTTTGCTGCCGCAAAACATGGATAAACCTTTTATTAATTTACACGTATAATGTTGAGTGGGTATTCGCGTTTAAACCGTTTTTTTAAACAAGTCCGATAAGCATATAACATATGAAATAACGTCATTTGCCTCAATAGACGTTTCAATCAAGTCGATCGAGGACAAATCTATAAACGAAAACTGGATCAATTGTTTAATCAAATGACCACTTTAAAAAGTCTACTAAGTACAAGTTTAAGGTTTTTAGGAAGGTAGATGCAATTTTGTTTAACAAATTATAACCCATTTTAGAATTATATAATTTAATAAGGTACGACGATTAATCTATACTTATAATAAGACAGTAAAAATCTAAGATAAATACGATGACATAAATCAATATTATTATTGGTTTAAGCTATTATGACATAAATTTATTACTAACATGACAATTATTGTTTTGCAGAAATTGCGTGGTATGCTAGACTAGAATATTAAGTAAGCGTTGGACTGCTTAATATTTCTGCGAAGTTAGTACTGTGAATAATCTTCCAAATTTGTTGAAAAAGCCATGTTTGTCAGTGAACAGTTACAATAAGTGTTATTTAACACGTGTATTACAGATTCAACATTTAAAAAACCCAGTTAATTTCAGATATTTTGGTCAAGTAACTCCTTAGGTGTTAAATGAAAGACAGATTTTATTAAGTATATTCGTTTATATATGTATATTAGATAGAATTTTATATGTTACACGAGACGACAGAAAAATTAGACAAATCAAAATTAATGCTAAGTGCGTAATCAAAAACGTAATTAACATACGTACGTAACGTAAACGTCACCTGTCATCAAAATACAATCCGTGCCTGTTAACAACAACACCAGAAGTTATTGCAAATGAAGGTCATTGACCGGCGCATTGACCGATTGAACCATTACATAGTAGTAAATTATATTGACTGCAAAAAGTCGTAACAGTATCACATTTTTTTGTGACTTAGATACCTTTTTTCTTAGCTGTACAATAAAGACATTAACGCCCGTCAAACCTGATATATCGTTTGTAATAAGAAGTTTTAAACCACGTGTCTCATCACTTCGCCATTCCTCTCTGATGCCATTCACTCCATGTCCCAGACTTACGGTTTTGGCTTCCGCGATCACCGTCTGCTTGGGTCGGCCTTGTTTGCCCCCTGAGTGTTGGTTTATATATAATATATGTTAATATGTATATAATTCTACAGTATATAGAGAGATTTCTCAACGAGTCCGAGCATGGGGTGGTCATATTCAGCTTCGGTTCTCTCATAAAGACAGCAACTATACCAAAGTACAAAGAAGACATAATTATCGGAGCCCTCTCTAAGCTGAAGCAGAGAGTGATTTGGAAGTATGAAGATAGCGCGGAGGAGGGTACACTTATGGGAAACATCTTGAAAGTGAGATGGTTGCCCCAATACGACTTGCTACGTGAGTATATTTCAAATACATTTTATTATACCTGAATTGCTCAACTTATAAAGACACTTTTGAATTGTCATTTATCTACCGAGATAGCTGCTCTTTTAAAATAAACATTTCATACAAAATTATGTTACTTACAATTCAAATAACTACTAGCATTGTAAGTCTACTCAAGTATTAAACTGTCTCCATGCTGAGCCAATTTCCGACACATTAAAGGGATCTTTGTCCTCTAAATATTCGTTTACGGTATAGTATGCCTTTTCCACCAGAATACTCTTTACGCGCGCTTTAAATTTATTAGAAGTTAATTTGGTTATACGTGCTGGGGATTTGTTATAAAAACGTATGCTCATCTGTACAAAAGAATAACTAATTAATTGTTACAAATGAAACATAATTGTGTTTGATGTGTGTGATAAACGTTTGTCATATAAATTATCTCAGCTTTGTTGTCTTGTCGGATGTTATTATGAACGCACGGGGAAAACTATTCAACGCACCTTTTGTAAACAGAAGGAAAACATTTTCCTCAGAAATCACGTAATTCCTATGAAAATTCAAATGTCATGCTCACGTACAACCACACAGAATCGTGTTTCTCATTTGCACCTAATTTTCATGCGAATTGCTTATAACTTTGCGCTTACCCAACGAGCTGATAATCATTTTGAAATAATATTCTTTACAAAGAAATTCATTTATAATTGATGACATCATTTAAATACGTATGTGTCTTTAGCAATTGTCATTACAAACATATTTAATTTAAAAATAAATTAAAATTACAAACTTAATACGAACAAGTGTAAATTAAAAATAAACTGAAACACTAAAATCAATATACTTCGGGACTTCATAGATATTAGTCATATTTTTAAATTAACTAAAACTAACAAAAAGTCCACATTTACGTTTTATTGTGTTTTAATAGTTTTCGCACTTCTTGTTATTATCAGTTTTCTTATTATGATAGAGTGACTCTAATAATTTAAGCTTAACAGCGAGCTTACTGTAAGGTAAATGTGTAGAAAATCCTCAAATACTTAAAATACGTGATGAGAATTGGAATTGTTAAATGAAAACATAGCTCATCACAAACCCCGGTTGTATACATAACTCGTAAAGCCTCAAGGCAATCGATTGTGGGTCTCAAAGATTTTGTATTAACTTAGGAAGAACCTTGCTAAATGCGCTGACATATAATATAGTTCCCCTTTGTATTCATCACTATTCAAACGATGTGGGCTCATTGTTATGTTTATTGTAACGTCCGTTTTCAGCTTCACATATTTTGTCGTAAACTATATGAGGAAACACAAAGAATATTTTTGAACTGTGAAGTGGTTAAAGTGTGACCCACTTACATATATTGGCTTCCTATAAACGGATTATATGGGGGCTTTTATTAATATAATATTTTTTATTGAATTAAAATTAATAGTGTTATTCCTAGACGTATTTAAATTAATAATCGCGGTCAGCAAGTATTACAAGGATCATTCTAATAAATATGGCCATAAATGTTGAGATACGGATATTTGTGAGACTATGATCACATTTGTGATAGATAACCCAGCTGAGTTGGCTATGGGAATCTTCTCAGGCCGGACTGTTTGCAAGCCTCGTAGCATTAGATTCAATTTTTGTTAGAGAAAATTGAACCCTGGAATACTCCCTGTGATACCTCATCAAATTGGGCTCTTCAGTCACTCAACAGTCTCGATATATATAAGTGGTCGCTGCTACTATGTGGAGAATATATAAATAAATAAAATGCTTAACTTTTTTTCGAATTGAAACGAAATTCTACAGCCATTACAAGATATTCTATATCCTTCGTTCGCTCACCTATTGACATTAATTAAATACAATACTTAATTAATTGAATAATACACACATTTTAGGACACAAGAAGGTCGTCGCATTCCTAGCACATGGAGGACTTTTGGGTATGACTGAAGCGGTGTCTGCTGGTAAGCCGATGGTGGTAGTGCCCTTCTTTGGAGATCAACCATCCAACGGTGCATCTGCAGAAGCAGCGGGATTGGCGAAAGTTATCTCATACTATGATCTTACTGAAGAATCGTTGAGTGCGGCCCTGGAAAAAGTCTTGAGTGCTGAGTAAGTTTAGTGCATTTATTTGAAAAGATATTGCCTTAATCTTTTGGTAGGCGTAAATTTTTACATAGGTATATTATGGCTTCATTTATCCATGCTAAATACATTTTAAACAGCTTACAAACACAAAGGTCCCAATGATAAGCGATGTTATGACTTGTGTTAAGGGCTAACACAATTAAACATATGTTAAATATAACCCATTTATTGCCACTTTGTCAGTCCGACTTAGGCCGACTGAATTAATTTTCAAAAAACTATTTAAGATCTGTGTGCTTAGATTACGGTATAAATTAAAAGTAATGAAAACTGTGAGTTATATGTCGTTATAGCATATATTATAATACTAATGTACAAGAAAATGATACAATAACCTGTCTTTGTTACACGTTGTGTAATTTGAGCATACATAAAACATAATATGAATATCAACTATATGTAAATTGTCGTAAAAAAAAATATTTTTATTCACATAGATAACTATTGTACACCTATGAAAGGTCAAAAAAAACCGAAAGTAATATAAAAATGAGTCTACATTGACTGCTTGTTCCCAAATCAAGGGCGTAGAGCGAAGGACAAAAACTGGCAAAAATCTCTGCAACATTTTATGGACAATTCTCTTAATTTTGGTACATTAAGTTTAAAACTAATTCTCAGACACGAATTCGATACTAAGTTTCTCATAATGACATCAAGAAATTGATTTCTATAAGTCCATATATCATATTTTCATGTTGTAACAATTATGCGAACACGGAACAGGTAACAATACGTTGGCAGGAAATTCGGGCTTAAAGCCAATTCATACGTAACTGGCACATTCACAACATATTAAGAATATTAATTCGCCAAATTTAAATACCACCGGTGTTATTTTGTTTTTTTTTTAATAAATATATGTAGGATGTGTAAAGGAACGGAACGTATGGTTTTGCGTAATAAAGGAACGTGAGTTGTGGGAGTGAGAGGACAGTGCGAGAGAAAGAGAGGTAAGACGGAGGATTAAGATATAAGACGTAGGCACGTTGCATGATTACTGTTAAAGTGTTTAATAAATGAATTTTTTAAAACTCATTCCAAGTTATTTTGATCACCAATCCCACATATATTTATTATCATATTTAGTATGAATCGTATATTATATGTAAGTTAACCACTTATTAAAAATTAGGTTAGTAGCAATGACGTGTACTAAAGTGATCGTCTATTTGGAATAAAGAGTTCTCCATTATGGCTTTATGCCAGCGAAAAACAAAAAGATATATTTACAATTCAATAGAATATTATGATACCATGAATTGAAAGTTCTTGGCATACTAGTTAAACAATAACATGCTGGGGAATGAATCGCCCTAAATCCTAAGTTAAGCACACATCATACTTATAAAATGATAGTTAATCAGATGAGTTTAATATAATATAATCTTCAGACCGGTTCATTTTGTAAACATTCTTTGTAACCATTTGTAACTCTAGAAATAAGAAAACTATATACAAGTTATCGCTTATACGATTCTATGTGGGAAACATATAAATACCAGTGCTAATGAGTTTTTATACTAAAAACCTAACTCTCGATCGAATGCTAATAAATAATACTCGTTTCCAGAATGCGTCTGCAAGCGCGTCTGCTGTCCAACATCTGGAACGACAGACAGAACCCCCCACTCGAGACGGCCGTGTACTGGGTCGAGAGAGTGATCCGCTGGGGTCCAGCTGCGAAACTCCACTCCCCGGCGAGGGATATGCCCCTCTACCAGCTGGCCCTGCTGGACGTCGCGGCCGCGTTCGTCGCATTCATTTTAGCCATTTTTATCGCCTTTTGGTTTATTCTGACGAAGATATCGCGGCTCTTTGTCGGAGAACGAAAGCAGAAGATGCATTAATAGTTGATTGTAATGTTTTAGTTGGACCTATGGAGGTCCGGGGGCAACGACGTTGAATGAATTAGTATTTAGAACAAATTTACAATTAGTTTTTCATGTTGACTAATATAATAGTTCAAATATTTTATAGTAATTTCGAGAAACGCCAAATTTTCTCACTCGCTCTATGTATACACGTTATTTAATCAGTTATATATTATGAACGTGTTTGTGATAAATGTGGCATAAGTGAACGCCTGCCGAAATTGTGTTACCAAAGTTACGTAGTTTTATGTGATTAACTATTATTATTGAATAATCTGGTTGTTTTATTTAAATACAAATGAAAGCATGGATCGCGCGTGATGAAAACAGTCATGATTTTTAATACATTAAACCGAAAGTTGTTTCTTTTTTTTTACGGAAGAGGACATCGCTTCGCGTATTGCCAAGGCCCGAGCATCGTTCGCACAGCTTCGACTGTGTGACAGTCGCGGAAATTAGTTTTTTTGGAACAAACGTCTAGTCTGTGCTGTTGTATGGGTGTGAGACGTGGAAGGTCACTAGGGACATCTCGCGTCGGCTCCAAGGCTTCGTTAACCGCTGCCTTCGCCGGCTTTTGGGGGGCAGCTTTTGCAGCGCTGTCGGGAAATCCCAAAGCATCGCAAGTAGAACTGGATTGGCCATACTCTCCGGAGAGATCCCGATCATATTCCCAAACAGGCACTTGAGGATTGCTGTGGATGCCCTCTGCCCCATGGAGGGGACATAGGATAATCCTAAGTCAAATGGAGCCTGGTGTATGCAATCCATTGATAAATACTTTTTGTTGGTCTTTTTTTTAATTGTCTTAACCATTATGAAAAAATGCAGCCTAACTTAAGAAAACAAAACTCAGTTACCCAAACAAAAGTTTTAAGCATAAATTAGCACTCCTGGATTCAAGTTTCTTATCCCTCGGTTCAATAATTTTTAAGCGTTTAATAAAAATCTGGCGAGTTTACTATCACAATAATTTTACAAACACTAACATTATTTATTATAATTCTCATGTGTGCACACAAATAACTAGATAAATAAATTTAACGGTCAGTTGGTAAACACTTGAAAATACAAGGATGTATGTATGCGCTCGTATTTTATTATGAGGCGTTAACTTTTCAAAAAGCACACGGGTTTCGGACCCCATTTTTTCTAATAACACAGAACTTAGCCATTTCTAATAAGATTACTGACTCATTAATTCAGTCTTACTAGCCTGGGAAATTGTTTCTTCTTCTATCAGACAAGAAGGTTACATATTAATATTTCCCTCAAGATATACACTCGATTTACCTTGTTTAATATGTTTAATATGGAGGAATTTTACGACAAACAAACGACGTTCTTCACACAATGATTTTCGCCTTCAACATTTAATAGGATATACGTCCTCTTGTAGAATTTCCTCCCGACTTTTTTCTTTTGTCGTTAATTAATATTCTTACTAAAGAAATGAGTAAGTTTTATAAGTTAACATCTTTCAATGAAATATTCAGTTTCCAATTTCTACATCTCATAAAACTTTTATCGTTTTTTTTTACTTTATTTAATCTCCAAAAAATCTTTCCGTTTTAAATGTTTTTAATTTGTCACAGACCGAAAAGCGAGTGTCCACCAAAATCAGGAATAGAAGCAGGGATTGCTTGGTATCCGACTAATCATTGCACTTTTTTTAACGACATTTATTCCATTTTAAGCATTTTTTACTACCACCAGAAATGATACACATAAGACTACTATTAATCCATTAAGCTTATTTGTGTATTAATATTAGTGTACTAACATGACCCTGTATGCTAAATACATTGATGCGATAAACCGTCATAGGACATATTCAATTAGAATATGATATTAGAATTAGTAAATAAAGTAAAGAGTAAACTTAGGTTGTTGAGTTTAAATATATTATTTAATACATTCCTATATATTTATTAATTGAATAATATAGGAAACAAAAATCCGGGCCTATTGTAAGTTGTACGAGCACTACCCCAGGACAGACAATGCCAGTGCAAAATACACTGTTTGCAGAATGTTATTATATTCCAGTTGCCCTTATACATATATATATATATAGCTATATATCACTTAAGCATCGTAGATTTTCATGAAATCGTCGATTAAAAGCTCTGTAAAATTGGCGTCAAGGTCACTTAACCAAGGTCTTAATTGTTACCTTCCGCGTCCAAATTCAAATTGCCTCAAGGCCACCTTCTAATTCATAAGTAAAACCTCTCAAAAGGAATTAATTATTTAAGATAATTCAAAAACAGTCTAAATCGTCAATCAAATGATAACGATTATCGACTGTTACATTATCTTTTGAAATAATTACTTGCCCGTTTCTATAAAAATAAACACTTGTGACTTGTTAAATCATTGCTTTTATTAAAAAGCGAATTTTAAATGTTTTCACAATTTTACTTGTAGTTGTGATATTTTTCTCTTTACCTGGTATACGAACCTATACGCATTTACTACAAGTAAAAATATTTTTAAGTCTCTTAATTTTGATACTTATATTAGACTTAATGTATTGGATTGATTGGGTTATGAAATGGAGCAACCATGCCATGCATCTTGTATTCTCTCAGTATCTTTGATTATCTTGGGTTAATGATAGTTAAAACAAATATGCAAAGTACCGAGTAATCTCTACACAGTGTTACAGTCTAGAATAATTTACTTAAGTCACTTTCCTGTCCATATGCTAAATAACTTCACATGTAAAATAATTTTATTAGTAAACTTATATCTTCGATGTGCGTGAATGGCTGTCGTTGCTACACTACACGCAATAAAATAACCTCAAGACCAACTTATATTTTTATACTGTCAGCGAATGGTTAGTATGTAATTGAAGCGGGCACGTGCAACATGCATTTTCATATATTGTGTTGCGCAACTCTGCTAATTACAAGTCATGTGCACACCGCGCGAATATTGGGCTTATTTCCACATCCGGGGAAAAGCCACCAGATGGTGTTCGATCCGTTATTAAGAAAACTCGCACAACGCGGTCATGAGCTCACCGTTGCAACATTTTTTCCACTTGAGAATCCACCAGCGAATTACACCGAAATAAACCTGCAAAGCCTCGCCGAATTAAGATTGGAAACGTTTGGCGTTGAAAATTACGAAAATCCCAGCTGGCTTATGAAGATACCCATTGTAGGCAGTATTCTTGAACAATATAACCAACACGACGGCCTGGGGTCATTGGCTGTGACGATTTGCGAAAAACTAACGAGATTTCAACCCCTGAACACAGCCTTGAAAGAGGAGTACGACGCAGTGATTGTTGAGCGTTTTGACAGTGCGTGTGTTCATGGCTTACTGAATGTTTATAATATTACAGCACCTGTCATCGGGATGTCTTCTTGTCTCCTTATGCCTGGTGATGCTGCGGTAATGGGCGCCGAAATCAACCCCTCGTTCATACCAGTTATTACGTCGTCCCTTAATCATCAAATGTCATTCATTCAAAGACTTGAAAATTTCTTTGCTCTTATGATTATTAAAAATAAATATCGCGATATACGAATGAAAGAAAGGTGGGTGATTGAAGGGCATTTTGGTGAAACAATTCACGATCTTGACGAGGAAGTTAGTAAAATGTCATTGTTGTTAGTTAATTCATTCTTTGTGGGTAATGGTGTTTATCCTCTTGTACCTGGTATTGTCGAAGTAGGAGGCATTCATATTAACGCAAAGGATAAAACTATACCTTCTGTAAGTAATTGAAAATAACTTTTCGCGTTTTCTTTTCTTTACGTACCTACAAAATGTATAATCCCATTACAAACTTTTTAGCACATCGAGAAATTTATCGCTTCTTCTGAGAACGGTGTTGTATTATTCAGTATGGGATCGCAGTTAAGCTCTACATCAATTTCCAAAGAGAAACAGGATATTTTTATAAGAGCTTTTGCGAAGCTTAAACAGCGAGTTATTTGGAAGTATGCAGACAGTGCCGAAGGGGGAACTATGATATCAAATAACATTTTACGAGTGAAATGGCTACCACAAAATGAATTGTTGAGTAAGTGTTTAGTAGTCTTTTGGACATACAATTAAGAAAAGAGTGGGGTCATATTTTAGTAGTACAATTTAAGATATATACGCGACGTAAGTTAACGCCTGATTTAATTTTATAACACAATTTTTACAAATCAGTGACCCAGTATTTTGATTATAAATTGAATACATTCTAAATTCTATTTTTAGAACATCCGAAAATTAAATCTTTCATTGGTCACGGTGGATTACTTGGGTCTTTGGAGGCACTATCAGCCGGCAAGCCTATGATAATAATACCAGTATTTGCCGACCAAAAGCTAAACGCAGCAGCGCTCAAAGATAGAGGAACGGCCGAAATTCTATCTCTTGCGAATCTAAACGAGGAAGACTTAGATAAAGCCTTGAAAAATGTCCTGAGTGAGAGGTCTGTATTGAGTTCGGTTTAAAAATCGTTTATCAATGTCATTCGCTTCAAACGTGCCCTGACTTTACCTTATTAGCGTTTAGTTTAAATAGTTCAGGTTCATGTTATGTAGGATCGCTATCTACGTATAGATTGTATATTAAAACATTCTGATTGATGGCATTTGCCAGCATATTAAACCATACCAGGCTAACTTAGACCAAGTGTAATATTTATATAAAAACATACATGTAAGACTAGTTTGTTACTCTTGTTACCGCAAATAACTCAAGCTATAAATAGCTTACCTTGGAGCTAACCGACCGTACGTAAAATATGTCCTGATTCAATTTTTGGCATTAAAGTTTAAATTGTTAAATTAAAATCTATATTTTGTAAAAAAAGTACGAACTATAAATAGGCAGTTTTTATGTTGTATTATATTTGTTACTAGTTGCCAAATAACAGGTCTTATCTGAATCTAGATTTAAAAACTTGACCTAGATTAGGTGCTATTTTTAAAATCCTGTTATTCACGGTCAATCAGTTTCAATGTTCGACAAACAGCCAGATTGGATTCCGTTTATTTATTTATATGCTTAATCGTTTCCTTCCGCAGTTTATTTTTAAATGGTTACAAACATTCTACATACTTATAGGTACAAGAAAGTAATTACCTAGGTACTTTGCAAAATTAAAATGCTTTTTCCTGTGAGGCCACACAAATATAACATTCTCGGGGTTTGACGTTAATGGTGCTAACAATAAACCTAGACATTTAAAACACATCGATTTCTTCACTGATTAATCAATTATCAATATTAGTTGGGTATTTTCTAACGATTATTTTTATGAATAAATTTGTTGTTGTCTATTTATTGCAAACAAACAAAAAAGTCTGGTTCTTAGGCATTTTCATTTTTAAAAATGCAATATAAAAAAACACTAACACTCTTTTTGCACACAAAGTATTTTCTTATAATAGAAAGTGGAGTTTCAAGATAAAATATAATTTCAGAATGCGTGAGAGAGCTCGTCTCGTATCAGCGATGTGGCATGACAGGGAAACTCTCCCATTAGACACGGCTGTTTATTGGACTGAGAGGGTAATAAGATGGGGCAACCAGTCACCACTGCACTCCCACGCGAAACATCTCCCATTCTACCAGTATGCGCTACTAGATATAGCTGCCTGTGTTACTTTATTCGCAGTCAGTCTCTTAGTCATATCGTTTTGTATTTTAAAATATTTATTGAATATTTTAAGAAATAAAACAAAGGAAAAAATGCATTAATACAGATTTCAGTGCATTTAAATATTGTCTTTGGTTTTATAATCTGTAGCTACACTTGTATAACAGTTACATTAAGGGATCTTATCAAAACTGATTTAATTAAAGTTAATTTTATTAGTACAGGTGTGTATACATTGCCTAGATTTATTACATATCTTTTTTTGTCGATATTAGCCTTGTCACACATTCTATTATGTACTAAGACCAGTATGCGTTAACAAGTATATAATAAATAGGTAATAAAATTGCAATATTTTTTATATACGGAATATATTATTATGTAGGTAGCATATATCATTCATAGAAAATTAATCTTGGAGTGGTAATAAAACAGCTGTAAGCAACAAATATTATAATTTATTTTGTATGATTTTAATAAAAAGCACAAAACAATTTATTGACATAACAGCAAACATTCATTTGCACAAAAGCAAATTAAATATTTGACAAGCTTTTTCTAATTCATGAAAAATATAAATCTAAATCCGTCAAATTGTTAAACCATATGTCTGACTCATCTCAGCATATGAAATCAAATCATACCTTAGTGTTAAGGATAGATTTATTTTTATGAATTAATCGCAAAATATGAGCTTAAAAATTAGCGTGTGTATTAAGCATGTTCACAGCATTACTGTGCAGCTAGTTCGGCTTCAAGTTTTTTAATTTTTATTGGTAATATCTTAACCATCTCCTGGCACAAACTATATTCGACGGACATCATTTTTTCAGTGTTCTTATCATTGGAACATATATCCACAACCGCTTTGTACGATTCATAGCTTTTCATCACATGACTGAGCTGGGTCTCTTTGTCCAATGCAATTCGTTTCATGCTATTCCTTCCAATGAATGCATATGCACAAACAACCGGTCTAACATATTCCTCTTCCAATTTTAATGGCAACGTTCCATTCTTATCTTTAAAAGAGTCAATAAACCTTTGGTAGTTTTCAATGCTTTTTTCACAGAGCATATTGATTTTTTTCAAGAGGTGCGGTGTGGGTTTTTCGTTGGTTTTATTCACTCTATCAAGTTTTATATCCAAAATCTCCGAGTATGTAACGCCCAGTTCATGCCACAGTTGTTGACAATAATGTAGGTAATATGTTGGATTTATTTCTTTCAGTAAATCTTCTATGATATCGATTCTTCTCTTCTGCATTTTTGCTCTTCTTTCATCATCCTCTTCATAGAATGCTAAAAATGAATATGCTTCCGAGTTATCTTGAACCAATTGTATATAGTCCGAGGCAAGAGTATCAGGTCTGTAATACTCTTTAGCCTTATTCAGCCAGGTCTGACAATTGAGAAACACTTCCCTGGCATCTTGATAAGTGAGAAGAAACTGATTGCCAATTTTGTTTTCATATTTAGATACATCTAAATCAGGAAAAATGAGATTCTTTATATCCCCACCACAAATATTCTCATTGTCCTCTAATTGAAGATTAGATAAATCTGCAAGTTTATGGTAATTATTAAGTCTGTTGAACAAGAAATATACATAAAAAAGAATGTATATGGTAAATGTTGCAAACACTATACAACAGATAAGTAAATAAGTTAAGTCTTAGGGATTGATTATATAAATATGACAGCTCTATATAAGGTACACAAATATCAGAGAAAAAAGAAATTCTGTTTGTCTAGTAAATAGTCATTTAGAAAAATAACTAAAGCTAAGTCTCATACTATTATACTTAAAAAAGGATTCCTCTTATCAAAGTTGTATAAAAAGCCTAAGAAGATTTAAAACCTTTACCAGTAATTGCCTCGTCCAGATTGTCAGGATCATTCATTAATCTCTTTTTTGATGCAGTCATCAATATAATACAGTATTTTGCCCAACACCTGGCCACATCAGCCGACCTGTGATTGAACTGCTCTTTTTTAGACAACATTAACTCGTCATTGGTATCGTCCGCAAGTAACTTGGCCTCATACTGATCTAAGATAGTTGATGCTGCGGCAAGATGATGGCGGGATTGAAAGAAACCATTCCTCTCAGCAAAAAACTGTGATAATGTAGCTGAATTTAAGGACCAATCTATTGGATCATAATCATTATATTGTAATTGTCTACGTAATGTTACATGGCAGTAAATAGCAGATTTCAAATTCTCTTTTAATGAACCATAAACTTGAGCTAAATAATAGAGGGTCAACGTGTAAGGTTTTTCAAGAAGCATAATATCGCCTGTGATGCTGTCACTAACATGTATTATATGTTCTATAGATATTGGCATTAGCATACTACATTTAAAAGTCTCATAGAACTCTTTTGCTTTGAGTAGATAGGATTTTCCTTTCTCTGGCTCATCCCGATTTGACCATAATAAGCCTAGGTGGTTTTCAATGTTGATAAGAGTGGTAACTACTTCTGGTTTTGACGAATATGGTAAAAGTAGAGCTTCTGCTTCTGTTAATGCCTTTTCACTTGCTGTTATTTCATCAGTTTCCATGTCAATAATGCCTATGTTAAGTAGCACAACACCAAGCATAGCATAAATTTTTACAACATCTAAATTTCCTTCAGAGCTCTTAGTTGTCATAAGAACTTCTCGCATATTATTGAGGATGTCTTTTGCTTTATACTTTGATAAATATGGTTCATTTTCTGGATCATGGCTTGCATCTTCATCAAGTAACTTCCTTACTTTAGCATAGTTCTCCTTAAAGTCGTTGATTATTTCTTTCGCTGTCATTTCTGTAGTTACGATCATATTGGTCAATTGAACTATATTTTTCTTCGAAAAAAATTGCTGTGAATCAAATACCTAATAAAAGGCTGAATTTCGAAATCCTATAATAGAATATTATCATATCATCTAGAATAACGAAATCCTGATTGCAGGGCAAAATTGAAAATAGTTTAAAGGAAAAACTCACAACAACAACTTCATCGAAAAATTACGAAAATAACTGGAAAAGTCAATGTCACTTGACAGTATTACAAGAGATTATAAAAAGGTATAGAAAGATATATTACTAAACATTATATACTGGATTATTAAGAGAATTTATCTTGAGGTTGTCTTGAACCTTTAAATGTTGTTTATCATTACCGCTACTTACAATGAAAATTTTTTTAAACTTAAATTTTATCCACATTAACAATATACATCTATATTCGGCACCGGGCAATCCTCCCAGATATTAATAGAAACTGTTTTTAAACAGATTTAAACTTGTACGGTATGGAGTCTACACCACACTAATACCAAAAAAATTGTTAGTGTTATTTAAAGGTTCATAGAAATGTATCATTGTATACATGTCCAAGACTAGTTTGGTCAGCTGAATTTCGTAATTTAAGTAAATTACATTTAAGATTAAAGAATAGGGGACATGTTACATTTTTAAATTAAGTAGCCAATTTATATATACCTACTACATCTATAGTAGCTAATAATCTTATTAAAGGCTTTGGTATGTTTTAAATTTGGCCAATAATTCTTTATTTTCTTATAATAATAAAGTTTTATAAAGGGATGTGTATAAATAATAAGCATGGATCAGTGTAATTCCAATTTAACGGCCATTAGGCTTGTTTTATTTTAACATAAACTTTGCATTGGTACAAATCATATGATAAAAATGTAAAATAGTAAATCATATTACACCAATAACTGTTATAATAAGTCATTGAATTTTAGTTCATACCTTTCAGCAAGTTTACATTGTTTTTATATAAAAAATACCTTACAAATTTAATTATGTTATTTTAAAACTATTGCAATTGACTGTTTGAGCTTAAAAATTGCATTGTCAGTTACACTTTTTAAGCCGACTGAATTTATTAAACTTGAAGATTACTTTACTATCAAATTTATTACACTTTACAAATCAACAGTAATGTTCTACAAAATTTAATATCTGAATATTTGTGGTAACAAATATGTCAGTCAATTGCAGTTCTATTGATTTTACAGTTTAATGATATTATTATTGATATATCTATTACAATAAATTATTTATTCCTCACCTGGTTGGGTTAAATTAAACTACTCTTATGTACAAATTGTAAAAATTTAAGGCGGTTAATATTTTTATTTTTTTTTATTCAGTAAAAAATATGTTTGATAGGAATAGGCGAGGAAGATTATATCTATAGTAAAATGTACAGGCAGGTCTTAATGTTGTATACTTAGAAAAATAAATAATGCAAAAGTAACCAATTCTATGGTATACACAATGTGGAGGTAACGAAGAATGAAACAAAGATGTAACAAAATGAATAAATCACAATTTAAGTACCGCTGTAGTTATTTTATAAATGGTAGACACTATTGAATATAACTTGGACTATGGATATCCAAATTTCGAAATTGGCTATTGAACTTTGTTAATTGTTCTATTAAAACTTTTTCAATATTAAATGTTTATTTTACTGAAACTAAAAGCAATATCAGTAAAATAAGTTAAACTTAAAGTAACTTTTAAATAAATTTGTTAAAACCGTTATCAATAAATGTGATATTCTTGTAAACCAACTACAATATAATCACTATAACTCCATATACTAAAAACATTTTCATTTACATTATACAGCTAAATGTTTGTTTGTTACATTAGAAGTAGAATACTTCTTTAAGAGAACAATATCTCATTGTGTATTAGGAAACAGTCTCCATTTCTGGTTCCTCTGTAGATAATGTTCGGGAAGGAGATGTGTGTTCTAATTGTGAGAATACTTCTTTTTCTCCCAGTGCTAAGGGATCAGGTTGTGTAGCAGGAGACGGCACATAAACCATCATTGAGGGTGATACAGGACGAACCACGCTGCCCGTGGCCTCTTGCTCTTCTAAAAACCTATCCATGTAATCTGTATGGCCTGGATGCAAATTGTATTTTTTCTTTTCCAAACGTGTCTTATTTGCAAAGATGTCGTGCCTTTCTGTCTTCTTCCAAATATAATAAAATTGTACTAGTTCCCCCACTGATCGTGTCTTAACTTTCTGTTGTCTTATTGAATGAAAATCCTTACCGTGTATTTTAATACCACTTTCAAAATTTCGACATTCCTCTTCTGACCAAACATTTGCATGAGCTGGGGTCTGAGAGGAAATGCGTCGTCTCCTTAAGGCTTCGTCAATATTGTGTCCGCACTGCTGTAGTAAAAATAAAGCTTCTTCATCATCACGTAACTGCTTACCGCAAGGAACGGCATCAATACCAGAAGTGGAATTTGATGCACATATTTTTGTCATATAGTCTTCAATAAGGTTTTCATCTAATATATTAGGATTCCATAACAATTTATCCTCATTTTCATATGGTAAAGCATCATCATAGCTACATAATCCTTCTGGTATACCTGCTTGATAGTCACTGCCAACCATTATTGTTTTTTTCCAATCATCTTCATCTGGACTGTAATCATAATCATCTTCCTCTTCTGAAGGGGGTCTAGATCCAGATCGCAAACATCGTGTTGCTTCTGGACTAGTAGTCTCGGTATAAAGCTGCTGTAACGCAGATTCAGACTTTTCAGTTTCTTCTGGAACTGTTTCTGGTGGTTGTTCTGGAACAGGCTTATCCATATTTCTGTTGTAGCCGTACAGTGCTAGCAACTCTTCAAGGGGCATATCACCTTCTTTTTGCAAACTATTGAGTTCCGCTTTAGGGTCCTGGTGCTCTCCAGCAGCCAAGGCCTCTTCTTCGTCTAATGTTCTTTCGTCGTCAAAATCATTCACCATCATCTCAACAGTAGGCTCAAAGAGAGATTTGTCGTTCCCCACATCCATACTGGCATCGTGCTCGCTTACACTGGTGACCAGCGCGCAATCTGACATGACTAATATCACGGACTATGGAAAGTAGCTCTCCGAAAACATGTCAATATTCGATCTGTATCATTTTATTTTTTGGAATAATGGAATCTTTGAGTTTATCGTTTTACATATTCTGCAAATGTTTAAAGAAAATTAATAAATAAAAACAAAAATATTTTGGTACCAAACGCAGCACACTCTTCAAAGTTGCAAATAAATAAGAAATGACATTGAAGCTGTCAGTTATCAGAAGTCAGTTCATCACTGTCAATTCTTATTGTCTGCAGTGACCATCTACTAGAAATACTATAATTTTTATCTTGGTCTGTACACTTCTGTTAGTTATGACTTATGGTTATCATTATATGTCAACTATGAACTAACCAGTAATCACTGTAATCAGTTAATCACTTGTGAGCATTATATTTTAATGTTTAATTTAAAATGTACAGGCATAACTATTTTTATCCACTCTTTTAATATCTTTTTTATACTTAAAGAAATTAGAAATATGTACCGACAATATTTGCTAATAAGGAAATAAGTTAATTACCGTCGATACTAAAAAGTGACAATGAATATTTTATTTAGAACTGTATTTATACTAGTCGTCGCAGCCTTTAGAATAGTGATAAGTTTTTCTGATGTTGGGAAATGGGAACTCCAACTCGATGGGGTAAGTACATTCTATTAGCGAATCTTCGTTTCAGGATTCCTTGCTCTCTAAATATGATCAAATTATCGATTTTCAACTCGTTACATTGCTTACTTACAAAATGTTAAAATGAGTCATTTTAGCCTCTAGTTATATCTGATCTGATCACTTTAAAATTAGATAAGATTTTTAATTTTTATATATATTTTTTTGAATCGGTAATTAAATCACAACACTTGCATTACTTTCAGGAGACCTGCAATTTCACACTAGCCAAATCCTTATTTAAGGATTCAAAATTGATAATAGTATGTAAGTAAAGCATTTATTAGCAGAATTGTTTTATGACATGAATAGTGTTTTTTGTATATTGTTTATGAATCACACTGAAATAAACTTTACTTAATTTACACTTGTGAAAGCAATTAGCTGTATTGGTATGTCATTCCTACTTGTTTAAGTTTTCATGTATAAAAATAATTTGTGAAATATCAATGATTGTTATTGATTTTCTTTAGTAGACCAAAAACTAGACTAGTCTAGCAAATGTTAATAAATATTTTGCATTGCAGTGCATTGTGAGGTACCAGCAAATTTAACAGTAGCATATACATGGAGGCAGACACCATGCTCTCCAGACTATTTCCACTTTTTTGAAAAGGTAACTTTTTTATCTATCAACATTAGTAATTTACATGTGCATTTTGATAATTGATAAGTTAACTATCAGGCCTTTCTTAAGTACAAGCAGTGTTCTCGTGCCCTAGATAATTATAAGGTTTTGAAAATATTTGTTTTACGTATATGTTTTTGGGGCCTCATCAAATCAAAGAGCAGTACAAGATTTGAAAACCGGGACAGCTCCCGGTGTATTGCTACCCTTGCACAATGATAACAACATAAATTTAATTGTTAAAAATGTATGAATTTGCAAAGCTATGCATTAAATATTTGAATTAGCCGTTTAAAGATTTTGATCGTTACTTTTTCAGAAAATTGTAGATTGCTCCACAACAGTTGAGAGAGCACTGTATCAAAGCAACCACACTACGGTGCAAATGATTAATGTAGTACAAACTGTAACATGTGATGGTAAAAATCCTATATTTTTCTACAATGAGAAAGACAAAGGATTGGACACCAAGTCCGTAAGTGAAATAAAATGACATAACTAAGAAAGAATAACCAATTTTATGTTTGAAATATTTCAGTATATTTCATTGACTGATGACATTATTAAGTATTCTTTGTCATTAATCAAATTGCAGTTGACACCATCGCTATTAACGGTGGAGAGGGAGGGAATATATGCTTTGACAATGTCTGTGAGAAGCAACACCAATTACAAGGCATCTATGCATATTGAAATGGTGGCTCCCTCGGGCTATCTCTCCGCAGCCATCTGGCCTCTTTTACCGGTAAACATTGGATGTATAATAATGTATGATGCGTTCGTTCCTTGTAATATCAATTAAAGCTGAAGCCTTCCATGGTTTTCAGTTTTTCGGCCTTATGTGTGGGGTGTACGCGCTCCTGTGCGCCGGATGGCTGATAGTGTGCGGCCTTCAGTGGAGAGACCTCCTCCGCATACAGTACTGGATCGGCGGAGTGGCTTTGCTGGGCATGGTGGAGAGCGCCACCTACTACGGAGTGTACTCGTCCATCAACAGCAGCGGCCAATTCAACCCCGGCGTGTACATGTGCGCGGAGTGGCTGTCGGTGGCGAAGCGCGCCCTTGCGCGGATGCTGGCCGTCATAGTCTCGTTGGGCTTCGGCATCGTGAAGCCGCGGCTGGGCGGAGCGCTGCAACGCGTGGTGGGCGCGGGGGCGCTGTGGGCGCTGCTCGCGGCCGTCGAGGCTTGGCTGCGTCTGCACCACAAGGCCTCGGACTCCAACCGCGATTTGCTGCTCTCCGAGGCGCCGCTGTCCCTCCTCGACAGCGCCATCTGCTGGTGGGTGTTCGTCTCCCTGGCGCACACGATGCGCACCCTGCAGCTGCGCCGGAACGACGTGAAGCTGGCCCTGTACCGGCACTTCACCAACACGCTGGTGTTCGCGGTCATCGCCTCGGTGGTGTTCATGATGTACTCGCTCAAGTCGTATCGCATCCAGTTCTGCATCACCGTGAGTCATCCACGATAAGAAGTAGGGACCTTAGCGGAACTGATCGGCCAATCGATTCTGGTGTGCTTTCAGGAGTGGAAGGAGGTGTGGATGGACGAGGCCTATTGGCACATTTTGTTTGCGGGCGTTCTCACTGTTATCATGGTCCTGTGGAGGCCGACGAATAATAATCAGAGATACGCCTTCACACCCTTGCTCGACAACGCCGAAGATGATGACGGTACGACACACCTTTCATTTGTTTTGTAGTACAGTATTGTCCCATTTAAACCACTGAAACAGTTTTGCTCATTAAATCCAAAATGAATTGACAATTTATAGAAGAAGAAGAACAGTTCGTGAATGATGCGTACGGTGTGAAGATGCGCGGGACCAGTACCAGTGAGCCCGACAACAGAGACCCGGAGCCCCACACGACTTCCCTGGACTCGGACTTGAGATGGGTGGAAGAGAACATTCCCACGAGTACCCTGCCTCTGCTGGACTCGGACGAGGAAATTATTAACACTAAGTTTGAAGTGTCAAAGATGCAATAAGTATTAAACGAATGGGGATTTATTGGTTTTAATTCCTCAGTACATTTATTCCTTAAACATTAATCTTTGGCTTGTATTTGTTATTAAAATCAATCAAATCAATGCCAATGAATAGCGTAAACAATATAAATAAGTCCTTAAACCGTAAGTAGCAGGATTCAATTGATCAACTTAGAATAACTGGTCCAACGTTAAATAATGCACTTAATACAGCAGTGCCATAGAATCGTATTTACAAAACAATACTGATATTAATTATTTTCATAGTAGAAATCGTAATCTTCAGGTTCTGGTGGAATCTGGGGCGGGTTTTGGGGAATGTCTATGCCCTCAGCGTCAAGTAGACGGACTTTAATATCCATAGATAGTAAAGTCTCCAGATCATTATCAAAAGACTTGCTCGTCATCTTTTCTTTTAGTAAAGCGTTAATGCCATCAGTCCAGTAATCGAATATTTGCTCATCAGGTGCTACAAAGTCCAAAGAAGGGACCTCAGCCGCTTTTAATATTAAAGAGAATGCCAAATGTGGACTGCTAATTTTTCCTTTCAAATCCTTCATGTGGGGGCATTCTTTACCCACAACGACACACTTGATATCGGCAACGGCCAGCTTGGTGCTCAATTCTTCTAAGCTGGGTGTACTTTTCTCATCGCACTCACCATAGTGAAGTATTTTGTGATTAGGTGACAGTCGAACAAACCAGAACTTATCTTTTCTATTGATTTTCAAGTACTTTTTAAACCTTGTGCCTCCAACTAACACTCCAAGACGTTGTTGCTGAATTAAGTCTACTATTTCAGGAGTAATTTTTTCTTTCAGTTCCACAATGGGTTTGGCATGGGACTCCCACACCTCTCGGTTTGTGCGTTCTTGCTGCCACAGGTGTGTGATTTCATTATAAGTTAGCTCTTTGACTTTTTGTCTGAACTTGTCAAAGCTTTTTGGGGCTGCAGCTAAAGCTCTTGTAATCTGCTCACGTACCACGCTCAATACTTTTACAAAGTCCTCAGTGGTAGCTCTCATTTCTTTCCATGTTTTGTTCAAGAGCACTATACAAATACAGAACAACTCTTCAAATGGATGGTCATGGGTAAAAAATAGAGGATGATATGTTTGTCCTTGTTCACTCGGAGCTTCGCCAATAAGCAATATTTCGCAGAGTAGTTTAACCAATTCAACACTTGTTTTTCCAAAAGGACATTCCAGCTCATCAGCACGACAACTGTTCCTCAATACTATCTTGGTGTAATCCTCTCTGTAGTTTCTTGCAAAATAAAGCATACAATCCAAAGCTAGGACTCCAGGAGGGGTTTCATTGAAATCTTTTATTGGGTCTATTTCACATTTAAAACCTAACTTCTTAAAATCTTTTGATAAACTACCCGTTTGGCGTCTAGTAGTTACTTCTATGTTTGTGTTGGCATCACTTTCAAAGGCATATTTCCTTAGTTCTTTAATCTTTTCTAGAGATTCTTGTTCCTGTGTATCTGCCCTTTGACACATTTTTGGTTCCAATAAACCAAGAGTTAATGTCTGCAGCACATATAGTTGATGAGCCAGCTCAGTTACAGAGGTTTCCTTTGACACATTTTTAGTAATCAAGTTTTCATATATTTTATTCCGAACTTGTTTAGAACATAGTGTGGCTGCTATTGTCTTGCGCTTGGTCATGTCAGCTTTCAAGAAAATTGCATTTATCAGAGCTATGGCATTTTGCTGAATAATTCTATCAGAGTTTTCTAAATGTGATATCAAACTTGGAATTGTTATTTCCTTTTCAACATGAGAGTTCTTTCCAGAACTATTAAGAACAATGTTTTCGAGGATTGAGAGGCAGGACTGTATAATCTTGGGATCCTGTGCATTAGTCTGATTACTAACAAAACTAACAACTTTATTTATAAACTGATTCTCCAAAATATCCCAAGATATAATGCCATGATCCATGAGCTCGACAAAAGTAACCAGAGCATACTTTAAAGCAGTTCCTTTAAATTTGCCAGTTTCGATGTTACTTATAATTAAAGATAAGCCTTTTTTGTTAATGAATTCAAGGGCAAAAGTGAGGTCACTGCTAACAGTGGATAATTTCATTAAAGCTTGCGTTTGTTCGGACTCAGTTCCTGTGTTAATCTTCATTAATATATCCTGGACTGTCTTTGCGGGAGACTGTTCTAATCGAAGAACGGATCCGTTTTTGATTTCATTTCGATTCTTTTCTGTAATATAATTCTGATTATTGCTCTCAGAGAATTGCAAAGCGTAATTAGTGGGATCTGGAAGACCCCAAGCTTTACACAGGAGTTGGATAATGCTGGAAAGAGGCTGACTTTGATCGAACTCTATTAACTGCGGCACCTTATCAGGCGCATTTAACATTTCCACTGCAATCTTTAAAATTGTTGAGTCTTTCGTCGCGGACGGCATTTTTATTGGCTTTACAGACATTTATTCACCATTTGACAATAAACTTCCTGGACACGAATGCGTAGAACAGGAAATAGAAATTAATTTTGTATTCAAAAACACGAAAGGAAAACATTAATCACAACACAGAGTACAGACTAGGAAACATTAAAAAACAATAGAAGACTTGACATTTGAATTTCTCATTGATTGTCGACTTGTCAACTGTCACTTAAGCCACCATTGGAATTTATTTTCCATTAATATGGAATTTCCCTTATAACGGTAAAAACTTCACTGTTTTAATTCAACGTTTTAGGACTTAGGTAGGTAAGTAATGGGAAATAATCGTAAATGATGCAATAGATTTATGCTGTGGCAATCGCGTTTAGTGCGCCCAGTAAGATTATCTTTCCCCCTCCCCCGCCTCTTCTTTATCCCTCCGTATCCTTTTTAAACCCATGCTTCCCACCTTTCAGTTAAGGGCTGGAAAAACGCTGACGACACAGCCATAGTTCTATAACATACTTTAAGGGAAACAAACGTATGACTTTAAATTTAGTACGAGTAATACTACACTCCCGAACCAATTAACAAGACAATTTTAACGAATAGGGTCATGGTATACTACCTATTACATCTAACGCGCATCAATCACTTAAAAGTAACTTGATCTTCATGTGTCTAATATGTAATGGAAGTTCACATTATAGTTTACTTCCACTCATATACGCCATTCGAATAGTTTACTGTATAAAGACAACATCATTCCTATTAACTATTTACACTCCTTACGATTCCAGAGCTATGCTTTTGAATTGTATTTTTTTATTTTTTTTTACACAATATGTGTATTCCTTTCGCTGTGATCGGCGACCGTATGGTTCTCTGGCACAACCCTCGGCACCTGATGGAAGATTCAAACTGGAAGTTGAAGGAGCGGACGACACCTATATCCCAAATCAATTATATACCGGTACCTTTTTACACCTATATTATGAATTACTTTTAAGGAATTGCATGTATTCCTTTAATGAGTAGGTATATTACTGAAATACCTACTGGTTATTAACGCGACTAGTTGCGTTCGTTACTATTAAAGGGATTTTAGCGGTAACGTTATATATTTAAATCCTATTTTTACATTGTATTAAATAGTATATTTTACAGTTCGAATAACAGAAACCGATGGAGAATCAAGATTCACTGGTTTCATGGTATCAGCGGAGGGCGAAATACGTCAAGATCCGAAGAATCCACGTAAATTAATCACACTCTCACCAGGAGATGTGACACCTCGGAACTTTCTCACGACAAAGTATAGTAACCGATGTCATTCATCCGTCGAACACGCTGTTGCTACTCCCAAGTCTTCAGCAGAGGTATTACTATTAAAACAACTCTATCTCAAGACTACGCCATCTAACCTACGAAAAAATTGACGACTCATTTAAAAAAGACGAAAGTAGAGTATTTGCACATTGCAAAATTATCTCTCAAAACTAAGTAAATGTCTTTTAGTCGAGTGTTTTTTTCGAGACGACGAAATATTGGGGCAGGTACTACACTACCACGATATGGATCACTGGGATCTTAGTGTCACCAATATAAAAACAAAACAAAAAATTAACTTTTGACAAAAACAATAATACATTTTACGTGCATTCATTGCGCTCCCGGCTGGACTGCCAATTTTATCATGCACAATCCTTGGCGTTTTTAACAGATGTATAATTTTTTTTTGTTGAAATAAACCTAAGCTTACACCACACACCACAATATCAAAAATCAACAGTAGCAATTCGATTTTATAGGTGTACTGGCATGCCCCGTCATCGGGGAACGGTTGTGTGACACTTCGAGCGATGGTGGCAGAGAATAAGGAGAGCTGGTACGAGGATGGTGGACCCTTGTCCCTTCAGCTTTGCGAAGACATGCGCCAACCCGATGACATAACTCCACAAGTTAACTACGACTGTCAGATTTGTGATGAAGCTAAATACGAAGTAATACATTTTTTTATTTACCACAGATTACAATATATTAAATATGAAAACAAACTTAATATATTGAAATTAGATTTTGTTACTACGTTTTGCATTTATAGATTACATTCAGCGGTATATGGTCAAGGAACACCCATCCCCGGTTTTACCCCGAAAATGACTGGTTGCCGAGGTATAGCGACCTCGTTGGAGCATCCCATGCGGCAGACGTCATCCTCTGGGCGCCGGGATCATTGGCATCTGACGGGTTTAGGGACGTCGCTGAATATGCTAATACGACACGCTTTGAAGAGGAAATTCGGGAGAAGGTATATGTAATACACTGGACACTTATTTCACACAGTTAGCCCAAAGCGATCCACAGCTTCTTTTATGGGTTCTATCACAATTGAAAAACTACATATCCATACTAATATTATAAATGCGAAAGTATGTTATGCATTCATGTTTGAACTATTGAACCGATTTCAATGAAATTTGGTATGGAGAACTTTAGAGAAGGATATAGGCTTTTCTTTTTTATCGCGAAATAACGGGTTCAAGGGGTAAAATAGGAGATGAAAGTTTGTATAAAAATTTAAATCAGAACTCTGTCGTTTATAGACGGATCTTTCAAATTTCTTTTGTATAAAAAGTATAAGCTACCAGTATTAAATATATTAAAAGAAATAAGTATTATGACACATATAATTATTAAACATACCTACCGGGAATTAATCATTGGACCATCTGAGTCGTCCCACAAAAATATGGACATATTTTAGTCAAGCAGAGCTTAATTACTCTTCAACTTTATTCCTTTTTTTTTGTATAAGTTAAAAAAAATCAAGTTTTTAGTTGTTCTTCCTTTGCGTCACCTTTCAGATCGGCAGCGGTGTTCGAACATTGATAAAAGGCAAAGGCCACGGTTATCTAAAAATGAATTATCCAACATACTCATTTATACGGACGGACAAGGTTAACCACCTGTTAAGTGCCGCTGTTGGCGTTCATCCATCACCGGACTGGTTCCTCGGAGTCAGCAGGTTCGAGTTATGTCAGGGGGACAGTTGGTTGACGGAGAGGGAGCTCAATCTTTACCCGTGGGACGCCGGAACGGATAACGGAGTCTCCTATGAGGTAAAAAAAATCTAAGCGGCATATTTTAGGTTTTCGGTAATATTTTGGATATTTCAGTCGGCGAACTTTCCCACGTTCCCCCAAGCTGCCGTCACAAGAGTTGAAACCAGCTCGTATGACAGACATTCCCCATTTTACGAAATGGACATGAAGGAAATGCATCCGTTTGGCAGGTTACGCATCAAATTGATCAAAACGTATCAAAGGGACTGCACAACGAAAACTACAACTACACAACAGAGTGACGTATCGGAGGAAACTGTGTCAACAAGTGAGTTTCACGAGGACATTTGTTTGTCTCTTCGTTTTGTGCAGCTAAAAATAAAATGTTCATCTCACACAGCCGAAGAGGCGACGTCGACGACGCAGCAAAGTACATCGGTGTCGGAAGGTCTGTCGGAGCCAGATGAACCCTCAAGGTACCGATACACAGACAGCACGGGGTGAGACGCTTTGTTACACCCACCCGTTGACGGACAGGGCCATAGACACACTTCTACATCTCAACAGATGATGCAGATTTGACGTCTGCGGATGTTTTCAGCCAACCGCCACTGGTGACAGACCCGGAGTCGTCCAAGGATTGCCCCATGACGCAGTGGTTGGAGTGGACTCCCTGTGACGGTACATGCGAAGGTGGTGTGGTCACGGGCATTCAGCGTAGGGAACGATTTCACTTGGTTGACGATATTGCGGTAGAGAAATACGATCCTAATGTGAGTTTTCTTCTCCTTTTTGATAATAATAAATGTGCTGATTCAATTAAAATAGTTATTTTTATGTGTCACGTGTTCAGGTGAATCCTTCGTTGAGAAAAGAGGTTCCGAGATTTTGCAAGAATCACTACGAGGACTTTGAAAGGCGGGAGTGTGAGGATCACTGCGACGAAGAATAAACCGTTTAACACTATAATTAATGTTTTAAGCGCACATTTATATAATAAAATGTTCAAATAAATACCTACTTAAATATTGTTTTTACACTGTAAAGTTGTTGTGAGTTTTTTTAAATACTGTCTGATATATCATAATTGATGGATTTTGACAATAGGCAAACAAACTCAGCACACATACAAAGACACCAAAATGGTGTTAATTAATCTCGATTAAAATAAATTAAAGCGAATTCAGTTGTTACAATGCTATTGTGGAACAGGGAGTCATAGTTGAGTTGTGATCTCGGGAATGGCTGGATTTATTGGTGAGTTCGTAATATGTAGTTACTTTAGACAAGTGCCTAAATATAAAACATACACAATGTTATCTATCGTTTAGAGCAGGGCTTCTTAAACTATGGGGAAACCCAAATGGGGTCGCATAGCAAAAATCTGGGGTCGAGAGATTTAACGTCAAATATTTATATATACCATTTTATAATTTTAGATTTTTGTATGTTCCAAAACCAATTCTAAAACTATATATTTTCATATATATATCTAATATACAAAATTGTCGTGTCACAGTTTTCGTTCCCTTACTCCTCCGAAACGGGTTGAACGATTCTCCTGAAATTTTCTGAGCATATTGAGTAGGTCTAAAAATCGGCTATCATCTATTTTTAGATACGTTATATTATTTTTTTTCGGCAAAACGACGTTTGTCGGGATTAGCTAGTCTAATCTAATAAATAAACTATCAAAAAATATTAGTACATTTTTCTTTTATTTGTCGTCAAGAATCTCGCAATCATAAATGGGATCGTGAATGACAAAAGTTTAAGAAGCCCTAGTATAGAGTGATTAATGTTAGTGATAAAACTTATATTTGTGGGATGATACACATATTTATTCAATTAGATAGTTATGTATATCTTTGGACTTAACCGAACACGTAGATCCCACACAGCATCCTTATTCGCTCACAAGTAACATTAATAAGTATTAATACTATTCGGTAATACATTATACATATAAATTTTAAAGAATCCATTTTTCAAACAGGTTTACTATTGTTAATTTTCGCATTCAACGCCTTCGAGTGTTATGAAAGTGAGATTGGATGCAACCGACGTCCATTGGGCACGAAGACGGAGCCTTTGCCCCCCGACAATCGATTTAAAATCGATATTATAGGTATCAACGATGACAAATACATACCAAGGCATCAGTACACAGGTTTGTACACGCGCGCCGTTTGGACTTTAACTTCCATTTCGCTTGTATTTTTCCTCTTTCCATTTAACGACCAGTCTTTTAATGCCTTAAAATGTCCACAGTCCCTTCAGTGTCTTTATATGATTATTTTGACTGTAAAAAAGCTTTGCCTGGTTTTAAAATAACAACCGAACTGACTTTCTTGCCAGCTTCTTCTCCTGGTCGCGTACGAACTCTACGCCTAGAGTCATTTAGATCTGGTGCGATTCAATATAGCTTTATGTAGGTATCTTACTAAATAAAAAGATTTGACTTTTATTTCCAAAAATTCTATTTCCCTACAGATATTTTAAACGTTGCATAAATTCTGGAAGAGGAAACCTACTAGTCCATTTCACAAGACACCTACTCTTGTTCAGCTACTTGAACCAATTTGCGAACTATTTACCACTTACGTGGCGTCAATTAACGTTTTGTTTTAAGGTAACATAGCGAGTAATCAGCTATTTATAATTTCAGTTCGGCTTTACTCAAACGACGGTGTATCAACTTTCATAGCGTTCACTATATCGGCTCGTGAGGATACCAAATACAACGACAAGAATCCAAGGAAACCCATCTTTTTGGATCCAGGTGCGATCAAAGTGTTGCCAGATGCGCCCTCCGTACCAGGCTCTTGCAAGAACACAGTCATACAGTCGGATATCAAACCGAAAAAGTCGGTAGAGGTTAGTATTTCTAACAAATCTTCACCAAATAGGTAATGTAATCCTGAATTTTGTTTGAACCGTTAGGCCGTTTGGATTGCGCCGGCCAAAGACAACAAATGCGTTACGATATACGCAGTGTTGGCTGTGAAGCAGGATGTGTGGTATAATTCTGACGGGCCCTTGTCCAAGAGGCTGTGCGAGGATAGACGGAATATGGAGGACATGCAGCCCGTGGAAAATGACAACTGTCAGGCCTGTGAAGATGCTAGATATTTGGTAAGGTATTTTACTGTTTTTTTTTAATAAGAATATAACACTTCCGTGGTGAAATATCTGCTGCAATAAGATGTATATTGTTTTTCATGGAATTGCCACAAACTGGGCCTGATGAAGAATATAACTAAAAAAGATTTGGTCGCACTTTCAGCTGACATTTGATGGTATTTGGTCCTACAATACACACCCCGGCATGTTCCCAAAGACACGGGAATTGGCCCGGTTCAGTGATGTAGTCGGTGCTTCACACAGTAACAGTTTTAACGTATACAAAATACATTCGGAAGCGAGTGCCGGACTTAAAATGTTAGCAGAACAAGGAAATACCACTAAACTGGAAATGGAAATTTTGACGCAGGTCTTTAGTGTTTGATATTTGTATTTTCTTGAAGAATTTAAACGACTAGCACTATTAATTAGCATCTATGTTCGTTCTAGGAATAATGAATATGTAAAATAAACGCCGAAATATCGTTTGACAATTGACTTAAGCACGAAATTATTGAAATAATATCAATAAAAGTGATAAATTTCAGCTGGGCACTTCAGTCCGTACGGTAATTAAGGCTTCAGGCCGATCAAAACCGCAAATGGTGACGACGACATCCTTCAAAGTGACGCGCCAACACCACAGAGTGTCACTGGTGGCAGCCATTTTGCCGTCGCCCGATTGGTTCCTCGGCGTATCCAATATGGAATTGTGCGATGCTGTGACTGGTACATGGGCGCCGAATTTAACTTTTAATCTTTACCCGTTGGACGCTGGGACGGATAGTGGGACAACTTTTGAGGTATTGTAATTGAATAAAGTATAAATAATAGATACTCCTGAGGACTATCTATTATTAACAGGAACACAAAAATGTAAGGAGTTTTTATTCAATTTAGTAAAACTTTATTGTATGTATAGGGAATAATTGTAAAAAGCTAATTATAGAGAATTAACATAATTAAAATGGAATGGAAATAGAATGGACATAGATTATAGAGAACATTTTTAGGCTTCAAACGATGATACTATGCCGCCACAACCAATATCATCAGCGCCAATTAATAAAGAGATACCAAAGGAACAAATAAAACCATTTGCGAAATTGATTTTTGAACTGACCAGAACTTACCCGAAACTATGCGACTTTGAGGCATCTTCTGAAACGAACCTACAAGGTACCTATTTCTGCACATTAAAATACCTTACTACTATTATATATAGTAGCAAGGTATTAGTTACTTAGTTTAACATTAAAATGACATATAATTTAACTTGTTCCAGAAGAACATCAATCGAATGAAAATAATCCACCTACTACGACACCTCAAGTGTAAGCAAATACACAATGAAATTAAATTCGTTACTATAGCTGCCCAGTTATATTAAATTAATTAACTTTGCAGGGCAGTGTCGATTTCAGTAGACCCAAAATCCTCTCCGCATTGCCCAATCACGGAGTGGGAGGAATGGTTGCCGTGTGAAGGGGAGTGCATAGACAAGAGACTGCAGGGGCTGCAGAGTAGGTTCCGCTACCACCTTGTTGACGGCATCACTGTGGGAAAGTACACGGAAAATGTAAGATTTGCTTGCTTATTTACTATAAATCTCTCTCCATTTACACTGCAATAAAAAAAGAATATTACTAATAAAATTTGTGTTTTGCTCCCTTAGCAATTCACTACTGTTCGCCACTGCGACATCAATATGCCTAATTTACATTAACCTTTTTTTGTGTTCTGTATGATAAAAAAGATGTGATATGTTTAAAAAGCTTTAAGTTTTAATTCACAGGGGCCGTCTTATGCAGATAAAGAAGTATCGAGATATTGTCAAACCGAATATGAAGATAGTGAAATACGTGAGTGTGAAGAGATTTGCAAAGAAGATGAACTAAGTAATAAATAAAATTATTCAATATAGAAAATATCCAATATTTTAATACACCAATATTACAACAAAATATCTTTGTATGAGCCTGTTTTAAATATATTTCTGAAATAAAGCAAATATTGTTGTGTGCTTTTCCCATACAAAATCGTTCAATTTTCTTTATGTTTTTGTCTCCGGCTTTGTTAAGCCTAGTCTGTGAAGTGAAGTAACTGAATACGTCGAATCTAGCTCTTAGAATACGCAGTCTGTGGTTAATCGTAAGTCATCGGAGACATTGGTAATAAATTTTCGACATAAATACGATACTTTAAATTACATTTTGTCATATGATTGAATTTTCTTTCTAATGATTTTCTATAAGCTTTGAAAGATAAAAAATATAATTTAGCTAATTTGCTAAGTATTATGCTTCCAAACAAACCTAAATCAAAGCTAAAACGTATTTTTGGAGCGGCTGCGGCTACTATATTCGTGTTTGAAGTTGCCGGTGTAGCTGTTTCATACGGGTTATGGTACAAATTGAACACTGAAAGAGGTGAGTTCATGAACTTTATAAAGTACGTAAACTTTAACCTTAACTTTTAAACTTCTCTCGAAATAAGAATAGTAAATTTGTAGTTTTATGACCTCATTACAATAGGCATGACATGACTAACGGGTCGATAGGGCGACGTGCATATGTGTCAGCTCACAATATGTTTTTTTATTCTTTTACAAATTGTCATCAACGTTGATAATTTCACGTTCCTCTCCAGATTTTCGCTTGTATATGTTCAAAAATTACAACTGGATAATAGAAGGTTACTATTCATTGGGTGAGACTGTGGGTGGGTTGAATACTAGAGAGCAGGACAAGAAAATTTGGGAAAACGAGGGGAAACTATAACTGGTGAGATGAATATAGCTGCTAGGTCTCTGTTCTGGATTTTCTCCATTGGTACAATCAGTTATGGCCTCTTCACATTTGTCAAACCTGATGATGACTTAATTAAACAGGTCCTTTATTTTAATTATCTTTGTTTGGTCACTGATTTATAATTTTACCTTTGTGTTGTATTGACATGATGCTAACATGGTTGTGATGTCTATGTATAGTGAAGTGAATTAAAACTTTTCAAAAAAGAAGTATTCTTCACTTAACAAATAATTTTATATTTATTGTGCCATTCTTAATATATATATAGCTTATTATACTTGTCCTTATAGGCATTCTGGTTAATGTGTTAAATCTATAACACAGTATTGAATCAGTGGTCAAGGTTTCTAAAAAATCATCCCATTATCATCATGTTTGATCA
This sequence comes from Leptophobia aripa, assembly GCA_951799465.1. Lineage (NCBI taxonomy): Eukaryota > Metazoa > Arthropoda > Insecta > Lepidoptera > Pieridae > Leptophobia > Leptophobia aripa. The sequence continues at coordinate 7,886,946 of OX637269.1, read as the reverse complement.
ATAGTTAATTTAAAATATATACTAATATGTAGTTTATAATAAATTTCATTATAAACAAGTGAGTTATTTATGTTATTGGCTAGATACTTGTTGGTTTGATACTTATTATATATTCTATATTGCAGTTTGATAAAAACTCAAAACACACAACTGCAAGACAAGTTAGTCGGGAAACTGTATCTATACTTCAAGAAGCACTAAAGCAAGACTCTGAAATATCTAAAAAGGTGGAAGAATTATTAAAAAAGGGAAAATGAATGAAAAACCTGCTGTTTTAGAAAGACTGAGCAGAAGAGAAGCACAGCGTATTGAAAAACTACAAAAAGCACACAAAGCAAAGGAAGATGTAGATGCAACTAATGAAAACGAAGAATATTTCTCAGGAGCATTTAAAATTCGGGCAGAAATTATTGAACATTTTCTTGCACAAGTCCCGACTTTGGAAACAAAAATTCTGCCTGCTCACTTTGACAATATCAAAAGAGAAATTAATGAATTGCAAAAATTTGTTGTCACTTCATCATTCTTTCTTAAAGAGTTCAATATGCGTAAATATCTTGGTATTGTTCAGAACTTTCAAACAAAATGCTACGAGCTGGAGGACAAATATGTGCCCCGTAAGAAGTTTGGTTTTACAAGAAAAAAGTTGCCTAAATCTCACACAGAAAAACAAGATTCCCTCGATGAAAATGATGGAACTGGTAAGATCGATAGTAATAAATGGGATGAAAAGTTGTTTGGTTTTGATTCAAAGCAAAATGAAATTTTATCTTTAGAAAATGGTGAGCTGTATCAAAGAGATGTGGCATTACGGAATTTAAATAATTGTACAATCGTTTTGTGCGGGGTAATGGCAACTTTACATTTAACCAATTTGGAGGGCTGCATTGTCCTTACAGGACCAGTGACCTCCTCAGTCTTTGTAGATAAATGCAATAATTGTAAAATTGTGACGGCCTGTCAACAGCTTCGTATGCACACCTCGGCCAAATGTGACATATACCTACATGTAACAAGCAAAGGGATCATCGAAGATTGTTCTCAAATACAAACTGCTCCATATAACTTTGATTATGAAGACTTGGAAAAGCATTTCAACATGTCATCGTTGGATAAAAGTAGTAATAATTGGAACAGTTTGGATGACTTCAATTGGCTGGCTCCAGATGTTCCCTCTCCAAATTGGTCAATATTAGACTCAACCCAGCGTATATGTAATTGGAAGGATATATTATCAAAACTACCCTCATAATAAATAATATACTAACTACAGCTATGTCTCCCTTTTAAGGCTTAAATATAATCTTTGATACAAATGAATATTAATTTTATTTTGAATGCATTTTAATTTAAAGGTGCTCAGTCTTTCACAGCTTTTCTGAATAGTTAGTTTCGTATGTTTAGTCGTAGAAAATTTGTTGTATCTTGGTAAGCTTTATTAAATCAACTAATGACAAATAAAATGATTTTATATATATCTTATTTGTTTTTCTTCAACATCATTATTTTTGGGGGCAAAAATTAAACTCCTTTAACAATGTATATTAATTTATTTCTATATTAATGGGAATACATAAAATTGTCAAATAACATCACAGTGTCTATATTATCTAATGGATATGAATCTAAATTAACCAAAGGCCATTCAAAAAGTAAAAAGTTAAAAGCAGAGGCTAATTGATGAATAAATTAATTGTAGCGGGAATCAATTAATATTGATCCCTGAAATTACTTATATATTGTTATGTAGATTTTATTAACGTTTAAATTATTGTGCAATACAAATATATTGGAGATGAAACAATTGAGCAATGTCTCATAAATCTACATACATAGAGCAAATACAAAAGATTTTTGTGACAAATTAGATTCAACATAATATGATTGAAAGGTTATTTTAGTTTCCTTTAAATTTGCTAAATCAAACTTATATATTACAGAATAATTTTCTGTTTTCATTTAACATAGGTACAGCTAAAATAAATATTTAGATGAGATTCGAGAAGAAAAAAATAAATGCCAAGAGGTTTTACTTAATTTGGGTAACATAATCAAGATTTAGTTTTATTATCGACCTAACATTTTACCTTACAAGACACATACATCATACACAGTTGATACAAGAACTTTAGAGGTGGTCAAAAAATGGGAATATTTTTTAAACTTAAAAACTTTACGAGGTTGTTAAAAAGTTGAGTTTGGTATTCATAAAAAATAACGGTCACACTGCGATCTGTCAAAAAATGACATTTGCGTAACTTTTCGCCATATGCCAAAGATCCTGGCTGCATATTTTTTCTTAACTAATCCAAAATTATAATCGAGGCCCGTTCTTTATTTCCCAGGTATCATTAGGAATATATTGAGTATTTATTTGTGCTTGAGTTGACAGTTCACAAAACACAAGCCGATAAAACTTATACATAAAATTCTCGTGTCACAATATTCATTCCCGTACTCCTCCGAAACGGGTTGACCGATTCTCGATATTGAGTAGGTCTGAGAATCGGCCCACATTTATTTTTAGAGACATTTCTTTTGGCAAAACTGTTTGTCGGGATCAGCTAGTATGTTATGTATTAACACTTGGCCAAATACGAGTTAATCGTTAATGTTTGAGTACCGAAAGATATTGTTAATTAATTATAATAATCATCAAACCGGCAGCAATAATTAAGTACATATATATGTAGATCGAGACGCTCATTCAAATGACAGCACACAAAACTGCTTTAATTAAGACTCGGTGTTTTACTACAATATTCCAGATGCCAAGTAATCAAAACACGTCAACTAATTTAACGTAAGTTATCGTATGTAATATTTATACACCTGAAATAATTTTTCGCTAATCAAAAGAGCTATGTAATAATTGAAAATAATTTCATATAGAAATTTAAATTATAACTGGATTACTACTGTCACTTACCAAATTTACATTCCAAAGATTTTTTTCGTAGCGAAGCTTATTTAACTAGACTCATTTTTAATAATTAAAAGAAAAATAAACTTAGAATCATCTGATATTGTAAAATGTAAATACGAGAGAGCTTTCATTGGCTCTTTTACATATGACATTTATTGTAATATTTGTTTTAATTGATTATTGACACAAGACTATGAAATATTATTGCCAATGTAAAAAAATACTAACTCTAGACAATTCACGGGATAGTGGTTTCTTTTAGTAGTGTAACTTGTACACTACTAAATAATTACTTCTATCACAATAGTAGTGAAATATTTTTTTGATTGCCGTTTATATCAAGATAGTTCAAGGTTAAAAACAAAACTATAAAATAAAAACTTTAAATCAGTCAAATCGCAGTTTTATCTCCTCGCGGCGTTATTTGAGGGGAACAAAGTGGAAATGTGGTGCAAATGATTTTTTGTGTAAATATAAATTAGGTCCACCGTCACCAGTTGGGTTTCTTGTGTGTGATCGTCCACTGTTGGTACGTGTTGTTGTTGTCGCAGGGGGCCAGCCCCAGGGTCCGCGAGTGGGGCTGGAGCGTTAGGCAGTGGCTGTGCAGGCGGTGGATCACGTGCTTGTGCTCCTCATCGTACCTGCAATTCATATAAATGTTACAAAATAAACGCTGGGCTTCTTCAGCTAGCTTCAGCTGAGCTTTCAGTGAGTACTATTGTACAATGAAATAAAATTGTCGGATACATTAAATGCCGATTAGTAAGAACAAGAGGTTTTAGCAAAAGACAATGTCAGACCTCCAAGGCCCGTCGACAGTGCCGAGTCTGCAGATGGCCTGCTTCACGCTGTCCGAGTCGGCCTCCACGCACCGCTCCCCCACCCCCAGCTGGCCCGCCTCGTTCAGCCGGAACAATTGGTTGTTGCCAGCACCGTGGCAGGATGACGTTCCTGTAGAAGTGTCAATCAGATATAGGAGAAAGGGCAACCGAGCAGCAGAAAACCATAATCACATGGTCAGGGGCTTCTCTGGTACACTCTCTTGACCCTAACTCGTATTGGTACTGTCCTGTTCCTGGTGTGAAGTGCATAAGACATTTACCGATATATATTAGTAAATTACAAAATATATATTAAGTATATCTTTTTTAATTTTATATAGGTCTATGTGAAGTAATAACACATCCAGATCTCTAATTATGAATTGTGTATACAAAATAGAAAAACTAATTAAATGCCACATTGTCTCAAATTTTTCATCTATACTAATAATAAGACAGTAAAAATGGAATGTCTGTACATTAAATATTTTTCCAAAAAACTAAAAGGAGGCAATTAAAGAAGAGTCATAGAAACCAAAAACCAATTTTTGGAATTCTTGTCAGTCAATTCCAATTGTAACAAGATTTTAGCCTGTGAAAGAAAGCCCTGTCGAGATCATTAAAAAACCCTATATACTTAACCAAATTACACGTGGGCGAAGCCGCGGGCGGAAAGCTAGTTATTAAATATTTAAGTCCACAGACGTATATGCATTATAAGTACAAATAGTATTGTCAACTCAATTGAACAAATATTTAAAATTTTCAGTTGTATCATTATTTGGAAACCGGAAATGGCTAATTAAAATACACATGTGGAACCAAATATTACCAATCATAGTGATTCATTCACAAAAATAATTTGAAAAAATAATAAATATAAAACCTTTGTGCAGTAATGAAAGCCACTTACCTATATAGGCCGGTGCTGCTTTGCCCATAGTGTCCAAACAAACACCAGTCGCCTTATTCTTCACCATGCCCCAATGAGTGTTCTTCGGCAATTTTGGAAACTTGTCATAAACATCATAGGCCACATTCTCCATAAACCAACTAAAACTTTTGCACTTCAACTTATCTCTTAAAGCTATTTGATCACTTATATCACCCATGTCCAGGAACCTGGCCATCGGCTCTCTTGTATAGAAATATTCTTTGTGCTCATCATCAAACCAAGTTTCGATCACTCGTTTATAGTTTATTGTAATGAGAGATCCTTTTCTATTCTTTGCCAAGTTGCCAAAGGAATAGGGCATGAAGGCCCTATAAACGTGGCCCACTCTTGAACAGGGCACCCATTCAATGCTGCCCCCGCACTGCCATATTTTGAAACTCAATTCAAAATTCTCTCCACCCCATACGAGTAATCCTGGATCATACGCTCCAATTTCGAGGAAATACCGTCTGTTTATGGCGAAAAGGCCCCCAGCGTGGGTCGGACTCTTGTAGGGTTCCGACTTATGTTTGTGGAGGGTTGCTTCTCTATCGGGCACTTCATTCTCTTTATACAACATTCCCCACTCAAATATTCCTCTGTAATTTGTGCCGTGTTGGTAAACAGGTCTGTACTCAAATGTCTTGTGGTCTACTCCGTCTATGACAGGTACGGTCATAATTCTGTAGTCTCTGTATATAGGTGCCAGCAATGGTGGTAACCAGTTGAAATTAACTTCACAATGTGCGTCTAAAAATACGATGACATCGCCTGTTGCTTCTTGTGCACCTCTGGACCTAGTTCGAATGAGCCCCTCTCTTTGGGAATTTCTAATCAAACGTACTTTGCCATTCCAACGAAGGATATAGGTCTCTAAATTTTGTTTTAAATTGTCTTTGTCAGAAAAATCGTCAACCTACAAATACAAGATTGTAAGTTAAATTGTTGTACACTAAAATCTCCTAAACGGATATTGTATGGCACTTACCAAAACAATCTCGTGAAGTATGTTTGGTGGTGAACGGTCTATAACTGAGTGAACAGTCCTCATAAGTACAGAGAAACCTTCATTGTGGAACACTATAATGACTGATGTTGATGGTAATTCTTCAGGATAATGCCAGTATTTACACTCATCCAATCTTGTATCAGGTACAGTTCTGTATAATCGGAATTAACTATATAAAAATCAAAGGCAAAAAGATTGGTTTTGAATTGGACTGATTACTTCCTTATACTACCTACATAAGTATCAAATGTACAAAAATCACAGTATATATTCCAATTATTTTTTAGGAAATAGGGTTAATTTATTGAAAATGAACAATAAATTGCTTATACCAAAACATTATATTTAAATCTTGGCTTATTTTCACATAAAACCTATACTGTCAAGGCCAGTTTGTATTGGCTAGAAGTATAATAAAGTCAACAAAATAGGCTACCTTATTGGAAAAGAGGATAAAATCAAACCTGTTCATTGCTATATCATTTGAAGCAGCAATATTCATTCCATATTCACTCTCAGACTCTGCAATATCATTTGCTCTATCTTGAGACATGTGGTAGGGCTCCCCACCTTCACCAGGTCCTTTTACATTCCGCTTTAATTTTGGCTCAAAATTTCCAAGCTCTAAAAGGTTTACATTATATAAAGACTATTAAAGACATTCATAAATTTACTTTTTCTCTAATTTTAAGTTGTAGTATACTTATAGTATTTTATTTATGTAATAGATCTGATATAAGCATGTTAATTTCTAGGAACAAATTATATCGATTACAATTAGTGTAATCAATAAAATTAGATAATAAGAACATGAAATGTGTTTCAGCTGATAATGAGTACTAGAAAACAGTTGGTAATAAGGTATTAAATTTTAAATGACTTGTATAGCAGTATTACATAAATAGCAATATCCACTTTATTTAAAATTATTCAAAATCACAGTTTATAAAAAGCCTACTATGAGCCTTGAATAGGTGGCAAAACATAATATACGCCGGTTTAGGCCATGTAACTGTACTTATATGTAAGAACCAAACAATAGATTACTATGGCTTACCTGTTTTTAAGGTGGGATACACATCCCTGTGAGATTTATAATACCCAGCCGCTGAATTAATGTCCAATATCTCATTGGAATCACTAAGAGTGCTAGGTCGAGAGTAATTGTGAATAGCATACAATAAAATTAATAAAATTGCGCATATGCCACCCACACGATAAATTCGGCCGCGTCTAACGTTAGTAATTCTCATTTTAAAATTTTTAAAGCTTACTGCATCACAAAGAAAAGTAATTACAAATATTGTTTTATGTTTTTAAATGTAGCCACGAAAGCCGATTTTTGAAAGTAAACAGGTAAACTTCGGTTCGACTTCACAGTTTAATCACAGTGACGTTTTACAGTACCAACGGCTCACTATTGACTATGACGGTAATATAAATGTCAGTATTCTAACCAAACTCGAAAAGGCCCTACACTCTTGTAGTAATTAATTGACTTTATTATTATTATATTTTATTGTAATTTAATTTTTTTAAATAGTACATGACTACATAATTCGTATAATATAAATGCTTAAAATAAATGTTTTAGTTTAGTCTGTGGTTAAAACGGCAACAGCTTCAAGCCTGACCATAGCAACTTAAAAAAAAAGTATGCTCAAGACTTGAAAATTTAAAAAGCGGTCGTTGCTCGTTTATAATTTTGTCTTGTTGATGTTTATAGCATTAATTAATTAACAACTCGTGTATACTTTAGTTTATTCGTAAATCGTGATCGGTACTAATTACTATAGCTACGGTTGTGCTGTAAATACTTCCAATATGGCTCAACGTAAGTTGATTGATCTAATATATTTTATTTTTATGTTTTAATCATTATGTTTAATATATATTTTCTATTACAGCATATACCTATGATAACTTTATTGAGATGTGGAATACAATGTTTCCTACGAATACTATAACAGCTAATAACTTAAAACAACCTCAATCTGTTGTTAACTGCCTCCTTTTGATTTTTAAAAGATTAGATATTGATTCAGAAGTACTAGTAAAGGTAAGAACTTTTAAGTTATTGTATACTCACTTTTTATTACAGCTTAATTCTAGTAGAAACCTTAAATCTATTGGACCAGACTAAATAAATATATACTATATACATATATCAGGATCAAATGCTTAAAGAAGATAAAAAATGCATACAGAATTTAAATATTTGATTCTTACTATTATTGAAATCAATCATTTTGTTTCATATTCTAACAATATTAATTAACTGTAACAATTGTTATAATTTTCAGCCACCCCCTGAGGAACAGAGAACTGAAAACACTAGTTATTATTGGGATTTAATACCAATTATAAATCTAGCAAAAATAATAAATTATATAGTAATAAAGCCACAAACTTTGCAAACTGAAGTCACTTTAATATCTCTGCTGCAACCAACACCACAAACATCATACGCAATACTAATGTATCTTTTCAATTATATGTTATTTATTGAGCAACAGATGGATACACTAAAGCCCTATGAAGATGACATTTTAGGGAATCACGATAAGGTATTGCTCATTACTTAATTTAATATTATTAATTATTTTGCACATAAATTGGTATATACATACTGTAAAAGTATAAATACAGAATGCCTTATTAATTCCAGATTTCACGATTGGAAGATTATAGAAATGAAGTTATAGAGAGCCTTAACAATCATGCAATGGAAAAAGGAGATAGAGAGCAGAGAATGCAGAAGGTCTAACTGCCATATATAGTACTACTCAGAATATATATGCTATATTCTGAGTTTCTTTTTTTTCAAACATTTTACTATATTTGTGTACATATTACCATATTCATATTGATTGAATTAGGCAATTTTTGCAGATGGAAAAAGAGATAGCAGTTTTGGAAGAAGAGTTGAGAAAAGAAAAGGCTGCCCTTCACACAGAGAGCATTGAACTCCAACCAATATTGCAGGAAAACCAGAGAGAGCAGAAAGTTGTAGAGCAACTGACATCTCAGAGAGATGCATTGGTCGTTAATATAAAAAAATGCAAAGTACAACTAGTACACGATGCTGATGATATTAAGGAGCAAGAGAAAAAGATGGCTCAGGAAATGGCAGACGCTGAGCAACTGTGCAACACACAGTCGGAGGCGCTGATGCAGAAGGAAAACAGGTTGATGAATTTGCAGACAATTAAACAGATATTCGAGAATGCCAATGACTGCCTTCAGGAAATCATGCTTATTGTTGAGAGTTTAAAGTGAGTACAAGCATGGAATTAAATTATTATCAATTCTATTCACTCATATCGCAGGTAAATAGAAAACGTGTACTTTTTGTAATTAATTGAAAAAAGTTTATTAAAACACAAAATCTATTTTTTCTTTGGAATTGTGTAGTTAAAAAGATAGTACAATTCTATTCACCCCATTTTATGATACCGCATAAGTATTCCTAACTTCTTTTACCTAAAATTTCATGTCCTGTTTTGTTCCAGGGACTCTGAAAAGAGCGATTTCGATGCGGACAGTGAGGAAGGAGAGCTAAAGATGCTGAGCACAGAATTGTCAGAGTTGATGTCTCAGCTGTCAGAAATATCCATCGCCAGGCGCGACACGAGGAATAAGAGACAGCACGATCATGAGATGAGACAGCAGATCATGGCTGTCATGGAGCGGTAATTAATTCAATTCAATTGCAATAAATACATGCTATTATCCAATAAAATACATTTAAATTATCTTTCCTATATGTCGACTATTATTTACCACTCTTATGGCCATTTGCACCGATGAATATTTTGATTTGTTAGTTAAATCCTTTAAAGGTTAGGTTAGTTATCTCAAAATCGATATATAATGTCTATTTGTTAAGTGTATTGAAGTGTACAATATTATTTAGGGAAGTGCATGATCTGGATAAGAAAAGGAGAGAAAGGAAGGAGAAGGCTCAGAAAGAGATGTCATTATTTAAGAAGATAGAAGAGCATATCGCACAAGACGAACAGAATGAATCCCTATATAAGCAACAACCGGCAAACATTAAAGAGGAATTAATAAGACAAGTAGGTTTTGACGAACTCCTATACTATGAGAGCCAATATTTGTCACATAAGTGCGGGGAATAGTCTCTTGTAGAGTACATTTTGAAAATAACAATAGAATCATTTGAAACAATGTTTTTCTTTTGCAGATCTCATCACTTTCCGAAGAGTTAATGCAAGTATTGAATGCATTCGGTGTTGAAATTAAATCTAAATTAACATGATATGTTTTGTTATTTTTTTATGTTTCTTTGTATAATATATCGTATGATTTTTGTTGTTTTTTATTTCATTTCATATATGTTTCAACTGAAATGTCTTCAGATAATTACAGACATATGTATATCAGTTATAAGTACATAAAGTCATTTTTTTTTTGTATATTTCTAAATAGGCTTTTGAAATGGTTCTGTTTTGTGAAATGTGCTAATAAAATTGATTATTAGAAACGAGTTAAGAACGTAACGTTAAAGGTACTCTGGACCAATATTGAGTTATTTGATGAAATGGCGGAGCTTTATGTGCTATGTGTTAGTCTCTGGCGCCATTTTGTTTGATTAAGGCCACGTCGTTGACGCGATGGCTCTAGCATTTATTAAAGATTCAGGAATTTCTCGTTTATTGATAATCTCGTATTGTTATAGTAAAGGGTAGAAACACGTTTAGTTTAATAAAAGGATTGATGAACAACATTTAATTTTCTACATGTTAATCTATTTATTTCCTTGGTATGAAATAAAAGCTGCTTTGCTTTCGGTTTTGCAAGTCGGATCAGTAAATTCAAAACATTTTAATTTTTTGTCAGAATTTAAGACTAAAACATTAATCATTCATGAAGTCTAATTAGTTGAAGGTTTATTTAAAATGTAGGTAGTTAATAAAGTTTTTTCGGTTTATGTTCTCTTAACAATAATCATTAAAATACAGTTCCCATTATGCTCAAAAGAACGACGGAACCCCTGCTAATTTTTAAAGTTTAAATCAAGAACTGGTTTAGCATTGCTTTTTTTTTCAATCTTTGATGCAAAAGAAATTAAATTCAAGTTACATTATTTCTGTTTACTTGTTCCATTTTATCTTTTTGCTCGTTAAGCAAATATTATCGTTCGCTGACCCAAATGTTATCAATACATCGCAACAACTTTATGGAAATCGTTTGCACTTATACTTTTTAAATTTTAAATAATGTAATAAAAGTTAAAAACAATTACTTCGTTAAGAAATAACGTTAAAGTTATAAAATAATGAAGAATTTTTATTTCTTTTATATAAATATTACTATTCAACTTGAGGGAAACCGAAAAAGTTTTAAGAATCCAATAGCGCTGCAAGAACTCGATATTCGTGTCCAGGTGATGTTGAACTCGATACCTGGGGTTGCAATCAGAGATAAAAAAAATCTACTTGAAAATATGCTTGTTTATCTCTCCGATAAATGGTTCGTTAGGTCAGCAACTTTATAAGTGCAAAGTTATCTACTATGTAGTTAACTCACTGTTTAATTAAATGAATCAATCATTTGTCAGGAATTCCCCGAGAATATTTCTCTATTTTTCATGAAACAAAATACCTCCTCGTCATAACTAATGGTATGGTTTTGTATGTACTATGTACACAGAAAATGAAAGAAACACACAATCTTTCAAAGTTATATATATAAAAATTCTCGTGTCACTATGTTGTTCCTTTCCCCTCCGAAACGGGTTGACCGATTGTACTGAAGTTTTGTGGCCATATAGAGTAGGACCGAGAATCGGCCAACAACTATTTTTAGACACATTTTTTTTTGGCAAAACAACGTTATTGGTATATTTTACATTTTTTATTTCTATGATCTTTTAATCATGTACAATATTTGCATAATTATATAGACTGGTCAACGCATTAGACATATATTGCATGGATGATAAGCCCGAGGATTCCCCTTTTACGTTAGCAATCCCACAGTATATATATACCTTATAACGCGGCTTATTCTTCATAACGTTCTGGACCAGAGCAGAGACCACAAGTATGAAGTTAGCAGCAGTATTCCTTTTCGCAGTTGCCGCTTTGTTCGGAACAGAAGCGGTAACATTCACGAGATGTGAGTTGGTGCGCGAATTAAGAAGTCATGGATTTCCCGAGAATAAAATGAGAGATTGTAAGTGTATTTATTGTACTTAAAATAGTGGGCGAATAATAGAGGTGTAAGTTAAATAAAATAATAATGAAGGGATTATTTCTAGTTCTTCCTGTCCGTTCTATATCCTTGATTTGATGAAGGGGTTCACATCAATTGTAAATAATAGATTTTTTATTTTACGTTTATAACTGTGTACTACCACGAACCCACATATCCCAACCCACATCTACATATAAAAATATATATCATATTTTATAATAAAATTCAAATTTCAGTGTCACTGTAACTCTTATATATATTTATAATTGTATTGCTTTATACAATATTGACAACAATTTAATTGTAATCTGTGTTTCAGGGGTGTGTCTTGTTGAGAACGAGAGTGGCAGGAACACGGGCAAAGTGGGAAGAGTGAACAAGAATGGTTCCAGAGACTATGGCCTTTTCCAGATCAACGACAAGTACTGGTGCAGCAATACGAATACCGCGGGAAAAGACTGCAATGTCACTTGCGCACGTAAGCATTCATTTATATGTTACACATAGACAACAAAAGATCTACTATTATCTTTGGTTTACGCAAGGACCAACAAAATATAGAAACTTATTAGACCTTCTATAGTGGGGTCGGTTAGAGTTGGCAATATCACATGATGTTGACAGATAGCAATTTGAAATTTTAATTAGTCTAATCGTAAAAGTGCCATATTAACTTCTTAACTGTCGAAATCGTGACATGACAAGCAAGTTATGGTAGGCGCTATATAATAATGATATGTGTATCCTTGTATATTGCTCAATCGTTTGTATTAGGTGCAATTTTGCCAATAAATATTAAAATATAGCTACTAAATAAGGTTGTTAAAATAATTGACACCATAAATTTCAGAGGTGACAACAGATGACATCACAAAAGCTGCGACCTGCGCCAAGAAAGTCTTCAAGCGCCACGGCTTCAACGCTTGGTATGGTTGGAAGAATCATTGCCAAGGATCTCTGCCCGACATTAGCTCATGTTAAAAGCACTAATTCTATTACAATATATTATTAGATATATATCATTTTTATTTATTTACCAATAAAATATGGATACTAATATGTCTTTTTGTAAGGCTGTAAAACCAAGTATACAATTTAATAAACAAAGTCGACAGGTTTTAACATTTAATAAATGGCTCATGGCACCTCAAGCATTTTATAATGATTGTGAATCAATCTTTGTCAGTGTCACGTCGCGAATTTAATGTCGTCACTCGAAATGTGAAGGCTTAAGAAGTTGCCGATTGACAGTTTCGCGGTTTATCGTTTATTTAGCCTTATTATTTTTTTATATAGAGTAACTAAGTTTGAGGAAAAATATATTGGAAATCGTTTGAACAATGCTATTAAAACAGTGATATTTCGCTAATTTTAATAACAAAATAAAGTTAATTAATTTTATACATAAATAAGGTTTCATATTTACGGTACATGTCCTATTAACATAAAATATTAACAGAGATTATTATCTTTAGTAATAAGCGGTGTAATTATATATATATATATATTTATTACACAATCATACGAGATATAAGAAAAGCTACTAATATAATTACCCAATATAAATTTGAAGAATACCCCTTACAGGCCGACAACTCACTTGTAATCCTTCTGGCGTTGCATGTGTCTATGGACGGCGGTTAGCAGTTCACTCAAAGGGTTACCTTTTCGTTTGCTTCCTGTTACATATAATACGATTTAATATTCACTAATCTAAATTATAAACGTAATACTCTAACATTAATTAATAATATAAATATTAGTATTTAGCTATTAGTAGCAATGCTCGGTTTTGTAATTCGATCCGGTAGCTTAGCTCGTTCAACTAAACAAACAAACACTTTAGCTTAAGTTTAAGTCTATGCTTCGTATCGGCAAAGCCAGCGCATAATATAGCTATGTTAGGAAAACGTCAAGTCATATAATTGTATTAAGAATAATAAGATGCACTATCCTTATATTCTTCCCTGTAACGCACGGGTTTATAATCTCGTTTTAGTTAAAACGTCATCCTACGGTTTATTTATCTGGACTATATAATACAGTTGAACTCGCAAAATTGTCATTCACCTTGTCGCTGCAGGAGTGTATTGTCAAGATGAAATTATTTTTATTGACATCTCTTTCTATTTTAATATTGGGCTCGGCTCGCCAATTTTCGAGGTGTGAATTGGTGAGAGAATTAAGACATCATGGTTTTCCTGAAAGCAAGATGCGCGATTGTGAGTATATTTTTAATTGATTAAAAAACTCGATGGGCGTTCATAGATTTTGTCTGTCCGTACGTCGTTTCATCGCAGCGGCATCTGTGGCCCGTTATCTTATGAGACAAGGCATTTTTATATTTTTAATGAATTCTACAGTTTGTTACAATAGTTTTTTTTAAGGTTATTTTAACAACAAACTAGTTTGGTTAATATTTCGGAAACGTAATCTAATATAAAATTCTCTTGTCACAGTTTTCGTTCCCTTACTCCTCCGAAACGGGTTGACCGATTCTTCTGAAATTTACTGAGCATATTGTGTAAGTGAGAATTTGGCAAAACGACGTTTGTCGGGATCAGCTAGTAGCATATAAGATTGGTTTTAACAGCATGATTTGTGATCTTATTTCTAAAGTAATTTTTTTTCTGATAAACGCGCTAAGGTAAAGAGATACCGTATTAAAATCGAATTGTGTTACTTTTTAACAGACTGGTTTTCCTTACAAGTTCAATAACCTTTCGACCACATGCATTTGAACAAATACGTAACAACGAAAGGGCCATTAATACATTATTACGTAGAAAAGAAACAGTGAACGAACGGGCTAAGCCCTCAGGGGTGTTAGAGTCCCACTTTTATTCCTAGAACAAAACATTCAATCTTTTAAAGGTATCTCAAAAAGATGAATTCTTTGACTTCAATTTTTTGAACGCGGTTATTTCGCCATTTTAAGTTGATTTAATCCCACATATTGTAATTCAGCAAAAAACACTACACAAAAAAATATACCTACATTTTAGTGTGTACAACTGAGCTTGTACAATATGCTGGTATATTTTTATAGTGTATTTATTAAGGTTTCAGTGTGTACCTTTATATTAACATTCTCACCATTTAAGATTGTTTTAAGTGAATTTCACATTTGATTTCCAGGGGTATGCCTTATCGAAAGAGAGAGCAGTCGGAGGAATGATGCCCTCGGTATGATGAATGCAGACGGATCCTGGGACCACGGCTTGTTTCAGATAAATGATCGTTATTGGTGCAATAGAAGTAACTGGCCTGGTAAAGAATGCTACGTTACATGCGATCGTGAGTACTATATTAAGCTTAACCAAAATGTATCCGGTAGATATTTTTTTAAATAATGCGAAAATGAAGTGGAAAATATTTTGAACATCTGAACGTGAGTTTGTATATTCATAAACTATAGGTATTGCCCGCGACTTCATCCGCCTGTTTTAAATACAAAATTAATTTGGAAAATTGGTTTAGAAATTGCTGAGTTCTGGTAAAAATTTCTGTGAAACTTTCATCAGCCTAAACTTACCTAAACTCCATACCAGATTCCATCGAAATCGGTTCGGTAGTATGAGCGTGAAAGCGTTACATACATACAGACATTTTTCTCTTTTTTTTAACTTAGGGCAAATGCCTACGATCGGCCAATCTAGTGATATTCATACACACACATATTCACACACAAGATATGTTTAACCTTTAGTATATTAGTGTTACGGATGGTTGAATAAAACTCGAAGCGAACGTGTTAATTAATAATTAACACGTTCCTTTCTTATTTATCAAACGTTAGTGGGTGCCATACAGATTACACCAGCTTATTCACTAACACAAGCTTATTTACTAACGTCCGTCCGGAACGGCTGCGTAAATCTATCTGTCTATATAATTTAAAACTTAAAACTACAAAATGGTGCCGCGACCCGTCGAGCCCGCACCCCGCGGACCATTAAGTTCTTGCCAACTTCGCCTTTGCCTATTATAAAATACCATGCTCGCTGTCCGTAACAATTAGTATATTTAATTTGGTATCTTCTATTGAAAAGATTTGATTTGGGTTGTAATATGAATTGACCATTCTGAATTTTCATCATGATCGCACAAGAAAAGCGTGACACAAATGTTCCATATTTAATGTTTCAGAACTAAGAAGTGAATATATTGGTCCAGCAGCGAGTTGCGCTAAGAAAATATACGAACGCCACGGCTTCTCCGCTTGGTACGCCTGGCGTGATCACTGCCAAGGTGGCTTGCCTCACATCGGCCATTGTTAGAGAAATAGACAAAAATTTATACTACACTTTGAGACTTTTATGCTTCTGGTCCTATGCTCCTATGTTTCACAGTTAACGTTCTTGTTTAAGTAGTTATATCGTTTATAGATTTTATTTTACTCTTAAATCTTTTTATAATCTCTTAAATTTTTATAAAGTGAATAGTGGTCGACGTATCGCTATATTTAAAATAAGATCTCAGTGTCAAAGCTCTTCAAACAAAGATACTATTCAATATCTTTGTTTGAAGAGGCTAAATAATTAATTTGCTTTAGTTCGAACTATTGAAATTATATATATTATGTCTAATAATATGTGTTATAAAACAATGTTCAAGTTAAATATGGCTATTTATAAGCGATCGATAATATATAGGAAAATGAAGTTATAGAAAACGTTGCCAGTTTATATTGGAAGGCGTCAAAATTTTATAAATTATCTGTGGTTAAGTATTGTACAGAATCATGTGTTAAGTTACCGCTGAGTGCATAAATTTTAAGATAGTTGATTTTATTTACATTTAATAAATAGTTCCCACTCCATAGCTCTTCTTTGCTAATTCGTACACTGTACTAGGTGCACGTCTATGGAATTCTCTTCCCGTATCTATTCGTTTAACTCCTATCTTCATTTAGGTCGTTACTTCATAAATATTATAGTAATAGAATATTCTGAAGTGCCCGTTTTGTTAAAATACTGTATTACTACTTCTAATATTTTTTGTGTTTTGCGTAAATATAAACTAAATACATTTCAAAATTCTTGTACTATATCAGTTTCATTACTATTTCCTTATTATGGGTGCGTGGAAGAGATCGCTGAATGCGATAAGGCCGCCCGTTGCTCTTCTAATTGTAATTTAACTTGCGTGAGTAATTTAAATTATAGTAATGATGTGTTGATAAATAAATAAATACAAGTATTATAGTAAATTATTCGTGACCATTCACTGTGTATACTATTCGATATAGTCTACAGCACTTAGGTATAGACTATAAAACTATACATCAGTTTAACAATATACTGACCAATAATAAAACTGTTCTGTAACAAAGGAGGTTTTAATTAAGATACAAAACAAACAACATTTTCAGGCTTGCGTGATTGTTCGTAGGGAATGAAACAATAGTTCGAATCTGTATTCGTCTTATAGTACCTTTTAAACGATCAGATACTTCAAATTAATTTAAAAAAACACGAACAATATTTTAAAAATTACATAAATAACAACTCATGAAATAAATGCTCATAAAAACCTAATTAGTTAATACTAAAGAATTAGGATATTAATATAAATTACGGTAAACTCTCATTGGTTGAAAAACAAACTCATAGTCTCGCAAACGATACGATAAATAATATCGTATTGAATAAAATTCTCTATATATAGTGTATACGATTGATTAATTACATTCTTAACGAGCTCAGAGGATCGGTTGGTCGGATCTAGTTGCTACAAGAGGATTATCAGGTGCGAAAGTAGAAATTGGTTTTGTTTTTTAATTTGACTTATCAACTCCCTGACATTTCTAGTGAATAGTGATCGATGTATCGCTTTATTTCAAATAAGATCTCAGTGTAAAAGCTTTGAATAGTATCTTTGCTATAATTAATTTGCTTTAGTTCGAACTATTGAAATTATATATATTATGTCTAATAATATGTGTTATAAAACAATGTTCAAGTTAAATAAGGCTATTTATAAGCGATCGATATTTAAGAAAATGAAGTTATAGAAAACGTTGCCAGTTTATAATGGAAGGCGTCAAAATTTTATAAATTATCTGTGGTTAAAATAAATCTCTAACCAATCAATTCTGTTACAATTGAACTATCAATTTGTGGTGTGGTAACATTGCCACAACGAACATTGCGATGCCATTCCGTCTTCTATAATTCTCTCTGGTTAGATTCGAACTAAGATTTCTATTCAGAGATGGATATTGTTACCCGAACAATTGCATCAGTAACAATTTACTAAACTGATAATTAACGTTTGGTAGGTACTTTTACATTATATATACATCCTTTATATAACATCTTTTTTTTTCTAATTTATATTTATGAAAAAAAACAAACAATATGAATGATTAAATATCAAAATTAATAAAGATTCATTTTATATGAATTAGTTATTGTTAACGGCAGATGTTATTAGAAATACCTATTTATGTGAATCTTGTATGTATCTATTTTGTAATTAATTGTATTTGAAATGAAAATTATCAAACTAAATTACATATTTGAATTGTTTATTTTATCCATTTATAAACGAATAAGTTAATTCATAATATACGTAAGTTTTAACCTCTTTTTTATATTAATAAAATAAGTCTGAAAATAGTTATGTTTTATCTTGACAGGATAAGCCATATCCGCTGAGGAATTTTCCTTTGGAACTCAAAGGCAACTTCCGCATTACGCATTGCGTTTGACTGCGCTACGGAAGCTGTTAAAATATTCGATTGTAGTCTAAAAATTAAAGTTTTCATAATTTACACTACACCTTTAATGTGATAATAAAAAAAACGATTACATCATTTCGATTTTAGCATTCTGTGCAAAAAAAATCGTATAATTTGAAAGCTCAACAAAACGAAAAACGCACTCCAAGACAATCCAATACAAATTCAACTCTTTATAAGCTAAACAGTTTAAAACCTCGCTGATAATATGCAAACAAATCGCGCTTTAGGACGCGGTCGAAAAAAGCCCCGGTGCGCATGCGTGCCCTGCCGAGTCCCGCGCGGCCGGTAGCAGTGTGTCACTTGGCCCGCGTAGTGTGATGTCGCGCGAATGGGCGGTACTGGCTGGGTGCGTGGTGAGGCGCGAGTGGCAGACGACACCGACTTCCAAACGCTGAAGAGCCTCCTCGCATCTGACGTCGGTTGGAATGTGGAGTATGAGAGGGACGGCGTCAAAGTTTGGGCGGAAGATGCCGCCCATGGGGCACTCCGAACTGTCAAGGTTTGTTTAATAATGGTACAAGTGTTTAAATGATAACGGTGAAAACCTTTTAGCTTAATCAATATTACAAGTACGATCATATAAATATAGTAATTTGAGTAGTTTAGTAGCTTTAGCTTTTTAGATAGTCTTTTCATTTAGCTTGTTCATTATATAAATGTTTTACCTATGAGAAGTCATTGACGTGTCGCAGTAATATTTTATCATCATTTTAATTATATGTAAATTGGTTCAAGTAATTATAGATGATTTACCTGATATTTATAAATGTACAGACAATTAACACCCAGGATTAATGTTAGAAATAGGCTCAAGTATGTAAGAGAGTGTAACAAGAAAACTAATTTGAAATAAGGCCAAACTCGCGTGACATTAGCCGACACTTAGCGGATGCGTATCTTTTGTCACGTATCCCACTTGTAATGGCTCTTGTTAAATGTAGTTGATGGACAACTTTTGTTTTCAAACTTTTGCAGTGTATACATTAGACCTCCTCCGTTACACCTGCGTTAATTAAGGCTGTACTTCTACAGTAATTTTGGGGCTGTGAGTTTAAAACTATAATATTTTTTATATACGAAAAATCGACAACCACAAGCCCTACTTAGAATATCTAGACAAGGTTCTGTCCTTCAGTTTTTTTTAATAATTATTTTATAACATTAATGCTGTATTAAATACATATATATTAAAATCTATACGTTTTGTTATGCTATTTTTTTCTGAGATATTTGCGTTTATCGAGAAACCAAAGACAACTTTTTCACATACTTTATTTTTTAAAATTTATTTTATTTATCTATTTCACAAACTATATTGGTAAACTTATTAAATATACTAAAATATCGAAAGAGACATAAAAATCCCGCTATTTTTGAGGATATTACGAGTAATATCCGAGAGCTTTTTCTTTCTTAAGTGCCAATTTGAACACTTACCAAGTGCTGAATACTGTGATACTAAGCTCAATAAAGAAAATCAGCTCTGAATCTAATTGCTTATCCCATTTCTTGTGTAATTAAATTGGCAGGTTGCAGTGATATTGTAATCCTTAAATTTTGAGTCAGGAAGTACGTAGTAAATGACTTCTGTACCTCCCCATATTGTTTTTTGATATGCATTTTAAAGAAAACTTTTTATGCTATATTTAATAATTTAAATGTTGTCTTATTTTTTGTTTAATATGCAACATAATTATATTCTGTTATATATTTCGCCATTTTTTTTGTTCATAGACAAGTAGGTCTATCGTGCCTGACGTATGTACTCCCCGGTTGTCTCACATCCACAGAAGTGTTCATAAAATCACCATAGGTATTAAAAACACGATCCATAGTTTTGGAGGTTATACACATTATACTTATTCACCACCATATTATACCAGTTAATTTGTTTAATTTATTGTTGGTTAAACAATAAATGTTGTATTATATGACACATAATTATACATTTACCCAAACTATTTGATTGAAATATAGTTAAGCACTTGACGGTATGATTATTTAATCAAACTTGAAACATAACGTTAACATCAAACTAACCTGTTATGAAATTATCTCATACTATGTGATAACCGCGAGTTTCTAGTCACAACTTCTGATGTGAAACTATGCAGAGAATTCCTTTGGTGTTTTGTGTGTTCAAAGCAAACATTATACGAATATCGGTAAATGTGTTTATTTGAGAAATTATTAATTTCGTATAACTGTATAAATAAGACACGGTTGCGTAATATAAATTTTATATATCACGTTTGAATACACGTTATAGAAGACATGTAACTTATATAAAACATTCATTCATTTGTTAATCGAAAATACAACATTAAAAGTCTTTAATTTGGGATAATGTTATTTTATTTATATTATGTATTGTAACTGTTAATCTTTCATAAGTAAAAACGGGCCTTTATTTCTCCCACTCTCAATGTCCTTAGTGATAGATAAATTGATAATATTAAATAAAGGTATTATCTATACATTCGTAATATTTTTTTTTAACAATTGTGAGTCTGTTCGATTCACACCAATATATAATATATTGGTAATATTTTCAGCAGTGAACTCATAACACAACCTTTACACATTTTACGAATGAAATCGACCACTGAATATTAAGGGTAAATTTGACCCCATAACTCTACTTTATGACAAAACTTCCGGAGGGTGAACTTACATGCGTAAATTGTGGTTTTATATGAATTAATAATTTCAGTAAAAAAATACTTAAATGTAAAGTCCGAACAAATAAGACTTAGTTTACCAAGAGAAGAGCGTACCATTTTCTAAAAGGTGTGCGAGCTCCACGCCACTTGTGTTGGCGTTAACTTCACCTTTATGGCTATATGCTTGTTAGACTCCAGTTCTGAAACATAAAATGGTCTGAAAAACCATGGAGTACTCGCTTACACATAGTGAGAACGTGCATTTGATTGAATGTTTAATGTAATTTCCACTGAATGTCAATTTTAACATATTAATAAAAATGTAAAAGAAACAATTTTTTTTATATCTTGAATTAAGTAATGTTATTTTTAGTGCTGTAATAAAAGTAAGGTCTAACTGTTACATAGTTGTGCAGTTCTCGTCTTGCCGACGTCGTAATTAAATACGATCCGTTGAATATTCATAAAGTTTGTGGAAAATGCACTTGATTTCAAAGCAAATGTACGAAAATTTAATTTTCATTGCTCTCGCTTAACACGCCTGCCTTGACTATTCTAATCACTTTGAGTACTTTATGTATTAACGTAATTTTATAATTTAAAAAAAAAGTTCAATTTGTGCGCTGTTTTAATATATAGTAAATGGCGTTAAATAATTCATATTTGAGAAATACAAAATGTATGCCAAACTGATTTCTCATATATGTATTTATAACGTTAATAAAATTTATATCTTCGGAGTGGGGATGGTTTATTTTTATTTTAATAAATACAGTTTAAAAAAATTTGTAAGGTAAATTAATTAATTAATTTTTAACTGGACTTCAAAACAAAAAGTCCAGGTTCTATTCTTGATACGGTCAACATTTGTGTTATGAAAATATTTTGTAGTGGTTTAGGTGTTATAACAGGGTTTTTTTATAAACAAAAATATACGTATGTTTTATATATGTTAATAAAATCTATAGGATTTTATTATTTTATTTTTAGTATTTTGTCAAAGAATGCTTGTCTGAAAACTTATTAATGGTCAATTTATATTATTTATAGTATTTCCGAACCACTACGACTTAGGGCCCTTCAAGAAAAAAGCGTACAAATCCCTAAAAGGCCGGCAACGCACTCATGAGCTCTCAGCCACTTGAGTGTCCATGGGCGGCGACTTCCCCTTTATGGTGGGCCTCCTGCTCGTTTGCCCCCTCTTCTATAAAAAAAAAAAATTAAGGTTATAGTCAATTAGTTAATTTAAAAGTGATAATGCTACGTCAACAAAACAAAGAACATGACACCACTTTTAAATTAGTCGGTTAAGGTATTAAATTAGCAGCTCACACCGGCTTCGCAACGAGCGCCATAACTCAGCCTCTAGGCTGCATGCCAAGATAAAACTTGTACCATTTTTAAAGGGGACCTTACCGGATATATAATAGACCGCTTATTAACACTCATCTATCTATTAGGCTGACCATATACTTAGTTTTAAGTAAGGTAATTTTAAAGCTTTAAGTTTTTTATAATATAGATTCATTTATATACAGTATTCAAACTTAAGTATGATTTTATCTAGTTAGACGCAATACGGTTAGACGATATAAACTATTATGAGCTATTTAACAGTGTCATGTGTCGTCCCTTTATATCATACTTTTATAGGTCGTTGTTCATAAATCGAAGGCGACAACAATCAGTAGGTACCCACAATAAAAATATGATAAACTCAATGGAGCATTCTCAATTTAAATTATAGGAAAATCTGAGCGAAAGCTGTGTCAATAAATTTGTCCCATAATGTAATAGCCACTATTGGAGGCCGCTTCCCGTGGGAGCGAGAAGATTGCCTTTAAAGGGACTGAATCAATTTTACCCAGCCTCTAATACTAGGGCTACCACATTTACTTTATTAATTGAGGAAATCATTTTTCAATGAACGGCCTAGGTGAGTTTGTCTCGTTAAACTGTTACGGAAAATAAAGTATATAGATTTTTATCTGATCCCACCATCGGCTTTACTCACGTTCTCTTGGACTCTGTTTTTCGGCTTTTCTTTGGTCTTACGCAACTACTCTGCCAATATGTGAACGCCTCGCTATATAAACAACATACATTCAGGCAGTGGCGGTACTACCATACAAGTCCAAAAGCCCGCCTTGCCCTACTAAGGAGTAAAATGTATAAATCTTAATTAGCACATAATTCCCGCAACGCGTAAATAAAAAGTGCGAAAATACTTCCGCGCATTCGATAATCTATATTGACCTTGCCAATGACCGCTGACCTCTATGCCATCTGTCGCCTAACCTGGGAACTTTTTGAAATTACCAACCGCCAACGCAACGCTCTGTCGCATCGTCCCATCTCTTCACACGTACACTGGAAGCCCGTCGTCCCATCTCTTCACACTTACACTGGAATCCTCTCGTCCCATCTCTTTCAAACATAGGTAAATACCCGAAACAGTTCGGCATGCCTTGCTTCATATAACCAAAATAAAATTCGTTAAAAATGTCACTTCTAGCAATAGAAATTGTAAAAAAGCCGGGATTCTGGAGTCTTCAGCTATGTTCGGTGCTTTCCTATTTCGAAGTATAGTTGCACGAGCATCACAATACGATTTTTTCGACGTTAACCGTTTGTTTATTGTTATAATTGAGCAAATGGCCGCGCGTTAATTATTATTAGATTATTATCTATAATGGCATCTAAATTGGTGAAATGTGTTTCATGTGAAGGATTGAGGTGTATGGACTTCTTAATTGGACAATAAAAGGTAAAAACTTTAACTTTTGTAGAAAAAAAGAATTTAATAATATCGCCCAAGCTAACTCCTGACTTGTGTATTTTTCAAACTACTAGAAAAACCCATCAAATATATTTCAACCAATTAGTCTATAATAGTAATTGGGTTGTTGGGTGTTCACATACCAATAAATTGTATTGTTGGTTTAAGTTTATAATCAAACGATTTTGTTCAAGGCCATAGCCATACATCTGTCTAATAGGGATATTTCTGTTTGGATCAGCTTCAACACTCCTAATTAACACACATCACCGAAAAATTTTAAGACGAGCGTCATTAGAATATATTTATTCCCATTTCTTGCGACCTCTCCGATAAGGACCACCTATTAAGTTTAACAATTTCAACATGTTATCAAGTGGAACCGTTCTTAGAAAAGTCAAAATCACTTTACGCGAAAAGCAGATTAGGTATAAAATACCTTATTGGAATTACTTTAGTTTAAAATTAAGTACATATACAATTTTTTGTAGTTCAAAATTTTGGGCTTGCCCTTGCCACCATTTCCGAAAGTTGCCTGGATATTCCCTTGCTTAAAACTGTTTCTTTCCTGTCAGCCCATTAAGTGTAAACGCCAACTCTGCGGTTAAATTCAAGAAGAGTTTCCTAACGACTGTGTCGCTTATATGTTTTTCCTTTGATATATAAACTAACATAATGCACCGTAACTACTAAACTATAAAGGTTTAATTGGGTGTGGCCGGAAATTATTGATATAATTTAATTTTAAATACATAAAGATAAAGCTTGAATCACGCTTTTAAAATGAAATTTGATTTTTTTAAATGCAAATAGAAATATATAAAATTATAATAAAAAATCCATGTCGGGAGAATTCATTCTGCCGTAAAGAAGCTCGTGTCGTGTCAATGAACTCGCAATTTTTTTTGTTCGTCCAACACTTTCTGGAAATAATGATGTCATTATGTTATTAATTGTAATTCGCGTATAAATTCAGTGAAACTAAATTGATTTTAACGCCAGCTGTAGGTATCTGTGATTATTATATAATTGTTAGTTCTCCAATGAGTCATTAGTAAAATATAATATAAATAGCAGTTACAGTAGTACATATATACTATGGTTGTACATATTTTAAAAGTCATTTATTTAAAAGATATTCGTAAGAACATTGAATTTAATTTACAATGATGCTACGAGGACTCGAAACACTGAAAGAATAACATTACGTCTTAACACAATGTAAGGTTGTAATATTGTATGGAGTATATTATATTGGATTGTATCAACAATATCAAGTATCTTAGTAAGGAAGTCGTGGAGCGCTACGCCGTAGCAATTTATGTTTTTACGGACCCCGCCATTCGCCAGGCATCCAGAAATGAATTTCCTGCTTTTGTGTCAATTCTACAAATACAATTTCCTACCAACTCATTTCTTTTTGTAATTTATATAGACACATTAAAGGAAGCATCTATACATGTAGCGTTAAAGTTCATAAACCTATTATTGTAAAATTTAATTAATCTTTGGTGTTTAATATTCAAAGTTGTTGTTAAAAATTTCCTCTTCAGCTCAATCGGCATGTCGGCACTCTTATGTATTTAACACATTTTGTATAACTACGATGAATAACTGGAATAACCCCGCACAGCTTAATGTTGAAGTAATAGAGGCTCGGAATTCGGAAAATTAATAATTCTAAAACTAATTTATAATGGTTTAATTAAATTATGAAGTTTTATTAATGGGCAGACACATAAATCATGTGAATAAATGTAAAATTTTCACGTCACGCCATGTGATTAAGTGGCAAAGTTTTAATTATGTCGACTATACAGCTGATGTAAACACAGGTCGATAGTGAAGAGGGTTTTACCGCAAAAACGTGTCGAGTTAAATACTTTTTTACTATATGAAAGGATTATAATAATGTATACAATAATAGTGTATTATATATTGTAAATAACAATCATTTTATTTAAAAAAAAAGTTCTATAATAAGTTTAGACCGTCTTGCAATTTCAACCGTAGTAACATAATTATCCGCATACATATTAAGATTGTATTTATTGGATTTCATTAAAAGATTTTTAATGACATCACTTCGCACATACTCTAAGAGATCTATCAATGACCACGATTCATGAAAAGCATTCAAAAATTTCGTGTTAACATTTTATATTAATGAATTTTGCACATTTATCGTCTGTACATATTCTCGGGCAGTTTATTTAAAGCGTACTTAATAGGAACCACAATATCGCGTAGCAACGAAAGACGTGGAACATCTGGCATTTAAGAGTTATCATAATGTTATTCTTCTCTATTCTTCTTCTGTACTTAGCTATATATCACTCGATGACCTAGTTGAGATAAAAAAATAATAATACTAATAATTTTTCTCGCCACGCCTCGCTAAATGACATCGTCCAATGTTCCGGCAATTCTGGAGCCAACGGGTATGGAAAGAGATGATGGTAGACGACCGGAGAGTATAGGATGGACTATGGTTTGGGATGCCACTTGTGTGGACATTTTAGCACCGTCCCATCTCCCTATCACAAGCTCCAAAGCTGGCACGGCTGCAGAGCGGGTGGAAAAAAAGAAAAGGTCAAAGTACAAAGGTCTTTCCTCCAACTTTGTTTTTTTTTGCATTCGGAGTAGAGACTTTTGGACCATGGGGTGCAAGTGCACAGACGCTTATTAAGGAATTACGCAGGCGCCTGGTAGTCAGTACCGGTGATCCAAAAGCTGGTGCTTTCCTTTCTCAGCGTATATGCATCGCGATACAGCGAGGAAATGCCGCCAGCATTACGGGTACTCTGCAGCAGGGACCAAATTTTTTTTTTTTTTTTAGTTTTGTGTTTTGTTTTATTTTAAGTTATATTAGTTAGTTTAATATTAAGAATGTTTCTGTTAAATGTCCATATGTTAATAAAGTGTTTAGATAATACTTTAAAAAAATGAACATTTAGTATTTGGTTTTTTTTTACACTTCAGGTGGTTGCGGACTTTGAAGACGTGGAGCCGGATGCGCTCTATGATGTCCTCCATGACCCAGAGTACCGGTCTGTATGGGATACCCATATGCTGGCAGCCGAGGATGCTGGACACATCAATGTTAACAATGATGTTGGGTATTATGCGAGTGAGTACTTCAATATTTGTTAGATATCAACTTTATTTTTAATTCAGATACTATGTGTTTGTATAGAAAACGTTTCATACAAAATATATATAAGGACACTGTTTTGACTTAAGAACATATTCATCGTTATTTTGTTTTCATCATTCTACTATATTTTACAGAAATGATATCATAATATGTTTACTGTATTGTTTTTGTTTGCTTATGGTAATACATATCTTTATGGGGTCTGCTTCAAATATTTGCTCGATACTTTTATGGACGGGTTCTCCGTAGTATTTTATTATAAATCTAAACAAATATATTGTAAATATGGTTCGTATAAGTGTATCCCCGCTTAACCACTAGTTAAGCACATATTTTGTGGCATCCAAAATCATTAATCGGTAATCTAACCACGACTATACATACCACCGTTTATAACCACGGTTATAAATTATCCATTCAATTATGGTTGTGCGTAAAAAAGTAACACAATTCCCGTTGTATGTATACTTAAAGCTAATGACACTCCGTTTTAAAAAATAAAATATTTTATGGCGTAATATCAAGAGGTGTTTTATATTTCATAGTGAACAGTGAGTTTATAGGCTATTTTCATTTAACGGCTAAAGTTTTAAGGCTCGGATCAGTTATCTCGAATAAGGGTGGGGTTATTGTCCTCTAAGCATCTACGAAGGAGTGCAATTTTATGCGGCTTTGTCAATTCCCCCTAGCAGCTAAGCCTTACGCAACGAAGTACCTACGCTACGTTTTCAAGTATTGTTAATATGTCAATTTTAAATTTGCTTTTTACATAGATCTACATACAATTTGTTTAGAACTAAACATTGATTAATAAACTAATGTACAAGAATATTTAATATCATGAAACATCATAGAAGCTAAGACAAATTATGTTCACATCAAAAGATAAAGAACATCAGAGATCACTAACAATATGATTTAGTCTTGAAGCCCAGTTGAAAGCATATGACAATGCGTCAACGGTGGTATGAATGTAAATAGCCGACGTGCAGGCATGAAAAGCATGAAGGCATGAATACCACTGCAGGTATGAAACGTGATAGCGTTGTGATTCAGGAATGCGAGTTACAGAGACGCACTCAAAGAGTTACGAGTGAGTTTATGGTCATGTAACTTTAATTTGTAACTAATTTATTTATTTGATATACAAAATATTGTTTAATCGAGATATCGATGTTTCGAGAATCTCTGATTTATATATAAGTATTACGTGACAGTATAAAGTAAGGTTTGTCTATCGTCATCGGACGTTAAATTAAGATACTTTGTATGCGGCTTCAGTAACATAACTCGTTAGATTATTTGATTTGCGTAAATGCTTAATAGGGAGTAAGAAACTTAGAACGTAATGATATCTTGGTAACATTGTAACTGTGCTGGAAAAAATAATATTTTAAAATAACTTGTAGGAAATAGCACATTAGCACGGAGTACACAGTATTTGAGTTTGCGCGAGGATTTTAGATGAGAATTAAAATAAGTAGGAACTTGCATTATTCACAATGAAAAGAGCTTTCAAATGAGAGTGAAAAGTAATGTACCTAGATTCATAAATATTAATTACTCTAGATAGTGAATGCGACCCTGTTGCAATGCGGGCTTCCGTTTTATGCGAAATACAGCTGGTGTACTTGACAGAGAAAAAAGCTCTGTTTATAATATTTTTTGAAGTAAGGCAATATTTTAGATATATAGAGCTTATAATTATACGGATATACACTTTTATTTATTATGTAGTTTCTATTTTGTTTTTTTAACTAGATTTTAATTTATTACTAGTAATAAAAGAGTTAATAAATACCACATGTTGTTATAGAATAGATAATATAAAGTTAAGGTCTATAATTTCTTTTATCTATGGTCTAGTTTTTGACGTTTGATAAACGTCAATAACGGAGGAGCGACCCAGAACAAAAGACTGCTTGGATTCAGTACAGCTGCCAATAATTCCAACCCAAATCACACGACCGAAATATAAATTGCACACAATTAAGAGTATGAGAGCTTTTAAATGTATTTTATATGTTTTTAATATTACGCAGTGTTATAAGAAATATTATACAACAGACAAAGCGTAAAACTTAAACAATTACAATTAATTAGAACAGAGACTAGATGCTGATTTCAGTTTGTAGTTAAAAATCTGGCATCACCTACGTGCGTGCACTTTTGATAAGAGCGACACTATAGATCCTTTTGATTTTGTGAGTGCCCAAGTGGCGGTGCTCCTTGAAGCTCCTGCCAATTTTGCCCAGTCCTTTTAGAGCTTAAGTACTGAGTTGTAAGTATTACTTAATACTTGTGGTAGGTATATTGTCTATATATTATGAAAACATATAGCCTATTTATATATTCCAAGGATCTGATCATTCGCCTATAAACAGGTTTACACTTTGTTCCCAAATCACATCAAAGCGGTTTCAGGATTTTAGCCCGCGTACATTTCAGTCGATATATAGAGTATAAGCCAACATGTATTAACAATATGATATATTTATTTGTTTGTATAAGTACTATACATGAATATGTGCAAATTTTGATCCTCTACAAATAAACTAAATAAACTTTATTAATGTATACATTTACTTTACTTTACGATGTATGGACATGAGATGATTTTTATACACAATCTTTACATATTTTAACTGGCATTTAAACCGCGCGACCGTTTGCCCATGCCGTGGTTCACTCGATGTTCAAGTTCTACATTTAAACCCAAACCTGAAGTGAGAGGACTATTCACGCTATATCGCGTGATCCCCAGGTTGCATTGTATAAATTCCTTTCAGAATCTGCTTGGTGTTGCCAACAACAGACAACAGTTTATTGATAAATTCTTGACACTACAATTATATTGATTGCCAATTCCATAAAGGGCGTAGATCGGACCTTTTTTTTTTTATGTGAGAGGAGGCAAACGAGCAGGCGGGTCACTTCGAGTGATGTGCCAACCGCCGCCCATGGACACCTGCAACGCCAGGAGGCTTACAAGTGAGTTGCCGGCCTTTAAGGAAGAGGAACGCTCTTTTTTTGAAGGTCCCCAAGTCGTAGCGGATCGGGAATACCTGCGCTGGCAGTTGGTTCCACAAAGAGGTTCAACAAACTGCCACCACTCCTTTAAATCACCAAGTATTTCCACAATAGTGATGTAACTGCAACTATGCTACGAATTAATCACAGAATTAAAAACTCTATAGCTTAATTTGAAATGATTATTATTACAATTTGAGTAATGAATACAAGATACAATACAGATCTCGATAATTACATTTCCAATTATGTGGTTCGACCTATTTAATGTGGAACTCGGGGTGATTTACAATTTGATTACACGAATTAATGAAGATATTTAATATTGCTAATACAAAATTAATTCAATTTTTGATAATGATTTGTAACATTTGTATAGGTATCATACAATTATTTCTTTCCTTTTGAGTAAATCATTGTGGAACATTATATTCTAGCTAAACTTAGACTTTAGCAAATTAACTCTACAAGTGACTACTTCTCCACTGGGTTTTTTTTTATTATAGAAGAGGGGGCAAACGCGCAGGAGGCCCACCATAAAGGCTGGGAGCTCGTGAGTGCGTTGCCGGCCTAAAGTATTTTAACTACTCTTTAGTAACATGTCATATGTTACAACATGTTAAACTTTCTACTACATCCGTGGTAGAAGCCTCGTAATAGCCTCGACGGTGGAGCCTTCGTGAGCTTCAGCGAACCTTAATTACATTGGCCATATCCATTCCTAAGGTCCCGCTGGTCATTACGAACGTATTATGGAGCATTGATAACTCTGAGTACTTTGTTTTAAATCGATGGACACAATTTAAAATTTAACCCTTTATATAATTACTTTAACTATCAATAATTGAAAACTAAGTAGTTAGAATAGTAGTAAATGCTTTTTAACTACGTGATTATTTAAATTAAATAATTATATATTTATTGTTTTTTTTCAATGGAGATATGTTTACATGTAACATTCCTCTTCAGTGTCATGTCCAGCACCCCTCAAGAACCGCGACTTTGTGCTGCAGCGCTCCTGGCTGGACACTGGCGACGAGAAGATGATCCTGAACCATTCTGTCTACCACAAAGACTATCCACCAAGAAAAGGATTTGTCAGGTAAAATTATTTTTGGCAAAAATAATGAGAAAGAAATATACACGTTTATTAGACACACGTGTCGTATACAATAACACAATATGTCTAAAAAAATATCATACAAGTGAGAATATATACATAAAAAATTAAATTTGTTTTAGTTTTGTTTTAAGTTAATTATTTTATCTTTTTTTTTTTTTTTTTTTTTTATAGAAGAGGGGGCAAACGAGCAGGAGGCCCACCATAAAGGTGAAGTCGCCGCCCATGGACACTCAAGTGGCTGGGAGCTCATGAGTGCGTTGCCGGCCTTTTAGGGATTTATACGCTTTTTTCTTGAAGGACCCTAAGTCGTAGTGGTTCGGAAATACCGTGGCGGGCAGCTTGTTCCATAGCGTGGTGGTGCGTGGTAAGAAGTGTCTTACGAAACGCGCAGTGGTTAATATTAAGAATATTTTGTGTTTATTTAATAAATAAATATAAATAAATATATTATAATATATAATAAACATATTACATTGTTGCGACGCTCGCGGGTGTGCTCCAGTGTTACTAGTAATTACAAGCAGATTACAGATTTTGAAAATTAAACTTATTTAGTTGTCAGACTATCTCTCTCTACTATTTAATATAGTTGTGCTATTGTTATTTATTATACTGAGTAGTTACTAAATAGTTTGTTGGATAATACAAAAAAGGCGTATCAAATTCGACCGCATCTCATTAAGCCACTCGAGATAAGATATTATGCCTCAATCCGTTTCGGCCTTGGTGAATGTACTGTTGAGTTCGTGACATTGGCATTGTTAATGTTTACATTCATTTTCCGTCTGTCATAACAACAGCCCAACTGAGAAAATCAAAAATAATATTATTCATATATTCTTATACTTGTTAATTGTCGAAAGGATAAGACTCTACATTTACTACCAATCACCAAATCTTGGGCGTTGAGCGGACGAGGAGAACTGACAAGAAACGCAAGGATTCTCTACAGCACGATACAATTACACCGCTCCAGCGAATGTATTTATTTATTTACGCCAAAAAAAACACATACAAACAATTTGAACTTAAATTATACATAAATCTAACAACCTCTTATGTTCGTCCACTATCATTCCTAACCCTGTCATAAAAATGTCACATTCTGGTGCAGAGCTAAGGAAATGATTCGTTAGGGCTATCGCGGAAAGGGGCTTCGCCGGCGGAGGCCTGTTCGAAAGCGTACCTCAGCCAGCTATAGATGCCTCCTGAGTCGGTAAAAAATATCAGGGGCATGTAATCTTAGCAATGACTCGAAGTGACCCGCCTGCTCGTTTGCCTCCTCTCACATAAAAAAAAACGATTGCCGAATATTATTGCAATAACTGCCACCCCTGATTATGTTCCAGACAAAACTTCACTAAGACTATTTCCCTACGCCGGCTTCAAATATATCAAAAATCAAAACAAACCAATTAATATACTAAACAGAAGATATTCTGGTAAATAATACAAATATTATACCTTGTATAATAATAAAACAAAATTTATAAATTAAAACGACTGTTTTACATAAATAACTGATTTTATTATGTCATACATATGTTATATACAATATTAGCATAATGCCTTAGTAATCCATAATATTACATAATACGCATTAATCTCGACTATTATTTACGTTATTAAACCTTGTTTAATATTGAGAATATGCGTTTATCGACAGATTTAGACAGAATCAATTTTGTTCATTACGCTCTATATAAATTGTATATATATAGTTGTATTAGACCCAAAACCATTGAAGCATAGTAACTGAAAAAAACATTCAATCAAAAGTTTGAAAATATTTTGATGAAAAGTGTCAGTTTTCGTGGCCCGGTGTATAAGTTGGGGGTGAAATGTTAATTTTGTCTGAAGCGGGCTTAACTTTTTATTAAAAAAGTTTCACAAACTACGTTTTTAACATGCAGACATTGTTTTGATGAACGCTATATATATTGATCAATCCCGCTAATCTTTAACGTGGTACGAACATTATATGAAACTATGAGCACACAATAAATAGATGGTTAAATAAAACAGTACAAATTAAACTTGTCTTTATCTTGATTGGACATAATTATAAGTTATTGTGAAACGTTCACAATACATTGTCATTACAGTCTCAATAGGGCTAATAATAATTTCTTTATTTCAGACAACAAAAAGTACATACATTTATGTTAGTAACATATAATTTCTTAATAAATTAACTATTTTTAATGTGACAATTTAATAAATCATGAGTTTTAATTATTGTTTGCACGTACGTCTTTAAAATTTCTAACATACGGTTGGAAATCCATAAAAACCTGACGATAAATAAATTGGAAGATACAGTTGGGCGTGTTATGAGGTAAATTATAATTATTTGTTTATTAAGGAAACGTATACAGATTCACCGCAATAAAACTATACAAGTTATATGAATAGGTATGTTAAGAGGTAAGATGTATCCTAAACTAAGCTTCACTGAAAAACAAAAAGATCATATTGAAGAAAAAAATTTCAGGGCCCTTTCATTGCTGACCGGGTTCATCGTACGTCCGCGGCCTAATGGACCGGGTAGCTGGCTGGGTTACGTGTCTCGGTCTGATCCGAGAGGCGCCCTACCCGCCTGGCTTGTCAACAGGTCTTTGTCTTTATTACACGCGTACAAAGATAATTAAACCGGTTTAATTATCTAATAATTATCTAATTCTATTAAAAACTCGTTACGCTAAAATTTATTTTCACTATTTAACTTTCTATGCCTTCACATACGCCTCATAATGTTTTCCACCTGACGATGTATTGCTGGGAAACACTCAAGTGTTTATCCGGGATTCGAACGCACAACCACAGATGCACTATTCTCAATGGTGTTTTTACGACATCTGAAATAATAAATTTAATATTTTTTTATATAGAATGTGAATATGTGGTGAGAAAGATAAAAAACACTATTATACAGGGTGACAGCGCAGCTTGCTCCTAGGCTAGTTCATCAATTACAGGCGGCTGCCCGTCGGTACCCTGGCTGGAAGGCACTAACTGACCACCCTTATCACAAGCCTTGGAGACACCCCGAACAGGTTCCCTCTTATAGAATCAACCTTGAAGATGTAAGTGTTGGTAAAGACTTAATTAGTAATATTAAAAGTGTCATTAGTGCTAATCGGAACTAATAAAGTACGCAAAGTGACAAGACACGTGCTGATCACTGTGTAAAAAAATAGTGATATGTACCTTCTGATTTTTTTTATAGAAGAGGGGACAAACGAGCAGGAGGCCCACCATAAAGGTAAAGTCGCCGCCCATGGACACTCATGTGGCTGGGAGCTCATGAGTGCGTTGCCGGCCTTTTAGGGATTTGTACGCTTTTTTCTTGACGGACCCTAAGTCGTAGTGGTTCGGAAATACCGTGGCGGGCAGCTTGTTCCATAACGTGGTGGTGCGTGGTAAGAAATGTCTTGAAAAACGCGGAGTGGTGGAACGACAGGCATCAAGGTGATACGGGTGGAATTTCGCATTCTGCCTTGATGTCCGAAGGTGAAATTCAGCTGCAGGTGTTATCCGAACAACTCCTCCGAACACTCCCCATGGTAAATGCGATAGAAGATGCTGAGAGATCCAACATCTCTACGCAGCGCCAAAGGATCAAGCCGGTCGGAGAGTGACTGGTCAGCGACTAATCGAACCGCTCTACGTTGAATATTATTAGCCTTAACTTTACTAAGCTTACCTCTCAAAAATAACATGACGAAAGCTACTGACGTGTTCCAAACAGACTAGACAGTAAGCCTTAAGGCTTAAGAAAATCTTTTAAAGTAATCGTTTTTGTGAAATAAGCTAACCTTTTCAAGTTAGAATTACCACAGTATGAATTTAAAAAAAGTATACCATTTACACAAACGACTTCAGAAAGGATCCATAACGCTTCGTTTGTTGCGGACATTTTAAGGGATCTTTAGCTATTTATCGAAAAGTTTGGAGGCATTGAATGGGTTTTCTCCTTTGACCTTTCACTTTTGAACAAATTAAGCGTTTAAACTAACTTTTACAATGTGTGTAATGGTGTCCTTATTGAAACTTTATGAATCATTTAGATTGTAGAAATCTTATCTCGTTACTATTTAGTTAGGTTTATCTATATCTAATTTTACATGGTTTTAAATTAACAGAAATACTTAGTGCGTTATATGATATCATAATAAAATTGTGTATTTTCAGTGCATCGATCCCGACGCACTGCCGCCCCCGCCACGCCCACAGGAGCCAAGGCCAAACACATCCAAGAAACTTTCCATACCACAAGTGCAAGTCAAGGAAGTGGAGAGTCAGAGCGTTGAAGATTTAGGAGACATATCATCCGAGTTCAGCGTTGAAGTCGAAGAGTTTGCCGACTTGAACATAGATCCCACAAAGAAAAAAGGAAAATTTTATAGACTAGTCAAATCAATGAAGATTAGACGAAAAAGCGTACAAGTGACAAAGAGCACGGACGATCTGGTTGATGGGAAACCCGAGGAAAAACAAGATAAGAAAAGGCCTTTTAGATTCCATCGTAGGTTCAGCTTGAGTAGGGGACGGGAGGATTGATATTTTTCTGAGGGTTCAGTATGAGAGTGTGAATTCTTACTAAAGGAATCAGTTTGGTTGTGCGTTGAGCTCGTTATTATATATATGTACTCATGTAATGGATGTATATGTTATGGAATGGTTCAATATCAAATCTCGTAGTGGAAGTTACAGATCTTGGGAAAATATCGAACAGTTATTTTAATAAATAAAATTGAGAGGGAGTGCCATGTTGGTACTTAGAGTTTCAGCCCAATGGGCAGGCACAGCCAGAGAAATACCACACTCTCACAGAAAACCGGCGAAAAGTGATGCAATTGGACTTTGTTCATTTTGTACTCGCGTTTCGTTCGGTGAGTGAGATCTTCCGGTGCCCTCGTACTCTTTCCCCCCCCCCCCATTTCCTTTAAAGGCCGGCAACGCACTCACGAGCTCCCGGCCGCGTGAGTGTCTATGGGCGGCGAATTCACCTTGATGGTGGGCCTCCTGCACGTTTGCCCCCTCTTCTGTAAAACATGGAACCTTTTGTGTTTTAAGTCGTCACATACGAATGATATTCAAAACTCCATTCCGGCTCATTACAAATATTAACTGAGTACAATATTAATTGCTACCATTAACTGTGATTGTATTTGTTAAAGGAATATTTAGGGGAATTGTTCGTTGTGGCCAGTTTTATACGCCCTTCATGTTGATGTAGTGTTGGTATTAAATTTGAATTTTATACAAAGTTACTCGTATAGTCTTAAATATTGTGAGTATTTACTGGGTTATATATGGCTCTTGTGCTGGATTTTCACATTTATTCATATTATTGATAAGTTACGATCGTAGTATGTTTGCAATTTATTGTATAATGTTCCATCTTTGTAGAGTTGTAGAACATCCAATGCTTTAGCGGACACTGTCATATCAACTTCTTGCAACACTTGTTAAGCTGAGGGTATTTCATTATATATCATATATGTACTAAATCAAGATAAATAACATTTATTTGTAGCTTTGCAATGTGTGCGCTGCTTATTTGCAGACTATAAAATCATCCCAACACTGTTGCGAACAAAAATTAATGAAAAAAAACTACCCAAAACATATGAACACAATATAAAGGATTCTACTTTGAGAGTCTATAGCTGGGTACAGTGGTAGCTTGGGTGTGGTAGTTATAAAAATTTCGTATTCATGTCTTTATGTATATTAAGAATTAAATCATGTGTATTCAAGCACAAATGAGTGAGTTGTTGATGTAGCTTAAATGTATAAAAGCTTTTGTAAGGTTCTATATAAAACACTTTTCTTTTTCAAAACATTCAACAGCTGAGGAAACTTTAATTGAAGGAAACCCTTTTTTACTGTTATTATACATATTATATAACTTGGCACATAAATCCATAAACTGTATCGTCACAATTGTATATTGTTTCATTCTAGACTTTCTCATATACTAAAAGTGTTAAATATTCGTATGGTGGAAACCTTACCGCGTTAAAAGTATTTATACCAAAAAAAACATGACGAAAAACGTGTGCATTTGGATCATACTATAATATGATTATAATTTTGTATGTTATTTATATGGTGTGCTAGAAGGTTTTCGGTTAGTATTAATCTCGGAAGCATATATCATTTAATATATAAGTTGTCTTATCATGTAACTTCATATTATCGATATAAATTATAGGACTGTTAAATAAATGCGAAAAGAATGTATTCTTTTATTTCAAACGAGCCTGGTCCGGTCTTCTCTGAAAAAGAAGAGTTAATAAGAATACAATTATTGTTTTTCTTTCCTTGTTTTATTAGATATATTATGTTTTAGTCGCTATGTTTTGTTTGTATGTAATTTCTACCTTTATCGTTCTTTCACGTGTTTTTTATTATATCGCAAAGAATAATCAAAAAAAGACAATCTATTAAAATTGTTTTTCTAGCAAACACAATTTACAATTGCTCAGGCATAACAAAAAGCTAAATTCACAAGAAAACTCTTACGTAAACAAAGAATATGTTTTTTTTATGTGGCCCGGCTTTAGATTATACAGATTTTTTGTCAATTCTGTATTTACTTTTTCTGATACCCTTCAAGGTTGACTCGGTTCTAAATTAACGTACGACGTTCATTGATGTAAACAAATACATTAAATAAATGAAATAGTTGAAACTTGTTTAACGAGAGATCGATCACAGTCACTAGCAATGGTCATGAATAATTAAAAATCCCAATATTTAACAGTTTTATAACACAACGGAACTTCAATCTTGAGCAATAAACGATGTAAACATTAAGAGACAGTTTCCGATTGCGTCTTAATTTTCCCCACTTTTCCCCAGTTTCGTGTGGGTTCTTCAGTTGAGGGCGCAGTGAACCCATATTTACTTAGTTGATTATATAGGCGCTGTATCACTCATAAGTCATTTACAAAAGATTTTATTATATAACTTTTTTTATACAACAGGAGGCAAACGAACAGGCGCCCATGGACACCTGCAACGCCAGGAGGCTTATTACACTAATTTTATATGCAATTCTCAAACCCCGAGGCATTAAATTATTCTATATGAAACTGTATATTCGCTCGTAAAGAAAAGTATTTTGTCTGATTAGCTGTAGTTAATTGGTAGATTTAAAACTACTCGATTATGTAATAAATGTGTATATAAAACTTTGTTGCATATACATAGTTTGAGAAAATGATAGCGTATAATAAGTGACGATTTTCGAGATACCACACAACGAATCGTATTTTCTGAATTTCGAACATTACTTACCAACTCGCAATAGACCCCATGCCTT
Organism: Leptophobia aripa; assembly: GCA_951799465.1. Taxonomy (NCBI): domain Eukaryota; kingdom Metazoa; phylum Arthropoda; class Insecta; order Lepidoptera; family Pieridae; genus Leptophobia; species Leptophobia aripa. The sequence goes on along the minus strand of OX637269.1, from coordinate 7,848,198 downwards.
ATGTTTGCCTTTTTTTGGCTTAAAGTCACCAAATTAAAAAAAAAAACACATGTCACACAGGTGAATATAAACAGTTGGTGACTCAAATGTCTTATCGATTTGTTTTTATATTATAATTAAATAAACAAAATATATTTTCTGTCCAAAAATGTATGTCTAGACGGAATTTTTACAGTAGTTTTAATGGATTTACGTCTGAACTAAAAAAAAACACATTATACATAAATCTAACAACCTCTTACATTCGTCCACTATCATTCCTAACTCTGTCGTAAAAATGTCACATTCTGGTGCAGAGTTAAGTAAAGTTAGGGTGATCATACGCGGAATGGGGCTTTGCCGGCGGAGGCTTCTTCAAAAGCGTACCTCAGCCAGCAATGGATGCCTCCTGAACCGGTAAAAAAAATATAGTATACCGTGTATATTTCTCATATAAATATGGTTGAATGGTTCTTCTTCTATAGGACTCTCGAAACTTTCTATCACCGGTAAGAGTAGAATTACACCAACATGAAAGGGATGTAAGTGATGTGTGGATTAGTAAAAATGTCTTTAAGGATCTCACCGCTTTGATGATAATTTCCTGGCCCGCTGTTATAACATAATTAATAAAAAACGTTTAATATTGAGACGCCTGTACTAGTTTCTTTTAATATAAATTTATTATTTGTATAAAATAAATACAAAATATGTCATGAATACATATAACAATAGATTTTTTTGTGGTCTTAAGCGGGACAGTATCGCTAAGGCAACACGCGACGACAAAATACGACAAATAAAAGCGGGAATAATTAATTGTGTGCAAATTATGCTGCAATAAGGTAGTTTAATCTTAAAATATGACAGTCAATAATTTAAGATTAACTGTGCAATTATCATAATCTACGCATGCTATATAAAAAGTATTAAATATACTACATCTGATTATGTTATAACAATTACGTTACGTGCGTGCTTTCCTTTGTGTTACGTGTGCCATCAAAAGTTATTGCTATGGTAAGTTATTAAACAATTCCGAATGTAATCTCTAAAAAATAATAATAATTTCAACATTATTGTTAACAATCAATTACGAAGATTTTGTTTTGTAAGGCAGTAAATAGACAAACAGTGACCTTTTTATACAAGAATGTTATGTCAGAATCGTTAAATTTTCAAACGTCAGTCAACTCATTCGTGGTACGTTAAACAATTTTCTCGATTTCGGGTCACAAAAGACATGTTTACGCATTTTGTCTTGTTCTTGTAAAATAAATAATAACCTGTTTTTTGTGTTCTTATTAATATACAGGCCAATTTAAAGTTACATAAAACACAGTTACATCCAGTATGTTTGTGAAGGCTGAATTGATGGTATTCTGTGTGGAATCATATTTTCGGCCACACTAATACAAAGCCACCAAATCTGTGCTTATTTGTCTGAAACAAATTATTATTATTTTTCAGGTTTGGTTTATTAAAAATTAAACTTTTGAAATGATTCGAAAAAAATTCAGGATTTTAACGTTATTCCAATCATTGCGTTTTGTAATCAAAATATTTTTTATTATTAACTAAAACATTTCTTACGAAAAATATTGCATCTGAGACTAAAATCATCTGTCAAAACGTGTCAATTTTAGATTGTAATTAGCTAGGCGTTAGTTACCATTTTTAAAATGAACTTTATTTAAGTGCCGTTAAAATAGTGCTTATTTGAGTATCGATTATCATGTTCAAGTTAAAGCATAGTGTACAATTATTTTAACGTTCAAAATGTTCAAAATATAATATAGCTTAAATAAATAAAAACATTATGTTTCAAAAATACTCTATTAAATAAAGTCACAGACATAATAGCTATATTGATTTCCAGAAACAAACAGATTATAAGTAGCGTTTAAACGCTGTGCCTTACAATTAATAAGGGGTAAAAATTATTTAATGAAATCTCAAAGCGCGCGCTATTCAGTGTGACGAAGGCTTTCTAGCTCTACGCAAGGTTACAATAAAATCCCTGCAAATTAATGTATAAGGATTTATGCAGTTGAATTGAGGATATAAATAAAAAGGGTTTTAGGTTGTGTAATACCAGGTATGTTAATTTTTAATTTAATATAAAGAAAAAATTTATACATATTGAATAGTGCAAAGATGAATTTAAAACACACCCCTTCGGGCTTTAAAATTATCGCATTTTAGCGATTGAACATTAACTAACACAACGAAACAAATTAACTTATATAATATTCAATAAATGGGATAAAAATGTTTTGAATACAATTTTCAGTTAAACTTTCGGGTTTTTAACAAAAACGTGTCGCTAATTTTTGAATATTAGGTGGCAAAGTAGGGGTGACACAATTAGTTTTTTAAATTTATTGCCCTTTATGACAGCATTAACAGAGCAACGTTTCATAGCCGCGACAATTTTACTGTAATTGCTCCATAATTATATGTTATTATTGCTTTTGGTATTTTCCTTATTTCAAACAATAATCAGTTCACATTATAAAATAGTTCCCGATTCCGTATCAATTATTACACTTTTGCCAATCAAGTTGACATTTTTATTTTCGTATTGTATTAATTATATACAGTAGCAAGTATATTTTATTAGGCTTAAATATCCTTTGAGTGATACCGACTTTATGTATGTAAAATTGGTCAAATATAGGTTTTATATTATTTATTTTAAATACATATAAAAAAACTAAACAACTAAAATGAATGTAAAAAGTTTGGTCCTTGTGGTAGAGTATCCATAATGCTGTCAGCATTTCCTCGCTTTTTCGCGAGTTAAATTTATATATGTACATTTTTCATATATATATGTTGAGCGAGCAAAAGCACCAGTTAGCTTTTTATATCAAACAAATTAGGCAAAGAGCTGTATTATTATAACTTTAGTTGAATAGTTCTGAAATATGATTGTTGTTAACAATATTGTCCACTTCATAGTACATTAGTAACACACCTATATGCACAACCAGATCAATAATAATGCAAGACTACGATTATATAATAGTGTCTTATATAATATAATAATAAATCACGATTAACGACGGAAAGCTGCGTTCGTAATCTTGTGTCTAAATCTATATCTCTATATCTTTATTAATATGTTTTTTAGAGGAAGGTCTCCCTATATTATAGAACAATTATCAAAAAACAAATATTCACATCATTAAAAAGAATGGTTAAAGAATACGATACATGTTACTAACGGGTTATGCAAATTATACCTATAATTTTTTTTTGTTCTTAAGTGTCACTTAATGATAATCGAGCCATAATTTAAATAACTGACTTATTTTCATGATTAAACAGGTAAAGGAAATCCCATTTAGTTCAAAGTACAGATTAACAAAATATAAAAAAAAACTACAGATAACATGTATAACAGTTAGAAGGAATAATATATCAGTTTTCATTGATGGTCTATTAGATTGTCCAGTTCCTAATTCCTGCTAACCTCACCTCTGGCCCCGCTTACTTTTTGACCTCTCAGTCGATGTGTGGCCATGCCCGAAAATGGGTATAGTTACGCGCTGGTTCATTATTAAATCTTAGTTTCACGACTAAGGATTTTTTATATATTTCTATTAATACAAAAAAATATATATTACTGTGCGAGTGGTGATGATTTTATAAAAGGCTATTTATTTGTTTGTTACGTGAACCGTTCTGGAGATCTTTTTCCATTGTGGAAAAGGTAAGTTTCTTTAATATTTAAAATACAATACACAGTATAATTGATTGATGAATAAATAATTAATGCAATATACAAAATGTGTTAATACAGTTATTTCAAACTATCAGTTAACATACACGTATTGCTTAAAAACTTGTATTCAATTAACCACTTGTATTCAATTGTATCGACGCTTGTATCGATGCTAAAAGCAAATGCAATTTAATATTCATATGTATTGTCCACTATGAAATCAGAATTGGCAGAGAGTTTAAATTTTAGTTATTACATAAGTGTGAAATAAATTCATGTATTTCTTGAAGAAAGTTTATGCGTTTGAGGTTCCGATACAAGATAAATCAATCTCTTCTGTATTGAGTTTATGTTTAGTTTTGAATCGAAATAAATATGGCAACTGCACAATAAACATGCTCAAGTCAACCTTGACACCGCGTCACGACCGATGGACAATAACTACTTGGCTTTAATTAAAACAAACACCAAATTACATTATTTTAATCCAAAAATTTATTTTATAAGGTTGTTATTTATTATTTTTATAGTACAAGAATAAAAATTCATTGTATTTAAATTCAATATGTATTTTTAAAATATAATAATAATAAAAAACATTTAATGTTATAAACAACAAATTAAACTACAAAACTAAAATAAATTCAAAAAGTTTGGTTAGGTGTGGCATATTACCCATAATGCTGGCGGCATTTCCTCGCTGTATCGCGATTAATTACACTCATTATGTGAGGTGTGACCACACAACATGACAAAATATACGGGAATATCAATAAACAAACCAGTAGCCAACACAACCTAAGTGTAATACACGTGAAAAATTCACTAAAATCAATGTCTTGATATGTGCGAACGTGCGTTAAAAATCACAGCTGATTAATAAACTAGAGAATGACACAACAATACAAAGAATTTTATGACGATGATTGCCGAATTCTTAAATCTTAAAAAGCCGTTGCAAAAATTAATCAAGTTCAAAATAACTTTATTCACAGACTTTTGAATCGTAATTTTTTACATTACCATTATTGGATATTTGATAAATTTCCTTATAGATTTACTTAGGTTAAATAGTAAATATAATTCTACGTTACTAGCGTTAGGGGTACAATTTATTTATTGAAATGTCGAAGTCCGCGGAGTTCAGTACCTCGAAGGCTTCGTAGCATGCAAGGTTGCTTTTCAAAAGTCCGCGTTCAAACTTTATATCTTAAGGTTTATATTAATAAATATAGCACTACCTAATTCGTTATTTGATTAAAAGTTTCAAAATTGTCTCACCAGGTGAGTAACATGTGTATCATTTAAACATTATACAGTTATTTTGAATATATAATTTTTTTTTAAATAAATTTGCAATGGCACTCCGCCAAACGGTTAGCAATAAATAATCAATTACCTTTTAATGAGTATGAATATCTAATAGATGGAATACAAGCAAATACTAAATTGTTGAAATAAATTGTTTCTTATACAAGACGAGCACAATGCCTCCTTCCACAACGTACATACTAATAAGTTATCGACTCTAAACAATAACATAATATATAATGGTATAAATTTATACTTTTTTGACAGTTTTAAATAGATCAGTTTTTTCTCAATAGATATTGTTTCAAGTCATATTCGCTTAGTTCGTTCATCTATCGTGTCGATAATTAATTACAATTTATTGGTCTATGGCATCTTCAGTTATAATTACAAGTTCTAAGTGACCAATTATATTACTTAACGTCCAGCATTATTACAAAATGTTATCTATGGGGAAATTATACTACTGTATATAAGGTTTCAAAAGGTTAACAAGTGTTTGATGCCACGTTATGTAATAAACTTTAAATTTCTTATACTTACGCATTAAAATAATATTTAAAGAATATACTTACATTTAGGAATATTTGATAAAGAAACCGGTTTGAATTAAATATGCACTCGGATGCTATAAATAAAACAATAAATTTATATATTATGTATGTATTTAGTTTATTCATTTCTATACAGTCTAAGAAACTGGTTCGTGAATTTCGACCAAAAATTATAGAGGTTTGTCTGGTTTATTATTTATCTGTGTGTTTTATTATAGCCCAAAATGTTAATAAAAATACAAGCTTTATAGCTTGTGTTGTTCCGACTTTTTTGTTGTTTATACCAAATAAGGATATATTATATGTTAGTAAATGCCTAGTTAGCCTTTTTTACACTTTATTTAAAAAAAAATAGTTCTTTAACTATTCGAATAGAATTTAACTATTTTAAATCAAAATAATTTTCCCGTAACATTTGATATCTCACTTTCACGAACTATAATTTAACATCGATCCATCCAACTGTTTTCCTTGAGTTGTTTATCGCTCTAATGAGTAGTTTCATTTTCCTTAAACGCATACGAGATTACAATTCTAAAGAAGATGTAGGTAATGTAACTAAGAAAACTGGTATTTAAAATGGTCAAAATTAAAATAGTAACACATTTGTGAAAGATTAGAGAAAGGTCAAAACCTTGACATTTCAAAGCTTAAAATCGATTGACGCTTCGTCCACTATTTATTTTTGCTTCATCATGAAGTTTCCTTTTTGTTACGATTCTAATACGCACAATAGTGAACTTTATAATGGAATAAGTAAGTGTTGATTGTTTTTTTTAGCTTAATATTATGTGATTTTTTTTGATAATGATTACTCTGTTGATTCATAAAGTTATCATAAGTTTACCGGTAAACCTTAGTCGGTCTAAAGTCTGGTTTGAAAATAAAATATCTTGTTTTGCTTCCACGATTGATAACGTATTAGGAATTTGAATTTAAAAAACAGCAGATTAAAACATACCAAATAAGCAATAAACCCGATAATTTAATGATAAATCAGTAATAAACAAATGTCGTATAGGAATATAATAAATTCCATGCAAATTAAATTATGTAGGTAGCTTTAATTTTTATTAATGGACTTCACCCGTACTGGTTTATATGCGAAACGAACAAACCCGTTTATTGTTAAACCAGCTAATATTATCAAACGCCTGATAAAAAAAGGAAAATCTTAGTATATAGTATATCTTAGTTCATTGAAATGTTACATTTGCTTTGCATTTTTTTGAGGACGCATGTTCCTTTTTGGAAAATGTGTGGGGGGGTCAATATCTTCAAGTTTGCCACCCATGTCCCCGGCCGCCATCTTGGAAGAAGGGGTGATAACATTTTTTACCTAATGTCTCAGAGACTATGCGTCTTACGACATAATTTGTAGCAAATAGTTTTGTCACAAAAATATAATTGCGACCTCTTATTCTGTGGTTAAATTGTAACATTGCAATGAATGAATTCAAATCTTTTTAGTAAATATTTTATGGCCTTTTATCTTTTTTTTTTGTATCCTTCGTTACTCACTTGGTAGTCGCAGCTGTGACCATCATAAAGTCTCGGCGGACTGTGCAGCTTAAGTTACTTACAATGTCCATCCATCTTTCTCTACTCTCATAATCTGGTCGGTCCAGTGCCTGGGAGTCCTGCCGCGCGGACTAGAGCCCTACCCCTTGGACTACTTGTCGTATTACGTATAAGTTTAGTATACAATATAGTTGATGTACATTACGTAATGTTTTCAGATGCCGCGGAATGGTGAGGAAATTTTATTGCCGAACGAGCCGCTTATTAGAGTTGAAAAGGTCGTTTCCGAGAAGCCTGAGAAGTCGGAACACCTGGAAGAAGAGTATGATGACGAAATCAAATATGGCTGCGAGGAACTTACGTATTGTGCAAGTATGTATCATGTTTAATTATAAAATTATATAAATATTACATTATTTATTTATACCCTTTCCGCATAGAATCGTCGTAGCGATGATAACTTGGGTATGTCAATAATTTTCTTAATAAACATAAATTAAAAAATCCAAATTAAACCGATCTGAAAAGACACACACATATATCAGTTTTTTGGCGTGATCACTATTTAACAGCGATTTTAATTTTTAAGGTCGACTCATTCCGAAGCTTTTAAATCTTGATATAGACATAAGCCTGCATAAGCAGGCTTTTTATTTGGAATTTTATCAAAAGCCATGACCACATACCATAAGAAATATGTACGCTGAAAGGCCTCTGTGTTAAAACAGCCTTGTTTTTTTATAGGCCTCTATTTATCCTGTTAATTACATACATAACGTTCGCCTATGTATCATTATATAAGACACAAGTATACGAAATTTAATTTTAACATGTTATTCTTTAATACATTTATCAACAATTGTAAATTTTATCTTTACCACAAATGTCATAAAATTATATATACAAATAGGCCATGGTAATCTCAATAGATTACCATGGCCTGTTTGTATATATTACTTTATTTTTCTTTAATGAAATCAGGCGGCAGAGTTAATGATATCAAAATATTTAACCCAAGTGACGATTGTGTGTGTTAATTTAATTATTTTAACAGCTACGTCTTGGGGGCCTTCAATAAAAGAGAGTGTCTCTTCCTTAAACCCGGCATCTCACTTGTAAGCCTCCTGGCGTTGCTGGTGTCCATGTCCATGGGCCTGCTCGTATGCCTCCTGTTACATAAAAAAATATAGTTTGTACTATGCAAATGAAGATTTTTTTTAAATATTGTATTTTATATGAAAAACATGTTAATGTTTTTTTTTAAGGTGATGCACTATTCGCAAGTGTCGTGGTGGCCCCTCTAGTCGTTGGGGTATGGCGTAGTTCTTTGGGCATAATGGACCTGCACGCCGACATCTTTCCCTACGCCCAAAACTTTATTCTTGGCATTCTTATACATTGTTGTTTTTCAATTGCGAAGTAAGTTTTTATTCTTCACTTTCGTTTGTACGACAATTTTTCCAAATATTTGAACTTTTTAAATTGGGTTTGTGGGTAAGGAGAAAACAGTTTATTTTTTTACGGGACGCAAAACTAGTTTCAAATGTATATTCTTTAAGTTTAGGGGGTTTGACGTTTAGGCCCACGTCAAACCCCCTAAACTTAAAGAATATACATTTGAAACTATTATATCCTATTATATCATTTAAAATAAACTTTAAAAGTTTGAGGAAAATGTTCAATTCCCGTATAAATGTTATTATATAAATCCTACGTAAACGAAATTTAAGTGATTTTGTATTATCATTAAGATGAAATGTACTTTAAAACCAACAATTTAAATACTACCCAATAGGGTAGGTTTTTATTTACTGAAACCATTTTTTCACGTTCTGAATATTTCAGGACTCGCCTATTCTCTCGATCTATAGACGCATGGGGTGAAGGCAAAGCAGGACGATGGCTTCGTGAACGCGTATTATCCCGATTTTATATATACATTTTCATTTTGTCCAATGCGATGCACTGGAGAGGCGGATGGGGCCTTATGGATACTATAGTCGCTACAATTTTACCCAACAATCAGGACCCTCATAGGTAATAAACTTAATTATATATTTTCCTTTGTAGATACGGCTGAGGCGATACACGATAAACATTAAAGCCATAGGTTTTAAAATGTCAAAATAACAACGATTTTAATAAAATTGACTGCTGTCTGGACTTGTATTGATAGTATTAATGTTATACAATCATAATAAAAATATTTGGTTAAGTGTATTTCTCGTGATTCATGTCAATTTCACTGATTTGGCGAAAAAATTTTATAACAGAAATATAAATATAGAATATAGTAACAAATATACTCTGTTTTCTATAACCGTCTGGCGACTTGAGGAAGTTGGAGGATTTCAATGATGTTTAATGTAATCTCTGATTCAACATTTTGGTTAAAATGTATATTGAAGAAAATTTAGTTACATTACTTTCTGAAGGTTACGATAGTTTTCCACACGTTATTTATCTCTCAAATTTAACAACAGTATAGATTTCAATTAAAAATAAAATGCCTTTAACGTAATAGTCCTTGTGTGATGTGGACTGTATTTTTAAATCCTTCGCAGTATCTTTTAAAATATTGCTATATATTTATGTATATATTCTCACATTTGTAATATTTTTATTGACCTATTGTGTTTTTGTGTTTGTGTGTATCATAATAAACGTATTTTCCTTCTTTCTTGTTTCGCATATAGTAATACAGTAATACTATATATATATATATAATTATAAAGTCTGGTCTTCGTATTCCGTTTTCCGTAACTCGTAGCAAGTTTACGCGTTTCGTAGCGTAATTGTTAGGGCGCGTAGCCGTTGTTTTGCGCTACAATATAATGCTGTAATCATATTTTTAAAATTAAATTTCTTTGTAATGTTTGTTAACTATTTTTTTAACTATATTTTTCCAATAATTGAACAAATTACAATTAAAATGTTTATGTACCGTACCGCCGTTACTACAAATTATAACAACAAATTTAATTTTAATAAAACCCTTATTGTACAAAACATAGTATTTATTTGATAAAATATATGAATTTTCCCCAAGTGTTAATGTATTCACAAAAAAATATTGTAGAGAGAGAATTATAGAAGGGCTTATGTTTTTTAGATTTTAAAAATGTTCGTATTTCTCATTCACACACTTATTTTGAATTCACAAAATGTGAGTTTTGTGAATTCCAATTGAACTATTGATAAATCAAGTATTTTTATATTCCACAGACCAGTGTTGATTTCCACATATCTAATAGTTTGCACGGTGCTGCTCTTCGTTCTTCGCTCCACAAGAAACCTCCTCGCCCCTCCCTATATCGTTATCACCGATGGAAAACAACCAACCTATATGTTCACTACGAGATTTAAGAAGGTATTTAAGCTTTAGTTATGTACAGTAAATATATAAAAAAAAATGTATTTCAAATTACAAAGTATATAAAATTTATCTAAAGTGTCATATGATATACAAATAATCATCTACGGAATACATCACGTGCTGCTTAAAATATAATCTTCGCCAAAAAAGCAATAAACGTTAATCCACCACAAATACAGCCTTTATCAGGAACTTACCAGTTATACTTATAATAAACATAAGTGTTAAAATATTTAATCAGCAGCAAAATGGTGTTTGGCTTTATAAATCGAACAGCATATAGGAAAGCGTGTGAATGTATGCTGCTTTATCGTTATCACTCAAAAAGAGAAGTAACGGGAGGGAGAGATCCCAATGATACGTCAGACGAGGGCCGATACCGTATATAATTTATTCGTAGTCGTTCGGGACCCGTGGTTGTGTGCACTCGTGACCAAAGATGCGTGGGAGTACGGCCGGATTAGCCGACACGCTTGCGAGTGGCTCGCGAGCCCACAGCGCACTTTTACAGTTTGCGGACGAGGTATTTGGAAGTGCCGTGGTAGCCCCGGCGGTCGTTACTTACTGGAAGGCGACCTGGTCGCTAATGGACCTCTATGTCCTGCCCAAAGAGCCAGTGAACAGCGCGATAGTATCCCTCGTGTTTGGTCTGTGCCTGAACTTCGTGCTGTGCGTATTCCAGACGCTGCTGAGCAAGCACATTCGCCCTGATAAGGCTAGATTTACATATTATGTGCTATCTAGGCTATATACTTGTGTGGCTGCAGTGGCGTGTGTTGGTGCGTGGCGAGGAGTGTGGAACCTACTCAATGAATGCACGGGAGATAGTGTAAAGACTGTCATGTCCACCACTGCAGCAGCGACTTTATCTTTGGCGGCGCTACGGACTCTGAGGAATATAATTGCCGCCCCGTTCGCTGTTGTTGTAGATTCACCGAAGGATTTTTTCAGTGTTCCTACTATGTTTAGAACGGTTGGTATATATAGATAAATATTAGTATAATATTAAGACTATATATATACACTATTATTTCTAATCTATCAGTTGTGTGCACTCCGTTGTGTGGTCTTGCCGGTTCTTCTCGTTAGATGACTGAATTCCGAACCGGTGGTAGTGGAAAATTGACGATTCAAAAGTGTCTTTATAAAGACCTACTTATAAGATATTTTGAGTTTGAGTTAAAGGCAACTCGGACTTAATACGTTCCTTTTAAAACATCGTTGGTTTTCTTAAGTATAAAGAGGCAACTCTAGTGCAAGAAATGTAAAACTTGGGTGTTAAAAAAAAATAATTCATTTAGAATATAGTTTTAAAATTATATAAAATCAGAAATGGACTAACCACTAACATTAAGAATAATAATAACATGCATGAATTGCAAAATGTTTATTTAAACAGAGGTATAGAAAATAAGAGAAATTACTTACGAAGTGATTTATACGAAGATCCTTCTTAAAGGAAAGTAAATAAAATATACGCAATTAATGTAAATCTTAAAACTAAAAATAATACATTATATTGGGGCTTATATTTTTAATCCTCACGTGCATACATAATAAGTTTTATGCTATACGGATTCCATGAAATACAAAGTGTGTTGTTTAAGTCTAAACACGCACAGAACACACATCATTTAAAAATAAATACTTTTATAAATTATATACAAATCGTTTTAAAGGGTCTTTGAATATTATATTTTATTGGAAAGAAAATTTTGTTCTGTATAAAACACACATGAATAATTGTATAGTTTAAACACAAAATATATACCAGTTCATTTAAATTTAATTCAATGTGTAACGAAGGGAAACTTAAACAACTAAAAGACCGACTTATAGCTTTCAAGAGAGCCTTTTTAGTCCTTCGTCATAAATATTAAAAACCTGCCAATATCCAAAATAAGTAATTATATGCATAACTATTTCATCTATGCTATTTTATTTCTAGTACAAAACAAAGACTCTCTCTACAAATATTATCTTGTTTAATAAACCTAAAAAGTTAAGGTGTTTGAAGTAATAGGGATAAAGACAGACAGGCAGGACATTGCTTGTCAACATGCTGGTGTCAAGCTTCTTGACTGCTGCCTTTAAAACCGCGCGCGCGCATCGTAACTATTTTTTTAAAATTGTTGAATAATTACATTTAGGGTAAAAGTAAAAACTTACATAAAACAGCACTCTTCTCGAAAACATAATAAACATATTTATTCTTTTCTAACACGTTTCCCTAAAAACATATAAAATATTGTCAAACTTTTACGCCTCATTGTAAAAACGTCGACCAAGTAACGAACTAAATACGTTCTAGTTTATTCTCTTAAAAGAGAATAGTTTAAAAGCCTCAGCCAATATTGGTATCGATAAATCGAGCGATGTCCAGTTCTGCAATCATTTGGAAGACAACGCTAAGTTAGCCTCCATAAAAGATTCGTGTACTCGGCAGTGTGCGTCAGTATTTCACATCGGGCCATCGCTTACTATAAAGTGCAAGTTCATCCTCCTATGGAGTACTGTTCCCACCTCTGGGCGGGGGCACCACAATATAAGCTCCTTCCATTTGATCGCATCCAACGCAGAGCGGCTCGTATCGTCGACGACCCCATTATTTCCAATCGGCTTGATCCTTTGGCTCTGCGTAGAGATATAGGCTCCCTCTGCATCTTCTACCGCATTTATCATGGGGAGTGCTCTGATGAATTATTCGGTATTATTCTAATACCTGCAGCGGAATTCCATCACCGGACATCAAGGCAGAATACGAAATTCCATCCGTACCACATTGATGTCTGGCGTTCCACGACTGTGCGTTTTTTAAGGCAGTCTCTGCCGCGCACCACCTCTTTGTGGAACCAACTGCCAGTGTTGGTATTCCCCAAACCGAAAGAGCGTTCCTCTTCCTTAAAGGCCGGCGACTCACCTGTAAGCCTCCTGGCGTTGCAGGTGTCCATGGGCGGCAGTTAGTACATCAGTCAAAGTGCCTGCTCGTTTGCCTCCTCTTACATAATAAAAAGAAGTTTACCCCCTTTAATTTCTTTTCTCTAATCTAAAATAATCTAAAAGAAATATTATATTTATAGATATTACATAAAATATAATCTTTTAGTACTTAAACGAGAGATACATTAACTACTTTTACTTATACTTAGTCTTGCCATAAATATTGTTATAAAGAAAAGCACGATTTTTTTTTTATACGTAACATTTATTCCTTTCATAGTGAGTTAGTTTAATACATCAATATATAACTATTAAAAATATACAATGTTTATTCGAAGTGGTCTCCATTGGCTGCAATACAGTCTTTTAAACGTTGAGGCCAGTTATCAATAGCAGCACGAACTCTTTCTAGAGGAAAATTCTTCACTGCCAACCGAATGGATCGTTTTAGGGACTCCAAATTATCATGGCGTTTAGAGCAAGCCTTACTCTCTAAAACTGACCATAAATCATAATCCAATGGATTTAGGTCAGGACTTGACGACGGCCAGTTTTCAGTGCTGATAAAGTCCGGAACGTTAGTTTTCAACCAAGATTGGGTGGATCGAGCTCTATGACCCGGTGCCGAGTCTTGTTGAAAGCACCATTCTTTGTTATTGAACATGATGTTAGTTAAAGGCTTAACTACCGTCTCAAGAATGGTATTTTGATAAACTTGTGCCGACGTTTTAATACCTTTTTCACAAAAATATGGCTCAGTCACCCCTTCATAGCTAACACCCCACCAAACCATCACTGAAGTGGGATAATGCCCACGTTGTACTCTGTTTACTAATTGCGAAGCTTCTTTAGAACTTCCAGCATAAATACGGTCATTTTGTTTATTAAAATACTGCTCAATTGTAAAAAATTTCTCATCCGTAAACAAAATTTTTTTGTGACCTCCCTTTGCGTACCGCTTAAGTAGTTGTTTGGATTTTACCACCCTATTCTTCTTTAAATTATCAGTTAAGAAGTGACCAGTACGTCTCTTATAGGCTGCAAGTCCTAAGTCATCTTTTAATATACGCGACATGGTTCTAGGAGCTATCTTCATCTCCCGAGATAAAATCTTTTGCTTACGGACAGGATTTCTTCGAATTCTTTCCCTAACTGCTTTAATCACCTTTTTCACACGAACGGTACGTGGACGGCCAGATCTTTTTCTGTCACAAACAGAGGAGGTATCATTGTACCTATCAATAGCCCGGTAAACAAACATTTGACTAATACCAAGCGGGTGGAGGGTTTTAAAAATTGCACTTTTCTCCATACCTACTTTATGTAAGGCAATCACAGCGATTCGGTTCTCTTTATCACCGCACTCCATTTTAATATAACAAAATATTTAACAATATAATGGCGCGAAAATAAGAAAACACATCAAGCAATCATATAAAAATGACAGATTCCAAATTCAAACGTAATATTTTCTTTTTTTGAATAGTAACAGTATTTATGGCCAGACTAAGTATAAGGACTACTCTTTGTAAGTCTCATAAGGCTCACACAATAGACGACGGCTTTATTTTTAAGATTACTTTACAAACATCTGTCTAGTTAAAATTGTATAATCCCGTGTAAATTCACATAACTCTAAACTTATCAAATCATACGCGATATCGCGTACGACCAAATCATATCTAATGCGTAGTGTCTTCAGCAATATTCTGAAACAGTTAACTTTTTCATTTACGCATATTTTTCTTCTCATTCTTTTTTGATATTTTTATGAATATAACGTTAATAAAAATAGTTATAAAGCAGTGATATAATACAAAGTGATGTAGGCTAGATTCATCGTAGATTTCGAGTGGCAGAACATTTCTGGACTAACCATGACTAACCGACTAACCTGACTAGTCCGCACTTCAAATATTTCTTTTTATTCACAAGAGTTCCAATCAGAGTCAATTACAGTCGCTACGAACCCTGCCATTAGCCGAAGTGGCCAATTCCAAATGGAGATTACGTATACGCGTATTAACTTTCTCGTCTTGAGTTTTCAATCGATTGATCATTGTATTATAGTGATAAAAGTGAACGGACGTGGTTGTTCAAGCGTATTGATAAATTTCGATAAGTTACTTTTTGTTTGAGTGATCTGATTGATTTTATTGTCTTTTATACATTGGTTTGCATGTATGCGTAAGTGGGGTAAAAAGTAAAATCTAACGAGTTTTAATCATTTAGATATTGAATAAAAATGGCTTTTATTTCGTACGATTTTTTTATAAACATTCTGTTACCTTTCTTTTTACTGTTATTTTAGCGGAAACAAACAATATTATGTACAATTTATGAATCTCATTTATATATTGTTTGATTTGAACTATACAGCGAATATTACTATTTTGGCACGTTTTATCGCGTAGGTACTGTGACGCTAACGTAATCCATGTGAGCAAGGCATTCTTTGCTTTATTTTATTGCGTGTATTTAAGCAAGTGCACAAAAATTAGTTGTAAACATAACGGTACGTGGATACGACCCCTCCGCACTGACGTTTAACTCGATGCATCGATGATCTGAGGAAATCATCGCGATATAATCGTATAAGGAGATACAATTTATTGAAAACATTCAGTCGTGCGGGCGATATGCGTGACAGCATTCAGCTCATCAACTCCGCGCTCGATCTTGAGCATTATTCCGGTTTGATAGAATACGTAGATATTCTTTTCACAACTTTAATTGCCGGACCATTGATCATCATCTACTGGCTGGCGACATGGCGTTTGATGGACATTTACGTCTACCCAGACGATCCAACATTAAGTGCACTGGTGACGACAATGTTGGGCCTAATCTTTGGACTGTTACTGTGCGTGTTCCAAGAGGCATGCAGCAAAAAGTTAACACCCGAAATTGGGAGAGTTAAATTTTTTATTGTGACAAGGTTGTATAATTATTTTGGGGGATTAATAAACGTGGCGGCGTGTAGAGGTCTCTGGAATATTATGGACATTTACCAAGACGATGCGTTCACAACCACATTAACGACCGTCGCTTCGACCGTGGTCCTAATATGCCTTAAAGGACTGCGAAACGTGGAGTCAGCACCGTACAGTGTGGCAATAGATGCTGATGAGGGTTACTTTGATGCACCAACATTTTATAGAACGGTACGAAACAATTTATTTATAGAATTCAAACATTCAGTTTGTTGCATAATTTGCAGGCTTTAAAAGTGGCTCACTCCGTAGCATGTCCGTAGCACCAGTGTTGACTATACATAACGTAACGAATGATTAATTAATATTAGTGTCGTTTACTCTTAACAATAACACTATTAGCGATGAAATCAGCGAATGTAAATAATGTACATTATGAACATATTGCGTCAAAGCCGTAGCACGTGAAATGAACGTGTTGAAAATGAACATTGTTGTTTGGATTACCTAAGGTTATCCTTCTAAAGTCTGTCACCGTTCGCACTTGAATTTAATTTTCCTTCGATCGCCATCTGTCATTGACAAAAGTTTACATATTTCTTACATCATCATTTATTGCATTACCAAAACGATTGATACCATTCAGGTTTAGAGTAAAGTTTGTATAGCAATTCTCAAATAATGCGCTTAAATGAAAATTATTAATACTATAGTATTAATAATTTTTTCACGCGTCAGTATGGATAATTTAAGATCAGTCGAATGTAAAATATAAATAAATCGCAATACAGCGAGGAAATGCCGCCAGCATTGTGGGTACTCTGAAACAGGGACCCAACTTTTTAAATTTGTTTTATTTTTGTGTTTTGTTTTATTTTAAGTTACTTAGTTTAGGTTAATATTAAGAATATTTTGTGTTTATTTAATAATTAAATAATTTAATGAATTAATGTATATTTAATAAAACTGATTGGTTTATCACCACGCGATTGTCTCGGAGTAAAGGAACGTTCCAGTTTTAAATTACATGACAGATTACAAGTCATTTATTTCGCTAAAAGTTGCTTATAAATGGCTTGCACATCGAGTAAATTTATAAAAATATTATAATATTCAAATATATATGAGAAAATGATTTAGTTGCATACGTCATCATCGTTAACACAGGTGCATAATGTCTACGATAAAATATGAATATTATTTTACTTTCTTGTATTGAAGACTTACAAAGATCATAAGTTAATATACGAGTATTCATGACGTGTACACGACCTTTAATAAAATAAATAAATAGAAACTCACGGCCACGTGTCGTATCGTATTTATTGTAATACAAAGCACCATGTGTCATGTGAAAAACGACATGATAATTTTTTACATAACGTCTTTGTCTCTTATAAGGAGTTTATTTAATAATTGACTATTTTGACTCAAATGCTTGGGGCCATTAAAAATAAATTTTAGCAGCATGTTTTCTATAAATAAATTTGTTCGCGAACACTTCTGAAATATGATTAATCATAATACGGTATTCAGGTGAATTATTATCTAGTACTCGAGTTTAATAGGAAATAATCCTTATCATCAAAACGATAAGAAACATTATTTTGAAACAAACTGCTTAAGATAATCTAGCGTTAAAGACACCGAAAAGTTCAACTGTTGTGTTAAAAATGGTTTTAGTAAACAAAAATACTAAAAATAACGTACATACATACAATAATAAAGTTATTTCGCCACATATTTTTGAGGGTTTTTTTTATATACGTGTGACTAGAAGCTCGCTTTATTATTTACATAATATCAATTAGTATATAACATTCAATCCCCTCATTTAATTTAAAAGAAGGAATACTTGAAAAAAAAACTTTTTCATTTTTATTTTCCGAAGTGGTCCCTGGTCCCAAGCAGAATATGTGGGACTCAATCCACGCTGGATTCACTGCTTTTTAGAGATGAGGTGGTCAATACCCTCTAAAACCACCTCGAGTAGACCTAAAAGGGCCCTGAGGTCATGAAGAAGCTACTTAACGAATACATGTAAAATAAAATATCGTTAAAAATTCATAAATTTTGTTACAGAGTAGTAAGGAAACAGCTCTATACATATTGGACTGCGTGTTCTCCGTGACTGTGGTGGGTTCACTGGTGGTGTTCGTGTGGCGTGGTCTGTGGGCCCTCATAGATATTTTCCTCTACCCAGATGATCCTGCAAAATCCTGCTGGACCTCACTTGTAAGTAATGAATAATTAATTACAACTTCGTACTCAACTCGAACGCTTGGCAAAAAGTTAATGTTTTCCATAAATTTTGTTTTATTAATTCATACGCATTCATTAGGCGGGTTTTCTTAACAGGTATGATGAACAGCTTTATATATGCTTATAAAAGGTATATACATAATATCCCTGTATAAATATTATTAATGTGTATAAAATCTATTTTAAAATTATAATCCATTTATTATTCATATATTATTATGTAATATGATTTCAATCTATTTATGTTCTCGGCATGCTTCTCCCAATCGTAATTTTATATTATTACTCTTGTATTATGTACTATATAGACGTAGATAACGAATCTACAATAAGGATCACTTGATTCACATTTAGACTCAATTCGCTACATTCAATATAACAACAATACCATTAGAATAGGATAATCTCACAATATCATACCAAAGTTTCTTCCGCGTGAACATTATGTAACGATATTCTTCTTGAATATCATTTGATAACAGACCGCTGATTACAAAGTATTGCGTGATTGAACATTGTATTCGTTATTCCGCAATGTAGTTTTATCCGTGTTATTGTTCAAAGCTTATTTTTTGTATACTACAGTTTTATTACCCGGCTAGTGAAATATTTTTCACACATTTTCTTGCCAAAGGTTAGATTATATTTTTTCAGATAAGAATAAGAATAAGCCCTGGCATTTCCTTCCTTTGTCTCGTATGAGAGGCTTTTTAACAAAAGTATAGGCTAGTATAGGATACAAACTATTTATTGGTGTAATTATTACGTTAGTTTTTACTTCAAGACTTACATTGGTAGACTCACACATTTATTCAATCCAGTTGAACTTGAGGTAGGCGTTCGCATTTTGTGGTGGGAGCCTCTTAGAGGAGTCGAGTGTGAAATATAACTAACAATATAAATTATCATTTAAATTTAGAACTGTTCGAGTAATTATTAATATTTAAAAGAGTTATTATTTATATTTAAAAGGTTACGTTAAAATATTTTTGTATTCATAAAATGAGTTCAAGAGTTTACATCTTTTGAAAATATAATGATATAAACAATGTGAAAGAGTTGGTAAAATGACATATTTCCAATATCACTACGGTTGACTGTTTTCCAAAATGTGTGAAGATCTATTTTTCCGCATATGGGTCAGATGTTCGCCATTGAGTCAGTGACCACTTAGGTCGCAATTGGCGTTTCCTCTCCTTGCCCTCGCTTCTATTACGTACGACTTTAACAAACTTCGGATTTAAATGGTCTAATTATAAAAAAAAATCTCTTACGCGTTTGTACTCAATCGCTAAACATACGAACCATTGATTATTATTTTATAAATATACGAATTACGGTCCGTTTTTCGGTTTTTAATGTGATGCAAATGCTCAATGCTCAATGTCAAATGAATTCAACCTGTTCTAAACCAATTAATTTAGTTGGTCTATAAAATATTTTGAGTAACTTTGTTTTATAAAAGCAAAAATTAACATTTTGGCTGGAAAACCTATGGCTCAGTTTAAATTAAAAGACAAGTATCAAAAATATATGTATTTGTTGTGCTTAACTAAGATTGTAACGATAAAAGAAGGAGATATTCACATACAAGATTGATTAAGATCTTGTTTATGAGCCGTCGGCATTGCTGGTCTTGTGTTAGTTCTGTCGTCGTAACCTACATGGCATATAATAACGTTTTGTTAGTTATCCCTAAACACTATGAACTCATTTAGGTAAAATGGAAGCAAGTGAATTGACAATGGACATAAGTCCTCAGCGGTGACATTGAATTCCACGTGGGTAGAAATGTATTTGTACTGGAAACCGGCCGTAACCGCTCATATTACCTTATTTTCTCATTTCCGGATATCCAATTGGATAATTCTCTTATTTTTGCTGCGAGACCTTTAATAAGACTCCGGCTATTAATAGCCGTGTTTGGCTCAACAACCTTTCATTTGTCACAGACTATTAAACCATCAAATGCATTTTCAATAGACAACTTATGTATAAATATATAAACCTTAATAGCAAACCACAGACAAAAAACACTAGAAAGAAACAATTTTTACATGAAATTGAAATAAAAAATTAAGTTCTAATGAATGTAATAGTGGAACAAACAGGGCACTCCCCTTTGATATGATATCTTCGGGGTGTTTCCATCGTACAACAAATAGACGTTAAAACAAATATAATAATAAAGTTTTAAGTTAATTACTCGGCTTATCGCCTGTTTGTTCACGTATTATTATAGGCGCCAAGATTTCACTATTTTGTTTGAAGCGCGTCCGGTTTATATTCTGTTTTTTATTGTGTATTGAGACAGACATCTCCATGTAGTAATATGTAATATTTATAACTGGAAATATCCGGAAAAGCCTATACATTTTTTTATTAAAGCCTGCTAATATAATAACGAAGAAATAATTATTATGATTTGCTTAATTTTATCACAGTGACTACATGTCTCTGTGCTTACGAAATTTTACTATCTAACTACGTCATAAAGACATGTTAAGAGACTAAATGTATTTATTTTATTATTGTTTTTTGTGTGCCGCGTGTAAAAGGTTGGCCACTTGTTTTTTTTTAATAACAGCATCTCCAGTACTATAACAGCTTTGAAGGAATAACATTTTTATCTCTCTATCGTCCTTTAAAGTTATGGATTACAAGAGCAGATATAAATATTGATTTATGCCAGGATTTGAACTACTGAGAGAGTCGACGCTTAACACTATGACTTGACACACCTAAGAAAATATTGCCTTTATATATATAATAACAATCATCATCTATATATAATAGTAATCAAGCTATAATAAAGATAATACAGAAAATTATATTTTTTTATTGACAGAAAAAAACATGAGACCAATGAGAATATAAAACCATTGCTAATAATAATCTATTCAGAACACTGTTCTCACAGTTATGTCAGTATAAGATAAGACACATACAAACATGTCAAGTTAATTCTAGATGATACAAGCCATATACATTTTATGAGAGAAAACGTTTCCTGTTATTAAGATTTTAATTATACCGACTACTTAAAACACTTACTACAAAATATAATTGAAGTAAAAACAATGCAATGCAATAAGTCGGTAACAATTCAATTATTAAGCAATTAAAATATGAAAAATCGAAGCACTTGAAAGAGTTTAGTGCTTGTGGCACAGTGTAATGTACCTGATGTTTATAAAAGAAAAACACCAGCTCTTGGGTAACCATTACTCACTGCCAAGCGCCAACTAAATTCTTTAATTTGCCCCTACACCGGTACCTCAATTTCCAAAAGTCTACTCTAAAGAGATTTATTGAATTTAAATTATTTTTTGTTATAAAAAAAGGTGTTTTTTTTTGTAATAACTGCTTTCTATGTTTCATTGTGATTATCTTTTAATGTATCTTTAATTCGGTTCGCTATAACGGAAGCGATCTTTTAGAGTGGGCACAATTATTTCAGTTTTCACATAAAATAAAAATATGGAGATGTCATATTTTAAGTAAACTTATGTTATACATTTTAGGACTTACAAGTGCCAGTTGTATTTTCAATAAATAACAGATACAATATTATCAAAAAGGGGAGAAAATGTTTACGACAGAACTATCAAATCATTTAAGTGAACTTCTAGGGAACTTTTTTAATTATATTAGTTTCCGGAATCAATACAAAACTTTTAAAAATATTTTGTATATATTTTGACGTACACAAGTGATTGATACGAATCATATGTGATAGACGAATACATTGATACGGTACTGCAACGTACAATTGAATCTTAACTTGATAACTACATGGTAGTTGGTACATGCTGTGTGAAGTGTGTGATACTAGAGCCCGGCGCGCCCGGAGCATGAAGCACCTTCTTCATGCTTCATGCTCCAATGGATGTTGTAAATTTAATCAAATTATTAGCGTACTGCAATAATTGTTCCTAGTTGTAAATGCTGCAGAGTATTTCTATCTATGTTTTTTATCTGTGTTAGAGACGAATGATCTAAGTCAAGGACCTTCTCAATTAACGAGCTGATAAAAAATAAAAAAATGGACACTTATTAAATATTCGTTATTATTTTACGAAACTTTAGAATAAAAATATGTAAAGAAATATTAGGTAAATGTAGAAAAAAATATTTATTAATTTACTTTTGACTAAATGCTTGGGAGGAGTCTTAAAAATATTTAAAGGCCACCCTTTATCTAAGTAATAAAGCTGAATACAAGTTGCTAAAGTACATAACTAATATATAACGAAAGAAGTATTTCCGTAGGGTTTTTGTAAGGAGTTGCGCCAGCGTTGCCTACTTCGCGATTACCACTCATTATAAAAACTTCGCTGATATTTGCCAGGTTTTATTTTCAGTATTAGCTGTCGTACAGTTACAATGCCTAAATATTTTACAATAATGACATGTCCGTACTAGTTTTTCTTTCACAGACTACGTATTGAAATAATAAGAATGACATTTTATAGCGTAATAAACTTGAAAGTATTCAACTTATATTTTTGAGCTTATTGGGACAATTAAATCATGCATAAACTTAATTATTCTAGTTATTTTAATACTAATTGTTGTAGTTGCGCCGATATATATATATTGTTTTATTTTTGAGCAAAAAAGTGTTAATATTAAATGAAAAGTAATACTTGAATTTTGTTCGCAGATAATCGGCTACTCTATGGTCGTAGTGACTTTTTCGCTGCAAGCGCCGATGCGCTGGATGGTCGCCAAGCTTCAGGGGGCTCCGAGGATTTTAGTCGCTGATGTTTACCATTTACTCTCCTTCGCATCCACTGTCAATGTTTGGCGAGGAGTCTGGGGGTTGCTGGATATTTACTACTTGCCAGGTTCTTGCCATATTAATATTCAAATAGTAAATTTCACGCTATACCATATATTATACAACTAATGTGACATAAAGCAATCATTAATCAAAAAGTACCCAAAAAAGTAGCCAAAAAAGATCCGTGCCATGCGCAAGTCTCTTACAAACTTGTAGCCAAGTTAAAAACCGGAGAAGAAATTAGAAAGAATGCTCTTTTCCCTCCAAGAGTTTATGCTGTGTAAGCTTAAATATATATTGAAAATTCTTATTCTAACAAGTATCCATTTTTAGATTCACCTCTCTTAAGCAACTGGTCTTGCCACATCGTAAGCCTCGCGTTGCTGATTGTTTTGAATTGTTCAAATTCAATTCTCGTGAGAGGGGTATACATTGATGCGGAGGAGCCAGCGGGCGAATGCATCATATTCCCCTGCCATTACCTCCGACTCTTCTTCCACAAGGAAAGAACAAAGCGACATAAAGCGTTGGATACGAAAATTGAAGAAGCCAGTCTCCCTTTACAAACTCCGGAAGATAAAGTATAGGATTTCTGATTGTGATTAGTTATTATTTAAGCCGGAGAGACTATAGTTTTTAACAGAACAAATACTCTTAAAACCCAATGTATTAATTCGTTTAATGTGAGATTAAATTTAGAAACGTTCACACTGATGTTAACATTACAATTTGACAGTCACAACAATGCTTTCATCCATATGCTTCAAATTGATATGAGTACAAACGAGTGCCTTTAAATATTTATAAACTATACGAAAATTAAAACATATCATTTGTAATCAGTATTTAATGTCTGTTGCTAAATATAACAATGTACTCTTTATAAATTATTTAGAAAAAAATGTATAATCATTTATTTTAGTTCGCTGTAAATGCATTTAAATTGATAATAACAGCATTTCTGTATGACGAGAGAATTCATGATATTTTTTGAAATATCATATACCGATAGTATTATTCAATCGAATGGAAATGTTTGACGGGTTATAGTCGTGTTTGTGTAAGAAACTTTAATAAATATACAACTAAAAAGTGCCTTTAAATATTGTTTTCGCTGGCCCGTTGTTATTTCCATTTATACTGAGAATCGCTGACTTTTGTCGTGTTTTTATATACCTAATATTAAGTTTCAAGTGATCAAATCTAAGTCAGACTTCGGGATCATTCCATCTGTATATTATATTTATAATAGCTATAGGCTTGTACATACGATGTTTTTAAATAACTACAAATAAAGTATTTCATAAATATAAGCGTTTTATTTAATGCTCTTAATAAAGAAAATAATTTATATAAAAAAGAACCCGATTTTAAAATTGATAATTCATAATTCATAAGAGGTTCTTGTTATAGTCATAACAAGGGCTTGTTTGCCGTAGATAACTATGGAGACAGTATCTGGTATAATCCACAGATCATCCGTTTAACAAGATACTATTTGGATACTGTGACAGTTAATATAGAACCATGAATTCTAATACTTAGTTTGTCAAGGTTAATTAGGTTTATGAAGCTCATAATCCTCATTATATTCAATAATAATAAAGATTATTTATCAAACGCATAATTCTTATTAAAGGCGCCAAAGTTTCTAGAGATATAATTTTATTGTTGAATTAGACTTTATTAATTGGTCAAATTCCTTTAGACACAGACGATCCGTTATGTCTTATCAACAATGAAGTCAAGAATACTCATCAAATTTTTTACAAAATAAGAATTTATACCATGACCTATTTTTATTACATCTTAGCAGAATTGGTAAAATGATTGTTTTTGGTTTAAATAGGTGAAGTTAATCTTCATTAGACGGTTAGTATATTTTAGTGTTGTAATATATATAATTAAATAATAAGTTATGCTTTAATTGGTGACACTAAGATCGCTTAGCTGGGGCAGGTCATTTATTGGACGCAGTCCTCTCACCATACACGTGGTTGGCTCGTGATGTGCCGAACTTGCATTAACCTCAACCTGTGGTTGTTATAACAGATGACTGGTAATGCATGTTTCCATAGCTATGTATTTATATAGTGATACCTTATCTAGTATTGACGAACACTTTTATTCCCGACATCATAATATTTGTCATAGACTATTTAAGGCAAACATAAACAATAATGAGGTAGACAGTGATCAAAAGTCACATCCTAATTACATATTTTAACGTCAAAAATTTAAAGAATGAATGAAAAAAAGATGAAAATTTAAAGAACTCCCTTTAGCTAATCGTAGCAATGTTTATAATGTTAATATTGGGAAAAAATGAAAACCAATTATATTAAAAACGTATACTAAAAGTGTTAAATGCTAAACGTGCCACATTTTCGAAATTAGAAATCACACATTTCTCTATTTTGCTATCTGGAGAGCCCTTTGTACTCAGCCAATCTATCCTGAAAAGAAAAAAAAATACAATAAAATTTAATACAATATAATTTTATTATATAATTAATACATTTAAAAAGTTTGGTCCTTGTGGTAGAGTACCCAGTGGCAGTGGCATTCCCTCGCGGTATAGCGATGTTTATAAGTTGAGCGAGAAAACCACCAGCTTTTGGGTCATCATTTAATTCTTTAAGATGAATAAGTCTCTACCCAAATGGGAACAAATTCAATGGAGAGATGGGGGAAAGATTCTTTGTTTTGTCTACTTTGCGCCAGCATTTTATACTTAATAAACAAAGTTTAGTATATACGTCTAATATATAGTCATTGTTATAACAAGAATTGG
Organism: Leptophobia aripa; assembly: GCA_951799465.1. NCBI lineage: Eukaryota > Metazoa > Arthropoda > Insecta > Lepidoptera > Pieridae > Leptophobia > Leptophobia aripa. Next base: position 7,822,012 of record OX637269.1, on the reverse strand, counting down.
CATTGATATGTCGACAAGGAACTAATTGGATCAAAACGGAACTGGCAAGAGCCCAGCAGTTAAAATACATGTAGGCAAGGTTAACATTTTTAATGGACCTTCTAATCTATTCCTAATGGGATACAGGCAGAGAAGTTTAAATTATATTCTAAGTTAATTCATAAAATATATAAAAGTCTGCAATTATTATTGTAAATTACAGACTGACAATTCGACATATACAAAATGAATGTGAATTAATATACATCGACAATGCAATATAGTGAAAAATAAATTAATAATCCTTTGCATCGTAACTTAACAAGGCAAAATGTAAAGTGAACACAAGATAAAAAAAAACAATATGAAAAGAAAGTGGAAACTGCTAAAATCAATAGGAGTAGTATATGAAATACGTGGGTGTACTGCACGCCCTTAGCTTTCATACAATTTGTACATATATATATACAAATTATACAATATATATTAGTTTTTTTTCCTTGCTCAGCGTGTAAGCATCGCGAAAGAGCGAGCCGCCAGAATTGTGGGTACTCTGCAACAGGGACCTTTTCATTTTGTGTTTTGTTTTATTTTAAGTTACGTTAATTAGTTTTAGTTTTGTCGTTTGTTTTTTTTAATAATTATATATATATATATATATTTATTTATAATGAAATATCAATAATTACATTTTATCCAAATGATCTTTGGTTCCTTGTAACCTTCCGACAATTGTACCATTTTTTGTATTTTTAACCCAACCTCCAATACCCAGTTGCTCAGCCATCTCTTTGCAGTACTTTATGAAAAAACAGCCTGAAATTTAAATTATTAAAATTAATAATTCAACAGCAACTATTAAAAAGCTCATTAACTGACGGTTATGAACGCTAGGTTTAACATGCATTAAGCTATCGAAGCTTTTAACCCAGTTTCGGAAACGTAAGTCTTTGCTATTTATACATTCATAGCATTGCAATAAATCAATAACAAATAAATCAAACAAACCGCTTAATAATTATGTATTATAAATATGAATACAATTCCTTTGTACTTTGTAAATTTAATAAAAATAAAGTAACACCATGAAGTACCTGGTTGTAACTTTCTTATACCTTTGTTTTATTTACATTTAGCAATTATTTCTTATATCCATATTTTTAATTAATTTGACGTAATAACAGTAATAGGGGAAGTGATTTTAAGTACTAAATTAAAGCATCTAGTTTAAACCACTTTAAGACTTAGACTTATCGATATATTTCACGAACACTTGGTGAAAAACGGTAATTAATTAACGTATTAAATGTAAATATATGTACCTTGAACGTCACCGAATACTTCAAATTCCACAGATGCCAACATTTTTGCGTCTGATCCCATATTACACAAGTGTTTAATTAAAATATTGTATTTATATTGTTCCAATGAAAACAAACGATGCGTTCAGACTTGAACTGAACGGTATTGCAAATAGTGCGCCAGCCAGATTTCAATGTATTAATAAAAATACTTGACTTCAAGTATCAATGAGAGATTTACTATTCTCAACAGCGTTCAGACTCTATTATGCAAAACAAATTTAAAATTGTGTATTATTACGCTCGGCATACAGTCAAACTGATTGAAAAAGACTTTAATCGTGTAGCTAATATTTTATTCTAGGAAATTATCCTATAACATATCGTTATCTCTGATTCTATATTAACACAAAATATTCTTAATATTCACCTAACTAATATAAGTAACAAAACACAAAACTAAAACAAATTTAAAAAGTTTGGTCCCTGTGGCTGAGTACCCACAATGCTGGCAGCATTTCATTTTTTTTTCATTTTTTTTCTAACTTTTCAATTTTTTTTCTAGGAAATCTTTTCTTTTTTTGCGTGAGTTTTGCATTACAAAGCTAGCGGTGTAGCCTAGCGCCGGCTGAGCGAACGCAATTTTTCTTTAATGCCTCGTCTTTTCTGTCACGATTATCTTGACTTTTAACATACTTCCTCATTCTATTTGAATAAGTATATAACGAGCTTGCATGAGATCTGATAGGCACTTCTCAAATATTATACTAAATCCTTTTGCTTCATCGTAACGTTCGGGGTTGTTTAATTGAATTTTGCTACTGATTTCTAGTAACCGCGCGCTATTCGGTATTATTACAACTATTTGCTCTGTTTATATAACTTTATTTTTAATCTATAGATGATTAAATCCGTTACAAAGAGAGCATGTATTAAACGAATTAAAAGCATGGTCGGACGGACGTGCAGGGGCAACCCCAGGGGCGTGGAGTGGTCGCTTCCGGTGTTGCAATTACAATTAAATGATTGGCCACTGATTGGAAAATCAACTTCCTAATCAGTGTGACCCTGGCGGTCAGGTTACGCTAAATAACCTATGAAATTTTAGAGCCAGATTCTCCAATTTTATAATTGGTTTCCGGATTTTCAGTTGGTTTATATTTATTGATCAATTTAAATAGGATGTACGACATTTAACAACTAGTATCAATGTAAAAGTATGTTCTGAACTTTGATTAATAGAAAAAAACCTTTCTTTGTCATGTGATAATTATTTTATAAATCACTTCAATCCTTCATATCATGAAGATAAAGATATAATCATCAGTCATGATAATGTAATTTTGAAACTGGTACATCAGACCGTTGCAGTAGGTATGACAAATCAATTCGCCTAATAGCAAAAGAAGTTTTCTTCGGCACTGTTTCAGAACTATTCTAAATTTGAAGAGATTTATTTAATACTATTCTTTACTTTCTTAAATATGATAATTGTTAAAATGTTTTGTGCTTTGGGAAAAGGAAGGAAGTTCGGACATTTCAGACTTAATTATCTCAATAACAGTAAACGGTTATACTGTTCAAACAAGCAGATTAAACTTAAAGCGCAATGTTTTCTTCGCCAAAAGATATTATTTATTATAAGCCGTTATATATTATTAATAATATATACATAAAAACAGGGGTTGATCATGGAAAGGTAAAAGCTAAAAGGTTATATGTATAAATTGGATTTACGATAAAAATCAACGAGAAACTATGAAAAAAAGATTTTAGATTTTATATTCACAAACTTACTCGGTATTGCAATTCATGAGAATCGGATGAACCGCTTCCGGAAAGTTTGCCAACAAACATCGCGACACAAGAACTTTATTTAATAGACAAAATATATGCATGTTAAAAGCTGTTCATTGATAAATCGATTGTTCAATATGGAGATCACCGTATTGAATCAAACACTTAATAATAATAATGTATTATATCGTTTATGAAATGGCACATAATTTAAACCCCCAAGTAATCGAAATTGTCTGTGAATTAATTAAATGTTTTACCCCGTAGCCGATAAATACCCAATTTCCAGGGTTTCCCCCAATGTAGGATCAGTAAGGGTAGCTATCGACTCTGTTGATCAGTGTCCTCCTTCAAAACATAATACCTTGCATATTGATTGAAATCAAATATTGTCAAGAGCAATATTGATCACAAATAAGTTCCTATGATATATAACTTATTAATTTATTGCATAGAATATTTAATAACGACCAAACAATTTTAAATAAAATTGTTAGAGTTAGAGTGGCACTAAAAATCTAGATGCGTATATCACCGTCCGTTCGTCCTTAGCGCACACAAATGAAACTCATAAAATATTTTATCAATTTTCCCGTTTTCACAAAATTTTTGTTTTGCCGTTCCAGTCTTATTATGTCCTACATTTGAACTAGTAGATCTTAGATTAGCGCCTAATATTTCCAAATATTATCCTATTAAAGCGAGTAGTGAGACTGCTTAACTTCTTTTCTTGTAATTAGAGCGGTTTCATTACATGGCGGAAAACGTGACGCTAAAGAAGAGTGGTGTAGAATTATGTTAACTTAAAATAATGTTAACATAATCTAAGGACTAATGTTTATGAATAATGAAAACCCATTCTTTTCACGATAAAAAAACAAAGAAACTAATGTCTAAAGTCAATAATTGTTCAATCGTGTGATAATATAGAAACTAAGAACGAGATAAAACGCATTTGGCTGACACTTTGGACTGTGTATCTTGACATTGATAGAGAGATGGATAAAATTTTCGATGACAGAAGCGTCGCAAATCAACTTTGTGATCGTGGCTGTTGCTGTTTTGATGTGAATTCAAACCATAATACACGTATGATGTAATTTATTATTATTATGAACAATGACGTAGATAAAAAGAAGAGTTCAAGGTTTCACTATCTTTAAACCGAGAACAACACCAAGGATTGCTTATTATTTATTATAGTTTTGTTACATATATAGTGTTGAACATAAACTTTTTGAAGTGACTTTTTTTATTTAAACACTAAATATTGGAGTTAAAACATGATTACATTTAACAGTGGTGATTCTAATTTAGATAATGCTTTACAAAGCTGGCTTTTGCTAGACAAGGTTTGTAGTTTTTTCTAATACCAATGTGGAGAAAGAAACCTTTTTATTTATATTCTCTATTTTCTTACCTTAGAATTCATCCACACGTAACGAAGTTCTTAAAGACATAGAGCATTCGAGATGGGACAAACTAAAAAAAACAATGTTAAGTCGACAAAAATTTGGCACAGCTGGTCTGCGCGGAAGAATGGGTGCTGGATATATGTGCATGAATGATGTTGTCGTTTTACAAACAGCACAGGTATTTTGGAATAAATAAAAATTATTCATTTATGCTGTCAAATAAGTATTTTCAAAAAACAATCACTAGGTGCATTACATATACAGTCACTGCTTAATAGAAATTTTAATAATACCTAATAAGTTATCCTTGTCCTTGTGCCTTGTGTAATTTGAGTTTGAGCCTCACAAAGGTTCAACATCAGTTTCCCTTCCATGACAATTTATTATAAAACAATAAATACTGACCAATAAAAGCTTTGTTAATTTCAGGGTCTTTGTTCATATCTTAAAAAAGTGTGTACTCTAAGTCAACTAAGTAATGGTGTTGTGGTGGGATTTGATGGCAGATATAATAGCAAAAGGTATTTTGAATTGATATTTTGGAATATAATGTTACCAAATAACAATAATCTATTGGGACTACACATTATTTTTTTAACATTTACACAAGACATAGAAAGAAATAGCCATCGACCCTTTATGGCAGAGCGTAACTCGATTAACTCTAGCCCGGTTTAAACTCTTTATTTATAAAACAATGTGTAATAAAGAAGTATATATTTTAGGTTTGCAGAATTAACAGCAAAAGTATTTCTCTCCTCATCAATACCAGTGCATCTATTCTCTTCAGTCTGTCCCACACCATTGGTATCTTTTGCAACCATTTTCTATGGTGCCGCTGCTGGAATTATGGTCACAGCATCTCATAATCCCAAAGAGGACAACGGCTATAAAGTTTACTGGGGCAATGGCTCTCAAGTTATATCCCCACACGATGACAATATTTTGGATGAAATTTTAAATTGTTTAGAGTGAGTATTCTCTACTTTACATCATGCATTGTTATATTTAAAAGTTATGTCTATTCATTCAGTATATAGGAAATATACTTAAGTATTGAGTTTAACTCAATATAGATTTAAAAAAAATCTAAAACTTCCAATATTCCATTAGCAATTATATTTCTTAGAAGTTGTTTGTAGGATTCCAGATGATCATTGGAAAATTGACGAGGTCAGAAGTCATCCAATGGTCAAGGACTGTCAGAATGAAATCACCACTGAGTACATGCAATACATCCGGAGTAGCCTCGGTGATGATGTGCTGCAACGGAATAAGGAGGCCAAAATATCAAGTGTGTATAGTGCAATGCACGGAGTCGGCTATGAGTTTATCTTGAAGGCTTTTGACGCTGCTAATTTGATGGTGAATGTTTTGATTAATTAATTTTAATTGTTCAAATATTGTTATCATATATATATACTTCATTTCCTAATGTAAGCTTTTGTTTAAAGTTAAGTTTGCTTTGATTCCAGGCTCCAATAAGTGTTAAAGATCAACAAGATCCGAATCCTGACTTTCCAACTGTGGTCTTCCCAAATCCAGAAGAGAAGGAATGTCTTGAGTTGAGCAAAAGTTTAGCGGAAGAAAAGAAGGTTCAACTTGTGCTTGTGAATGATCCTGATGCAGATAGGCTGGCCGTGGCCGAATACAACTTTGAGTAAGGAAATTTTAGATTGTCTTGTATTGCACAATAATGATATGCAATTTTGTGTTATTTGCAAAAGAATATGTATTTGGATCATATTTTGCAATACAAAACATTCTAGGTTATTTGATATTTATTTTTATTTAAAAAATCCGCTGATCCAGCAAAAACATTGTTTTGTACTAATATTATACTTTTAGGGTAAAATGTTTTGGTAAAATATTTTCTATAAAATAATTGAATTTGATATTTGATATTTATCATTAAGAGTAGTATTAAATATAATAATGATATTTCAGTACGAATTCGTGGAAGGTCTTCTCCGGCAACGAGATGGGTTCGCTGTTGGGTTGGTGGGTTTTGAAGCAGCATTTAGCCCGGGCCGAGTCCAATGAGCCGGTGTATTTGTTGGCCAGTTTCGTCAGCTCAAAGATGTTGGCTGCCATCTCCAAGGGCCAAGGGCACTTTGTGGAGACGCTCACCGGCTTCAAATGGATGGGTGAGTTGAGTCAAGTCAATTTAAATTATTACATTTCTTTATTATAATACACTGTACGTAATTGCAGGCAACGCGACGTTACTTTTGAAGGACCAGGGCAAAGTCCCGATTTTCGCGTTCGAAGAGGCCATCGGGTACATGTGCAGTCCCCGCGTCCCGGATAAGGATGGGGTCTCTGCAGCCGTTCAAGTATACACAAAGCTTTATTATTTAAGCTTTAAGGCTCTATAGGATTAGTTCCTTCTCGGGAAATAATTACGCTCAAATGTTCCAAATTTGCCCCTCGATTTCAAAATTGCAAAACTTGTTGATCAGGTCCTATAGTGTACAGGGCTGTTTGATAAAATAAGCTTGGGTATGAGTCGCCCTAAATGCTGATATGGACATTTGTAAAACAGTGATCACACTTAAAAGGCTGAGCTTGAGGGTATCTCAGACCCGTTCATTTTGGAATCCCCGTAGATCCAGCTTTGAGAATTATTTGACGTACACAAGTGATCGATAGGATTCTATTTGGAATATAATTGTCAGGTGGCGTCGTTGGCCTCTCACCTCTACTCTGAAGGGCGGAGCCTCGAAAAGCAACTGCAAGCCCTGTACCGCGACTTCGGCTTCCACGTGTCGCACAACGGCTACTTCATATTCCACGAGCGGAGCGTCGTACGCAAGATATTCCAGCGGATCAGGAATTATCACGGAAAGGGGATTGTAAGGCATATTCAGTCACTAGGGGCTTTGCCTTTTGGTTTGAATACAAAAGGAAATCGGAAAATCGGTTATAGTATATCGCCATACAGAATTTCATCGAAATCGGTTCAGTAGTTTCACTGTGAAAGTGCTTATTTTTGCATTTGTAATATTAGTATCGGTTTGTGTGTTTTATTTTACCAAAGTGACTTCCAACAAATTGAAAACGCGTGTAAAGGGTATTTTAGTTGAAAGGGCATACTATACCGTAAACGAATATTTAGAGGACAAAGATCCCTTGAATGTGTCGGCAATTGGCTCAGCATCAGTTCAATTCTTGAGTAGCCTTACAATGCTTTGTTATTTTAATTGTCAGTAGCACAATTTTGTATTAACTGTTTATTTTAAAAGAGCAGCTATCGAGTTTCTTGCCGGTTCTTCTCGGTGAGATGCCTTCCGAACCGGTGGTAGTGTAAAAATTGACGATTCAATAGTGTCTTTAAATATAAAGATATTTTGAATTTGAGTTTATGTGATTTCACTTTGTGATTGTAGATATTATGTGACATGACAGTTCAGGTTGACATGACAGTTGTCAACTGTCAAAATGTCAAATGCCAATGGCAGCCATCCCGTACGACCGTCAACCGATCGCTCTGTATTTATGTTAATCGTATAAAGTTAATCGAGTCCATTCTATCTTGTAATGATATATAATAATCAGGAAATTTGGACAAACAATGGATTATTATCGAAATATTTGCATAATCACAAATTAGGAGTTATTTATAAGTTTCAATTCCTTCCAGTATCCAAAAACAGTGGGTCCATGCGAAGTGGTATTCTTAAATGACTTCACAGCTGGAGTTCGGGTACCAGAAGAGAGCGACACGGAGGGCGAAGCCAGTAAGTTTATCCAATGTATGAATGGCTTGTGTATGGTCCGTGTATGGTTCTTGTATGGTTTTACCGAATGAAACTCCAGTAGCGGGCACCGGCCTGGACCAGAAGTACACGAGCGGAGAGATGATCGCGTTCCGTTGCTCCAACGGGCTCAGCGTCATCGTGCGCACGAGTGGCACCGAGCCGAAGCTCAAGTACTACACGGAGCTTATCTGCGAAGCTCCCGACGTCGGGTGAGCTTTTGTGGTAATTGTTTGGAGGCTTAAACTCGTTAAATGTAATGGTATATGAGAATTGTGTTCGTTTCAGGTCACAGGAGGCGAAAAAGTTAGAGCTTGAGAGCATGGTGAAGGCGTTTATCGACGATTTGATTCAGCCCAAACAAAACGGCCTGATTGGTTAATTTTATATTCATTCCGTTCGACAGCTGTGATTGACTTTGATGTGATAATATCCAAAGCGTACATTTTTTTGAATAAATCTATTTAAATGTACTTATTTTTGTATTATAATCAATTGTTCCAAGGACGTAAAGTTGTAAGGGAATAAAATGTAATTTTCGTATCTTACCGAATCTTGATCAAATCTCAAAGAAAAACTCGAGGTTAATCAGTGCAAACTGATTTAGTGATCCTAAATAAGATCGTTAAAATACATCCTTAACGTTAATAAGCTTTACCTTTTATTATTTGGTCAAGCTAATAAGTAATAACCTCACAAGTACGTATTTCGTACTCATAACTTCGTAAGAATTTTCTTTCAACTCTTAACCGCTGAGGAGTTTTACCTTCCATCATCAGCTCATCCACATAAGAAGATGACTATCAGAATATAAAATTGTCAGAATAGTAATTGCCTGTACGTTAATTTGAAAGTTGCCCTCGATTTCCCCGAATCATCCGATCCTGTAAAGCTACATCATCCCTGAGTAACACAGGCTATATATAATTCCAATTGTAACAAGATTTTTTTAGCCCGTGAAAGAAAGCCCTGTCGAGATCATTAAAAAACGCTATATACTTAACCAAATTACACGTGGGCGAAGCCGCGGGCGGAAAGCTAGTAACATAATAAATGTCTAAAAGTCATTAATAACCTTTATTTAAAAACACGCTAATAATTCAAATATCAAAATAAACCCTTTCACATCTAATCTTTTTCCTGTTCGGCTTCCAAACGTTGTCTCTCCTTCTCTTTGAGGTTCTGTTCTATCAAGTTATCTAATTCGGGACTCAGTAGGACTGCGAGTCCTGCGGTTATTGGTACCTTGGGAAAAGATTTATTTTTCCAGTAATCATATTTCCCAACCAATTCGTAAAACTTTCTAAATCTCATAATCTTAAGAAAATGGGATTTCATAAAACAGACATTTTTATACTATACATCGATAGCTTTCCATTTTAAAATATCTTTACCAATTATTTTTTCCAAAAAAGGAATACAAACATGACTGAGACACCAAAAACCTGGAGGTTAAAAAGATATGGTACCTCGGCAAATATGGGTATTGCTGCGTCCCACCTCTCGATGTGGTTTTCTATGATTTTTACGCAAGGCGCCGCCTTTGGTATTATTCGGCCCAGTATTCTACAAATCATATAAGTATCGAGTTACGACTCTCAAGCCACGGAAATAAGGCTACGCCCAAACAATTTTGCCACTCTGTGAGTAAGTAAATTTAAAAAAGTGGTTAGACAGAAGCTTATAGAAAAATCGTTTTTTTTTTGTAATTTTGTTCGGGTTATGTTTGTATGTGTGTTGTTGGTGTGCCTTATTAAATAAATAAATTATCTGATTATGTTGGTGATGAAACAGTTTGGAAATTAATTAGCTCCAACTTAGCCTTGTTTCAAAAAGTGAACTGGTACTATTTCCAAAAAAACCAACTCAGCCGAGATTCCTGCTTCTTCTCAGCTTGGTCGCGTACGAACAGGCGTAGATACACTTAGATTTAAGACGATTCAAATGGTCCTAATTAACTTTAGTGAATAAAGATATTTTGACTTTGACGGCTGTGCACTAAGGGACCACCTCTGTGTGTACTTGCATTGATGAAGATAAATATCATAAAGTTACTATCCAAACATGGTCGATCTGTCTCTTTTCATCACAGTATGACAGAAAGAGACGGAGTGTGAACGATTTAGTTTAAATGATTGTTAGTGAAGACAAACGACGAATTACTCACTCAAACAACGGAACGCAGATCGTATTCAAGAACTGAATCTCAAGACCCGGTATGAAACACTTGTCCCTGTCCATGATATTTGGAGGCAGATCGCCTCTGCTCTTCTCTAGCTCGCCTTGTTTAAAGAATTCACTGAGCACCGCCGCCTACAATCGATTGTTACGGTAGTTTTCTATACTAAGATTTTAAAAAACCTTTCCATTTCAAGAACTTAATTGCTTTTGAATTTTTATATGACATATATGTTAGGATCTATGTATTATTTTGCTTGGTTTTAAAAATTGGAAAACAACTGAAAACCCTCGTAAGAACTAACAGCAGTCTTCTTGACACACCCCCATTCCTTGAGCTGATCACTGAGATCGGCCGAGTTCATGAGCAACGACTGGAGAGCCGTGCAATGGCCACGATTACCCTTTTGGAAGTCGTATGAGATTGCACGGAACTCGTTGACATTTCTAAAAAATACGCATTAATTAACCTTATCGTTTCGATGACACGACTCTAGCTGGTCACAATTAGTGACAATTAGGATTCATTTCCAAAAAATATATACATCTTAATATTATAACGCCTTGTATTATTTCACATATCGAATGGTTCATTATTTTATTACTTCTGTTCCCAAACATGTTATGTGCTAAATATATTTAAAAAACAATAAACTTATAGGATAATAAAACTAGGTATACACACAAAACAATTATATGGGAACTTGAAACATTTAAGAGATAAAACATAATACAATATATATAATAATACAAACAAGATACAACGCACATACATGCGAACACAATCAGGATTTAAAGGTTTGTTTTTTTTAAGGTGTTTAAAATGCCTCTACGAAAGGTAAGTAGAGAGTCGGCAAAAACATCAATCGACTCGTCCACATTCACAATACTATTATAAAGTCGACACAATCTGTTTACAGGACCGTTAACCTTTATTACTCATACGGTATGTTTTATTCTAAAATAGTCCAACACTGTGTGAGAAGTGTGTGCGTGTACGCACTCCTTTTCTTTGTTGCATTACGATACTGTGTATAAAAAAAGCACAATAAGCACATAAAACAATATTAAAATAACGATACTTGAAATAATTAGCCAAATCTGTGGCCAGAACGTAATCCCGTAACGTCATAATGGCTCTGTCGTAGTCACGTCTCGGGAGCGACTCGAGAATATCGCATCCTTCCGTGTTGAGCACACACATCGCTTGTGCGAGGTGATGTCTCTCCATTACGCTACCTTCACTCGAGTACAGGGCTGCGAGTGTTGTCTCTAAAAAAAAATCTCACTCGAAATTCTACAATGCCAAAGATATTCTTTGCCTTTTATTAGATCATAAACATGGGCCCGTTTTCCCATGTGATGTAATTTTATGAAAAATCAGGCGTGACAAAGGTATTGTATCTACAATCTGCGGCTAAATTCACTACGATACACCCTGAATGTACCTAACTTCACACTGCTCGACGTCAGCCATATCAAATGTATCGTAATCTTATGAGATTCACATTCGCAGAAGCCAATACATGAAAATCAAAATTTGAATTTGGAATTATCTCTTACATTTTTACTTATATTTTTTATTGTACCTAAACCAGCCAGAGACAAGTACCAAAGAGTATCTATATGTGAAGACTTACAATTAGTCAAAATCGTTATAACTTCGTAATTATTTAAAACTTATAGACAAAAGACTACTTACGGCCCTGAATTTGGAAACTGTTTGTTGTACCACGATGATCCATATCATGCACCAACCCAGCTACAATATACATTAGGCCTTGGAGATCGCTGAAAATTCACGGAATAACAGAAATTTACGCCCAAATAGTCTCAAGTCAGACACTAACTAGACAAAATACTTTGGAAACACAAGACATAAGACATTTTGACATTTTTTTACGAACATTTCGCTTCAATCGAAACGATAAATTCACTTACATATATGACTTAAAAGGTGAGCAAAATTAATGTTTTAGACAAAAAGTGCAAAAAAAGTATCGCATTTTTTTTCTTTCTTTCTTTCTTTCAACTTTCAGTTTGCAAAAACTATTTTATTCAGATTGATTAAATAAGTTAATTTTAAGAGATTTTACACACAATTATTAAACCCTGGAAACTAATAATTATTTATGAATTACCTCAAATATCCATGCTGTATTAGTCTGTAATTGGTCAAGGCAGCATAGGCCCACTGCGCGACATTAAACGCGTGAAGCCAGCTGTGGTATGGCACATCTCTGTAGCCTCTTTTCACATGAAGTATGAAACGAGCGAGTTTATATTTCTTTATTTTAAACCTGCCGATATAGAAAAGCCATCAAATCAGAATTCAATTTAAAAAAATAGGGGTAAAACATAGACTATAAATTGTCTATACTAAATACAAAAGAAAACAATACAAGAGTATGATAAACTTAAAATAGATGATAGCATTTAGTGCGTGGTGTGGTAGTGAATGAGTGAAATGGATTCTTTGTTAGGATTCTCTCTTGAAAGTTTAAATACTTGAAGTATTAAAAAAATAAAGTATACTTTTTATCAAATCCAAGATCTTCAAACATCTTCAGCACATAACACGGCAGTTCCCTCAGAGGCAGTGCGCGAATGTTGAAATGTAGACTGTTAAGGTGCGGATGGTTGTGAAAACCAGAGCATCCTAATAAACGAGATACCTCAGCGTCGCTGACCTTAAAGTACCGTACTCATGTATGATAGCATTATATGTATACAAAAAACATTAAAAAAACATATACTACATACGGTGGATTTATTAAAGTTTGCCAATACATGTACGTACAGATACATGATGGCAACACTGGACCATAATGCAATTTGGTTGGTGCTACAATGGAGCCTCGCCAGTGAGAGGATGTAGGTACTCCCAGTTACCAATGGGTCGTCCTTGCTAGGTTCTCCTCAAAGCTTCGTTGGTTCACTGCTCGATTACATTTTATACGCACCCTATGTACGATGAAGATGTTTATTTTTCAACTACAGTCTCACCTGCATATGATACATAACCAGCTCGTTGGCCAATGCATTTCTTATATGCGCCTCCTGAATCTTCTGATAGACCACAGAGTGCATGATGCAAACACCACAATAAATGCTAAACGCAAGAGCCATTTCCTCATCCATTGCATCGAAATAGGGATCGCCAATTTTATTAATTAATTGACCAACGCCAATTATACCGGTCTGCTCACGGATTGGGAAACATAGGATGGATCTAAACATTTTAATATAATACAATATATGTAACTACTTTTTATTATAAACGAGTATAAGACTGACCTCACTGGCTTATCTATATTGTGACAATAAATAATTTAGTGTAAAAAAATAAGCATTGCTTTATGTAAAATTAAATAAATCATTTAGTTTCAAAATTACACTGGTGTATGTTTTTTTAAATAATAATTATATTAGTATATATTATTTATCGTATATTTTTCTTGTAAACACACAACTAACTTGCATTCAACACCAGAAATACAATCTATCTCGGAATAAAACGCCGGATGGCTCTTGGCGACTTTGCAGTTTATTAGACTGCCTGTCTTTATCACCTGACCGGTTATACCAACGTCCATTGGAAAACGATGCTCCTTATCGTCCTGATAAAATTTACTCAAGTCATTTATGCTGGTGAAATGTATAAATGAGAGTTGGTGAAGTTATGGCGGGAACAAGCTTGACTCTATATGCAATAAAAATTCTCTTCACAGAACCCAGATTTTCTTTTCTTTAATATAAGAGAGGGCTAACGAGCAGGAGGCACACCATAATGGTGAAGACGCCGCCCATAGACAATCACATGGCTGGAAGCTCGTGAGTGCGTTACCGGCCTTTTCGAAAGTCGTACGCTCTTTTCTTGAAGGACCCTACGTCGTATCGACATTGTAAAATACGTATGAGGAATGTAAAAACATTTAAAAACGAAGTTGTGTTTTTTTTAACAATAATATAATAACCATATTCGAATTTCCAGTAAATCTCTTCAGCAGCTCCATACGTTCAATGTCCACCAACAGTACACAACAATGCTCAGCTTTCGTCAACTGTTTGGCTTGATCCATTGCAATTTGAAGCACCGTTTCTAAAGAAGCCACCTAATAATCGTAACAAATCTATTTTGACAGCTATTAAACAGACCAAGGAAACTCGAGAGTGATTTTCTTTTATATAGAAGCTATTTCTCTCACAAACTCACACTCATTGGTTAAATAAATAATGATTTTCGATCTCTTATAGAGTTAAAGTTATGAATATATAACATTTTATGGTGGGGGCTGCTGAATAACAGTGCTGTGAAATTCCCACACAAATCCTGAGCAGTTTCCCATTTGGCGCACACTCTCGGCTGTTACAATGCCATTATGTTTATATAGTTTATCTTTTAAAACATTACTCTATATTTATATATATATATTCACATTTGTAACATTTTTATAGAATTTGATTAGATACGTCTATCTTAGTTAGCTGTAAGTTATTTTTTATTATCTTTTAACTTTTAATATCTTTTATTGTGATGTTGTATTTAACGTGTCTGTTAATACAGTGTTTTCTTTATTTCTTAAATATACACTTGTGTTATGTTTGTTTGTAAAAATCAACTTACTTGAGTGAACAAACGCCTAGCGACACGCAGTAGCTGCTGGCATTTCTGCTTCATTGTACATTCATATTCAAGCGCAATCGCCTTTTTTAGGACCGGCCATGTAAACCTAATAAACCCACGAAATATATAACCTATATAGTCAGGTATTTAAATTATGTTTAACTTTTGGTAAACAACTCGCCCACCTGCGTATGGATGTAATTAAAATACTTACAAAAAACACTCGTGTATGAGTAAAACAACGTGCTCTTCCAAAATCTTCGGTGCGATCACACACACAACCACAGAAAATGTTTTGTCTGCTATGGGATACATAATTACGCGCTTTTTATTGTTATCTTTCGTGACAAACTGAAAAGGAAATGTCAATCGAGGAAATGTTTGAAATATTCAGAAGAATATTTTCTTCAAGGTGTAAAAATGTGTCAACAGTCGACATGATCCTATTACTTTCAAAGTCGAAATCTCTTTATTTAATAAGGTATATATGACCATTTTGTAACATCTTAAATCAAACGTTCGTTCGCGGTTCGCACGCGACCACGCTGAGAAGAAGCATTCAATAAACTCGGCTTGGTTGATTTTGTTTTTGGTATTGAACATTTGTAAATACAACATGATTAATAAGTCTATAGCTACGTCTAGTTTATGGCTGTTAATAATATAGCTGGTTGGTTATTTACTTACTGGTGACACGATCGTTTGAAAATCAGCCGCAAAGTTTGTAAGAAAATCGTTTTGTTCAACCAATGATTTCAACACATCCGTCATTTTGGGTGTCATCTACAAATCCATTATATTTTTCACGATACATTTCAACAATGATTTAACTAATACCAATTATTTACTGAGACCTACATCGTGTTCGTAATCAGGTATTTTTCAAAAGGCTTTCGAGGGATAACAAACATTATTTAGTTTCAAAATCAAGCATACATAATAACCATAATTACCAAGGGGGTACTTAATTAAAACATACGTACACATATCTTATTTTTTCTAGTTAAGGCTATGGCATCAACAGCGTCAATTGATGCCTCCATACCGGCGTTGTAAACCACTACTTGCAGGACTGCGTCGGCCTCACATTCTTCTCGTAACTGATAATTTATAGAGGCTTAATAATAAAGTGACTACAGCTGTGATTTGATTGCACAACCTCATAAATTATAAAATAATTTATAATAGTTTTCAGGTTGGTACGTCAATTTTTAATAAATAAATTAATAATTCGTTTAATTAAATATGCACGAGTAATTTTGAATGTGTGTCTGGATTTATATATTAAAATAAAGAATATTCTGAAAATGAAATACTGACGTAGGTATTTATTTTAACTTCGAGTTGAGCAGCGCTATCATCGGTCAGACTCATAACTAAATCCAAAATCTTTCCAGGATCACTGTTTTGTATACTTTTTCGTCTGCCCTGCCGTTTTTGCGAAGCCATGTTAAAGATTTACAAAAAAGAATTAACAGTTTTTCAACAATGTCTCATATATCGTCAATATAAATTAAACTTCAGTTTCAGGACGACACTCCACTGACTAATAGTCATTTAACCCAAAGTTGACATATGACAGTACCATTCGCATATACAAAATATTCATTATACAAATTGACATTTGGTCGCTAAATGCTATCAAAAGAAAGCTGGTTACTTTGAGCGATGAAAAGCGATTTACTTTAGAATTAATAAGAATTGTTTATTTATAAAATAAAAGCAAGCGCTTACTTTCTCCATAATGGCTGAAATTCAAACACTTATGGAAATGGGTTTCCCCAAGGAGAGGGCGTAAGTGAATGTAATACTAATGTTGTTTTCATTTAATGTTAGGTTATTTATAACAATGTTTGTTTGTAGTGAAAAAGCGCTGGCTGTTACAAATTATAAAGGAGTTGAGCCGGCTATGGAATGGCTTCTAGCTCATGCTGAAGAGATGGACGCCAGTCCGGCTCAAACAGTGGGTAGCGCTGCAGAGATTTCTCCAAATATAGTGCCAGCCCCTTCCACCACATCCGAGACAGCTCCTGCTGGTTCTTCTGAGACGACTTCCACTGCCGATGGTGAAGTGGAAGCAAAGTCTTTCAAATGTGAAGATTGTGGAAAATTGTTTAAAAATCAAGATGAAATAGAGTTTCATGCAGCAAAAACTAATCATAGTAATTTCTCTGAATCTACGGAAGAGAAAAAACCATTGTCTGAAGAGGAAAAGAAAGCTCAATTATCATTATTGGAAGACAGGATGAAGCAAAAGAGAAAAGAGAGAGAGGAGAGGGAAAAGGTTATTTTTTTATTATATTTATTGATTTTTAATAAAAATTGTAGTGTACATTTATTCTATTTATTTATTCTTTAACGTTTCTAACCAATATGATTGTTACAGTGCGTATGTCTGTAGTTACATATGCAATGTGTGTATATATACAATATTATGTTATTATTCAGGCTGAAGCTTTAGAACGAGAAAGGTTAAGAATTAAATCTGGCAAAGATCTCCAAGAAGCAAAGTTAAGGCTTCAAGAGCAAGAGATGCAAAAGCTGGTGGAACAGAGAAGACGAGAAAAATTGGAGGACCAGAGAGCCAGAGACAGAGTTAGAGCACAAATAGAAGCTGATAAACAAGCGAGGAAGTCAGTAATTTTTTAATAATATATGAAAGATATTGTTGTTTCTTACATGTTTATTAACACAACACTTGTGTCTTATACTCAATTACAAAATTAAAAATCTGAAAAATTAAAAAATTATATGACTATCTTTTTTTAATATAGATGTTAAATACTTTATTTTGATAGCAAAAATTAGATTCCAAATAAGGCAGACGCTAAATTCCACACTAGGATGTTTGCTCTGTTGTGGGTGTCCTGATAAGGATCCACATTCAAAGATAATATAAAATTTTTTGACCTTTTTCTTTTTAAAATACATTAATGAAAAGTGAGGTATTAATTTAAAATATTGAGTTCTAAGAATAGTTTGTACAACTTAAGTGAAACAAAAGTAAAAATGTTAATATTGTATTAACTATGTAAAATTTAGTGTGTAAATAAGAAACAACATGCACAAACTAATTTCAGATTAGCTGCATCAGGACAAACGGCACCTGCGCCAGTGCCAGCGCCTCCACCAGCTATAACCACTCCAGGACCCAAGGTAGCCTATGAACAGGCCAGAATACAGATAAGATTACCGGATGGCCAGTCACTGTCACAAACTTTTGGTGCTAAGGAACAGTTGGCCGCAGTTAGGTAAGTTTATCTCATTTACAGTTTATCTCAGTTACATTCAATAAGTTTATATTAATTTTTCTTATGCATAATGTTCTGCTGTTCAGTTTTGTCAGAGTTCATTTAAAACCCAAATCAGTTGGGCTAGAATAAAAAAAATACATTTTAGCAGTTTAGTTTTTTTTACATATTACAATCGAATTATTTGTTTGTTCAACCTCTGTATTTATTTATGTTGCAGGGTGTTTTTACAAATGAAGAATCCTGAATATTCGCAGGATCAATTTAAATTTATGACAACTTTTCCAAAGAAGATATTCACTTCGGATGATTATGAAAAACCCTTGGACCTGTTAGGTATAAAGTTCTTCAAATATTAATACATACTCAAGTATCATGGTCAGAGAACTGTTGGCTCTATTTATAATATTGTAGAGCCGTTTAAAGCCTTCACAGCGTTAGCTATAAACATTTTGAATCCTGGAGTGCACACTAGAATACCTCATATAAAATTGGCAGTTAGTGGGTGCAAAAGATTACATTAAATTTATCTAATTGTGCCTAGGGATGTAATATATACTCATTCCATATAATCTGATTTCATTTTTCAGGTTTGGTGCCGTCCGCGGTAATAATTGTATCTAAAGGTCAAAATTAATTCACGAGTCAAGTGTTCACAGTGGTCATATTTATACAAACTATTCATATTAAATTATGAAAGTGGGTGTACATGGTTATTTAAATGAAATGTGGTTAAAACCTTAATAAAGTCTCAAATTAACGTTTTGTTTATTTATTTGTAGGTTGTACATGTATCTTTCTGAAACAAACATATAATATTAAATTGTATCCAGAAAATATGTATAAAAAATAATAGTTAAATTAGTTTTGTCTGACCAATGACATCCAAAACTCATAAACAAGTTTTAGAGAATTCCAATAAAAACTAGATATGGCATGAAATAACAAACTGTGTATTTTAAACTATTTATTTATTATGTTCAAAATTCAAGCATTATACATAGGTTCTTCTCACTTACGTTTTTAGGGTATCAAGCAGTATATAATATTAGATAAAAACACATTTAAGTACATAGTATGTAAAATTTGTAAAAATAAATAGAATAAATCGTGTATATATGTAAATCAAGCAATTCATTGTCAATATTATAAAATAGATTGGATTCATAGAATGGAATTCATTTGATGTTAATATATTAATTCATTAATAACAAACACCTTTTATATTCTTATGTTGATATCCATAAGATTATACATATATAAGTGCACAAATACTGAAAAAAAGCAAAATTCAACTAAATTTCATTAAGCCCTTAATACTAAGCAATCCAATATAAAAATAAAAATATTATAGTGTAAACCACTGCAGCCATGTAACCAATTTATACAATTGGATAAATAAACTGTTTTCCTTATAATGTGGATATATTATGTTTTTACTCTCATCACAGTTGGTTATTATAGAATCTGATCCGATGTCTCTACGAGCCAGAACACCATCGCAATCACATAATTTTAATTCCTTAGTGAAGCATATACGAATTTCGGACATATAACTCTCACCGTCCATTTTTCTGCACTCAATGGCTGGATCAATGTCTAGTGCTTTCTTAATAGCGTTATTTATGTCTGTTATATGGTAGCCATCAGTGTTTGATGGGGTGATACCAGCATCATTTAAAATACCAGCCATAGAGTATTTTTCCAACCAACCAAGACCCATAGAAAAATAATTAAGTTCCGAATTTAAAGGTTCTAATTGAGCAGCACAGGTACCATGTTTGGTCCATTCGTGAGCCCAGAGTGCATAATTGGAAGTACCTAAAAAAATAATGATTATTTTTAAAACTCTAACTAGATGTTATTATGATATAACAATAGTACAAAATATATGATGTTTTAATTATTCTAGCACTTTAAAACAATCCTGGTAAGCAAGATATATTTCATTTTATAAATTTGGCACCTAATGTATTGAAGCCACATTAACAATATTACCATTAAAAATGTTAGTCCATTCTTCCAACAATTTATCCTCAATAGGCCTAATTTTTTCAGGGTCAAACAACCAAGTTCTATTACAGTTAGCTGGACCGATAGTTCCCAATTTTGTTGGCCATATGCCATGGACAGACCAGGCATTGTTTTTGTGTGGCATTGTACATTGGTGTTGAGGGTTCATCTTTTTCCATTCTTTACAAACCGTAGCGGGCCAGCTTTGTGTAAATATCAATAAATCGAAATCATGTTTCGATTGATGCGAAAACTGTAAACTAGAAAATGAAGAGATAAGTAGCAAGCAGCTAACAGTAATATTTACATATTTCATATTCACTTACCAAGTTAATAAAATAATAATTGTAATAAAGAAATTCATAATTTGTTAATTTAATTCATTTATAATAAATATACAAGTTCATTAAAGGTGTAAATAGTAGATGTAAAAATTTGTAAACTGTAAAGTATAACAATAAATTTAATTCATTTCCATTGTAATTTTAAAACAATTTGACACTTGACAGGTTTATCAATCTGTCAAGTCTTAAAAGAGCAACAAAAAGATATTCTGTAGAGTAGTAAAAGGTATCCAATAAACAAGGCATGGTATGATAGGCTGGTCTTACATAAATACAAATATTTTAAGTACCTCATATTATCTGGATAGTTTTTCCAACTTGGGGTAAACAGCTCTTCAGTGTTGCATAAGCATTTAACCAAGAGTACCCATGAAAAGTTTTCTATCATATTAAATAGATAGCATATCTAAATCCAAAAATATGCATAATAGTATATAATAAAAAATATTTAAGATGGGTAAATTTCACCCAACTCTTCACTTCACACAGTCTTCTTCACACTTCCACACTTCAAATAAGATCTTAACGTAGTAATAAGTATACCTGTTATAAAATGGTTAGCAAATTGTTGTGTGGTTGGTTTTGGTATGTGAGCACGCAGGCGTTTTTATTAATTACTAGCTTTCCGCCCGCGGCTTCGCCCACGTGTAATTCGGTTAAGTATATAGCGTTTTTAAATGATCTCGACATTCTTTCTTTCACGGGCTAAAATCTTGTTACAATTGGAATTATATATAGCCTGTGTTACTCAGGGATGATGTAGCTTTACATGTACAAATGCTATCAACATCCTCTGTTTCTGTGGACTTGATGTTTATTTACCATTTACGTGATTATTTTTTTGTTCGGTAGGGGGTACTTTCAAGTTGGTCCCGTAGTCAGGATCCGATGATTCAGGAAAATCGAAGGCAACTTTCAAATTAACTTACAGGCAATTACTTTTCTGACAATTTTATATTCTGATAGTCATCTTATGTGGATGAGCTGATGATGGAAGGTAAAACTCCTCAGCGATTAAGAGTTGAAAGAAAATTCTTACGAAGTTATACGTACTTGTGAGGTTATTAGTTTGACCAAATAATAAAAGGTAAACCTCATTAACGTTAAGGATGTAGGTGGAAAAATGGATGTGGACAAATGACAAACGTCTCTTCACTCGTTTCCTTTTACTTATTTGTGTATGGGTAGTGTTCACTTAAAATAATCATAGGGTAAAACGTTACTGAAAGTTTGAACTGCATGGTAGTCATTACACAATGGAGCAGATGCTCCGATCAAATACCGCGATCTATTGGATATATTTGGCCTATGTAAAAATTCTTTAAAAAAAAACTAAGACTCAACCTCGCACACTCACTCACACAGCAACACCATTGCACACACTAATACACACACACACTTAAATGCTCGTACTTCACATAATATACTCCACTTGTTGATATGTATGTATATATTTTTAATTATTTTTTTCTGTTCTTCTGTTATTCTTTTTTCTGATCTTAGATTATATTTCCGGTTCTATATTTTAACCTTATTTTGCCTTTATTTTTAATCTATTATTATTATATTATTATTGTGTAAACTTTTTTTGATAAGCTGTATAGGTTTGAGAAATAAAAAAATAATATAAATCTAGGTTGATGACGAATTTTATCAACGCCATCTATCGAGCACATTGTTCAACACTTCAACCGCGCCCGCGCGCACTACGTTATTTGTTATTTATGTTACCTCTCATAAGTTTTAATATTAAGATTAACTTATATTAGAACATATTTAACAATATATAACTAATCAATCAATATAAGTGTTTAAAAATGTTGAAGCAGTGGTTGAAGTAAATTTTCAATTGACCATAACTTCTCTTTCTCTTAACCTATTTTGATAAAATAAACTTTTGACAACGCTCCCAGTTATATGTAATCCAACTGTGAAATCCGTTCAGTAGTTTTCAAGTTATAACGTACCAGACAGACTGACAGACAGACAGACAGACAAGAATTCCAAATATTGTTTTTTTGGTTTCTATGACTCTTCTTTAATTGCCTCCTTCCAGTTTTTGGAAAAATATTGAATGTACAGACATTCGATTTTTACTGTCTTATTATTAGTATAGATAGTATTTTAAATAATATGAATATCGAATATTAAAAATATATGTTATTGAAATCCATTTAGAATATAGATTTCTCTATCTAATTTTGAAATAATAAATACATTTTTACTTACAAGGAATAAACTTTTTAAATCTATTTTGTGTTGTCATTACTGTTTGTTTTTTTTTAAATTTTGGAATAAATATTTTTTCTTTTATTAAAGTATTTAATGGCCCAATATACTATATAGCGTAAAAAAAAAATTTGCCTAAAAGTTAAGTTGTTTTTGTTACAGAAACTACTTTTCGACCCGCTAACATAAAATTAACATTTATAGGTCATTTAAAAACATACCTATTGGTTTCACATAAAACTAACTTACTAATTTAGACTATATTTCTCGCACTATAAAATACGAAGTTCCTCAACCCCTATTAACTAAGACGTTTATTATTCTTTGCTAAAGTAATAAGCTTTTTGTTCAGTTTTTCTTTTCTCCCGTTTCCATATTATAACCTCATTTAGTTTTTCTAAGGCCTCGCATGGTTGCTCCTGTAAATGCTCGCGTGCATCACGTAACCGATAACTATTCGTAAACAATCCTTTTATTTAAGATCCAAGCTATTTAGATTTTTGTTGACTTTAAATAATATCAATTCGACAATATGAAACTGTGAAGTAAGTCTACATAATACGACATACATAGACCTCATCAAGTTTCATAGTTAAATCTTTTTATTCATTGTAAATAGGTCCATTTTGAATTGTCTTTTTGGTGGCGATCCTCATATATTGTTTTTGGAACAAGGCCAAGCTGGTGCAAATGAATTTGAAAACTATTTTATCATTTATGAAATACTTTTTCTCAAAGCTTCTGTTTAGTTGTAAATGTAGTTAAGTTATTATGTTGTTATTGCTTCTAGATTTTTTGTAGTTATTTAAAATAGTAGTAAATTAGTTTTCAAATATAAGAAACTTTTTCTCTGGTGAAGTGTTCATAATCTTATATAACCAATCATTTTTTTTTAATTCTTTCTAGTCGGTTTTTATTGGCATAATAAAAATAAGAGGGCCAAAATAGGGTTAAAATATAGACTATAGTAAGCTAAATATATAAGAAAACAAGAATTATTTATTGAATCTAAGATATATAAAATTACAATTAGTAACACAAATTTATCGCTAGTATATTTTCATAAGATAGGGCTTAAGTTATAACGAAGATAAATCGTTATTAATTACGTGCTAGGGCTCCGGGCACCTTGCCGAGTCACCGACATCGGCCGTCAACCCCGACCTTGCGAATCGTGACCCCAGTCTCCACAGATAATGACAATTGAATTAAGGGCATAGATATTTGCAGTTTTATTATTTATTCAGGAAAAATGTGCATTAGAAATAACTTGCAGCCAATTTTACCTCGCAAGTTAAGACGTAAGCGCTATTGTGTTTAAAATGTTTTTAATAACCTTGTAAAATATTCGTTGTATGCCTAAATTCTTTGCAAAACTGATAACTTTCACAACTGCAGCGTGTCGCTTAAGTATTAAGTAACCTTAGAGCTAATTTAGAGAGTTTACTTCATTCTAGTGTTTCAAATATTTATGAAATATAAATTGTAAATTAATCTATAAGAATAGATTTATAGACTAATTTACAGAAATTATATATATATATTTACACCAGTAATAGTAAAAGGATGTTGTAAAATGAAGTCCTTGTGAACGTCATTTGAAGCATGTTCTTTGAATATCAACGATTTTACGTTCAATTTCTCAACATATTTCAACATTTACATTTGAATTGGAGCATTTCTAAACAGAAGCAACAATACAGACGTTTTAGTGTATTATTTTTAAAAGCCTATAAGTGGTTTTAACCGGACATTGCTCTCAATATTGTTATGAATTCAAGAAAAAGCTACGAACGCGCGTGCTCTTCCGGGCGGTATTTGTACGCAAAAAAACGCGCGGTTGGCGCTCCGTGACGCGTTTTTCTTATTAATTAACTGACTGCGCACGCGATGAGATCGATTCCTCGACCGTAACGAGGATTTATTGGATCGCTTCTGTATCTTCCGGCACTGGATAAACAAGAAAATGGATTCCCGAAAATAATTTTATATAATTGCTAGATTGTCTCAGTGCTACAAAGAAAGACCCCCTTCTTTGTAGATATGACAATAAATTGTAGAAAAAAAGCGTTCCGTTCCTTAACAGAGGCGCCTCCTTAGTTCTTGGTGTCCGTTAATGTGCAAAGTACTTAAAACCTAGACTTAAGAAACTAGCAGAGGCTTGTAATCCATACAAAACTCTAAATAAATTAAAGTCCCAACAAAAATGTATAAGTGAAAGTTGCCATAAAACCAGTTTTACGCAATAATTGACAAACAATAACATGGTATTGCTGATTCACTGTGTCTCAGTCTGTTTGCCTACTTCCATAATAATTACACATATAATTATACGAGAGATATGTTACAAAACATACTTTGAATATATCTATTTGTGATTATTTCACATAAATATTTTGTATTCATACTCTGGAGGTAAAATATAATGAAAATCCTGAAATAATTGAACTAAATATTTTCTATTCTATTTCCATAAATATGTTCTGTATTCTCTCTGTATGCCTAAACGATTTGACAGAATGTATATTTACGGACAGAATTTAATAAATAATGATTTCCAATTGTTCTTTATTTAAAATATATCGTTTAAAAGCATAAATTATAGAACCGCATGCTTTCTTGAATAAGTATGGTTAAAGGACTTGCGTTCTTATTCAAATCATTGTAAAACTTTCGTCATATTTATACTTCGTATACGGTCTTTCGATATAAACATTTTACAAATGTAAACCTAGTTTTAGTGACGTTCAAAAGTGTTTGTTGACAATCAAAGAGTTTTTGAATTTAATACGAGTAATTTTGGAGCAACGACTTCCACCGATTTTAAAACGATTTCCCTCCATTCCTTAGATAATATTTCTTCACTTTGTACTTCGATTCAATA
The DNA here is from genome assembly GCA_951799465.1 of Leptophobia aripa. Classification (NCBI taxonomy): domain Eukaryota; kingdom Metazoa; phylum Arthropoda; class Insecta; order Lepidoptera; family Pieridae; genus Leptophobia; species Leptophobia aripa. Next base: position 7,796,236 of record OX637269.1, on the reverse strand, counting down.
AAAATAGCGGGACAAGCACCCCGTGACGTCATCAGCAAACGGATATGACTCACACGCGTCACAATCCTGACTCACGTCATGAAGAATGTAATGGTAAGTGAATGTTTAGATTTTATTGCCTCTAATCCATGTTACTCATAAGTTAGTGAGCTTCTGGCTTATACGTTCACTACAGACATTTAAATTAAGTTAACATAACCACTAATACAAGCATCTATTTATCTTCAATACCACAGCTCACCTTATAGGCTACCTGTAATATCAGAGTATAAGATCTTCTAAATTGTCCTGAAATGAGAGGGAACAGTCAAAATATACGGCAGCGTCTACAACGCGAGATCTTGAGATCCAAAAAGGCTTATGAGGTTCTGACAGTGGATGAACATGGCTCGCTGCCCATTAACACTACGCAGTGGACAATTAATTGCGGAAGCCTGCCGTGTAACCTCATCTCATCAGTTCTTTCGAATACTGATTTCATTGTTGAGTTTTCTTACCATATGATAACGCAATAAATATGCACCTATATTGGGTTTCGTTCTTGGATGACGTCACCGCTGCCAACCAGCCAATTATAATCCTTATAGGCTCTTTTCATCGATATAATTAGATCATTTATAAAACGCTTTTCTAAAAGCTTCTGTTACTTTTAAATTTCTCGACAAAGTTGTTGACTGCTGGAATTTGCTCCCTCTACTACAGCAAGCTTATCCTTATTTCTCGTATTGAGGTTATGAAAATCATTTTTTTTTTGAACAATTTATCAGAGAGAGAAGAAATCTGTCAATCATCAAAAGATCTGTATCAACGCGTGACATAAATACCGTCATGTTTTTTTTTATTTTTATAAAACTGTTCGTATTCTATACTTAATTCATAATAATATTGATAATAGGTGCCTTTGGCCAGTTAATGACGTGTGTTAAAAAAGAAATAGTTTTCATAAGTTACGAGCAGTCAAGCAATGAGTTTATTGGACCGTGACGTAATTGGCTCCAACCTTTGTTCGTCAGTTTTTTTTAGTCTGGAATTTTAATATTAAAGTGCTTAACAACGAAAATAGGTTTAAAGTAACGGTATGGTTTAAAGAAAGAAGAAATACCATTACCATATTTATTAAAGGCCCGAGCCAAAATAATATAAATGGATATTATACCTTCCTATCACAAACTCCAAAGCTGGCGCGGCAGACCAGGCGGAAAAAAAGAAAAGGTCAAAGTACAAAGGTCTTTCCTCCATCTTTGTTTTTTTTTTCCATTCGGAGTAGAGACTTTTGGACCATGGGGTGCAAGCGCACAGGCGCTTATTGAAGAATTAAGTAGGCGCCTGGTAGTCAGTACCGGTGATCTAAAGGCTGGTGGCGTAAAGGCGAAGCGTATAAGCATCGCGATACAGCAAGGAAATGCCGCCAGCATTGTGGGTACTCTGCCACAGGGACCAAACTTTTTAAATTGGTTTTAGTTTTATTTTAAGTTATATAGTTATTTAATACTAGCTACATCATCCCTGAGTAACACAGGCTATATATAATTCCAATTGTAACAAGATTTTAGCCCGTGAAAGAAAGCCCTTTCGAGATCATTAAAAATCGCTATATACTTAACCAAATTACACGTGGGCGAAGCCGCGGGCGGAAAGCTAGTCAATCAATATAAGTGTTTAAAATTTTTGAAGCAGTGGTTGAAGTAAATTTTCAATTGACCATAACTTCTCTTTCTCTTAACCGATTTTGACAAAATAAACTTTTGACAACGCTCCCAATTATATGTAATCCAACTGTGTTATAACGTACCAGACAGACAGACAGACAGACAAGAATTCCAAAAATTGTTTTTTTGGTTTCTATGACTCTTCTTTAATTGCCTCCTTTCAGTTTTTTGGAAAAATATTTAATGTACAGATTTTCGATTTTTACTGTCTTATTATTAGTATAGATTAAGAATGTTTATGTTAAATTTCAATATGTTTTTTTTTACAAGTTAATTGTACCTAAATGTTAGCGCTTACACAAACAAAACATTAAGATTTAACACATTAAGCTCTGTATGTTAAATAATTTTCATGTGATTGCAATATTTACTAAAAAGTTTAAATGTATTGTTCAGCACACAACAGCTGCCTTAGGACTTAGGGTTTCAAATAATAAAATGTCTTTAACACTGCGATACAAAAATCGAACCCTATCTCATAACGCCATCTATCAATCACACGTTGACAACTCGCGATCGAACAGTATAATATAAATAACATAATTCTTTCTTAAACTAATATTTATCCACTATCATTCCTAACCCTGTCAATGTCATATTCTGGTGCAGTTCAAAGTTGTTGTTGCAATTAAATATCACAATTCTATGAGATTCAATGATACATCCATTATTTAATGAATACCTAATGGTTTAAATTACCTTAATCAACGACTGTGAGTTCTTCCGTTAGCAGTCCTTTCTAGCCGGCGCCAGAAACGTCCTGACATGTGGCGATCATATGCTAGAACCTTTACCAGAAATATAACTACTCATAAATAATATCGAAGGAAATAATAATCACACAGACGAAAAAGTTTGGCAATGAATTAGCTCCCTCACCCTTGCCTTAAAAAGTGTACTGGGATCATTTCCAAAAAAAATCAACCAAGCCGAGTTTCTTGCCTGTTCTTCTCACCTTGGTCGCGTACGAACAGGCGTAGAATAACTTAGATTTAAGACGATTCAATATGGTCCTATGTTAGATAACAAACATCTTAATATACGATACCGGGAATCGAACCATCTGTTCGCCTGTCAGGCATGAGTCGTTAAATTTGATCTACGAAACCTATTAAATTTAGCTCAAATAATCAAATTAATCTGAAACACAAGAATACATTTAAAAAGATAGGTCCCAATGCCGCCACCACTATGGATACTCTGCCATATGGAGTTTATACTTATAGTTTAAGTAGTAGGTTAGATAATATGTTAATTAACTGTATTAAATAAAACTAATCCGAATCTAATAATTAATCCATGTTTAAATAATATTGCAGTGTCATGAAGTGTACATCACGAAGAAGAGTGACAGAATTATTCTGGATTTCATATGTTGGTTTATAGCATAAAAGGCTAATTTTCGAGTGAGTGCACCACTTTCGTATAACTAAGCTACGAATGTTCCAAATTCCATCCGTACCACCTTGATGTCTGGCGTTCCACGACTGTGCGTTTTTTAAGGCAGTTTCTGCCGCGCACCACCTCTTTGTGGAACCAACTGCCAGCGCAGGTATTCCCGATCCGCTACGACTTGGGGACCTTCAAAAAAAGAGCGTTCCTTTTCCTTAAAGGCCGGCAACTCACTTGTAAGCCTCCTGGCGTTGCAGGTGTCCATGGGCGGCGGTTGGCACATCACTCGAAGTGACCCGCCTGCTCGTTTGCCTCCTCTCACATAAAAAAAAAAAAAAAAAATAGACAGGTCTGAATAGATAGACCCACAAAAAGCACAACATTTAATTGTTTAAGCATCATTACAGTTTAACAAATGTTCATCTCAGCATTTAGGTCGATTCCAAGTTTTTTTATCGTTAAATAGTCCTGTACGTTATAAAACTAAGACTCAACCTCGCACACTCACTCACACAGAAACACTATTGCACACACTAATACACACACACATACACTTAAATGCTCGTTCTTCACATAATATACTGCACTTGTTTATATGTACTTAGTCTTGCCATAAATATTGTTATAAAGAAAAGCACGATTTTTTTTTTATACGTAACATTTATTCCTTTCATAGTGAGTTAGTTTAATACATCAATATATAACTATTAAAAATATACAATGTTTATTCGAAGTGGTCTCCATTGGCTGCAATACAGTCTTTTAAACGTTGAGGCCAGTTATCAATAGCAGCACGAACTCTTTCTAGAGGAAAATTCTTCACTGCCAACCGAATGGATCGTTTTAGGGACTCCAAATTATCATGGCGTTTAGAGCAAGCCTTACTCTCTAAAACTGACCATAAATCATAATCCAATGGATTTAGGTCAGGACTTGACGACGGCCAATTTTCAGTGCTGATAAAGTCCGGAACGTTAGTTTTTAACCAAGATTGGGTGGATCGAGCTCTATGACCCGGTGCCGAGTCTTGTTGAAAGCACCATTCTTTGTTATTGAACATGGTGTTAGTTAAAGGCTTAACTACCGTCTCAAGAATGGTATTTTGATAAACTTGTGCCGACGTTTTAATACCTTTTTCACAAAAATATGGCTCAGTCACCCCTTCATAGCTAACACCCCACCAAACCATCACTGAAGTGGGATAATGCCCACGTTGTACTCTGTTTACTAATTGCGAAGCTTCTTTAGAGCTTCCAGCATAAATACGGTCATTTTGTTTATTAAAATACTGCTCAATTGTAAAAATTTTCTCATCCGTAAACAAAATTTTTTTGTGACCTCCCTTTGCGTACCGCTTAAGTAGTTGTTTGGATTTTACCACCCTATTCTTCTTTAAATTATCAGTTAAGAAGTGACCAGTACGTCTCTTATAGGCTGCAAGTCCTAAGTCATCTTTTAATATACGCGACATGGTTCTAGGAGCTATCTTCATCTCCCGAGATAAAATCTTTTGCTTACGGACAGGATTTCTTCGAATTCTTTCCCTAACTGCTTTAATCACCTTTTTCACACGAACGGTACGTGGACGGCCAGATCTTTTTCTGTCACAAACAGAGGAGGTATCATTGTACCTATCAATAGCCCGGTAAACAAACATTTGACTAATACCAAGCGGGTGGAGGGTTTTAAAAATTGCACTTTTCTCCATACCTACTTTATGTAAGGCAATCACAGCGATTCGGTTCTCTTTATCACCCCACTCCATGTTAATATAACAAAATATTTAACAATATAATGGCGCGAAAATAAGAAAACACATCAAGCAATTATATAAAAATGACAGATTCCAAATTCAAACGTAATATTTTCTTTTTTTGAATAGTAACAGTATTTATGGCCAGACTAAGTATATATATTTTTTTTTTTCTGTTCGTTTTTTTTTTTGTTTGTATTTTATTTTCTGATCTTGGTCTTCTATTTTCGGTTGTATGGTACCTTATTTTGGCTTTGTTTTTAATCTATTTTTATTGTGTAAACTTTTTGTAATAAGCTGTATAGGTTTAAGAAATAAAAAATAAAATAAAACAGGACTTGCCAACATTTTTTGCGTTATGTCTCTTTACTGTGACGTTAAAAAAAATTCAGTTTCATTAGTTAAATATCTTTAAAACTTCGTTTACCAGTATACTTCGTTTATCCTCTTAGGTTAGGACTTACGATCATTTGATGCACACCGACACAGACAAGGTATGCTATAAACACAAAACAAAGTTTGAATTTTCCTTTTTGTTGAGAAGTTGTGATCTCCTTAAATGGCGTTGTGTACTAAATAAAAATTTGTAACAATAAAATAAAATGTGTAAATAAGTGCCGACCAACGCTTACAGATTAGACATATTTGTCTCATACACTAGCTCCAAAACGTGAATCCTTCAACCGGATGGTCATCCGGTCACATCAGGTGATTTAAATAAAAAAGTGAGGGGCACAAAAAATTTAAATAATGATAAATAATCTTAAAGATAACACTTCCGCAAAACAGAACAACTAGGTGCCGATAATATTCACAGATTTCAAGGTCATTCTCCTTTCAAAACGTGTTCACAAAACTAGCATTGTTTAAATAGAACAAAGTAATCGCAATACCTGAGATGTTACAGCTTGGGCCTTAACGATATCTAACCAAACTCTCACGTCTTCGGAGCCGTCCATCAAGCTATATCTAATACCAGAATATGATAAGAATCGTAGGTAACTATGCAACTGAGCCACAAATTTTATTGAGTGGGAGTGCCATGCTTTTACTTAGAGTTTCAGCCAAATGGGAAGCACGGCCAGAGAAATACCACTCTCTCACAGAAAACCGGCGTAAAGTGATACAATTGGACTTTGTTCATTTCGTACTCGCATTTCATTGGGTGAGTGAGACCTTCCGGTGCCCATCCTTTTCCCTCACCCGTCCTCTTCCCCTATTTCCCAATTTCCCTTTAAAAGCCGGCAACGCACTCACGAACTCCCAGCCGCGTGAGTTTCTATGGGCGGCGACTTCACCTTTATGGTGGGCCTCCTGCTCCTTTGCCCTCTCTTCTATAAAAACAAACTAAAACAAATATCTATAGCGACATAATTTGAATGTAGACCTAGCTTATAATCCTTTATCGTATAGACAACAAAAATCTTATTATATAAATACTAGATTTTATACACTTAAAGTGACGTCTTTCATTCGGCATGCGCTAAAATTTTGCGTTGCAGTGTTTTATTGATCACTTCCCTTACTGTATTCCTCACTCGTGTTAAATTTAGTGATGATAAGCTTAATGTGAAATACAAAAGTTTAGATGATGCTTAAGCGAACACTACAGGACTATGTGCAAAAACTTTTTTGAGTTAAATTAAAACTGTCAATTACCAACGTAAGTAATTAAGGTATGTTACAGCTAAACATTGGAATACATTTTACAATAAAAGGTAATAAACAAATCAAACCACAAAACTAAAACAGATTTAAAAAAATTTGGTCCTGGTGGCAGAGTACCATAATACATGCTGTATCGCGATGCTGAGCGAGAAAAGCACCAGCTCTTGGATCACCTGTACCTACTCACTACCAGGCGCCTACTTAATTCCTTGCACGCCTGTGCACTTGTACCTCAGAGTCCAAATGTCTCTACTCTAAGTAATAATAGATATTAGCGTCTAGCTTACGCCCCCAACATTAAAAACTAAAGTTATTATTAAAATGCACACCGACAAATTCAGCACACGTACATAATTGAATAGTCTATTATCCTGAAGCACATCAAAGTGCCGGTGGCTGTTATTAGCAGTCAACTAGTGAATTAAACTAGATTTGTTGGATGGATAGACATATAAGGTGACCTCAGTAGTTATTGGAACCAGATAGCGACGAATTTGGAATGACGAAATGATAACTTGGAGAATTACTGTTAGATTTAACATGGTATTTGGATAATTGTCTTCTGTGGTCTACATTGCAAACTCTCATAGTTAACTATAAGAAGTTTGGATACTGCAGCTCTTTTCTTTTCTTCTTTATGATGCGTAAAATAAAAATGGACAATTGCTGAAACGATTATATTTGGATAATTATAAATTCTATATATTTTTTTAAAATTTCCCGCATATAACTTTTCAATCATTCATGCTCTCATAGATTTAAATACTTTTTAGCGAACGTTTACAGTAAACAATATATTTATAGTTTGTGGCTCATAAAATTCTGTTCTCTCATATACATTTCCATAAGCTTTAAAACTCATCAATCATCAAACATCAAACTCCTTCTGACTATAAACTGTACCAAGTGACATATTTTGTTACAATAGAAAGTAAATAAGTGGATGGCTGTCATTACTGACCAAAAGCTGGTACCTACACTAGCTTGTCAGCATCGTGGTATGCCGAGGAAATACCAGCTTTATCTACCAGGAGGAAACTTTAATCATTTTAACTCCGTGTACACATTTATTTCAAATTTTGTTAAATACATAAAGATTTTTGTTATTTTTAAAAGGTTTATTGATATGTAATTTTTATACGTAAAAAAAACTTTTTTCGTATCATTGAGCGCAAATGTTATTCCAGTCTAGGCTAGTTATCAGACTCGATTCCAATCTGTCTAAAGTAGGTTACACGCGCTGAACTGACGTCATCAGGCGACACCGCTGTAGGATGACAATTATTTGCGTTAAATTTAGGTCAATAGACATTGATGGATATTGATTTTTATAAAATTAGATTTAGCTTCACTTATAATGAAGTTGCACCGTATTCTCAATCTAGTCTACTTGTACGACCATCACTCTTATGATTACAGAAGCCTGAACAGATGGTGTTAAGGAAAATGTTTTATGTAATTCCTTCTTGAATTTGATTATAAAAAAATAACTGGACATATCCTTCGTAAAGAGAACAGTTCATCTGAATTAATATTAAAATACGAATGTGTTAATCCAGTAATTGATCATATTATACAAACGCTTTTACGATGTCCACAACTCTTAAAAAATGCGGGATAAACCAAACCAAGTATCAGTTCATTCGTATATTTGTGATATTTCATTGAAAATCCCATTCTTATGGTCATGTCCGTCCATGAGTCATGGTGTCCCTAATGCAGACTGAACTCAATCGCGCCAATTTAAGACACAATGCTCATTGTGAGCCTTCATTGATATCAATACATTTTATTATTTTGGCGAACGATGTGCGTTGATTTTAAATAAAACAATGCATTAAAACTGTAAATATTTAATTAACTTACACACAAAATATGACTAGATACATACAATTTCATACTATCGAATCATACTTAAATGCGTTCTATTACAAATTTTACGATTACTATAGATAACCAATATAGAGAAATGCTAATTTTGTAACCAACTAAATAATAATGAAATAAATTTAAATAGCTCATATTACGCTTACAAACAATTCTTAAAGACAAAACAAAATTAATGTAATAATATATTTACAAAAGGTGGCTAGTTGAGTTCCTTACTAGGTGTAGGGAAGTAAGTTAGTAACGACTTTTCCAATAATCATATGTTTTATTTCTTTATTTAACAAGCTTTATATTCTAAGTCCTCCATACTGCTGGTCAGTAAGGAACCCCAATAGACAATAGATATTATTAAAGAGTTAGACTTCGGCTTTCAAGATCAAATGCTTTTGTTTTATTAGCTTTTATAAACATCGGCTTTAGAGTGACGCAGCCAGCGATTAAATATAGATATTTGGAGCAATGAACTTGATATCTTCTTCCATACTGGTATTCTAAACTTGTATTTTGCAAATATCTTTTGCTCATTTCAATCCTTTTTACTTTTTAAACGTCCCTTTTCAAGCAGGTTTTTTATTGCGTTTTGTATTAAACACTGCATGCAGCGGAGTTTATTGACGTGGAATGATTTTGGAATAAACTGTTTCATGCATTATGTAAAATATGCTTTAAAACAACCGCTACTATAATATTCTATTAATTACAATGTTTATTATTTTTTTACAAGTTTAATTATTATTTCATAAGATAATATTACGTTTATATATACACCTTTAGCACGTAATATAAAAGTAATATTTGGTTAAATGGCGCCTCGTGGACGTATTTGGAACTAAACGGTTGAAAAAATTTTTTGAATCCAGTAAAACACACGATCGAGCTGTCACAAATGTCGTATGCACTTGACAAATCATTGGCACAATTGTTAGGAGACCACGAAACGACCTTCAGGAATGAACATTAATTTACAATCTCTGCCTGCTAACAAAATATCTAGGAAATCAAACCAATGCCAACGGTTCAATGACCTAGGCTAGATCATTTGTGCCTATCTGATGATAGTCTGACAATAGGAATGACGTACTTGTGTTACTCGCGAATTTTTTGTCTACTTTACATTGTACGGAATAGAAATTCATATTTAATATCAATACCCCAAAAAACTTAATCGCATTAGTGTGAACGCATTGTATTAATTTGTTTTTATAACGATTTTAATAGATATAAAAAAACATTTTGATTAGGATATAAACGTTGAGGACAATGGAATATTGATATCACTAAGCACAGTTGATATGTAACTAATAAATGTTAATTTGCCTCACAACAAAATACGATGAATGTGGGCGTTGACAATCAGCCGCGAATAATGGAGAAGACACTTTGTGCAGTAAGCGTGTAACGATGATTAATGGGCCCTGGAAATGAGAGGTTGGGAGCATCGTGGTGAAATTAAGATTATTTACAAAACATTAATATAATAGATATTTTATGAAAATGTAAAACTATAGTTTGAACTTTAAAAGGAATAATATTTTCCTGCAATTGTCAGATTGAAAAATGTTGAGTAACAAATGCTGGATATAATAAAAGAATAAATATATAAATGGCGTATCAAACACGATTTGCACATCCAGCGACGAGTCGTTGAACTTATCACTGTGCAAAATTGGCGAGCGAACCGTCGCGCGCGCATCCCCACCACATGGCGCGGACAAACGCTTCTATGTAATGCACTGTATGCTTTACTCTTCTGACACCAAGTCTGAAACATTCATTACATACTAAGTGAGCAATGTAAATCGATTCGAGTATGTATCGTTAGTATACTCGGTAATACGATTATATTATATAGTATGAAAGGCGAAGTTTATACTTGCTGTCTCGGAGACAAGGCCGCATTGTCCGACGCCCGTTGATATAAATATCTACAATAATATAAAGAGTATAAATGTTTGTTTATTTGTAATATAAACATCGACTTTTTAAATAATAATACTGTGGCGTCACCAACCCCCACATGGGTGACCTCGGGTTTACACTACTTTGATTTTTTTTGAATTTGTTTATACACCATTTAGACAACTAATTAGTTTCAGATAAAAAAAGTCTAATTGCAAAAACATCTTTCAACGATATAATTGTAGAGGTACATGCTTAAGAGAAATTGAACGGTTCAAAAGTAATTTAGATTCTTTAATTCAATTTACTATCGTTCTAAATATAAATATTATGGACATTTAGTAGAAATAAAGGTTATTTTCATTTTATCCTAAGATTATGTTTTTTTTCTAGAGAAAAGTACCACAGTTGGTAATTAGAATACATTTTTTATAAATTCCTAATCTGTGCAAACCCGCATTGTTTCTAACTTTTTCACATAGTATACTTAGAACGTTATATTTCGTAGAATGTTTATTACTAGGTACTTACGTAAATTTATATTAAAAAAATGTATAATTTTGTCACGGCCATGAAACGAGCAAAAAGTTAATATTAAACAAAAACTCACATCTATGAAGTTGTTTAGATTTTAAGAGCGTTGATGGCGCGTAGATTATTGCTTTTAAAATTAATTCCCATTTTTACGGGCGACATTTACAGTTGTTTAGTTTATACAACCATTTGTGAATTGTAAAATCCTTTAGAAGCTCTGTACTAATATATGACATTATCACAGACGATACAATCATATATCACGTACTAAATAGGCCTAGTCTCTCACATACAATTTGCTCTTAATAATATTTAAAGATAAATCAGTCACGAAGAATAATTGATATGCCACTTTAAAACTTTGTATGCAAATTAGACAAAACATTTCATTAATATCTGATGAGAGACCTGCATTTAATTTACAAATCCAAACATTATAATTAACAAGATGCTACTGGTTTTATTTGTAACGAGCCATACCTTTCAGTCAGTAGGTTTTTGAAATCTATATGCTAACACAAATAAAGGTTTTAAATTGGTATTGAATAATGTTGCGCATTAGAGGCTTAAGCATCTTAGAATACCAACAAAAATCTTCGGCCTATTTTCTTAAGCAATATTCCCTTTGTGGAATAATGAGTCCAGACGTCTCGGTCGGGCAAGGTCGAGGGTGAACGGTCCGACGACCTGATCCGCTTTTCAGGTAGATGTTTTGTTTTATTGGAGTTTACGAGTTTTACTTTATCTTATAATTTACGTAGCAATCACATCTACACTTTAAATATAAATTTAAGATTGTTAATGTAAAGCCGACGAATGACATTACTAATGACTACAAGTACATTTGTCCCGAACAATACTGAGGATAATAATTAGTAAACTCTGTGCATGCAAATTTAGGAAAAAGCAACATTTGAAACAAAAGTCTAAAAAAGTTTTGTCAAAAGCTTTTGACTTTTACCATAGCTATGGTAAAGTATAAAGCTCAGTCCGTCTCGAGTAAAAAAGTTTTTAGTATGTATCTCAGTTGTTATGTGGCAAACAATAAACATAAAAATTAAAATTGTTTATTTAGTTTTTTTTAATTGGTGTTATTCATTTTATGACGCTATATAAGTATTGTAATTCTTGTATCATAATATACTGTTTGCTGATAATTTGATACATACTTAATTATTATTTTTAAGGTACTTGCAATACTTATGTAGCGCGATTCGCGAACTCGTTCCTAAGGGCATTTCGAGGTTATAATCCTTGGCACCCTCGCGAGGGGACCGCCCTATGTCTAGCACCCGACCTTCCTCAAGTCCTTGCGGGAGAGAAGGTCAGACACGCAGACGGGGTGGGCGTCAAATTATTCCCGAATTTATTACTGTTACTAGGCTCTATATTGTCTGTAAGTATTTTAATACTGGAACACGATAGTCTGTAATATTTAAATAATAATACTAAGTAATACGGGGTTGAATCGCGAATATTATACACGTTAATAAACTCACTACAAAAGAAAAATACCTCAATGAAATTCGTTTATAACATGTGCATAGACAATTGTAAAGAGATCATATTTATGAATGTTAAACTACAGAATGTATACCACAAATTACAGCCTATATGACGCTACGCGCACATAGACACGATTCTAAATGCCTGAGGGTCGCCACGGTTTGTCTGGCTTCTGAATATGGTATCAACTTCATAGAATGATGGTTAATAACCGATGATACGAAACCATAGAGCAAGTCAAATAACGAGGTCTAAGGTTTAAGATATTCCCTAAAAGAGAGGACTGTATTGATTAATACGAGTTACGTTTACTTTAAGTGGCGAACATATTCCTTTTTCGTATTTATATTGACTGTAATTTTACTAAGCTTTAATAATGTCCGTTCTTTGAGTATTTTTTTTAAATTCCTTTATATTTCTTAAATGAATTCATTTAAGAGGCCAATTTGATATAATTTGTATTATTATATTTGTATAATTTGAAACCCCGGTTGATAAGCATGAAAATAAGAAGAAAAACACAAAACGAATACTGCCGTACTTTTTGAATGGAATGGAGTTTGATTTGTTTTTGTTTAATTACCTAATAAACACTTAAATATTTAATAAGCTTTTAACCGCGTGGCAATGTATAATTAAGCTTAGTTTAACGATTTAAGCGAATTGTTGCTTATGACATAGACAATAAGATAAAAAATAGTCTTGGGAATAAAGAGAATGGTCGATTTGAATTTTTCACACTTTATAGACATTTAATTTTCTCACAAGCTAATTTATATTATACGTTATAATTAATTGTTTTTATTGCATAGTAACAAAAGCTGTTCGGCAAGTCCAGTATCGTTTGAATTTTAATTTCCGTCTATCTCAAATATAATCGTTCAAAATCAAACAGTAATGTAGGTTTGTAAATAATCATTTTAAAGGCGTTGCAAATATTAAATGTTCTAAATAACAATTGTCTATCAAGCGCTTAAGTTTCGGAGAAATATTATTCATGGTGAAACTTCTCGCTTGGCGGCGACAGCCCACAACTAGAAATCAAAATAACAAAGGTCTAGACCGTTCACCCAATGACTCAGATTGCCTCAGTATTGCGAAAATTATTATTAGTTATCAGGCCATTAAATCACTGAACTTGGTAACTCTTAGGTACATCTGTATTTTGATATTAAACAAAGACTTTGTTTTAGATATGTTGGATTGCAGGTTTTATTGACAATGAATTGTCTTTTCGTTTTAAATTGAAATCTAACCTAAAGAATTTCACCAGCTCGACAATTAGACGCATTCCAGTGAGTCATCCAAACGAGGATTTTTTTTTGTTGGTTATTTACATGTATCTTCATTAAGTTAATAATACAATGAAATATCTAACTGATATAAATAAATACACATAGACATTATTGAAATTAGAAAAAGTAAACAATTTTTTTTTGCCAACTTGCCTGAAGCTTGCAAACTAGATATATAATTGATTCCGTCAGTTAATTTTAATTAGATTATTATTATAACAATAATGACATCGGTCTTTGGCACACGAGTGGTGAGTTAAATTTGCAATATATACATTTTCCAGAACTAGACATTCACACGTTCGATTTCACTTGTGAGGAGCTGTACGCAGACTGAAAAATGAATCTCATCGCACACGCCGACATGCCCATAAGAATGATACAGGAAAACGGCGTCGGGCGGCGACCGCCGACGAAATATGCCAAAACCAGTTTAGACTGCCTTTGTCTGTTCTAGATGAGGAGTTCGACGACCAATGCAAATGGGATCTGGACATCTTAGCAAAAATTAGCAGGGTGCGGCTAGGGGGGGTCCGGGTCATCAACCGGCGATAAGGTGACTCACCACACCTCCGCGAGCTCACCTCGACTTGCCACGCGCCGGCCACGTGCTCCGAAGAAAACCGCCAACACGGTAAGTGTACTCCAACAAGCGCCTGGAACCATTATCACCAGAGCACCTGATGAAGTACAATGGGCGTGCGGCGGCCTAGGCGCTGCTGCGGCTCCCGGGTGTGCGGAGAAAAGCGCGGACACCGCGCGCTACTTCAGGTACCTGACTCGTGAGGACAGCCCCGGCGCCAGAGTAGTGCGCGGCGTCAACGCTCGTGTCTAAAAATAGCGCGGCGTGCTAGAAGGCCGTGTGCCTCCGCCGGAGTGCGGGACTCGACTGCACCTCCGAGTCGAGCGTGCGTCCCCCGCGCGTCGCCAGACGTCAGCTGACCGCTGCACCGGCCCTGACATTGGCGCGCCCGCACCACCTCCGCGCCGACACGCCGCGCCGTCCGCAGGTCACCGACCCCGCAGAAGCCCAATCGCGAATCTGTCGCCGCCCGCCGCACCATCGCCGTACTTAGCTGACCGTCCTCCGCTGTGGACGGATTGGCATTGTAAGTGACTCTACCAACGAATAAGTAGTTAGCGTATCTCATACACAATCCTTATTAATAGGTTATCAAGCCTAAATTTTTTTAACAAGGATCAATGGTCTTGACTCTTGTTATCTCCCATCTAAAGTATTACCATAATTCGCACGTTGTCTGACTTGAAACCACACGCATTAAAATTCTAATAATATGCACAATGTTCTCTCTAGCATGTGGTGAGAGCGACGCACTTAAATACGAATAAATTAACAGGTTTTCCATATGTTACGATTTTTTTTTCATTTTTTTTTGCACTCTTTACGGTTATTAAATGTACTTGAAGGAACTATAAATTAAAACAAAAAACGCGCTAATGAGGATTGCTTATTATTTTTATTTTTAATTGTTTACGTCTATAGAATAGTATAGTTTTTAAACTCAAACTCAAAATATCTTTATTCAAGTAGGTCTTTATAAAGACACATTTGAATCGTCAATTTTTACACTACCACCGGGATCGGAAGGCAATCATCTACGGAGAAGAATCGGCAAGAAATTCGATAGCTACTCGATTTAAATAAACAATTAATACAAAATTATGTTACTGACAATTAAAATAACAAAGCATTGTAAGGCTACTCAAGAATTGAACTATCCCGATGCTGGGCCAATTGCCGACACATTAAAGGGATCTTTGTCCTCTAAGCAATCCCCCTAAGGCAATCTTACCAGGATTAATTATTGATCATATCATCGTCGGTCGTTTCATGTAAGTTTAGGTTCTGCAAACCGCAAATTGGGGCCGAATCAATTATTCTGAACCGTCGCGACAAACTTTAACCACTAATGCATGAAGTGACTCACATAAATAAACACTTCAGAATGAGTTTCCTTATTAACATCTTTGTGTTATTGGTGTTTACAGGCAAATTTAGCAATCTTTTGTCAATCTAGTAAGCATACATTTTCTAAACTTATTCTACATTTAACTGATATACGATCTGTTTTAGTCATCAGAAGCCACTACCTAGGATATTGTTTAAAGAAAATTTTAAAGTTTAAAAAAAAATAGAAAGTTCAAAGTTTTTGGCTTATATAAAGCTTAGCTTTATAGCTTTAGAATCATCACATTGAACCATTACATTGCTGGAAATCAAATAAGAAGAAAAAACGTTTTCTTCTATCGTAATTAAGTAAGCACAATTCATGATTTCCCACTATGAATATCAAGTTAAAAAAAAAAAAATCTTTATTTAAATTAACATGTATTCGTCATGTAGACTTCAGTGTAATATATTACAATAACTCTTCACCAAATCCTATTATTCTTCAAAATGTTGTCTTTTCGTTATATATTTCAGCCAAATTTCAAGTTGCATATCTTATCTGTCATGACAAATAAACAAAATATTTATCAAGTCACGATTTCTTTATAAAATGCCTATAGTTTAATTTTCATGAATCTTTATCTTTATTCGTCATTTTCATGGTAGATGGACTTTGAACAAATTTGGCGTATTCTAAAATCTATTCATTTACAAAATCATGAAAAAGTTTTAATTAAAAATTATGTTTAATTTCAGATTTAGGATATATACCTGACAACAGACGCAACCTTAAAAGTTTCTCCTGAAAGCTACAAACAAAGGACTTTTACGCAAGTCGATATCTCGGATTAACACGCTCGTTGGGTATTGCCTTCGCGCGATCTATTTACGGCTGTGAATCAGCAATGAAGATTGTCCGCTAAATTGATCATCAAACAGATTTCTGACTTTGAACAGTATTCAGGGAGAGCTTTCAAAATTACAGATTCAAATTTGTATAAACCCTGCAACGTCTTTGAGTATGGCGCTATCGTCTAGACTCTTTTTAAAACACATTCAATCAATTGAATCCGTTTAGTTTTCACTTGTCTTCAGAGACATACGAATCAAGATTGACGTACTTTAAGCTCGACTTACCATTACACTTAATTGCATTTTATATCTTGGCAACCCTAAAAATAGTTAGCCTAAACTAAAGGATGGTCTGATTGAACGTGTTAGAAAACTATCGCTGTACAGAAATAAATTTACCACAGAATGTGTTTTTTTAATGAACTGGTAACCCTGATACCGGAAATGATATCGCTGAAAAAAGCTATAATTTCCTTTTTGCATTTGAATTCATTTTGTCACGCTTCGTTGGGTTATCGTATTAACTTTACTTACAGTGCGATCACTGATTATGAAATATAATATTAGAAAAATGCTTGTATGTAATGTATGTATATAAAAACCCCTTAAGGATCCAATCCACCTTAACAAATACGAGAAAGATAGATATACTACATTGACTTATGTAAATATATATATTACGAACACAAGTATTCATAGTTTAAACAGGGCACTCTCTCTGTTGCCAGACTGCAGCGTTAATAAATCTTTGACAAACCTAAAAACACACAAAGCACATTAATATAGGGCACTGTTAATATCTAAATATTGGATTAACTCACATTCACATGTCACTAAAATCCATAAACAATATCACGAAACACTTATTAATAAGAGTTTGTTGGAACATCCCACCAATCGAATGCGCGATCACAGTCAAAATAAACGAATAATGTCAAGCCGACGTTACTTATACTGTGTAATGTCACCTAGAGCCTAGTGCAACAACCGCCCTCAGCCCTGTGAGGTCGCCAATCCGCCCTTGAAGCCATTGTCTCCGCCCAACCTCACGACCTCAGTTTTGTTAACCCGAACTTATTTTTATTCATTTGTTTAGACTAGCATTTATCTTGAGAATTTAACCTAAAATAATTTTTATATAAGATAAAAATATTTTTTAAATTGAGACTGGAAGCAAAAGGCATACCATTTGTATGTCTTTATTTAAGTTAACGGTGTAACTGAACAAAGTATTACTACAAATTTAGTTTTAACTAAATAATTAATATTAAGTTTATGGTTTATTTCATTCTGTTCTAAAATAGATGACTATTGAACGAAGACTAATGCTTGGAAAATCAAAAGCTCGACGGCACACCTCCTGACTTCAGGGCAGGCTTTAATTTTAAAACTTAACACTCTTATGAATACTATAAGGTATACTATTCAATTGACATAAAACTTATTACAAAATAATTATTTGTTGAACGAGAGTCATCTCTCTTGAAATCTTCTAAATTGTACTGATCTTCTGTACCTTTATTGACAAAATAACAACGTTTACTATTTATTTATAAAAAAGGGACCACTAAAAAATTACACTTCACTTTATTGTTTCTAGTTCGTACTGCTTAAGAGTGGGACTTTCTCTCTGCGTCTAAAAATATCTTGGTACTATGCATGAATCGGGTAAAGTTCTCGTAACAACGAATTACCACCTTAATAAACTGCAAACTGTGCTGTACGTCTTTACCAAATGTAATAGGCATTTGAGTAATATAACAACATACTAATTATTAAATAAATACAAAATATTAACCTAACTAATATAAGTAACTTAAAATAAAACAAAACACAAAACTAAAACAAATTTAAAAAGTTTGGTCCCTGTGTAATTAATCAAATCAAAATAACTTTATATAGGTTTACTAGAACTTCCTTACACTTATGAATCGTAGATAAATTATTGAAAAAAATCAAAGCGTAAAGCGGTCGAGAAGACCTCGTAAGACACTCTCCGTTACTTCTTTATAACGCCAAGTATGTTCTAGAGCAAGTTTGTATGAGCTGCAACCATTGCACCATGCTCCAGCGAATGCATCAATATCTATATAGAAAACAATTTGGTGACTGGTCAGGCTTGAATTCACCACAAGTAGCACTCGTTCACGAGCACGACGCACCCACCCTTCTCACCATATTTTAAGTGCACTAAATCAATCATATATAACTGATATCGAATAGGACAATTATCCAGTATACTTGATGTCTTAAACCTACGAATCGTATCGAAGTCACAGGAATCCATTTCAGATGATTATTAAAACTATAAAAACAATATTTTCGAATCGCTTATCAGTCATTGTAAACGACCTCGGCATTGTGATTACGAATCATTACGTTAACGTATCATGACGTCAGCTTTTACCTTGACGAGCCCATTCTACTGAAAATTTGGACACGTGGAAATCATAAATTTATCAAACTCTTCATTCCATTAACATCTGTACCATCTATATTAATTATTTAAGGTTTGAAAATATCTTTTAGTACATGACAGATGGATTTTAACTTCTCGCTCGATTAATTTTGTGGTAAACGTAATAAATACGAGTCGCTAGAGCGTATGCCGTAGCCAAGAGAATCATCGCTTCCCGCTCATTTAGCGCTTTAATATTATGTCGTCGTCCGTTGTAAGCATTTCCGAAACAAAACTTGTGAATTTGACTTTTGGTTGGATAGTAAAAAATAGCTTCATTTCTACCTATGTATTAAGCTGTTATGTATTGTTTTTGTTATTTAATATATTATGAAGCTGTTAAATAATTATGTAATAGGTGATAAATTGTTATTTTCTATTGTAGGTGTATGTATTTGGCATACAGTTTTCTAAAAGACCGGCAACGCACTCACGAGCTCCCAGCCACGTATCTATGGGCAGCGGCTTCACCTTTATAGTGTGTCTCCTATATACAAAAAATCTCTATTTCTGCGATTTGGCTAAATTGGCCTTTCTTGTTATATAGTAAAAAAAACTTCTGTTTGTAGTTCACACCCCTTTATGGCATCTCATATGAGAAAAGGTAGACTTAGTTGATTAGTCTCTTAGATTTTGTCACACAAACCTAATTAACCTTAACCTAAACCACAAATTTAATAAATGTGTATCGTATTCAAAATATTACTTATGCTACTAGCAGTTATATCGGCTTATTTCAGTTTCAACTTTGCTAGATTGCAAAATATATTTAAGATAAAAAAAAATTAACATACGTGTATCGACCGGTTTTTTGAATGCATTCTAATATAAGCCATGATCTCTCGTATGATTTTGTAATATGTGCTATACCCATGAAGCTATAGAACAGGGTGTTCCTCTTAAAAGAAACTGGACGTAGTGTTAGTACATAGGTTAGTTGTCTAGACTTAAATTAGTCTAAAGTTAATAATTCGATAAAATAATGACTCAAGTATTTTAGTCTTCATGAATAGAAACTTTATTTAAAAAAATATAGGTGAATAAAACCGTATCAAAAATACTATTCCGCATTGAACGGGGACATTTTTAATCAGTTTTCTATTATACTGTCCTATTTACGTCACGCGATTGCGTGTATTTCACACAACTACATATTTATCGGTTTTCTCAATAAATAGACCAGTACAATGCAACGGTGCAATTAATACTTATTTTCCTATGCCTATTATATCTAATGCCATTACAATTATATATTTTTTTTTATAGAACAGGGGGCAAACGAGCAGGAGGCCCACCATAAAGGTGAAGTCGCCGCCCATGGACACTCAAGTGGCTGGGAGCTGGGAGTGCGTTGCCGGCCTTTTAGGGATTTATACGCTTTTTTCTTGAAGGACCCTAAGTCGGTTCCGAAGTGGTTCGGAAATACCGTGGCGGGCAGCTTGTTCCATAACGTGGTGGTGCGTGGTAACAAATGTCTTACGAAACGCGCAGTGGTGGAACGACAGACATCAAGGTGATACGGGTGGAATTTCGCATTCTGCCTTGATGTCCGATGGTGAAATTTAGCTGCAGGTATTAATCCGAACAACTCCTCCGAACACACCCCATGGTAAATGCGGTGTGTTATATATTGAAATTATGTACTTATTGTCTTCAGAGTGAAATAATACATTCCGTACTAGGTATATAAATCTGGGGACAGCCTTAGAAGCTCGGATATCAACATTAGTACAAAACAGCGCATTTCGTTTTATGAACTACAGAATCGACTCCCAGTAATGCCGAATAAATTCAAGCTGCGTTTTAAAGTTTACTTTCTTGCAAGGCCGGCAGCACATATGTGATTTCAATGTGTTTCTTCAGAGTTGTACTTACAGAGCAACTGTAGGCACGTTCATATTTCTATTAAAAAAAGTGCTTTATAGCTTTTTTAACCAATTTCGATTATACATTCTAAGACCACTGGTACGTGTTTGTTATTTAAACTATATTTTAAAAAAAAACAACACACATTTAGTATAAATTTATTGTAGACACTGTTAGCCATATTAGTTAGTTAGAACTAGAGTTAGTTAGACACCTTAAAGCTTAAAATATATTAAATATTTTTTTGAGGGAATTAGCATATATTTATTATTGAATGTTTTTATTTCTAAGTAAATAATGTAACGATAGCAAAACACATCTCAAACAAGAGCCAAAAGACGATTGCTTTTGAAAGACCGCTGACGAATATGGGAAGAAAACTAAAAGTACCAATTGTTTTACTGATTTGAAAATAAAAAATCACAAGTGACAGCCCATACTGCACTCTGCAATGACATCTCGATGTCAAACAATGACAATTGTCAATGTTACCAATGTCAAGATGATTTTTTTTTTAATAATGGTCTATTTATCTATTGTTTTATATCGTAATCCATAAGGGTCATACCACAATCCACTTATCACTATTTTTTTTTTTAAAAATCACCTTATAAACACGTTAAAGAATTTTGATTCCAATAACATTTACAGTCATTTCTCGGAAAGAGCTGAAATTAACTCCAAGAGATACTTCACAAGATTTTAATGCAATATTACAATGTCTTTTGAGTTATATGTATATACATATATTATAATTTTATTTCATGCCTGTGCATGAGGCCTCGGTAAAAGTGCTGTGGTCATTAGGCTAGTGTAATCAGCGAGGCCTAATTAACACTTCCGCTGTATGTTTATCTAAGAAAGGGTCCGCTATAAAATCATTTTAAACAACCTTATACTTACCTAGTTCTTATAGATTTATTACACACTCGTTTGATATTAATTCGGAATAACATATAAAGTTGTATTGTAAAGTTGATTCGACTCGTTGGACAGCTTTTTATACATTGTATGATATACGAGAGCTTAGAAGCTTTCACATGAGAAAATATATACCTTTAGTTTTGGGTATTTTTGTTCAAGTTTTAGGTAAAGAAGAAAAATCCATCTACGCTGAATCGAACCCACGTTCTCAGAGTTGAAAGTACGCTTACAACTCCTCTAACAGTTAGAAAAAAATGTAGTTAAATAATTGTTACCATTTGATGTGTTTCTGTTCGCACTTTTAAATCTTATTAAGATTTGTCTCAAAATAATAAGTCAGAATATATTTAATTTTTAAAAAGTATTTTCTGCTTTTGGGTAAAGATGTTCACCGCGGCGCAGGTCCTCCCCACCACCGAAGACAAGAAGGCTCCACCGAGCGGACTCGGCCTGCGCGACGAGTGGCCTCCTCAAGCACATCCTGCGAACGAGCCCATTCAATTACGAGATTCTTATATTTTGGTGCAAATGGCTAAACAAACTGGAAAATACACGAACCTGTTTCTTCAAAACGATATGCTTCCCTTTCCAATACTTCATCAGACCTCGTTCTTGGAGTGTAGAAACTATATCAGATGATGATATAGCCAGATCTTTGCTGAGGTCTCGTATACCGAGGGTCGGTCCCGGTGCTGAACACAATCTCTTGAGAATCGCCTCCTTCCAGTAAGACCGGTAGGATATGAGACCGAGGTCCGAGAGGGGGGTTTCTGGAGATCCAACTTTGCCCTCCTCTTTCGTTAGGAGGTAACCTGTAATTGTCATTTCCTCTGTTAAAAGCACATCCTCTAGGTGTCCTTCCGCTAAGTCTCTAATTAAATACCAATTAACTCTGTATATAGTAAAAATAAGTGAAAGCAGATTGAACAGCAGTATTATACATAGTGTTCCGCACGCAATGACATTGGAATGGAAAAAATTCAACAGTAGCAAGCACGCTAAATACTTTCACATTGTGAAGTGCCCATTCACTCATTACCAAAATACACTAT
This sequence comes from Leptophobia aripa, assembly GCA_951799465.1. NCBI lineage: Eukaryota > Metazoa > Arthropoda > Insecta > Lepidoptera > Pieridae > Leptophobia > Leptophobia aripa. The sequence goes on along the minus strand of OX637269.1, from coordinate 7,773,526 downwards.
AAAGCGCCTCATTAAGCTCACGCCTACCAGCATCCACTCAATAAAATAGAAAAATATATTCTCAATAACTCTCGCTGACCGTGAAATTTATACCATAGACTAAATTGGCAATGGATCGTACGTAATTGACATTACGGACAGTTAAGCCATCATTAGCAGCGAATTACATATGACATATCAAAATGAATCTCGCGTATTGCCTGTGAACATCCACCATTTGAATGAAGCCATGTCGCATCTGTTAATTAGATATCGCGATGTCAGACGTAACGGTGGCCATCAAAATTCCTCGCATCTACAATTATTCGTGAGGTCCTGTGCCGTCTAGACAGCAGACAGCCGATCCATACTGCAGTGCATCGATCGGGGTTAACGGCCCGTCGCGACGAACCCCCGCGGCCCAAAACATGCCCCTCGCCTTACGATGTTGACCGTTCAGGTGCAATCGCAATTATTACCAATCGTTATTTACATTATATAGATGGCGTTGATTAACATTTCACTTCTTCACGAGATTACCATTCAGTTCAACAAAGGCACATAGATACAATATAACATTACTGAAATGCTACGTCAGAAATCAGAAGGAATCGAATAGTTTAAACTATGTTCTTGTGACTTAAAACCAACACGAAACGTGGTAGCTGTAAAAAGCTTTGACACTACGGACATGCCTACGAACATGACTTTACCGTTTGAGATGTTAACACGTGCGACAAGTTTACTCAGCTTTAACAGTTCAACCTTTATACTGGACAAAGAGAAGCTACAGAACCGTAAAGAGATTGTATTATAATTTTATTTTTTATTTCGTAAACCTATACAGCTTATCACAAAAAGTTTACACAATTAAAATAGATTAAAAATAAAGCCAAAATAAGGTGAAAACATAGAACCGGAAATAGAATCTAAGATCAGAAAAAACTATAACAACAAAAAAACACGAACAGAAAAAATAAATAAAAATATATATATACATATGAACAAGTGGAGTATATTATGTGAAGAACGAGCATTTAAGTGTGTGTGTGTGTGATTGTGCATAAAAAATAAAGCTAACTTAAAAACAACTTGAAAATCAAAAATATCTTTATTTACATAGATTAATATGGTACACATATGAACCATCATAAAAACAAACAATTTAATAAAACACAAATAATATACAATATTAATATTATAATAATAAACAATTATAATAAAAAATTGACCCTACATTCACTGCCAGTTCCCAAATCAAGGGCGTAGAGCGGACGAGAAGAACTGGCGAGAAACTCTCCGCCACTCCCTTAAATCGCCAACCATGTTTCACAGTACGGTTGTAAAGATCTAAACAGTTGTAAACGGAAGTGTACTTACTGAAATCTATCAAAAGCCTTCCGTAGCCTTGCCTTTGGTATGGTGGCAAAGTGAGAATGCACGACACGTTGTAATTGAGAAACGAATTCTTTTCCTGTTAACAATGATATTAATCAACTATCAATAGATGTATGTCGAAAAGCATTAGATGTATGATCTTTTACACATAGAGTCGTGTCGGCATATTCCTTGTAATATGTCAAAAATTGCAATCATTAAACTATCGACGATCGACTATATTCCTGAAGAGATAGAAATTAAATTCGTTATTTATTGTTATGTTTTTATATATTTTAAAAGTGCAGCTATCGAGTTTCCTGCCGGTTCCTCTCGGTAGATAACTCTCTTCCGAACTGTAGTGTAAAAATTGACGACACAAAAGTGTATACATACAAAAAATTACTTAAGCCGTGGAAGACATTCCAAACTTCTATATTATAAAACCTATTTTATTCACAAATAATTCAAAATCAGTGTTCAAAGCGTTAACCCTCCCAAATCTTAAGCGGTCTAGACGACCCTAAGAATGTGCAAAAGAACTTTCCGATTTCGATCGTGCCCGCGGGACGGGCGCGGCTGTTATAATGACGCGAGCGACATGGAACAAATACGCTGGGAAGGTGCAAAAATGCTGATTAAAACTAAATAATTAAAAATGAATTATAAATAATAATACAATATAATCTAATGGAAGAAGCAATTACAAGAATCTAATTAGTAACATTTCTTGTACACATTACTTGTATAAGATTCATTCATGCATAGGTTTGGGTACATAGTATTATTTTGATACGCGAGACCAAGCTGAGACACAGCAAACTCGACTTATTCATTTTAAAAACCCAGGCACCGTTTTAAAAACAAATAGATAAGAGAACTTAATAGGTTAATCGATTAAGGTATATCGTATAGATCATTATGATAGTTTCACTAGAGAAAAAACAAAAAAGGTCAGATAGATGATAAATGATTTGGCGTTCCCTATATTATTGTGCCATACCAGCGAACCAGACTAGCAGACGTCTGGATTTATTGCGTTACGCATTCGTCTAGAGTCTAGACGGCCCGTGTTTACATCCGCGACGTGGGGTGTAATGTACCCCTTAGGTGCGGTTTGGGATATGAGCTAAGTTCGCGTTGAGGTAATAATTCATGGGCTTGAATAAATTCAGCACTGTCTAAAACGTTTTAAAATCAAATGGTACTGATCAGCTTGTAAAAACCTTAAACTTTTCAAATACACCATTGAATAGAAAAGTGTTTGATTAATTATATTGTAGATATTATCAGAAAATCAATATATTCATTACAGAAATATCTTCAGCCAATTTGAATACATAAAAATGAAAAATACTACAGCGTAAACTCCATGTACCGTCACACGATTTAAGAACAAACCATTTAAAGCGTCGAAATCAATTGGCTTTGTTTGGTTTAGCTTGTATTCTATACATAGATTTTTCTTCTATACATTTAACTACTCCTATAGCGCAATAAAATGCACAGTCCCTTCAGTATCGTTATGTAGAGTTTACACTTTATATGGAAATACTGTTAAGGTGCAAAACATCAACGCAAACGCAATATTTCTTTTATTAAATTAGGTTCAGACACAAACTGTAATATTGGATTAATTGAACCAAATTACTACGTTAATGTAATGAATACTGTTCGCACAAACCAATCGCATAAACCATTAGGGTTTACAGATTTAACAGGTAAACATTAGCAAACACATCAAAGTTGCAACATAACATCCGGGGATGTGGGGTCGTCGACCCGAACAGACGCTGTCTCGCCGTTCCTTCTACAAATATATATAAAACACATAAGATTTATTGATTTTTAATGTTCAGTCTGAGTGTCCTTTGTTTTGGCAATTTCAAACCTCCAAAGGAGACGCTTAAGATGCTCTCGTTCACATTGCAATGGTGAAACTTGGCACCGCCGCTGCATAAATAAAGATAGGTACATCACGTATCGCTACTTAAAATCCCCGTACCTACCTCAATACGAAAATTCATTAGAATATACTAAAGAATACTTTACTAAATGACAGTCTGCATATAACCTTTAGTCAGCCTAACAAATTTCTTATTACACTAATCATAAATACTTGTTAAAAACAATGGATCATATTAAAAAAACGTTAAATTGTGTAGTCGTTCACAATTTCAACAAGAACAACTACGACAGTCGTAGACTGTCTACGTTTACGTGGTAAGCGTAGCGCTACGAGGCTACGCCGTAGACACTTGGCGTAAATATGTAGAGCGAGGTTAATAATTGAAAACCTACCTTATATCAATACAAATAACGTCGCAATTCATTTAAACATTGAATAAATAATAGAACAAGGGGTAACTTTAATTGTGAACTCGATAGATGTAGTTTCAATGGATCAGTGTGTTATGTAAATTATTAACGAAGTTACTGTCGCGGCTGTCATTAATATTTCATAACAGAGTATTTTTATTATATTAAATAGCAATGATTATTTAATATCAAATACGAATTAAATATTACAATACAATTTTAAATCTATTTTGTTTTGACCGACAAAAAGAAACTCATATATTGTTATAGTAAAAACCTTTTTTTTCTATTTTTAAGTGTATATACTGTGTGAGTAATTATTTAATCTCAATTATTTGAGCATTGTTGTTTTATTATTATATTATATATTTGCTAACGTCTCTACCAGCATATTATAAATTTACATACCATTGATACGTTTTTTCAATCTTAATTTAGGTTCTAAACCATTTTTTCATACAAGCTTTCATCTTTACAATTGAGTTAGCCCCTGCAGGTGATTTCAAAGCAATTTTCTAACAACCCTGACTTTAGACTGACACAAAAAAACCCCTTCTGTTAATATCGGTTTGAAGGGTGCCACGAGTTCAAAAATTGTTTACACTTTACTTTGATCCCGACTCGATAGTACTTGTGGCTTTTGACGAATTTCAGGACGAGCGTCTAATGTTTTTTTTAAAGCATTTGTCGCGTAAGGTGATTTACAAGTTAAAATCATCTTTTTGGTTAATATTGGCTCGTTTCCCTGTAATTTACAATTCAGTTAAATTAATAACCAAACCACACCCACAGCAACACGATTACACACTTAAATTCTCATTCCTCCCCTTAAATCTCACTTGGTCATATGGCTTATATATGGCTTACTTTTATTTAATTTAATTTTAACTCTATTTTCACTATGTTTTATCTTATCATTAATATGTATAGTGTGAAATAAAATAAAAAGTAACGGTAAATATAAATGCTTTTTTTTTATAACTATTATAACGAGAAAAAAGAATGTTATTGGATCGTAGATAGATGGAAAGCTGTATCTCGATAACTCTATAGCAAAACGGCTAGACAACACTATCGATTCAATTTATTTTGGGTAACCTCGATTATTATAGAGGAAAAAATGTAAAACTATGCAACAATAAATCCATTAAGTTGAAAATCTATATAAGTAATAAAATAAATTGGATACATTAAGGTGGCTATGACAATCACAGACGAAAATTATAGATCGTCATAAAAGCGTGCAAAGGTGGAACGTCTGGAGGTGAAACCACACTATAACTCAAATAAATCGCTCATGTTTATTACAATAATCCTGTTAGTTGGTCGTTGTCTGTATTATTTCTTATAAATAATTGGTCTGAGCTTGTCTGCTAATACAAAATATTGTAATCATGGAGTTAAGAATAATAGCTATTAATAAAATTCTAATTAAACATATTTTGTTTTGTTAGAACCACCTACAAGTGTGTGAGTTTAAGAGTGAGAGAGGAAAAGGATTATTTCCACATAGGATCGTATCAACGATCACTTTTGTATGTCAATATATATATATATATAATATGTCTTATATCCAAGACGAAGGTTTGAAAATGAGCAGATACCCAAAAACAAACTCAGACGAGTTTTTAAGCGTGATCAATGTTTCACAAATGAAATCCTTATTTCAGCATTTACTGCGATTCAAATGCTTTTTCAAATAATTCAAATACGTCCTCTACGCTATATTACGAACTTGCACAACAATTTTTTGCTTGATAAAGTTTTTTGAATTTATCAAAAGACAAATTTGGAACAACATTTGCGAACTGATAATTCCTAGTGCCTACTCATGAGTACAGCGAGGATATACCTATTCCAAGTGTTATGACACATCATCAAAAAAAAGGTTGCGTTTTAAATTATTTCGTAAATACATTCATTATACTAATTTCCTTGAATTTATGCCTTAACGAATCTCTAGGCCTCATCGACTACTCGTACAGCCAAATGCAGTACAAAACTATGTCAACACTATGCAAATAGATGAAATATGTAAATTGTCAAATTCTCTTGACCGCATAAGCCGCAGAGATATATCAATAAAACAACATTGAAGCATGAAAATTGCAAATGTCCTAAACCCTCAAAGGACCGGGTAGACAAAAACAAAGTCCCCACGAGCCCTAAGCCAACATACGCAACCGAATCTAGACTTCCCCCCCGTTGGGTGTGGCTTAACGGCCAACGAACCCACAGCTGACGCCTCAATGGTGGAGTACTAGCGACGTAGCGTAACTTTTTTACACAAAACTTACGTTCGGCTAGTATTTCAGCAAATTTACGTCTAATTGCTAATTATAGCTTTTTAATTTTTTTTTTTTTTATAGAAGAGGGGGCAAACGAGCAGGAGGCCCACCATAAAGGTGAAGTCGCCGCCCATGGACACACAAGTGGCTGGGAGCTCATGAGTGCGTTGCCGGCCTTTTAGGGATTTATACGCTTTTTTCTTGAAGGACCCTAAGTCGTAGTGGTTCGGAAATACCGTGGCGGGCAGCTTGTTCCATAACGTGTTAATTTAAACTAACAAACATTTTTTGATATTATTGTTTGCTACGGGACTTAAGTTAGTGGTAGTTAATCAGCTGAGTTTATTGTGAATAGAGAGAGTGATAGAGCGGTTTATTTTGAAACCCGTAGCGCCTAGATATAGCACATATAAGATACGTGAAAAAAGCATTATAATAGTTTAACTAATGTTGTACCAGTAGTTATGACAATTATCACAAAAAGAAAGTCCTGTGAACAGATTGTGTCGACTTTATTGTGAATTTGAACGACTTTTACCTTTCGTGGAGGCATTTTAAATACCATACAAAAAACAAACCTTTAAATACTGACTTTAAAAAAATGCGAAATTTGTATTGTTTTAAGTTCCCATACAATTGTTTTGTGTGTATAGCTTGTTTTATTATATTATCAGTTTATTGTTTTGTTAATATATTTAGCACATTAAGATGTTTGGGGACAGAAATAATAAAATAAAAAAAAATAAGGTTATAACAATAGTCTTGCCGTTCCATGATTCCATGAACCATGATTTCAACGCCATCTCGCGGCTTGAGTTGGAAACTTGACAAAATCATGCGGGTTACATTACCAATTCTATCAGCTCTAACTTCACCAATAAATAATTTTTCTTACCTTACTGAAGTAGCCGACAATATGGCACCCCTCGTCGTCAGCGCTGGTCATCACGTAGAACAGAAATGGCTCCACGTCGTAGTACAACGTCTTGTGGTCGAGGAAGAACTTGGCCAGGAGGCAGAGTTGTTGGCAGTACTGCTTGTGCTTGCGGCCATCCACCTGCCAGACGCTGAGGGTGTCCTTCCTGTACACCTCGTCCCCCGGCGGGTGCCGCCAGACGCACTTGCTGCGGTGGCGGTGAGCACCGGTCGCGCAGGAGTGGTGCTTCAGGCAGAACTCGCACACGAACAGGCGTGGCACCCGCGCCGCCTCGCCGGGGTATGGGGACTGGTACCACACCTCCATCTTGTGCTTGCCCATCACCACGTATCTGGACATCGTTACACTCGTAGCAGGTTACCATTCTTATACGAAAGGGTCACTGTATACAGCGCCATCTATGAATTGAATCGTTTACCTGGTTCCCCTATCACTGGCGAACTCGGCCAACTCCTCCTCGACCTGGACAGCAGCCAGCGCCTGCGCATCCCTGAACAACCTCAAATCGTAGTCCGGTACGAAGCCGTCCAAGAGCGGCTCCCTCTCTTCTCCGATGTCCTCGTTCGACAACGTCTTGAGCTCGTGGCTGCCTTTCCATTTGGAACGCATGTCCTGACAATGAACGAACCATATATCCATTTACGATTATTAAAGGGTCCCCAAAAACAATCTTGAACCTCCTATCACTATTAAAACCTTTGTCCCTAACACTCTTTTCAAAATATGGAAAATGCAGAAACAAGAAATATTTCTCTTTAAAAATAAATGCAGCCGTTGAGGATTTTACTAGAGAGAACTTGATGTTTAATAACTAGATATACTAACTTGTAGTAACTTGGGCATAAACAAATAACACAATTTGAGCAAGTTATTTTAAGAGAACTATATTGTTCGTTCAACAAAAACAGACAGAGAGAATATAGAAACAGTCAAGCATAAAACTCGTTTAGATAGAGATTTGCAATTATAATATTCCATCCAAACTCACCTTGACTTTGAGCTGATAAGCCCTCTGTTCGATGGTCGGCTGGGCCCTGGGCCTTTGAGTCATAGCGGTGACTGCCTTCTTTCTCGTGGATGCAGCGGCTTCCCTCTCTTCGGCAGCCGCCAAACACCATGCACCAGTCATGTTGTGGTATATGGGGCAGGCGTCATATGTGAAGTGCTTCTCAGTTTTGCCACCTGAAATTACACAGATTAAGCTTCACTAACTATTCTAAAAAGGTAAACACAGATTTAAAATCTTTATTATTGTAAATAATAACTTATACATAGAAATATATTAAAGTGTATATTGATTACATTACCTAAATGTCCCGTTGAATCACATCCTCTGACTGGGCATCTTCTTTCCGAGGGTGAAGTATGTCTAGGTGGAACAGCAGGTGACTTCACTAGAGCTGCACGAGCTTTAGCTAGCCTTTTGTCTTCTTTATCTTTGCTGAAAATTCAGTGAAGTAAATCAGTTTAAGTAATATGTTAAGTAGTTTTTATCCTAAGTAGCCATATCTGGAGTGTTTCTCTCTCTTGTAAGCTAGTGTCCTCAGGCTAAAGTGTTGATTTTCAGTACACAGTTTACAGTTACAATAAGCAAGCCAATTATATGTTGTTATTATATAAAACCTATTAATTTTTGGACTACTATAGTTGAAAGTTGAATATGGCCCATAAAATGAATACAATACAAATAGTTATATTCTTAAACTGCATTTATTTTTCTTACTAGTATTAGTTTTTCTTATAGAATAGTTTTGCAGGATAATACAGTTATTGTGACATAAAGATTAACATTTACATATACACAAGGCTACAAGTCTTACCTCTTGCCATTGCTTTTCTCGTCAGCATCAGAATCAGAATCAATTATTTTAGAAGTGACCTTGCGTGATGCTCGTGCTGATATGGAACGAGTCAACTTCCTCGGCACCAGATCGGACACTGAATCACCAGATTCACCACTTCTTTGTGCATCCTGAAGCATTGTAACATAATTTAAAAAGTAGTTCAACTAGTACTTAAATTTGTCAAATGAGATATAAGATGTTAAAAATAGTCATTTTTAATTTATCTTACTTTCTATAAGACCAAGTTATGACTTGTTCAATAAAAGCTATGGCTTTAATCAAAATATTTAAAATTATTATTGTCAGAATAGAATAGAGAAAAATAATGATACATACTTTACCAGATTTTGTTTTGGAAGCACCTTTCTTTGGTGTTGGTTCACTTTCACTATCTGATGACACAGATTCCACTGATGATTGGCTTGATGAACATGAAGACACACTTTTATCTTCTATTTTTTTAGGTGGACCACTGGATCTACTTCCTCTTCTTCTGGCAGTAGCTTTAGAATTTGTATCATCATTTTGTATCAAAGGAGAGGCGTCTTTCTCTTCAATTGACTTTCTTGTCTTCTTAGGTTTAGGAGATATTTTTGGACTTAATTTAGAAGCCTTATCCTTACTCTCAGAGTCTGATTCCGAACTATTGTCAGGTGAAAATATACTTTTCTTCTTAGATGCAGTTTTATTTTTTATTGTTTTGTTAACTTTGGATATTGCTCGTGATTTTGCCCCTACTGACTTTGCTGATGGTTTCTTTGCTGCTAGAACACTTGCCGCATTTTTAGTTTTTACAGAACCTCTTCTTGCTACAGGTTTTGGACTGGGTATTTTTGGAATGTCTTCATCACTTGACGTTATGATTTTGGCTTTAGATGCCCTTCTCTGTTTGGGTTCTTCTTTCTTTTTTGGTTCCTCGGCAGGTGTTAATTTTGGAGATTTTGAAGCTGTAGTTGGTTGGACATCCGAGGCTGATGATTCAGAGTCTGAGCTGCTAGAGCCTGAACCAGAACTAGTGGAGCTGGATGCACTGCTACTAGACCCAGAACTCGACCCAGAGCTACTATCTGTGCTGCTGTTGCTTACCTGTGGGAAATAAAATCAAGTTAAGCTTATTTCTGAATATTATTAAGTGACGAGAAAGGTAACAACTTATTATTATAGTAACAGGATTTATTTTTAAAACTTTGTAAACACAATATACTTACATTAAGATTTGTCATTTCAATTATTTACTAAAACGATTGTAAAAAAACGTTAAGTATTATATTAAAGAACAAAAGTATTTGTACAATAGTTAGCGTGGTTTATAATGCATCATGTAATTTATACTTGAGATACGATCAGTAATCAAAGTACACCCAATTGCAAAAATAGTAATATTTTGATAATAATTAGTTATTTATAAATAGTTTCTAAAAAATGTAAATATTATTTTAGAAAATATAATTGACAATTGACAACACTTGTTTAATTGGTCAATTACAAATTACCACAGCATACGAATAAAAATAGACAATACGAAAAATAGTTTTGTGGAATAAAGGAAGACAAGCAAACAGGTTTATTTGCTTTGAATAATAATTAAAAAAATTAAACTTAAAAAAAGCCAAAACCACCGACTTAAAACACAATACATATTGTTTTATTTTTGTATTAAAAAGGCATTCACAATTATATAACTAAATTATAATATCGTTTTCAAAATTAGTGCGGTTTCTAGGCTTAACAGCGTAATTTTTAAAGAAGTTAACTTTATAGTTTTGACAGTTGACTTATACTTGTCTAGTTTGTTGTGTTTGCCTCCCTGCCTGTTTGTTGTTTATTATTTTTCTACGTATTGGAATTAAATAGTTATGATGTTGTGATATGTGATTAATTTTAAAGTTTTAATCTTTTCCATGTGAATTTAAATTCGTAAACATAACAAAATTTGTATAAATATGTCGTGTAGTTCGACAGAAGACTTACCCGACCAATACAAAGTAAGTTACACTACGACTTTGTTGCTAATCATTTCTTAGAACTCGACCTTCAAACTTATAGAGCGTTAACCATACCCAATTTTCCCTACAACAATAAAATATTGTGTCTTGCATAATCTTGAATTTACGCAGATATAGCTATGTATATTTATATAATGTAACCATAAAAAACATCTTAATGTTTTGTTTTGAATTACTAAACATACTCTCAAAACCACAAACTTGTTCATTTAAATACAACAGAGATTATCCCAAATATCACCCTTAAATATGGCTTATTTTAATACCAATAACTCTTTCAGGAGCTTTTTACTCAGGATGGAGTATTATTAAAAGCTTGTATTGGTCGTCCTATATCAGATCTTAATTCTATTGGTATGCTTTGTATTGTACAAAATTCTGATGGTACCAAATCAATTGAATGGAGACCAAATGACCTTATCACAATCGATTCCGACACACAAGATCAAGAATGGGCTGTTGTTAATACTATTGGTAAAACTATTATTATTAATTTATTTATCCTTTCTATGTTATGACATTGGGCATGAAAACATTGTTTCTGATTCACTGGAGGAAAATTTATAATTTTTTTCCTTGACTCAACTTTTTTTATTTTACATTGAAGCATATTTTCTTTAATTTTTTTATATTCTAACAAATTGATCATTACAAAATATACCTATTGTGGGCTGCCTTAATACCGCCAAAAACATTTTGTTTCAATTGTAGAACAATCATCTGTTTTGATAACATTTTTATAATGCATATGACAAAATAATAGAACACTTTATTTATTAGAGTTAATATGGTATTTTAATAATTGAGGAATACAATAATTACTAATGTAGTTTATTGTTTTTTAATCAAGATAAATATATTAAACTTACCTAATGTAAGTTTAAGACATTACTGAATTTATATACTGTCTAGATATGGATAGCTTTGTAACAGTTTCTAAAACAGTTGTATTTGCATGTGGTTAATTTGTTTGAATATGATTTTTTTCAAAGTCAAGAACTTATTGATTGCTAGGCCGACGGCAGCGCACACTGAGCGGCAACATGACCTCAGACTATGCGGCGGCTCGCGCGAGAATAGTTCGAATACCACTATCCGAGCTGAAGATTTTTAAGGTCACGCGTAACAACCAGCAAATGCAATTTTCGACAAAATCCGGAATTTGGCAGAACACATTCTATTTCCAACATGGCAACGCGGAAATATTTGTTTCACAATTAAAGAATCACGCGAAAACTGCAAAGACCCGACATGACAGGAACACATACGTTGTGGTGGAGCCCAATGTTGAGTCTCAAGTTTTAAATAAATCCTTCACCGAGCTAGATATTTTCACGGAAAACACAACCGACGTTGTATGGAGTTTGGTGTCGAATTTTAAGCAGCGCCCATACGAGACAACTATGGAGGCCTTCTCGAAACTTACAGATATAGGTAACACAATTTTATATTTATCACTGAAGTTTTGCGTCAAAAAAGTGGTACTACCGTCAGTTTTCAAAATGTACATTATGCGGGTAGTTGAAACGTATTGTATTAAGTAGTGTGGAGTGTTTTAGTGTATTACGGAAACGAGGGTTTGAACGGCAAGAGGGATGTGTCCGAGGAGGTGGCGGATCTGTTGACGAAGAGTATGAGTGCTTTGGAAGATACCACTTCCATTACCAAGTCTGATGAATATGAAGTGATCAGTGTTAAGCCCACTTTACCGCCTCGGCCTTGTATACCAAGGTAATATTCATCATGTGACGTAGAGGTGGGGCAGTCGTTATTTATAATGTAACTTGTTTTATTACAATTTCGTGTTTATACAATTACTAGTGCCAAAAAAAATGGCTTATTTGTTTGTTTTGACAATAAAAAGTTATTGAAAACCAGGTTTTAAATATCTAAACGTTTCTCGTCCATAGACTATATGACGCAATAATAATACTTTTTTTTAAATTTGCATTTAGTTATTTTTTCCGTTTTCGTATGTCATCCCTCTATTATTTTTAAATTTTGTGGCTTGCCTGGATCGATTATTAGCGATAAGACCGCGCGTTGTGTATGTACTAAACAATATCTACTTCTACTATTTGTGAATGACAGTGTTAATAAATAATATCTTACAGAGGCTCACCGTTATCAGCAGATAAATGGGAGGGACTCCAAGACACAGACGGGCGGATCCTTGAGGTCGAAGGAGTGAAGCAGCTGATATTTAGGGGTGTAAGTGTGCTTTGTAATTTAAGCTAAAATACACGGTTTAAAGCAGGGGTGAGCAACCTTTTTTAATCAAAGGGTCTCAAATATGGGGCCTCATTTCAAGTGTTATTTTTCAATTTACTTCTTAATAAAATATTAAAAATAAATAAAAATTATTTAGAAATACCTGTTGCTCATTGGTTTAAACCATATTTATTATGATTTTACACACTTGATTGCTATATTTAATTGAAAACAAGTTCACTTGAACTTAATAGTGCTCTTCTATAAAAGAAAATACTTAGTATGTTTTATTTCTCAAACCCATGTATGTCTATATTTCAGGGTGTGGCACACTCAATCCGACCCTCAGTATGGAAATACCTGCTCGATTATCATCCGTGGACGGCGACCCATTCGGACATCCGTAAATTACAAAGGAGCAAAACGGAGGAGTACTTCTCCATGAAGCTCCAATGGCGCTCCATGACTGAGAAGCAGGAGTCGCGCTTCAGCGAGTACAGGGAGCGGCAGAGTCTGGTCGAAAAGGACGTGAACCGTACGGACCGCTCCCACCCCTTCTTTGCTGGGGACAACAACCCCAACGTTCAGCTCCTGCAGGACATTCTCATGACGTACGTCATGTACAACTTCGATTTGGGCTACGTTCAGGGGATGAGCGACGTGCTCGCCCCGCTGCTGCTGCTGTTTGGCAACGAGGTGGACAGCTTCTGGTGCTTCGCCGGGTTCATGGAGAAGATTGTGAGTGCCCATTTTTTTCCTCCCAATATTCAATTATTTGTGAGTCCATTTTCAGATGGGATTAAATCCGTTTTGTTTTAAAATGGATTTAATATAAATAAATAGTTGCTTTTTTAGTTATGAATACTATACAATAATGATGCAAAATTGTCCTTCAGTTTCATTTTATTTATATAAAATATGAATAATTGTATATTCACAAACCTAAAAAGGTTATTTGTAATGGACAACAATCATTCAATTAAAAATTAAAGCTTTCTCTATTTTGATCGGTTTCTTATCAAAGTCTCGAGTCATTTAAATAACTTATATATTTCATATATCTATCTAATATATAAAACACATTTATGTAAATTAAAAAAATATTCTATCGATTAATATTCTGTCAGGCATCAAACTTCGACATGGACCAAGCTGGCATGAAGCAGCAACTGCTGAACCTTCAGCAGCTACTGACATTCGCAGTGCCCGACCTGGCCAAGCACTTGGCCTCCAAGGACTCTGGGAATATGTACTTCTGTTTCCGGTGGCTGCTCGTTTGGTTCAAGCGGGAGTTCACCTTTAGTAATATTATGAGGTACACTTCGGAGGCAGTCATATGAATGAATATATATATTTCCATTGTGATTTGGAATATTAGTAGCTTTTTAAAGACCAATTTGGAAAATCGGCATGACATGATGAAATTTTCATCCCCTATTTCGTACCCCTGTCTTCGCGATTAAAAAAACTATGCTAAATTTCATTGAAATCGGTTCAGTTGTTTAAGCGTGAAAGCGTGACTTAATTGTTGCTTTGGACAAATTAATGTGCTCTCAAATGTTGTATCTCCAACACTTGATATGAGGCATACAAAAATTGTGGGAGATATTATTTTTGCTTATTTATTGTAGAAAATAAGTTATATGAATGTTGGAGTTTCTGTATATTTGATCAAATATTTGGAAAAGATATAATTGGAAGACACCTGGTGAGCTCATCGAATGAATTGCAGGCTTTGGGAAGTGTTGTGGACGGGGTTGCCATGTGCCAACTTCCACCTGTTGATATGTGTTGCCATACTTGATGCCGAAAAGGACGTGCTTATAACTAAAGACTATGGATTTAATGAAATATTAAAGGTATGTTAAGAAGACACAGTTTCACTAGTATTCTCATACAAATTTAATTATTTGTTAATACATTGAGTTAAGATTAAGACACACACTTAAATGCTCGTTCTTTACATAATATACTGCACTTTTTCATATATATATATATATATATATATGTTTTTATTAATTTTTTTCTGTTCGTGTTTTTTTTTTTTTGTCTATTTTCGATTGTATGTTTTGATCTTGTTTTGGCTTTGTTGTTGATCTATTTTTGTTGTATAAGCTTTTTGAAATAAGCTGTATAGGTTTAATAAATAAACAAATAAAATAATAAGGTGTTTCAAAATCTAACAATTATTGTATTTAATTAAAAAGCTTATATACCAAAAAAAACGAGCGACGGATAAAATGCACAGATAAAACAAAAGTGATTTCAGCACGTCAACGACCTGTCAATGTGCATTGACATTGACAAAGTCCTATCGACGGCTGAGGGGATCTACCACCAGTTAATCTCAGCGCCCCACCTCACCGACCAAATCAGAATCATCCTCGGTATACCGACCGCCACGAATAACCCCAACGGACAGGAGGAATCGGGCCCCGAGGACTTTGCGGGCGACGAGGGGCCCAGCGAGCAAATCCGCGAGCAGGCAAATGGTAAAATGGATGGAGAGCTGGAGGAAGTTATGTATCAGATAGGGCTCGATTTTAATTTTTAATTATTTATTGACACAATAAAAATGTAGCAATGGCTTGGTGTTTTAGATTAAATACAGCTAAGTCTCAATTCTTTATTTACTTACATTCAACTAATATGTATGGAAAACGGTTGACAAGAGTCCCCTTTAAATGGACTCTTTGAGGCCTACAGTTGGTTACCAAGTTATTAATTGCATTTTAAATAAATTTGTTGATTAATAAAAATAGCTCGGAGGCTCCCCTTTACAAATGCTTTTATTGTTTCGATATAGTTATGTTAATAATGATACCTAGAAATTGATTTATTTCAATTATACAAAACTATTTACTGTAAAATACAAACAAAGACTGGATATTAAATTAGAAATAATACATTTTGCTTAACATAATTAGTGATTGTGAACAAAAACCGGCCTTATTGAACAACCTCTCAACCTATTCAACAGAACTCGATTTATAAAATATTTTAGTATATTCAAAGTTATGTTTAATATGTTGTTGAAAGAATATGAAAATGCGTTCTTAGAATATTTTGTATGTATGAATTTAAAATATTTTGTTTTACTTTCAGGCTACACTCGAATATAACGGCTTACAGATATCCGTTGTGACTAAGACAGTATGGGCCTTACTCGCCTAATGTAAATAATGGAGGAGAATATTTTATATTTTTATATGCAGTTCAAAACTATTCTGACAGTTGTTAAATATTTGATCTTTTCCTTTTTTAGCAACCACTTATAAAATTGTCACTTGGGCATCTATAATTTATGAATATAGAATAAAACAAAAAGGTTGTTCTTAGTTAAACCGGTATTAAATACAATTGTAAAACACATTCGGATTCTGAATGCAGTTATTTGTTAATTTTGTGCCTTCTAGGATAGTTTCCATTATACATATTATTATTAAATGTTGTTTTGAAGCTGTTAATTTTAAATTATATGACTACCACTTATATTTTTAATGTTTTATTGTATCATTTAACATGTTATTTAATTGTAACCAGCTTTAGTTTTTAAACAGAGTGACTTTGTTCATTAATTGAATTCAATTATTTGCACTATAGCTATTAAATGATATTTTTTAATCCAAAGTATATTTGATCCTTTTAACTTTTCAATAAATCTTTTGGTCTTACGTATTTTTTTTATTTTTAGAGAAGTAGTTAATTGTATTATGTATAATATTTAGACAGTTTTGGTAAGATCATTTTATTGAAAAAAAAATCTAATAAATAATGAGATCAATCCCTTAATTTGTTGTACCATCTTTTAAAGGAGGCTAAAGATTCAACAGTACAGGCTGTGGATGTGATTTCAAATGTACGTTAAGTCCGTAACGAGTTTGATAGGATTTATCACACAAGTGGCAATGAAAGTTCTTAACCCCAGTATGCGTCAACGAGTGCCTTTGCAGTTCTGACTTAGAGAAAAACCGCTTTCCGCATGTTTCACAAGCGTATTTTGTTTCTTTCAAGTGATTTTTTCTTATATGTGAACTTCTAGAACTGGATGTTATAAAAGTTGCATTACAAACTTCACATCTGTGGTTCCTGGTTCTTTTATGATTCCAAAGTATATGGGAATTAAGACTGCCGGGTACTTTGAATTTCTTCGGGCAGTATTTGCAACTATAGGCTCGATTACTACCATGAGTTAACATATGTATTCTTATATAACCAGGAGGATATGACTTTCCACACTGATCGCATTGCCGTAAAAGCTTCTTATCTGAGTTTTCTTTTGACCTATTGGGACTTGGCTGACAGTGATGTCTCAATACATCATCCTGCTTAAAGAAGCCTGCCCAACAATTTTCACAAATGAAAGGTCGCAAATGGAGCTTTCTATGCATGATCAATGTTCGGAAGTCCTCAAATTTTTCACTGCAGTATTCACAAGCTCGACCAACTGTGTTTTTAACAGGGTGTGTGTTCATGCAATGTTCAAAAAGTAATTTGGGCGAATTGAATTCTGCTTTACATTCTACACAAAAAAGTTCAGATGTCGGTTCAATATCTATATTAAGATTATTTTTTGTTTTTAAATCTTGTTCTCTTAGTTCCACATCTTCTTGTGTTAAACAATCATGATTGTTATCACTTTCAGAGTCAGTGCAAGTAATTTTTTCCAATAACTTTTTTCTACTCGATTCAATCAATATTTTAAAAGAATATGTGATAGTCAGTTGGTAAACACAATTAATACAAATATATTCAGGTGACATTTCTTCGACCTGGAAGAATGTGTTTTATTTTAGAAACTAAGAAAATAATATTTATTATATAGAAAATATTGCACTTGTGTATTTTTATTTGTGATAATAAAACGTATATAAAACGTACCTTATAATTATAAAAATTTAATAATATATCAGAAAGACAAACATCGTTTCCAGCAATATAAATAATAGTATTAATATGTTTCATTTCTTTGCCTTCCCCTAAACAAGTTCTGCAACACTTCATTTTGATTCTTAAAAGATCTTCTTAAATTTTACAATAACGTCAACTTATTTTTCAAGTCTTTCCATAATATGTCTGTTATTATTTAACGTTTTGCGAAACTATTTATAAATAATTAATAATTTTAATTAAAGTTTGTTCTGTTACTCTGAAGTACTACCAATTTGGGTTCATAACTGATTACAGAATTCTTTTTATCTTCTTTACAATTTAGTAAGCTCCAGCTTCCAGGGACTGACGAATCTGACGATTCTATTGAAGCTGTCATTTGCTATCTCACTGTCACGCTTGACTATAGGGTATATCGTAAGACACAGATATATTTACATACACAAAAGGCCTCAGTCAAAGGTTAGTAAGTAAAATATATACTATTTAACTTAATACACTTTGACTGAGGCCCGAAGTATTGATTCATTTATTATGTACCTCGAATTAGATGGTCGTAATTGCCAATACTTGCAAGTATGAAATTGATTTTCTTTCTTTTCCTTTAACTTATGACAACTAACATCTCGCAAGTTATTACTTGGCAGATGGCATGTCTTTATGATTGATAACTTTGAGATTTTACTAAAATGAACATAACAAATGTAAACAAAAATATTTTACACCCTAATCCCACCAAAAAAGAATCCGAAAAAGTACGTAATATTAATCGGAAACGTAAACGTAAACACAGTTCATCATCTCACAAAAGCCATCATAAAAAAACAAAAAATAACCCATTTACCATCGCAATGTCTACATGGGCTCAAAATTTCACAATGGCATCAAACTGGCAAATGAAACATGAGCTTGCTTTTTGGAAATCAAAAGCTAAAACGCTAGAATATGAAAATAAGTTACTGCACGATGTGATCAAAAATAATTATTTAAAAAAGTCGAAAGTTCAACACGAAAATACGAAGCAAGACGATAGTGAAGAATACCAACCTCACCCGGATCAAGTACAAGACAATTTCACAGATGGTACAGAAAGTTATGAGGAAAATGATGGTTGTATCGAGAATGAGAATGATGAATTCGTAGTTAGTGAAGAGTTCATTGAGTTTGTGAGGGCAAACGCGAAGTTTAAAGAGGATGCAAAGAAAGAACGAGAAATGTTAAGAAAACAACAAAACACAACTGAAACATCTCAAGAAGATAACAATGTTATGACTGAAGACAAATTAAAAGAACTCTATGGGGACAACTGGCAAAGAGTTTGTGCAATAGAGATGTCTTTATTAACTGACTATATGAATAAGAAAGGTAATGCAACATATTGGCCCAATATACCTTTCAATTTTAGTTAGTGTCATAGACATAATTGTTTTACAAATTTGTTAAATAAACTGTATACTAAATTCATTTATACTTTAAATAATCTCCCTTTAATACCGAAGTAATTGTATGTATGTACTATTGTTTATTATGAAAAAGCTATAAAAACACAACCTATTTAATTAACATGATTTATTAGCGCATTTGTAAAGCCAATTGTTAACTACAAGTGACTAACTAAATTTAAGTACTTTAAAAATAAAACTTTTGAAAAGCAATATTTGATGCTAGAGAAATTATAAGTTATTACTTGTATAGTTAATAACGGAAATTTTATATATTTTTTAAATATTGTATTAGTACTAAAAATATATATATAAAATTATATAGTTAAATATTTTTTTATCATTAACCTATATTGGTAAGATATAATTGATCTTTAAATACATACAACTCATTAAAACTTGCTCTGATCTATGCCTAATGAAATCATTAATGAAATTAATAAATGAAACTCAAAAGCAAGGACATTTGTATTTTTACATTAAACATGTTATTTACTTTAAAAAAATACTTTAAGCAAAGTTTCTGTAATCTCCATTTTCCTGCTTAAGTGTTGGTTATGTATACCACTCATCATTTTTTTTTTAAATTACCATTAAAAATATGATCAGTGTGTCTCGTATGAACTGCACATCCTAAGTCATCTTTTAAAATATGCGACATGCTCTCTTCATCTCCCGAGGCATAATCTTTTGATTCCAGGTATCTTCTAATTCTTGCCCTTGCATTCAATGCCTATTCATACAAAAACTGGTATATGGCCACATCTTTTTCTGTAACAGATGAGGTTTCAACAATCATATAAAAATCACAGATTTCAAATTCAAGTTTTTATTTTTAATTGTATCAGTATAGACTTATGGCTGACTAAGTATGCTGTATGTTCTTAACTTAGGATATATCAATTCAAATCAAAGCTATTGTTGTTTTGTTTAAAACTAAGTAATTGACAATAAAATTGCTGGAGGACTTGCATACCATTTTAATTTAGTATTAGTTCTAAAATAGAATGAATGCTTAATGCAATTGGAAAAAATATAAATTTTACATAAAAGAGTTAATTTATGCTACGTCATAGATTTTTGGATCTAAAGGAGTTGTAGAGTCTGTATTTCACTCAAAGAGGTTCCGACTTTCTCGTGACCTTTTTATCTCAGCTCAAACAAGTGCCAATTAAAGTTACAGGATTCTATTGTCCTTGATTACTAAGCGTTTGATTTTTCACCTACTGTTTTATAAATAAAAATTTAAAACATATACTTCAGAAATCCGAGTTTCGTATGTATTTATTGAGAAAACGTTTGGTACATTAACAAGATTTGATTTAGATTTTTGCTTGATTTAATGCAGCACCCATAGGTCTTTTAGCCGTAATTGAGGCATTATAAGTATTTTGCTACAGGAAAATGCTTTTAAAACACTGAAGCTATTAATGTTACCTTGGCCTGCTGTAGTTGTATTAGAAGGGGCCGTAATGGTAGGTTTACTGATTTCTGATAACACCTAATTGTACCCGTTGAAGCTTTGTTAGCGATGATAAGAATTTGATGCAAGATAATATTAGTTTGGCGACATCCCACTTTGCGGTAGACTGCGCTAAATTCGTTTGTCATAGATAATTTTCCAATAACATCTTTTAATACGTGAAAAACACTGTGGATGTCACATACTAGAATTATCTATTTGTATTATTTATATATTCAATGTAAGTGTGTAACTGTTTGTTTCTCCCTAAAATAAAAATAAAATAAAAAACCTTTTTTTATAATGCCGGTAAGATAATCTATTAAAAAAATTTTCATCGATTTATATTTGTTATCCAGAGCAGTGCTTAGTGCACTTTTATTTTGTATATTTATAAAGACTTATTAAACATCTTAATAAATAAATTTGGTACTTACATTTAAAGAAAAAAACGAACGCAGTCTAAACGTCTGTGTCATCCCACTGACACATGGGATGGGAAAAATACGGCCCTATACTTTTCTATGTTTGAGTTCGAATATTCGTACATGACTTTTTATATTCAAATACACGTTCATGATTTTAACGTTGAAATCAGGGTACATACAATTTGTTCAACATTAAGCGTATACAATAAAATTGTTGAATTTATTGCGGAGTGATCATCAGATACACTCCGTAAAGTTTAGATTATTATGTGAGTGTTTTGTAAATATAATGTTTGCTTTGATTTGTTTGTGTTGTGAAATTCGATAGCTAAAGAAATAAAGAATAATACGTTTTATTATGTGTTAAAAGTTTACAAGAAATTAACAGTTAGTGAATAAAAAATGGTTCTGTCTATATGGACGACTTACGGGTAAAATCGTCCTTCAAAGGCGATGCGAATGCGATGTCTTCTGATCTATTCCCGCCGTGAGTCTCCATTATCTGTCATCTGCTGTCAACACAGTTTCATCTTCTAGCACAACGCCGGCTCCCTAAACTTCGCTGCCCCGGCCATTTTACCACTCTCTTCGTCAAACTATCGTCATTGTACTTAGCCAATTGTTGTCTATAGTGCATTTTTTTAGATTTCTAATTTATTCTTAAGAAAGAGATAACTTCACTCCGTATTTTTTTCTGTTGTCTAGATTTATTTTTATTAAAACATAAACATCGTAAAATATGGTAGCAAAAAAAACCCGTGAATCAATCGGAGGTATAAACAAATATATTTTACTTAAGTCAACTTTAAATTGAATAAATTATGCATTTCCAATATTCTTCATTTCGGTGCTGATATTTCCTGTCGATGTTTTTTTCAGGAAATTAATGTTATCAGCTATTAATTTATGATTTACACATTTTTAAACAGATACTTAGTACTTACATTCCTAGAAAAAAAAAGTTGTATATCGGAACCTCCCCCAAAAAGCAGTCAACTGTCAAGAAGAGAGACATAAATGATATAAGACTTATAATTGAGAACAGAGTAAAAATATTTTGTGGTGTTATCTTAACGTTATCCACGGATCAAGTCGGCCGGCGTCCCTATCCAGGGAGGCACGAAATTGGCGCTCAAAACGGTATGCGAGCAACCTGTTATGAGAGGGGGAGGTAGAACGCGTCGGCCGCTAAGAGGCGACCAATTCAGCGTTTTAAGCGCTGCGTTCCGGACGCATATAAAAAGCCTTATCAGGAATGTGTAAAGCTAATCACTTAACTCCAAGCATAACGTTTAGGTATATTTTTACCTGTATTAAGAGAAAATATATTGCTTTGTACGGTTACATAGTTAGTTAATATTCTTTACAGTTTTTGACGGAATGCCAACACAATTCATTTAATTTTTTTTTATTTAAAAAAAGGTTTTCATATATAGAAGATTATAAAACTATGCAGCTTGTAATAACAAAAGTAATTATAGCACTCCCTTACATTTTATTACAATGGATCTTTCAGCGCTTTTAAATAAAGTAAAGCGCGTTTTCTTCACAGAGTTGTAAGCGAACTCGGCCGGCACTCGAGAGTCGACAGTGCCTTCCGAAGTCTCGTCGCGTTCGTGTTAGTCTACGCGTGCTGTGACAGAAAAACACGTTTTAGTGAAAACTGGTGCCGAAAGTCAAATGTTATTTAGATTTTTGTAAATTGTGTTTACATCGGATTGCAGTGAAGTGTTTTGTGTGTGCAATCTCTTGTTTAAAGTAGTATATAAACGAAATTGATTATGGTTCAAGTTGTGTTGTGCTAAGAATTCTGGAGTTCGGTTCGAGTTTTGACTAAGTTGCTAAGGTACATTCGCATTTAAGCTCGTCTTAGCTGTAAGCTTACGTAGAATCAAAGGACATCCTTTTCATGTAGTCACTGATGAAGGCACTTTCAAAACAACGTAATTAATCCCATGGCGTTGGAGAATAGTGTTAATAGTGAATAGAGTTAGACACTACTCAACAGTGGCGAAACGCTTTTTGCTAGTTCTTCTCATCCGCTCTACGTACTTTATATGGGAATTGGCAGTATTTCCTCTCAATTTTACTATAACATTCTAAGTGTACGATAGTTAATTCTAATTAAAACACGATACAAAATGTAGAAAGAAATGAATTGAAAACTTTTTAAATTTCGAACACTTATGACTTTGACGTCGCAGGCTGTGTAGGTATTGCTTGTCGCGTGGACTGGTTTAGATAAAAAGTCGACTACTTATTCTCAATTGTAAAAAGATGACTCTCGGGGCATTGATTTTTGTCAAAATGTTTAAAAATCTTTCGTTTTTTAAACTAAATTTACATAAATAGTGCTCTGCCGTTTGCGTGTTTTTTTTGGAACTTATTACTAAGGAAAACTTATTACTAAATTATACAATTAATGTGTGTTTTGTTACAAAATTCACTGGATCCACAAGTAAAATAAAACACTCAAAATATTCGTTGCTTAATGTAGGATTAAGAACATTAAAATATTTAATCGAAAAGGACCAAATCGCCCACGGGATGTAAAACAATAAAAAACAATCTAAGGTTAAAAGTTTCGTCTTTCAAGTTGCTATTAAAGCGACGTTAAGAAATTTGATAAATTAAATACATATAACTCTCTAGTTCTATCATACTGCAAATCTTTGTTCTAGAACTCACTGGTATTTACACCTGCCTTTGTCCATTTAACACATCCCATTAGCATTTATAGACAAAGATATTTCAAAACTAAAATTACACTACTGATAAAATTCAATGTGAAATAAAATGAAGATAATATATTATTACCTATTTAACATTTTACTATATGAAAGCTATTTACCGTTTTAAAAAAAGGACCTTAATCGACTTTACGCTGGTCGAAAAGCGTGCTATTTCACTAATATAATAAATGATATAACTAAAAAGTAGGTTATGTTTTAATGATTCAACTTTTGTTTAGGCAACATAATCGCTAATATTTTCGTATATAAAAGTACACAGGTACGACAGTATATCTGTTCTGTGCTAGCAAGACTTGACAACTTAACTGTAATTGACATTTTTAATTATCCTCCACGTCTGTAAGCGACTAGTTTTTACAAACCCTGTACGATATACATGGAAATCATTAGAACACAATCGGATGTTAGATTTCTTGTTAGTAGCCCCTAGCATTTGTAATTATGCAATTCGATTCATTATAGCTTGAATTGATATGTGGTGGATCAACAAAAAAATATGCAAATATTTGCTGACAATAAAAAATTATTATTAATTGTAGTGCAGTTAACATTCATAAATATGTCTCAGAGAGTTTTAAGTGTTTCTCGTTGTATTTACATTAATTTGTACAAGAACAGATAATTTGTATATCTACGTTTTATTATAAATATTTATTTCGCGTTTTGAGGTTAGGTTCTTTTAGTATTATTTTGACAAGTCATAGAACGATCGATCTCCAATAATTAAATACTTTTCTTGTTATCTGTCACCATTACTCTTCAAAAGGTACAAAATAATCATCAAGACCGTACAATATATTCATTCATATTATCGGCGAAAAATCGCTTAAAGATTGTATTACTTACTCGTAAATTACATCAGAGTGAAGGAATAAAATTTACACCATTTAATAAAGAAATAACACGAATTTAAAGAGAACCTGTACACCTACGCGCCATTTTGTTTTCTCAGACATGGGTTATTAAAAATGTGCTGAAATTTAATTTTTAATGTAACGTAAAGCTTTAGGAATTGATACAAAGCGTTGTATTATAATAATTAAATGCAAAGTAAGCTTTTTATGTTTAACAACTTCTGTTTTGAATTTTATCTGTATTTCACATTTATATGGAACACATTTTTCGCGTCGGTAATTGATCTTAAGACTTTCTGAATTATTTCTCTTCTTTATTTACAGTCAAATGATGATGTTGCAGGACCCTCAGTATATAATAATAACAGTTCATATATACTATCTCCATTAAATTTTGTATTGGCATAGACAACTAGAATGTTAACTAGAAAAATAGAAGTTATTCAAACTGAAGGAATCTTACCAAGTAATATAATATAGAGACTATAATTGAGAGGTGTTCATTTAACATTGATTAAATGGTTGGCTACGACAGTCAAATTATCGTTTGGAAATCGCACAATAAGTTATTCGTGCATAGTTGATGCTTTGAGTGGATGGAATGGAGAACGTTGGGCCCGCTTTGCATTTTTGAAGGTGATTCTGTGCGGTGCTTTTTGACCAACGCCGATGGTTACTTTGGCAATTTGATACATTTCTACTAAAATATTAATATCGTGGTTTTAAGATCGTTCGATAATTTGCAATACGTATTATTTTTGTAATTAAATGAATTAACTTGGTTAACTATACATTTACTAGCATTCTACGCTTTGATAAGCGATACTTAATGGTATAGCAGCCCAAGATGTAAATAGAAATCAATTCAAATTGTCATTTTTGTCCAATAACGTTTACGCTGGACCGAAATGTAATCTGTGAAGATGTGTGAAACTAAATATTCCACACTATGTGGTAACTTAATAAATATTTTTAAATAGTGTTTTAATTGAGATCAAATTGTGCTGTTTTAAAGCTCTATTGCTGTAAATGTCCTTCACTAAACTTGGATATGGCTTTTTTATTCATGTGTGTAGAAATCGCGAGTAGGTACATTAATTCTGTTTAAATGCCTGCCTCTGATACGGACCGCTTCCAATAAAAAATGCATTTTATTATCTAGAATAACGCGTATTCAAGATATGTGAATATAAAAGACTTGTTATTTTTTGGGCGAAACGTTTGTATTCAACCGCGTTCTTTAGACCTTAAATCATATACGGAATCTGGAGTTAAACTTAGTTTTTCGACATAAATACTTATTTTCATTTATAGTATTGATCTATTTATTAAGAGGGATGTATTTTTTAAATACTTTCATAAGACTTGTGAAGCTTCTTACGATTTAAGTCGGCTAAAAATATAGGCAAATTTTAACCAGAAACACTGCTACTAAAGCTCACTAGCCAACGAACTTTCAATTTATGTAAAGGCTTTTAAATTGTGTATATACAAGTAGTATTGAAGAATCATTTTGCTGAAACAATCGTTCCTAAAATTTTACTAAATCCTCCGCTAGTTACCTGTGCTTATGTGCACTTCGCGAACGTACCTGAGTTCCAACAAAGGACTACAAAACGGTCCCGAACAGTTGAACATAAAAATATATTTGTTTTGCCTATTGTTAAGTTGCAATTTTAATGACAAGTCATTAATTGTCATTGCACAAAACCGAAAAGAAAATCCATATAATATCAATTCATTTTTATATTATTAGACCTGACTTTACGATTATGTAACTAACTATAGCTCCCGCCATTTTCATTTAATTATGCATATTTTAGCCATTAGTTAGATCTATTTAGATTTGTTGGGTGAAATTAAAAATACAGCTATGTTAACATGTTTAAATATGTACAGAATTTAACATTTACATTTAGTATATAGGAATAAACAGTACTAGCTGAAGCGTTAAAGATATTGAAGTATTATGTCTTTTAAACTGAGAAATAAAATATTTGGAAATTACGCTTACAACCAATTTAAAAATACTCAAAGTCATTGAAAAGTACATAATTTTGTGTACGTGTAACTTTTTTTTTACTGTATTGAACGAAGTTTTACAAGTATTTAATTCAGCTACTAATAACGTTAAATTAATCTCGTTTTAATTGATTTTTATCGATTATACCAAGATGAGAATAACAAAAATCAATATACAATTTTCTATATACTATGCTTTAAAGGCTGAGCAATTTTACGATATTTTTATAATTCCATATTAAAGTCATAAGGTACACTTGGTTGGACACGTATTACCTTACGAGAAGCTTAAATAAGAAAATCAACAATGTCTGTTGACTTAGAAGTTACTAAATGATGCCTTATGAGATTCTCCTTTCGCAGAACCATCACATATATTTTAGTATTAATGCTGGCATACCAAACTATTTAATTTTTTTTGCTTAGGTAGCTATAAGAAGCTAATTAAACACACCTCACTTTAATACCTCATTACAAATTGGGCTCTTCAGGCACTTTCTGGACGTATAGAAGTTATCGCTAATACGATTTTAATTGTATTGTGATTTAAATAAATTGACTCTTTTATTAAGCTTGTAGTAGCCAGCGATTTTCATGAAAATGTAAAGGTTTGAAATTATGTCATTTGTATTTTACAATTACCAGGCCAATTGTTAATGATGTCCATAACTTTAAAATCTTATAATATGTGTTAAACATATTCGAATAATCAAGGGAAAGTGCAGGCTAAGCTAGTCTTCTGGTAAAATAGATAAACAAGAACGAAATGTTACCGAGTCTCGTTTAATTATATATCAAGGAAACTGGAGTGGACCGTGAAAGCTTTAAATTATAATGAAGTACCCTTCACTTCACTTTTATGCGCTACTTTGGACTATAAATTAAGCTGGGTTTATTACGTGCTAATCTAGTTATAAATATAATTATTAGAATGAAATGATTATCCAGCATTTTCGTTTTCAGGTGTACGTGACAATGTGCGAGCGGTGAGAGCGAAGGTCGCGCGATGTTGCGCGCAGTCGTCTGTCTGTTGGTCGCTTCGGCGGCCGCTGAACATGTCCGCGAGTTCACAGTCAGAGAGAACGCTCGCGCCGGTTCACTTGTTGGTCACCTAGGTGATGAGCTGCCCGACGCCGCCCCACCGTACACAATAGTCCCCGTCCCGGGAAGTGCCGTCAATGACGATCTTAAAATAGACCCCCACACTGGTGAAATACGGACACGAGTGCCATTAGATAGAGAGAATAGGGACCATTACGCTCTAGTCGCTATCCCCGCGAGCGGTGATAATATCCGCGTAGTCGTCCGCGTCTCCGATGAAAATGATAACGCGCCCACATTCCCCACCGCTATCATGAATGTGGAGTTCTCCGAAAATACACCTAGAGATGTTAAAAGAAAACTCAATCCTGCTAAAGATCAGGATCTAGGTATTTTTAACACCCAACGTTATAATATAGTATCTGGCAATACAGATAACGCCTTCAGACTATCGTCGCATAGGGAACGCGACGGTGTTTTGTATTTGGATCTACAAATAAATGGTTTTCTTGATAGAGAAACAACAGATCACTATAAATTAGTCATAGAAGCTTTAGATGGAGGTACTCCACCATTGAGAGGTACGATGACTGTAAATATTACAATTCTAGATGTAAACGACAATCCTCCCGTGTTCGCAGAAAGTGCTTACTCGGCAATGATACCCGAGAACTCTACAGTAGGAACCGCCGTGTTAAAAGTCTTTGCAATAGACTCGGACGCGGCTGAAAATGGACTAATTGAATATACCATTAACCGCAGGCAAAGCGATAAGGAAAATATGTTTAGAATAGATCCAGATACAGGAGAAATTACCGTAAACAAAGCTTTAGATTTCGAGACCAAAGAGTTGCACGAATTAGTCGTTGTCGCTAGAGATAAAGGCGCGCAGCCTTTAGAAACAACCGCATTTGTATCCATACGTGTAACAGATGTAAACGATAATCAACCGACAATAGACGTGATATTTTTGAGTGACGATGCGACACCGAAAATATCGGAGGCGGCGCAGTTGGATGAATTCGTTGCTCGAATATCTGTACACGACCCTGATTCGAAAACGGAATATTCAAACGTTAATGTAACGTTAAGCGGTGGCGATGGACATTTCGATTTGCGAACGCATGATAATATCATATACTTAGTGGTAGTTGCTTTACCGTTAGATCGTGAATCGCAGTCGTCGTACACACTGAACGTAGTCGCGACTGATAAAGGCTCGCCCCCGTTACACGCTTCGCGTATAATCAATCTGCGAGTGACAGATGTTAATGACAACCCTCCGGTATTTCTGGAGAGCGTTTACAGAGCTAGTGTCCCTGAAGCAGCGACACCCGGTACTCCGGTCATCCAAGTATCCGCAAGTGATGTGGACGAAGCTGAAAATTCAGACATTCGTTACTCTTTACTTCCAACCCCCCAATCTGATTGGTTCTCGATTGATGAGCGTTCTGGTCTTGTTACAACTCGGTCTCGTGTGGATTGCGAGACGAATCCCATGCCTAGTTTGACGGTGGTGGCGAGCGATCGTGGTAGCCTCCCCTTATCATCCACCGCCACTCTCCTGATAACTGTTCTGGATGTGAACGACAACGAGCCGATCTTCGACCAGTCTTTCTACAATGTCACGGTGCCGGAGAACGAAGTAGTCGGCAGCTGTATTTTAAAGGTGAGTTGTATTTAATATTCATGTTGACTATTTAATAGCAATGTCAGATGGAAGCGTACATAAAAAGTGACCTCAATATATTCTAACGTGTCTCGAACAAAAATTATAAATTACTCTACTAAGTGCATTCTTCGACTTCAAAGCGTGAGTACAATATGAATGCTAACATTAAAGTCCAATATGTGGCTATAATTTAAGAGAAATAAAATGTAGAGGGACTTTCTCTACGTGTCGGTGATTACAGCTTCCGATGTTACATTAAAGGCTTCGACTACGTATTAATCATAACTGTATCAGACGGATAGAGTCATTTCGTAATTGTAGGTTTTTATTACACGCTATTTACTTTAAAACTTTTGGAAACTCTTTTATTAGCCCACATATACGATACGGTTCATTATGAATCTTCAGATGTGAAAGTTTGTATCGTGTCGAGCGATTATGTCTGCTTGTCGCTGAAAATGTCAGGGAAATGTCAGACAAGTTTTCGAGGCACAATGCAGTAATTGTTTTATTGGCTTCCTAGACTTTAAGTAATTGTTTCTAAATTGCCACATGAGCGTTGAAACTTCAAAAAGTTCTGGGAACAGGAGAATTTTAACAGTAGTTAAGATAATATTTTCCAAGTCCCTTTGGTTAGTTGAAGCGAATTATCAACAATCTTTAAACATTGTTCGCGACCGTACCGATAAACAAGCCTCGACAATTAGTCAGTGAGACAGATCAATTTCTTTTATCTCCAACCGCGCTGCACGTGAATTTGTTAAAAAAACCTTCCGATTTTCATTAAAGCTTATCGGTCGAATCCGCCAGGTAATAACTTACGGATAATACGTTTAAATATATGAAACATAGTCATAAGTGAGGGATATAAATCTATCTCGCGAAGTGATGCGAGTTTCGGCGCAGGTTGGGGCGCATCGCAAATTGCGATCTAAATTGAAATTTAAACAGTGTGTGGTGCCTCGGGCGCTTCATCCAATAAGCTATTGGTGAACGTACATTGAAACGACAGTCCGGTATTAAGTAATTTCCTATTGCTATTTCATTAATTAATATTGTTTACCCAAAATAGAAAATTTAAATAGTCGTTTCTGAAACTGTTGATCTTTTAGTATATTGTTTTATTTTGTGGGTTGCCTGGAAGTGTCCCGTTGCTCTTATATGTAATAACATCATCTACTTCTACTGATTAAGTGCAATAAAGTGTGTAATAAATAAATAAATATATTACTAAGGAATTAATTAAGTTACCCGATCAGCGGTAAAAACTAAGTTTTATACAATTGTAAGAAGTATATTTTAAAGAAAGTCTATTTATTCTTTACACTCCCAGACGTTGATAATAAATTCTGCAAATATGTATATTCCCTTTAAGGGTCAACGCTCCCACATTTGAATTGTACGTGATTAGTATTTGTATGGTTTCATTAGATCGCCACGAACGCCGGTCTAGCCTACATTATTAGTTGAAGATTGTTTATCACGAACCCTTATACGTGCCGATAGATTGATTTTTTCGCATACGGTTAGTTAGTTCTGTGAAAACATACGTCTCTCCGTTAAGTGTTCTTTTTTCTTAAAGAAAAAACGGGAATGTGTCGATCTTGTTCAGGCACCTTATCGATTAATCTATCGATTGTATCATACTAGAACCCAGTTCTTAACATGAATAGGAATTTGCTCCAGCTTCAAAAACAGTGTATCTACACAAAAAAAAAACAACCATGTGCTTCCCAGCTTGGTAAACAGGCGTAGTATCATAAATAAGACGATTCAAAATTGTTCCTATGTACCTTACTGAATAAAAAGATTTGACTTTTATTTCACACAGTCATAATCTGATTGAAAGCTACCTGTTTAATAACATGTAAAAATATTTACCACGTATTAATTTATTATATTTTTGCATTGCAGTTGATTGCATTTCTCAATGGGGTTATAATAGTCCATTTGAACGTTGTAAATTATATGTTACAATGTAGAGATAAGATTCTGATATCACAAAGCGATCAAGATAGGCTGTACGTGTGCCTACTGCGGAATCAAAGCCTAATGTTATACAATTGTTGCGAATGTGAGCTTGCTCTGATGCTATCCAATGAATTAACATCTGATACCTTCCGATTGGAATAAAGCGATCATTATAACATGGGAAAATCAATTAAGAGTAAAACATCGGAACTTCTAACGGTTGTATACCACTGGATTTTTCTGTGTGAATGATAAAGGTGAAAATAGTCATGAAATCGACGTGTCTGATACATAAGACCCGTCGCTTAATCGCTAGTTTTCTAATACATACATTTATAACACTTAACTATTTTTAGAGACTGCTCCCTAATAAGGATTACTGAATTTGAATCGTTATGCTTATGGTAATGTCATTTGAATGGAGTGTTTCAAACTGTTTATTATTAGGGTTATATTCTCATTCAATTACAATGTCCTCTATATAAAGTATACAATGAAAAATCGGTGGCGCGCTTGGCAGCATCCTATTGCATGGTGCCTGGAATGTACCACACATCTAGTGGACTGCTAGAATATATTATAATGAACAATATTATTTGTTAATTATTCAGATAATGAAGTCTTTTGATATTATTTGTCTATATAGTAAGATTAGTATAATGATTTTTGAAACGCTTTAAAAAGTATATTTAAGGAAAGAGATCTACTTAGGAATCTTACCATGAGCTATAACAATTTCTTTGATACCTCATATCAAATTGGCCACTTTCTTTACCAAAAGATATTAAACATAAGATAAAATAATATGGGAAACTGAATATCTGAATCCGGAAATATAAGACAAGAAATCATGATACCATTACGCCTATCTTTCGCTTTGACTGACGTCAAAGAAGTAGGAATTACTAACGCTCTTCAAGCGCCCACATAAGAAGCCTTTAAAATCAGTAGCGGTACTAGCTCAATCTTCAATAACCTGACAACGTACGGCCGCCATGTTGGAATTGCGTTGCCTTGGTTACCACTTGATTGGGCGCGTAGGCTGGTCAACCACGATTTTAAGTTTCGTTTGCAATCTACTCATATTATTAATGCAAATACAAAACGATACTGATGAATTATATATAGGTAGTATTATTTATATTCTTATACTTTACCAGTACTAACAGTATTTCTATAATTGCTTATAGAATGCTATGATATGAAAATTGGTTCTTATCTCATGCTATTTAATAAATCTATAGTCTACGTGAGTGAAGGCTCTTCAATAAATTGGTCTAGCAAAGCTTAAATAGTCGTAAACACCCGGGGGACATGTTCCCTTATGGTTCATAGTCACGCGATTGTTAATGATGTAACTGAATAAATTTATGGTCCCGAACTGCGCAGAACCGGTGCTAATTTAAAATTTTTAATGTTGCAAATGTTGAGTTTCAATTTCAGATGGAATTTTGTTAGCCTTTAAGTTTCTTACAGGTAGCTTACAAAAAAAAAAACAAATATATTATTCTATATCTTATTTGAGTTGACAGACTTAATCGATCCATAACACAAGCTATAAATCGCTTACCTTGTAGTTAACCGACCGTATGTGAAATCTGTCCTGATATTATTATACGCAACATAAGCCTTTCACATATAGTATGAAGATTATTGTAAATGTCTGTAAATTGAAAGAATGTGTTATATACACATATATACTATGTTACTTATCCCTTATACATGTTTGTAATCCGCATATTTGCATACTGATGATATAAAGATTAATTAACGATCGACAAAAGCCTGCCGGTTATAAAAATTACATTTTATATGTACTTAACAGATAAATGATTTTTTATACATATATTGTCTGTCATTAGCCGTACACTTCGACTTTTCGACGAAGATATTGACATCCTAATCATTTATTAATAAAAGTTACTTCTTCCATATAACGTATATAAATTATGTATTATGAAATTATACTTATAGAACGAATATTTCATCTGAGCTTTTGCCTTGGCTAATGACAGCCAGCGTCGGTTCACGATATGTTACAAAAAGTCTCGATACAATTTTGATATAAGTTTACTTTGCTTATATGTATATAATGTTAAACGAAAGTTTAATCCGCATCACGGTTATAATTTCGATTTCATTTTCTTTTAAGATCACTGTCCATTAAGTTATGCGCGAAACGGATCGCGTGCACAGAGCACAAATTAATTAGTGATGTAACTAGAATATCTTTTGTTGCGGATTGTTTGCGACATGCCTTATTAGTTTAAATTTCTCTTTTATCTGTATAAAATTATAATCTATGGTCTAGTCTAGTTTTTTTATATACAATTAATATTTTTTTATTATATTTTGTTTAACTAAATAGACCTTGATAGAGTGGTGTTACGAATATCTCGTTATTATTAATATTCATAATCCGTTTTATTACCTGTCATGTACTTGGCGCTTCATTAGGCGAAATATGAATGCCAAACAGGGGGTCGCGGATTTTATTCTCATTACGCTTAATATTTCTCTATAGTCAACATGAATTTTCTCGGCTATATGTATTAAAAATAAGTTCAATGCAATTTACCCAATTGTAAATAAGTTGCTTATATTGCATAGGAAGTTTGTAGTCGTTTAAAAATACCAAGTTTATATTATTATATTGATTATTTTGCGAATAAACATCACAAACTTATTGCTAGTCTTTGTTTCTTTTCGAGATAAGTAAAGTTAGTAGCGATACACGTGTGTGGTAAATTGTAGATGCTTAAACCAGTAACCAAAGGCCTTGAGCGACGATCGAGTGCAACAATTAAAATTCGTTTTTATTCCCGTATGAACGCTAAGTATCTCATTAATGAGATGTTTTTTTTTTAGTAAATGTCACTGCTGAATATATTAATGTTGACTTTTTAATAGTTTTCGCAACTATTTTCGTAATTCTGGTTTTGATGAAGTATTGATAGTTTGATTATGTTGTTTAAACATAAAATTATGTTAAACGAAAGATAATTGTTATCTTTATTTTTTGATTATTTAATTTAAAATAGATTTTTTTACATCACATCTGGATGGTTTTTATATATACATATCGTTAACGTTTAGTCAAATACTTTAAACTGTTTTAATAAAAATATCCAAAAAAAAATCCTTTTTAACATGCCAAGTGTGAGCAGCAAAAACAAAGACAATAGACGCTGTGAATATTTGTCATGTTTTAATAGCGTTGTAGATAAAAATGTCCACAAGAACATTACTGTATAATTCATTGCTGTTGTATAAAAAACGAATAGAAACTTGAACATTACACTGGGCGAGTCAAGTCATTGAATATTATTTTCTTTATAACAACGTCATCTGTTGGCTATAAATGATACTAATTAAGCACCAAAATAGGTTATTATGAATTATTCAACTAATTGTTTAACTTATTTCATAGTAATAAGTACTCAACATTCTTGCATAGATGAATGCTCCCATAAGTTTGTATATAACAATAAATTTGTCTGTGTCGTGGAAACGGCATATTTATTGCTTCTTTAGTCCAGTTGTCTAATTAAAATTTTGGTCTATAAACAGATATTGTTATGAATTCATATCAATAAAACACAATTTCAATATTAAAACTGCGTGTAATGACTCTGTCATAAGACATTTAACAATAACACGTAAGCTTTTCGCTATTTTAATTACCAAGCTTGTTGCAATTAAAAATCGCAATTTTCTTACGAGTATACCATGTAAAACGATACGCGTGTCTGATCGATTATAAATGTGAAATACTACGTGGCAAGATTAATATTTTTATAATTGAAAATGTGCTTTATGATTTAAGTGTCTGTAAAACACGCGCACTGAAATATCCGTCACGGGGTAACTATGCGGTATGCTTACTCATATAAAATATGTTTTTTTATTGTTATTAAGATATTTTGATTTAAGTAACATTAGACAACAAAAGTATTGTTTTATTAATTTTGGCATAGTTAATAATAACTATAGATAAAATCATAAGACTTTCAAAACAAATTGAGTTTAGTTTACCTCTAATGAAATTTATTGAGACAAGAGTTTACCATAGACGCGCACAAGCTTCTTTCTTAGGTGTCTCTGGTGGCTTCACTCTCCTGGTGTGCCTTTTCTATTAGAATGGCTGTTCTTTTTTATAAAAGTGTTCATAAGATTTTTATAGGTATTATGCACATATCAACACACATATGAATTTCATTATAAAATATTTTGCTAACACCTTAATTTATGAAAGGCGATCGCAATTACTTTTAAGTGTTTAATTCTGAAGTATTCGACGTATCTGTAACATTCCTGGTATGCACGTAGGTAATTAGTACTTAATATGAATACTTTTGTGTAATTATTCACTTGGGGTAATTTTTTCGTCGCCTTTTGTCTTGTTACCACAAATTCGTATATAGTTTTTGAATATTTGTATGAAAATATTTCTCTAACTATTGTACACAATAACCTCTATATTACGTACACGAGATAGCAAACTAAACGAAATTTCATTGTGCTTCCAATAATATATTCAGAAATAAAATTTACAGATATATATAGTCATAAAATAGAATAAATCACTTCATACAATAAACATAAATGCCTGTATAATGAGAATACATTTTTTTTTGCCTAAGGCAATATCGATTAAAATTTAGAAATCAAAATGTTGCCAGTTGCGTAGAAACTTGATAAACAACTTTATGGTTCATTTTCCCGCCATCGCGTGGACAGATACGCGTTCCTATTACCACGTGCTAATTTTAATACCCAAGATTACCACTTATAATATCTATAAGTTTTTCTCATTCATTATATTGTCAACGCTATTTCAGAGACAATAAACCATAGACCATAGTGTACCGAGACTATAATATTGTCTTCATATACTCTATGGATATAGATTTGAAAAAAGTTCCCACCAAAAAATAGCTTTACAACAAGAAAGGTATATCAATAATTGACTTATTATTGTCAATATGCATTTAAAAATAAACTGAAACATTTCGTAGCGGTTTTCCAAGATGTAAAAAAGCATTATGATATAATTTAAAAGTAAATAAAATAAAATATGTAAATAGAGAGCTAATAGTATCATAAAAATTCAATTAATTACAAACGGGTCCTACGATAAAAAGTTGCAGTGACTTGTGGGAATGCATCTGGTAATGCAATCTTTTTGCCAAGCACATTAGCCGTCTACGTTTAATATAGCTGACATGAGCATACCATATCGTAGAATATAATACAACACTTTTAGTATTCTGCCTTTGCACCAATACGTTTACTGACCCAAACGGACAGATATGATCTAAGAAAAAAACCATACATAGTTGGATTACCATCGGATTTTTACTTAAGGAGCTCCAAATTAAAGGTATGTTGCATAAATATATATGTTTCGGTGAACAGTATGCGATGCGATTAGTTGAAAATATTTTCACTGTGGTATTAATTATATTTTATTCGAATTATAAAAAAGGCACTTATAAATCACACCATACTCACAAATTAATTGCTGGACCGTTATAGACATTCAATTAATACATTTTTCATATTTTCGTTACTTCAAAA
Source organism: Leptophobia aripa (assembly GCA_951799465.1). Taxonomy (NCBI): domain Eukaryota; kingdom Metazoa; phylum Arthropoda; class Insecta; order Lepidoptera; family Pieridae; genus Leptophobia; species Leptophobia aripa. Next base: position 7,736,450 of record OX637269.1, on the reverse strand, counting down.
CGGATATTAAGACTAGGTGTAGCGAAATTAATCGAGAAATATGATTGGATATTAATCGCATCAAGTTTAATGCGAATCTATTATAAGTTGTAGTGTGATAATAGTTTTTCTTAAATGGGGCATAAGGTCGAGAATCCTTTGTACGTCTGTGATATTTTTACCGGCTAGGCTTTATACTAAGGTCATTGGCTGGATTCCACATGAAGCTATATCGAAGACAGATGACAGGCGTGCTCAATCGCGTTTAAAGTTTTTAATATTCGTTTACTTATTAAACGCATTTTGACAGTATGATCCTATCTTTTATCTTTCTTGTTAAATGGTCGTCTTGAATTATTGTCTACGTATGCTTATTAATTGAATCTTCGATATTTTTTTTTAATTTAATATTTAAAGTATATGGCATAGCTTAAGCAACCCGTTTCGACTGGTACAACAATTAATTTCAACTACTTTTGAATGTAAATTTGAACTTAAATGAAAGCTTGTGCTCCAAAAGCTCTTTCAAAAATTATAGAGTATCCACACAATATAAAGTGTAGTAATTACTTTACAATGTACAGTTCGAATTTTTATCTGAAAATCGAAACACTTTTGTAGCGTGCGATTAAAAACAAGTTACCATAACTGCTATAACCTTCGGAATGAAAATTTAACCATCTCATGATAAAATATAATTCCAAATGCACAATTCGGCTGCACTGACTCGTTGATGTCGTCTCTTTTCCACATTGGGAAATTGTCGGGTGCGAATGAAATGGCCGATCAGATGGAAATTACAGGGCTGGCTACACTCGGTTGTAATGATAGATTACGATGTACTGTCGGTGTTCTGTTAATTAGGATTGTGGTAGTCCCAGATCTGAAGCTATTTCCGCGGTTTATGTTTTTTTTATATATCAGCTTAATGGTTTTACAACATGAAAGTGGCAATGAGATGGCAGATATCATGATATTGCGTTTAAATTGTTTGCTATTTCTTTATTTATTGTTCCCTTACGTTTATTTGTTTTACGTCTGTCAACACTGAATTATCAATTTAAACCCTAAAAATTTATAAGATTAAAAACTTCACAACAAATAAAACTCGACATATATACTTGGATATAAACGCATCGACACACCCCATTGCACTGAACAGCGATCAATAAATAAAAATTCAAAATCCACATCGTGAAGCAGACAAGGCAGACATTATCGAAACACGATAGCCCTTGCGCATAACTAACGAGTCGCCGGTTCTATTCTTGATAAAGGCAATATCGGACCAATATAATATCCAGTGAGTTATGCGTCGATGTGCCTTCGATTTAAATTATATGACTTGTAACATCTAAGTGGAGTAGTCCATTAGTCGTTTGGTTTCTACTGTTTTACTAATTATACGAGATAACTGTCAACCAATAAGTTTATAATGCGCTCTCACATATACAGTTCAAAAGGTTTATTATTAAAAGAAATTTTCCAACGGAAATAAGTGTTAACGTCGTATCAATTGAATGTCCATATTCATATTCCTTATTTATGTGTATAAAAATAGAATTTCCACAAATACGAATTAAATTACAGTGACATAAAGCGTAGACATAAAGGTTAGGTATTGGAGACGACGTTTATAAGTAATAAACCCATACAAGATACGGCTATATCCTGACATATATTATATGTTTCCTCATATTTGCTTCGAATTTACGATCACGCGTATTTGAAACTCGCATTGGTTTCTGGGAATCTGATAGACGGATAACGAGAAATGTAAAATGATTTCTTCGTTATTGTAAAAAATACTATTTCACATAATGTTTCAGTTGATGATATTCTTTTATTAAACGAGATGTGAGATGTTGAGAAATTAAATCCGTTGAGTAATTTAATAAGCGCTGACTTTGGCTACACGCTCCAATGGTTTAGTGAGAACTAAATTCAGAACATTTGTGTGCCACAGGATATGTTATACATGGATGGTTAGTTCACAGGAATAATGTCCATAATTGTAAGTTAGGTAGGAGGGCTTAAAAAAGGCTTGCACTCTATGAAGCCAAATTTCTTTGTTGAGATGAGCATATTGGATTTTCAGTCATCGATCGTGTAAATTCTAAGGGGTAAAAGTCTAAGGAGTATATAAAGCATACAAATTTAAAAGAAGGCTTTTATAAAATAAAATCCAAAATTGATAGAAATAAAAATAACGCGATGACTTTCGCTTGTTTTAAAAACATTGGTTCTGTGTGTTCCTGAATATAGCCTGTGCACATTTCGTCACTCTATATAATTAAAAATTGACAGAGCGTGATATGCTTGGTTCAATGCACTCCATGAAAAAAGCAACCGCAATTAAATCATAAATATCGCAACGTAACCAACAATCACACCACAGATAAAGAAACAAAAAGAATCGAATTCGAAATGCTTCACTTAAATACGATTTGACGATTGTTACTCGCTCGTTTTACATATATTTTATACAATACTTTTACCATGAAACCTTATAATGTTACGTGTTGGAAGTTTCTTTTTTTTACAGAAGAGGGGGGGCAAGCGAGCGGGAGGCCCACCATAAAGGTGAAGCCGCCGCCCATAGACACTTACGAGGCTGGAAGCTCGTGAATGCGTAGCCGGCCTTTATAGGGAAAATTAGGAAGGGGAAGAGGAGTGGGGGGAAAGGATGGGCACCGGAAGATCTCACTCACCGAACGAAACGCGATTACAAAATGAACAAAGTCCAATTATATCACTTTACGCCGGTTTTCTGTGAGAGAGTGGTATTTCTCCGGCCGTGCCTGCCCATTCGGCTGAAACTCTTAGTAACAGCGTGGCACTCCCACTCAAAAATATACATCTTTCAAAATAACCCTCAAAATAAAATTGAATCCTTGATTTATACATCTATTTATATTATTGTTATAACATGTTGTTAGTTCGATTCCGTTAATTACATATTTGATACAAAAATAATTCCGTTTCCCTTGTAAACACAAGAATTGTTGGCGTGTCACGGATTCCTTGATCAGAATCTATACGATATACTTTAACATTTCATCGGCAAATATTTCACTAAATCCTCGCCCCACTGATCGTAGCCTCGATAATATGCAAATAAGTGAGCCGACGATTTCAAAATAAAAGGATTAAAGCGAGATCATCGGCCTCCTAACTGACCCAAATATGATAATTATTAAAGTCCCAGCCTGTCAATAGGAATTACAAATAATGTTGCCAGCTAGAAAAAAAAACCATTAATCTTCACAACCGATGTCTATTTCAATAACGAACTAAAGAGGCAATAAAAAACAAGTAGGTCTCAATCCGGATTCATAAAATTAGTAAACTCTTTTTTTCTGATCTACGATCGATCAATACTGTAAAAACACGTTAAGAACTCATAAAATTCACATTGATATCTGTTAAATGGCTCAAACCCGATGATTGTTAATAGACGTAAAGCTTTACCTGCCATAAATAAACATTACGCTCTGTCTTTAAATGGCTGAACGGTCTAAAGAAAAAGTGTTTGATGCAAGATATCCCAACAGGAGGCGAACCGTCGCTCGTAGACTACTTTTTCAATATGAAATACTATAGACCCAATGTCGTTTCTTTATGGTAATGAAAAAAGAGATTCATATTGTTTATTCTCTGATGCAATTGGAATCAGTATGCGTCTGAAGGTTTGAATCATTATTTGCTTATAAACAAGACTAGGCATGTATGTAAAGTAAACGCTTGAAAAAAATGTACATACAAACCTGTATCATCAATCTAAACTGCGGTCTTGTTCTAGCCATAAACACGCGGTTCTAGTCTTGCAACACCAGAGGCAATCACACATTTTTGTTTATGCGCCACGGGCAGAGTAAAATAGTTTAATGGCCGACTAGTTAGATCTACATAAGTATTCAATACTGTATGTACTCTTGCTTGATTCAAAATATTTAATAGTTTAATTTTACAATAAATCTATAGGGATGGACATATTGTTGGAAGTTGGAGATAAGTGGTTGTTCGTATATAAGTAGTTTAAGAATAAATTAGTAATGTTTGTTATATGTATATGTAGTAGTATCTATTTTATGGCTTCGGCCGTAAATTAATTAAATATTATAATTTAGTATTGTTTAAAGTTCAGTTAATAAAACGCGTTTAAAACACTGAAAATCTTTTAATTCCATGTATTTTATTAAAATTTACCTTGATATCAAAGATAACAGAGCACCCAGTGTAACTAAAGTAAAAGAACTCATTTCTCGTTAATCGGTGTTATTAAAAAAATACCATTAATTGTTTATGGCAAGATGGCGGCGTTTAAATTTTTATCTGGTTTTAGTGGCTTCAAACGTTTTACGAGTACGCTTACCGAATCTGGTTTTTTGATTGCTTCAAAATGAACGGAGATAAATTGTTTAAATTTGCGTTTTGGGCTATTATTAAAATTATTGACGTGCTTAAATAGAAATTATACTCAAAAAAAGACAGGCAATGCCAGTTAAAGATAAATATTAACACTTTGTTGCGTACACAGCTAAACTTATTAGTCAGACGAGCAACTATACAATTGATACGATACGATATTAAGCAATAATCAAAAATCGTTAACTTTACGTATAAATAAATTCATTTAAAAAATTGCCTGCCAACTAATATCATACAAATGGCTGGTCGTAAAAGATATATTACAACAAGCTTGTCCATAATTTTCCAATATTTTTTTTACAAATAATTCATTCGAAATAAACCAATTTGTCAAAATAACTAAGTTACGTTGGTCTATTAGTCTTTTAAAGGCTTCACACCTTCGCGTTAAGCTTTTAATATTATATTGTTACTCGTCAAACGATTGTTTATAAATCAATATAAGATTATTTCACCGTTAAAAGAATGTGTGTAAAGCTTTTATAAGTTAACTTACAGTTACGATTAATTCATAATATGTTAATCGAGAGGCATACATGTTAAAAAGTTATGTTTCATATGGATATGATTTAGTTAATTTATGAGTTTAATGGCTTAAAGTTTCTATTAGTAATTAAAATGTACAGGCCAATTAATTAATGCCTCAAATTAATTGCAAGATAAAATTGCGGTTTTGATTAATGTTATCACTAACCGGAAGTTTAGATATAGCGCACAATTGGCTATTTCCCGTTGATGAAATTTTACGAAAGTTCTAGAAAAATTCACGCTTTTAATTGACCGGTCTTATTACCTCTGAAGTTTAGTAATTATAGTTTGGTATTATTTAATGAACTAACTAAGTTATTAGATAGTTCTACGTTTTATTTTTGAGTAGCCTTTACAATGGTTTTAATTGAATTAGTAATGTAAGTAACATAATGTTATATGATATATTTATATATTAGCTATCGAGTTTGTTGCCGGTTCTTATCGGTAGATATTTTGAGTTTCAGTTTGTCAGGCAAAACGATGCTAAAGGCCTTCGGGATATTTTGCTTCAAAACATCGCACGCAAATCGTTATGACCGCGTCTTGAACTCACTAGCTGAGAATCGTTAAGTTATAATACATAACTCTTAAACATATACAATGCCTTAAATTCATCGAAATATTTTTCATACAAGTTATTATGTATATTTTAATAAGCTTATAAACTTTTCGTACGTATTAAAGTGTAATCTTTTATATTTTTAAATCAACGCCGAATCTTCAAGATCCACTATTCTCATAAAAAACAATATCAGCCGGCCAGAATTGGAGCTTAATTACAATTCACGTCTGTCTTGTCATAATCGACTCTGTGGCACGATAATATGGTCGGTTATTCTGTGGATCGTTTGAGCTTTCTAAAAAATGATAGAGCGAGTGATGGAATGTGGAACATACGCATCTGACTCAAGCCGAGGTGTTATAGCGAGATGGATTTTCTATACATTTAGTAATATTTCGTATAAGGTAAATTAAAGGTTTTTTTCTTGTAAAAACAAGAGAATAATAAAAAAATCAGCTAACACTATTATTTGCAATGTACATATGTAGATCACACAAAAATCTTCTTGACGCTCTCGGCAAAGCGTCGTAACCATGAAGTCTCGGTGGACTGGCTCGCAATGGCCCGCCATCTTCACACAAAAATACATAATTTTATTTCAACTTCTACTATCTTGTGAGCGTCTCAAATGTTCAGTAATAAAACTCTTTAAGAAGTGGCTTTATTGCTACATACAAAATCCATTGAACAGAAGCATCAGGTGGCTTGATGGAATTAATTTTACGATAAGCACCCGTAACTGATCACAATCTGACCCACGGGTCAAATGCTTGCAAACGATTTCTGTTTTCATAACTCCTTATGCAACATTGTGATCAGTGTGAAAGTTGATAAGGCCTATCTGAGAGAGTCTCAGAGCAGAGGCTCTACTTTTTAGATCAATACAAAACATTAAAAGTTACTGCATTACTAAAATAGGAAGGGAAATGTAGAAACATTTATAACAACACTTTAAAACGAAGATTATTTAAAAAAAAACATTTAAAAGTGCATAGTGTTAATTAGGCCTGGTTACACTAGGCGTGGTCATTCAAATATTTATTTAAATTTTATGTGTGCTTCTCATATATATTAAAATATAAAATGATTGAAGTTTGTCTCTAAATGCAACAAGCATAATAATCTTCGTGGAAAATTATGAACAAAGTTTAATTTGTTTATAAATGCTGTACCGCTTAACCTTATTCGACACATTATCCCGTTCTGAGAAATGTCTATCAAGATATAAAATCGTTTTACAATTTGTCTAGGTTATTGCAAACAATCGACAATCGTTTCAAATGAAATGCATTCAGTGGCTAGAATTGCTGTCATCAGAGAAATACGTAAGTGCCTAAGGAAAGTTTGGGCATAGTAAAATTTAAATTGTAACCTATTGTGTAGAATATATTATATAACTTCTTTTCTTGTGCAATACAGCGTTTTTTTTATACACAAGAATATATTGTTCTTCAAATAGGAATAACTTGTATAAGTATTAAAAAAATAAAAAAATTGAGATAGGAAATCAGTTTATGCATTCCTTTACAGAAAACAATCTTGTCTGTCAATTTGTGTTACCGTTTGACACAAAAATATTTTATATAGAGTTTTTTGACAATTGACATCAATTTTAAAGAGACATACAACGAAAGAGACTACATCTATTCTTTATTATGCTTTAAACCTCTGACACAATTAACTGGGTTACACCAAGCCCCGATTGTAATCTTCCATCACTGACTGTTCAACTGGCCATTGAGCGATTATACTTTTACTTACGGATCTGGCGTACGTAGCGTGGGTTGATGTTTAATGTGATTTGTCAAATTTAGCCTTAAATGTGAAAAAATGTGTCGACATTTTGCGTACACCAGCTTAATCACGTAGCTTCGCCCGTATTTGGGTAACTTTGATGAACATCTTTACGTCAGAATAAACTATTATATTATAAGATACTAATTCAAGATTTATAATATGTATACATTAGAAATTTTTGTTTATTATTAAAGAACTGTCCTCGATAAAAAGATTTTAAACACTCAACCAATAGACTTTTTTAAATAGTCTATAATTGATATGTCGCCTTCATTCCTGACTAAGTTTTATCTTGACAAGAAGCCTCCTAGGATTTGACCTATCTATATTGCTTAATTAACTAAATTATAAGTAAAAGCTTAAAAGATTAGGCCACACCCAATTCAAATCGAGTGTTTGTGAATTCGAAATTTGAATTGACCATTAATCTTGTTATAGTGGTATCATAGTAAATGCTAAGTAAATAATACTGTGTAATCATTATTTTAGTGTCGTTTAATTCCATTGAATGTGCACAGCCATAAAATTATTTGCAAATGAACAGTATTTATGGGTCAGATTATAAATTATATCATGCAATTGGCTTCACAAGTCTCTCTACTGTGTGGTTTTAAATAGATAACTGCTTAATTAATTATTATTTTAAAATAATGTTTTATCTTATCAAACTATATTTTAATCAGTTAAACAAAGAAACACTAGCTATAAGCATAGTTAATCCATAAAGCCTTTAAGTACTTAAGTTTAATACAGTCAAAGTAACTATTATTCCATTTTCAATAGAAATCGGTATCCGTTTAACTGTAAAAGGAATCAAAAACCGAGCAACTCTAACCTAAATCTTTGTTGGCTTTACGATAATTGTCACAGAAATTCATTTAGTTAATGAAGTACGCATGCGCAGGGTCACGTTGATTAGGTGTATTTACGATCACCATTTCTGTAATATACAGTCAATTGTGATCGCTGTTCAGTGATCAAGTTGGTTCGTTAGTGCAATTGAGACGTTCGGGTGTAGCCGAGGTAAGATTATTTAAGTAAATTTTAAATGTTGCGTTGATGATTAAGGCTTTTTATGCAAAACCAATGGTATAAAGGATAAAGAGTAGTTTCTTAGAATGCTGACAAGTGTCTGGAATACTGTCACACAGAGTAATAACACGTGAAGTTTATGTACCATGGTGATTCGGTTTTGTATGTATAACAACCTACATGTTAAGATCCGTACTATTTCTATCAGATTTTGCATATAATTTTCCAAAGCCGGTCCCTTTTACAAAAATAAAACTTCTATAGGAGGAAATGTTTTGTATGATATGTATAAAAGTCCTATTCCCATATTGGTAAAGTTAAAATCGAAGCCTTCAACTAAATTACCTTTTCCAAAATCTGATAGACAAAACCAATGACAACTAAACATTGTTAGCGTATATTCTTATTTCAAACTTAAATTTAAATAAAACATTTGAACAGAGTACATTGTCAAATTTCTCGCATCGACCAAAAGAGTCTACTGCCAAGCGGGCGCATTATTCAGATATAAGTACAAATCATGTACTTCTTATTCGCATCAGAACCGCCCAACTTTGCCTACGCTCAATATGCTAATACACCCCGACATACGAATAGAATGGAGAAGGCATTTGTTTATGTAAATCTACATCGCGAAATGGAGAGTTATGCAGATTTTTACCTGATGCACGCCGTTGCATTTTCATTCTACTGATAACATTTTGACCCATAGCTTCGGATTTTATTTTATATGATTATTTTATCTATGCGATTGTGTCTCCACAATTTATAGGGATTTTTAATGTTATTAAACGTAAATTTGTAACGTCATTTAAATTATATGTCAAAGCTAAGCTAAGAGTTGAGTCTGTTATCAAGTCAAGAAACTTAGACACGTTTTAATTTTTTTTTATCGAACATGTTTACAAAAGACTGAATTACCTAAAATGTAATCAGTTTTAATAGTCTTTTTGTATTTCTTATTACGATGATTTCTGTATAGGGGAAATCGATGACTATCTATAATACTATAGATTTTATACGCGTACATATTAATTTGACTTAATTTTCAATAAACCAAAATTGAAAGTGCAAACATTTAAATCAGAATCATCTATTTTTCTCGACTCCAGCGCTAGTATGGCGATGACGTTGGAAGATAAGCTAAAATCATAAATATACCTTTTACTGTCTACCAGGGCTTTGTCTTGCTGTCTTTTTGTTACTGTAAACTAGTTATTGCACGCGGCTCCCCGTGGGAAGTTCTGGCATAAAGTAAGATGTTTAAAAAAAAACAAATTGTTTACGACAAGTACAGTTATATTATAATCGTTAGACACGTGATATGGTATAAACTTATCAAAGCATAAATGGTTTAGTCAAACCGCTTAATTCTCTAACAATACAATGGTACATTTCTTTTAGATTTCTATACCATAGTCTTATTTTGTGGAGGGTTCTTACAAAAATGTATAAGCGATCTATTTATACCAATAAACCGGAGCTGACTTCGTTTTTGCTGCGCTCAATCACGCGCCCACGTTGCGACTCTTTAATTAAAATGCATTACAATGTTCCAATCGATGACGCTAGATGTCGTGATTGCGCGAATGGGACTTATAAAGCAATGAAGTCACGTAAACGAGTATTTTAACTGCGAATTAGTTGAAGGGATCTTATCAGCTCCAAAATACTTGATAAACGATTGTCATAAAGCCTACATATCTATTTTTTATAGCTTGAACCTAATATAGCTTAAATATTTAATCAAAGAAACGTATACAGTAAATTTACAGAGAGGCGTGACTGGTGATTTCATTTCAGATTTAATTCTATGAACAGCTAGATTCCTGGCTCGTATTTCAAAAAACATATTAACAGTATTCTATAAATAAAGTGTTATCACAGATGTGTATACGAAGCTCTGGTGTTAGCAAATAGAAACATACAGTCAATCATAGTTTATTAGTTTACTGCTTAATAATTAATAATAAAAAATATATAAAATCAAATGAAAAAACTTATAAAGAGATTGGTCAGTTCTTCTGCCTTTTATAAGATGCTTTCACAAACTGAGTTCTAATTCAAATGTAGAAGTCACATAAAATAAAGCTCACATTAAAGATATTATTACTGGTCATAGATAATTCTTGGACAAGTTTTGGCCAATTATTATATGAGCGGCGAAATTGCAAATTCAAAACATTGTAAATCCAATATACACCTTACCACTTTGAGCTTAAAGCACATAATTGCACGTTCGTCCACGTGTAATTGACTTAAAATTAGTCTTCAATCGATTTAGACAGCTTTTGGCACAAATACAGAGTATGACGAAATTTAAATTAAATTTTTGTCTGTTGTATGTAGGTTGTAATTATGGGTAATTTAAATAGAACAGGTATAAACATATTAATTTTATGGTCTTAATAAGTTTTTAATATGCATGGGCATTAGATTGTCATTTGTTATATATAACCCTATAATAGTACGACTATTATTTATTTATTTATTTTACACTTTATCGCACTTAAACACTAGAAGCAAATGACGTTAACAGATGTTAGTACATATAAGAGCGACGGGCGGCCTTATCGCTAATAAGCGATCTCTTCCAGACAACCCACACGATAAAAGAATACTTAAAATATGATAAGACAGGTGCAAAGGGTCGCACCCTTCTACAAAAAATAATAATAATAATACAGAAACAAAACACAACATACATTAAAATAAGAAAAACCGAAAAATATGCTAATTTAAATCTAGAATTATAAATAATTATATTGAAGACAAGAAATGCTATTAAACTATTGCACTAAATATTACACTTATTTAACAAACAATATTGAATACACATAATATATGGTGTAATAGACGGCCTTACTTGCTAATTAGCGATTTACAACAATCATTAAAGACAACAAAATAAGGAAATTGCAAGAATGCGAATTTTTTTGAAACAGCTGGTATTAAAATTATTTAAATATAATTGTAAATGAATAGATGACCAGCTTTAGGACATTATGGTTTCCTTGATGATTGCTTTCAAGAGCTAATGATAAATAGATTCAATCCTCAAAAAGTGGCACGGCACACTCATGTCACTAACTGCCGTCATGTTTTCTTTACAAAATATTGAATTAGCTGAGGCTTATAGTACGAGTTTAGCCGTAATTTAGTAATGTGTGCACAGTAGTTATGCCCGCAGTATACACAGAACATGCGTTTTAGATAAGCGGGTATACACCGGTACCGTGGTTAGGTACTTTCACGGACGTTATTATAACATAAGGCAAGTTTTCCACTATCAAAATAAATAGTACTCAAAACTTTTTTAACACATACGATTTTTTTACATTGAATATATATATTGTCGAGTGTTTTACAAATATAATCGGTAGTCTATAACTAAAGACTTTATTCAAATAATGACAGTAGTTAAATAATGGTTTAATGTTAACAGGCACGCGGGTGAACCTGTGGGTAATATCTAGTGGCAAGATTACCTTTGATACCAAGCCATATTCAAAAAAATATATATTTTACGGAGAATATATATATACTCCAATAGATTATATATAATATACTATATAATAATAGTGCAAAAGTAAAATAAAAGTACTACTTAGTTTTAAGATTAGAGGACATCAGACTTTATGCCCAACCTTAGGAACTAGCAAGCGAGAAGCTAAATCATATGTTGGGTGAAAGGCAACAATGCTCTGAAGAGGAAAGGTTATAGTTTGTAATAAAATGTCCGCTTAACGTTTGCTATTAAGCCTTAGCACGTACAAATGCGGGGAAACTGTTGGCTTAACAACTTTTGTCCGCCATTTTGAATACGACTCAAAAATTATATGTTGTTTCGTTAGTTATCCAATTGTTTGTTCGTTCTTTATTGTACCAGGTCGAGACGTTTTGTTTAACAAAATATATCTTTATATGTCCCGTTATGCAATCAAATGTACAAATCGTGTTGAAACAGTAATTTTATACCTGATCTTATATTTTTTTTTAATGCACCAACATTAGATTTGTTCAAACAAATGGCACAGGTGTCTATTGAAGAATTAAGTACGCGCAGGAAAATCGGTACCAGTGACCCGAGTGTTTGTGCTTTTCCCGCTCAACGTATAAGTATCGCGATACAGCGAGGAAATACCGCCAGCATTATGGCCACTATTTAAATTTAGTATTTTAGTTTTACAATAGACAAATTAAAATGTGTAGTACTACTGACTATCAGTAGACAATATGATACATTATTCATCTGTAAGATGAATATTATCTATGCTCACCTCATAATAGTTTGTTTAACGTCAACCTGTAGACATAGTTGATAAATGTATTCAAAGTATTGGTTTCACAGAGTACGATTCAGGTTTTAATTTCCAATAAAAAGTCCACAGATGGAACTTTAATGAGTGCATCGCGTTCATTATCATAGAGTAATTATTCTGTGTAGACCTTTATTACACTGTTTTTATTACACTGTGACAAGTAGATAAAAAATATTGTAATGGCTTTATTACAGGAGCTTAGTATACCTTTATATGGAAAAGCAGTTACTATGTCCTGAATTTGGATGAAACGATTCAAAGTTTTTTATGTATATAAGAAGAAAATTATGAAAGACTAAGAAAGGAAAAGACATCCTTATTACTTGAGACAATTGCCGAAACAAGCTCTTTTATATACATATTTGTAAAACAAAATATGTATACGAAAAGCATATTTTGTGTTACTAACACAATTTAATTTACTAAATTCTAACGTGACATAGATAATCCTAACGCATACTTTTTTATATCATAATCTGTAGCACATCTGTTGTCTTTGCGACGCTAAGTGATAATACAAGTAGTCTGTGTTTATTCAGCTACTAACACTGAATAAACTTTATCTTACGAAAGGAAGTGAATTTTTGTGTGAGAATATGATTAATATGTGAATTTCACCCAAAAAAAAACATTTATACCGACGTTTTGGGTAGTATCCTGTTTCGTAATCTTACGCGATAAAATTTTATTGTATCTGAAACAAATATGGGGAAAAAGAAAACGCTGCAAATCGTGAACCTCAATCGTGTTTTTTGATGTTGGTTAAAACAAGTTTTATGTCTCAGTCAAAGAACAGATGGAATTTTATTTACAATTAGCTTCCCATCACTGTATTTCCGAACCAATATGACGTAGGGTTCGTTAAAAAGAGAGTACCAATTCTAAAAAGCCCGACAGCGCAGCAGAAGGTGCAACATACTACTGTTACGCGTTGCTACTAAGCAAGGCTTAATTGCACTGCTAGTTGTATCGTATGTGTATTTTGAGCCCTCATCACAAAGGTACTTTTTAAAACAAAAGGTTTATTTATCAATTTATATAAAATCATGATATACTCGTATAGGGTAATTATAATAAAGAAACGACATATACAACGGGCGGTCTTATCCCTAATAAGCCTCTTCCACACAACAACTTCCAACCACCAACATTCGTGCAACTAAAGTTAAAATAGTTTTTATTTTGTGATCAGCGAATTTTGTGTGAAATACAAAGTAGTGTAACACAATTGTGACGATACCTTAGACCCAAACACCGCTTGCCGAGGTTAAGTTTAATATTGAATTGATAACCATAATTTTTAGGTCCGTTACAACACAAGTCTTTGCCACACATTAATTCTATTGCAATCTAGCATTCCTATTACACATCATTAACTCCTCTATTAACTATTTGTATAACAGGTGTTATTAGAGCCTATTATTAATTGGTTAGTAAGAGGCTGTTGATAGACAGACGAGGTCATTATTATATCTAATAAATATGCCTTCATATAATTCGACGCTTATTGGCAGGCTCACAAGGAATTTATTAGGCGCGGCCCTTGTGCGGTGTGTTTGTGAAAAAAGTATTTCAATCAAATTCAATTGTTTGCTCCTTAATATTTTGAAAGTTATGTGATATTCCTGCAGCTTTTTGCCATGAGAGTTTTGTACGTACTGATATTATGATAGTTTGTTTGGTTTTTTTTGTGAGATCGTTTTGGATTTAATCGTTAATATTTTACTATTTTTGTAACAGTATTTTTAGTTTCTTCGTTTTAGGTGATTCTGTTTTTAAGATTATTTATAAAATCATTGTTTTAGTAGTAAATTTGCTAATTTCGCTCATAATTTCCCTTAATATAATTAACAGAAGAAACATATATTAGGAGAATATTACTTTGAATTCTCATGATCTCTATGAGAATAGCTTCATTCACATTCGACCTGTTCATACAAAACGTTGCGTTGTAAGATTCGTTTGATGTTGAAACAAATAATTTACACAATGAAAGTAAATTTATCGTTTCTTTTACGTTTTTCAGTTTGTATTCAATACCGAAATGTGATTCATTAATCATTCACTTTGTATCTCTTTAACCTGAACGATAAATAACTTAATAAAAGACTCGAGCACAGAATATTTACAGTAAATACAAAATAAACGCACAAGTTTCACGTATGATTTTTACTTGATGTCTTTGACTGCGTTTTATAGTCAAATTACATATTTCAAATTCTACGAGCTTATAATATTAAGAACGCTTAGGTATAAAGGAGCAGACATGTACAGCCTTGGTGAGCACAGCTAGCTATAGTAGATTACATTTGAATGAATTTAGTATCATTTGTTGAACCACCAATGGCGTTTAAAAAAAGCGGCGTTTTTTCCCCAAATGTACTGTCATCAGTTACAGCCAAGTTCGTTAGCACGATGGTTAATTTATAATGTTACTTTTGACACTTTCGCGGTTCAATGGTTCAATTTGTGTGGAAAATTTGTATCATTACGAATATATTGACCGAGATATTTTCGACCTAACCTTATTTACGTATTCTATCTATTTTAAAGTACATGTATGTATTTTCATTTATATATTAAGTTTTAAGTGTACTCCAATTGTTTGTAATAAAACAGACAATTAAGAAATAATTGAATATGTTTTTTGTTTCAGGTAACGTTAAATTTCGTATCAAGAAGCTTAAAACGGTAAAAAAGTATTTATATAACAAATCGCTAATGTATAATCTGAATTATCCGAAAAATACGTTAGAATGGACTTTTGAAGCGTCCATTACCTGGTAATAATAGCAATTATTTAGGGTACAATTCGGATACAGGTAGAAATGTTGCAGGTACTCAACGTTTCTCAAACTGTGGACGCACTAAATTTAATATCTACAAAAATATTCTGTTTTTGTTCATCACTGTCGTCTTATTTTTAGATTTATTACATTATGAATGGTGAATTGGTTTAACGATTTAATTGTGAGACAACCAATTCGCAGTCACATATATTATTTATGCAGTATGTTTAATTTGAGAACAATTTATCAAATCGTAATGACAGCAATGTTTAATGGCTTAGAATGTAATGTTGGCCTATAATTGGTCTAATATTTACCTCGTCGCAAGCCTATGAAACTTTGAGAGCCCCTGTCCCATCCAGGTATAATGGCGCCAAAAGTTTTTACTATACGCATCATTTGACAATTTGGCGTCCTAGTAATAATACGTTACAATGACAGTGTAGACGTTTGTATTCACCGATGCAAAAAAATATAAAAATAAGTTTTTTTATGAACTCACAATATTATTTTACGAAGCTTTTGAAATATAAGTAAAGACTGCGACTGTATTATTGATACAGTTACAAAATATGTTTCTTGATAACGTCAAACATAATTATTATAATCACAGATTATATATGTAATCTACAGAAAGACGGGCAAAGTCATAATATTTTTTTACTCTTTCATAAAATCCCTATGAAACGCAAACAGAATATCTCCATTGGAGTAATTAATCCAGAATTAAAGAAAGTAATACCATACAATTAGTAATGCCGTAAATATTGTAAACAGAGTTTTATGGCTGTTAATAGGTGAGCTTTCAAACGCACCGCGAGTCGTAAACTCATAAATACGTTGGTCGTAATAACGAAATTACTTTTAATTGATACAGTGTATTGTCATTACCATTGTTATATTGGTAATGAATTTAAATGTTATAGATGTTAACGTAGGTTTTATGACACCTAAGAACTATTCCCTGGGCGTCTTTCGCTATTTCATTTACAGATTATGAAATTATACAGTAGTGTAATTATTGTTATAGATTTTTAATAATAAAAATTAAACGAGAATTTACTTTATAGAGCCTCAATTATTTTACATATTTGAAAGTGCCAAATTTCCTAGGAGTTGGTTATAATAGTCATAATAAACCTATAAAACCCAAATCCATTGGGACATTCAAATTCTGAGAAACAATCGTCCAAAATTGATGCCTACGAGACCTCTACTATTAAACCAGACCTGCTCTATAAAAGTAATTATCTCTACTGAAGATAATTGATGAAGCTCAAAGATTACTGTCTTAGACTGACAGTTGATTTCATACTAAATTAAACTCTATCCCTTTAATATAAAGTGCGTATTGTATTGTCGCATGATACAACTATCCAGAGGTGTAATAAAGGCGGCCGAGCATTTTTTTTTGTTCCCTGAACCTTTCGGTATTATTATAAAATCGTCAAGTTTGTAGGCTATTTTCTTGGGACGTGTGACGGATGATGTTTTGACTGTAAGGATGTTATTGCTTTAGGCCTACTAAATAAGATATGACTATCATTAAATCGTTTATAATAATAAAATACTTATAGGCAACAAGTATTTAAAAATAATTATTCTAGACATCAAATCTGAAATTGAGTGTCTATGATTAGCGACTACGATTATGCGTCAATAACAAACTGACGTTCCGTCTGTGTTATCTAAGTCGTGACGGTGGCCCCAACGACCATAGACAATCACTTAGAGTATTCTATTTTAACTCGGCCAAATCTTTAAATTATTTACAAAAAAAACGTATGTACTTAGTCAATATTAATATACTATTATGACAAGTGTATTCACAATTCACTCAATTTTGCGAAAGAATTCTATTGATACGCTCAAGTCATGGTTGGTGATTTGTTACCTAACCGGTTTTTGTGTTCAAAATCGTTCCAACACACCCCTGCGTCTAGGAATGTACAGACCGCAGAAAAGGTTTAAACGAACGCGAAATTTCTCTATTGAAGAAAGCATGTGAAATATTAAATATTATGAAGAGTCAAACAACTTAGTTTCACTTAATTATCTTAATAAATTGTATTGTTTAAAAATATTACATTTACGTCATTGGTAACTTTATTCACCTTTCTAAAATAAACTATTATACATTTAACATGTGATAATTTAAGTATATTATTATTTTCTCTTAGTTAATATTTTAACTTGACAGGTAATCGAGCTTCTGTATGTAATTGTGTGTCACACACCTCGATACACATCCCGTATATAAAAGAGTTTTTCGAATATTAAAATGATAGTGTAAAAAATATTATCCTTATCCTTTCATTAGCGCATGACCGTCGGCCGAACAAAGTATTTTTTTTTCGTTTATGACGTATGTAAAACACAGAAAGCCTATTATACATTTTGGAGCACGGTGTAACATTGGTAGCAGGTAGATAAAAACCATTTATTATACTATCGCTAAAATGTTCGGCTCGGGGCTGACTTTAATTTGAAAATGGAATGATTTTCGTCATTCAAAAGATAAAGTCAGGTTTTGAAGGAGACGTTCTTAGAGCGGTTAGAAAGGATATACAGGTATCACGAGGTGTGTTTTTTGAATAGTTTGTTTGAATTGTTTGAAATTATTAAACTTTGAATTTTGTTGTATTCGTGTGGAAATAACAAAATCCCTTCGCTTCTTTTCTGCGTATAAACAATTATGCTACAGAATATAAATCATCCAACGTATATTGTTTAACAATTTTTTTATGTCTCTTATAATCAATAAATATTCTTGATATCAGCACAATTGAGCCGATTACACTTCACGTATGGACAATAAAAATCTAATAAACCTTTGAATGCAGAAGTTATTTTAAAAGTGGGTTGCTTTAGTAAAAACGATTGCTTCTCAAGGGAAATATATCTCAATTTTAATTCAAACCATAATTGCAAAACGAAAGTTCCAGTCTAAATTCGCTTATAATTATTTAAGCGAACTCCATATTACGCTGTCGTCGTTATTAAATTTCACTATAATTAGTCAAGCAGCTGAAGAGAAAGTCACAATCATACTTACTAGTTAATCGTTATTCCCTTCCGTGTTGCGTCTGTTCTAATATTTTCCATAGATATTATATACGTGACGTGTAGTACGGACTGACAAGGCGTTAACATTATCAAAAATCCACGAAAGCTTTTGCAGTACTTGTATCTTGAAAGCTGTATGTATAATTTCAGTGGTAGTCTTATACAGAGATTTAAAGAGATATGTTCAATAATTTTGGGTATATTGACCGTGCGAAAAGAGCATAATTGTAATATTCATCAAATTCAATTAATAGTAATTAACAAAAACTGTATAATTGCGCGGAAAAGTTCATCATAAACCGACAGTTCCCACGCGCGGCGACTTTGTACAATCGCATAGAGAATGGGTGATTAATTCTCATTTTTGTATCATTGTGGGAAAAGAAATTCGTGTAGTGAAACTTTAATTATTAATTTTTTTACATGTAATCGTTACATATATATATTTTTTTAATTATTATACTTAGTCATTTTTTAAAATTATTATAAATATATTAAAGTGTAGAGATAGAAAATATATAATAATATATTTATAGTAAAGATTTTCCTATTTCCAAACAGGTTTCATCCAATAATTAACGCATAGTACACGTGAAACATTCAGAAACCTCTCGGTCAGCTTTCATTAGGATCTAAATAAATGTATTCTATAAAGGGATAGAAACTTAACGATACTTATCGATATTTATATCAGTTTTCGATAAAGTTAACCCGCACTTAACGCTTAAATAGACTGTACAGAATATAGATGCCATCTTATCGTACGTTGTATCGTTAAAATATATGTCCTACACTTTAAAGTTCACATTTAATACCAAAGGTTAATTATTAAAAGAACTATCATATAGCATATGTATGTCTCATACTGTAGTAATGTAGTATTCAGAGTACATAGACCTTGAATGATTCTACCATGAATTGTTACCAACCCAGAGAGGTTTATATATATATAGATGTATATATTTTGCAATAAAAAGGTTTGCGAAGCACTGATATAAGTGATTTTTGGTATTGAATGTTACACTAGCATATCAAATCATCTATACATTTAATTTGAACTATGTTATTCAACCACTTTTGTGGTGGGAGTGCCAAACATTTTGCCTTCAAACTTCAGAATGGGCAGGCACGACCGCTGAAGTACCACTTTCTCACTGAAGGCCGTTATATTTTTCGTATTTCATCGATCTTTAATTTCAAAGATTTTGAAACTAATCATATAGATGTATGCGTTTAGAGAGGCTCACTTCTTGGCTGGGACTAATAATTAAATAAATTTATTACTCAACATGATACATTGGTTATCAGTGCTGTTATTGAATTAATATTTCGTAAATAAATAGAACTAATTTTATATTTTGTAAAATTATGTTCATTGTGTCGATTTGTATCTCTAAATTTGTGATGTTCACTTGCATGGCGGACAAGTGGCTGATGCCCATCGGCAACTCTTTAACCAGTTCGAAGTAAGCGCCGACCTAATTAATTCCTACAACAATGTTGCTACTTCAATGAATTGAGAAAAGGGAATTCTATAACACTACTTCTACGTTCGATTATTAATATTTATAATAACTTGTTAATTAATTATTATTAATGAAGAGTAATCTGATAAAATTTGTTACTGTGATACAGTTAGACTAAATCGAGTAAATTAATTTTTCGAAAACTATTAATAACTATATACATATACAAACTGTGGGTATGCTGTAACATGTAACACCCATAGCTATAAATAATATGTTACCTTATTACTCCTTTGGAATCCCCATTTTAATTTGCCCAACCCGAGAGCAATGTTTTACTAACACGATTACAAAGGTCGGAGCTTTTTCGATTAAGTCATTTTGTTTTGAAAATAAAAACACAATTTTAAAGGCATTCCCAAATTAATTAAGACTTTCCAAGTTACAAAATTACGTCATAAAACTTAATAAGTGTACTGCTTACTTTTTGTGAAGTCGGAAAAAGCGAAAGAATAGAACTGCTTTCTATTTTATTGGAAAATCGGGAACTTGGATTAGGGAACTCTGAGCTCCAAGACTTTTGTCTTATATCTTTGTTTTAATGGTAGCAAGGCTTTCAAATCTATATCTACCCTTATAAAAAGGATTTTCTTGCTCTCAGCTCTCAATACCATGGAAACCGCAAAGGTTTTGCTGTCTTGATACATCGCTATCATTGCTACTGGAAAATGTTCATCTTATCGATCCTTATTATGTAACGTAAAATGACATAGAACTACAAAACTGTTCATTGTTCTAACAACACATACAATACACGGAAGCTGGCCACAATGTACTCATTATTTACTGACCTATTCAAGTGTTTTAATTATTGCCAACGGTTTTATAGACCGGGAGGATTTAAAAGGAATACTTCGCATTTTATGGTTTGAATCAGTTGCATAGCTTATGTACGGCCGCAGTGGTAAATCGGAATCCGAGGTTTTGTAATGCCTAAGTAGGCAAGATGCATCAACAGTTCAAATAGCCAACACATAAAAGAATTTCTTAAATAATAATCGTTTTTTTTTGTATCGAATAATGATAAAGTTATCTATTGGAAGTAGGACATTCGATAGTTATCGATTATCGAATCGTGACATTAATATGTGTTACTGAAGAATTGTAAAAAATGTAAACTGTCATACATTTGGCTATTTCATCGATGGTTTACTAGATTTTGTAGACTGTGGTAGGTTAATGCCTTTCAGAAGGCGCGATGTAGGACTTATCCAGCCGGAGCAAATGTGTTCGGTTTTATTGTTTTTCTTAATCTTACGAGTGTCTAGTAATTTTTTTTAAAATTCGCGCGCAAAAACAAGTGATATTAGTTTGCGAAATGTATATTTCAAAGTTGGTTATTAATATATAAAGATACTGAATTCAAGTAATCTCAGTTTAATATTACATAATATTTGCTAATTAAAAAAATAATAATTTCCTAACTTACGTGTTAAGCAGTAACTAACCCTTAAGATCACTCAAACTAAGTTAAGTATCGGTTCAGAAATTCTCGTGTCTTAGCCTTGCGTATTTATACTTAAGGAACCGCATTAAACGGATGATTTAGGATTTGCCTGAGATGTTTAGTTAGCTTTATGTCTAACCTTATACAGATGTCAAAAAGATAATGTAGTGTTTTGTTACATAACGGAGTACAACGCATTAATTAGGAGCATGCTTTGTTATAAAACAACACTCATAAAGACACGCTCGTGTGAAACAGTCATTATAGTAAATTTGAAAGAGATGCTATCTAGAAATATGCGCGTACGTAACCGCTATCCCGCATTAGGGTGGCTATGATTTTGAGTTTTAGGATATATCTAATATGGGTATATCTTTAGGCCATATGTAAAAAAAAATGCAATTGATTATCAATATAGAGACTGACTGTTTATAAAAGTTGTATTTATTTGATATATGTACGCGTGTATAAGAATGTATTATACCAACAATTCACTTAGAGAAGCATAAAGAAATATTGAATAAGAATAATCGAATTTCAATAAAATATGGTTACTACCCGGTGAAGTTATTTAGTTATCTCGTTGGATCATAGATTTAGTGCTAAAAATAAGTCTTTCCGGCATCGGAGATGGCTCGATTTCCACTACAGTTGTACCCTTCGACCCTCGTATCGGAACAGCTCAATAAATCCTGTCTAATTAGCTAAGTGTTAGTTCCTCGCTACTTTATATCTAGCGTTTTTACAGTATATAGTGTAATTAATGGGCTGTCGACAGCGCTATTTTATACTAAGGCAATTTAGACTTAATTGTCATCCGTTCTCTTTTCTTCGACCTCCTTTCTTCTTCTACCGACTTCGACACTCATAAATAATAGAATTTGTTCTATATTTTATAGGATTATTTATTTATTTATTTATTTATAATTTTTCAATATTTTTGAGACATGACGTCACAAGGAAAATCGCACGAGCTTTTGTTTGTTAAAAAAATCCGTTTTTAAGCATTCATTGACACAAATATTTCATTGAAAACGAAAACTTTAGAGCCCTAACGCGTTTTCTTAAATCAAATATGAATCCACATAAACGCAAGTCGAGACTATTTCGAAAAATGACATACAAAATTACAAATGCTCCGTTGGCGTGCAGTCTATATTTTATGGTCTAAACCGGGCGGGCCTATCAATACGCGTGTAACAAATCGGGTTTCCATATTTCATTGGTGACATTTACGGATAGTAACAGAGATTAAATAATCTAAATATAACGGGTGTATAATATCAATGTTATGACACTTATTCTTGAGTCTGGTTCGCGTGGCGTAAAGGCGGGCTCAGACTTACGCGTAAATTATGTCTGCCAGCGATATTGTGGAATAAAATTGAAGAAGTGCTGGTTTAAACGTTAAATATGTTAGCTAGTTGTAGCCTGCATCGGTACATTACTATAAATCACGGTGCACTGTTATAGTCGTTATTCTAAATTTTCAATATTTATGACGTTGTTAATTTTATAAGGAATTCACTTGGACGCGAATGATGAATTATTAAATGTTTCGTACACTTTTAAAGTTTCGCTGCCAATTAATGTTAATAATGAAGTATGTCATCTATGTTCTAAAGCCTGGATTCCCTAATATATTGATTCAATTTATAAAATTGCATCACGAGTTCTCAGCCACGTGAATGGCTATGAGCGACGAAGTCACCTTTATGATATGCCTCCTGATCGTTTACTCTTGTATAAAAAAATATATTATATTAAATAAAAAATATATTTGAAATCTTATTGAACTAGCACCATGGCTCGTCAAAAATGGAAACACTCTTAATCCTTAAAATCATTTCACAGAACAACGCGTCTGATTTCATGTATAAATTTTAATTAGTTTCATCAAAAACTAACTCCAAATGTTAAAATACTTTGAAGGTATCCCTAATTTGACAGTCTTTTGATGGATATTCCTTTTGTACTGGTATATGAAAACAAATTAATTTCTAGGCATAAATTTTAATACAGAATATTAAACTTTAAACGTATGATTATCACCAAACTAGTGCTAGGAGCAATAACTTTATTTAAGTAATGGTTATTTTCATTACGAAAGGCGCATTTTATTAAATTGTTTTACACCCAAATTAGGATGGCGCGTACATTAATAGTGAACGACGTCGCCGTACACAATAATTTTAACCAACCTCGTTCATTACGTGGAACAAGTAAAGAAATAAATAGTGTTGTCTGTTAAAAGCGGAAATGTATTCAATAACAAATAGCCGATACAATTGTCAGCCAATGAGTTAGTGCGGTGTGCGTGGGTTTACTTCACACGGCTTTCACTATGAAAAAAATATTTAGTTATTCTTATGAAAAAAGTGTATTTAAAAAAGTCAAAGACAAAATCACTTTATTCAGTACATATGACCATTTTGAAACATCTTAAATTTAAATGATTCTATGCCTGTTCGTACGCGAGCAAGAGAAGTAGCAGGCAAGAAACTCGGCTTGATTGTTTTTTTGTAATGATCCCAGTACCCTTTTTGAAGCAATGCTGGGGAAAATTCATTCACAAACCAAAAGTTTTTCTAAAAGCTTATCTTTAATTACTTTTTAAATTTCCTTACTGACAGGGTCAGCAATTTTTTGGGGATTTTGTTATTTATTTCTAGAGACATCTAGAGACTGGATACATCCGTCCTCTGTCTCCTGTAAGTTTATGAAGATGTGTTTGAAATCAATATCTGTAGTACTTAAAAAATTATGCAACAATACAGTACAGCAACCTCGTCTTATTTCTTAATCCAGCTAAATCAGATCGGAGCAAAAAGACCAGACATTCTTATGTTTGGTCATCCTTTTGTCATGTCAAATTTGCAGCTGATTAAATATTTATTACCAAATTAAGATAACTTTGTGAAGGTCGAATCCATCTTTATCTAAAATAAAAGAACAAAACTCGATTTAATAAATTGTTTGACACTCGATTTTTATTTTTACGACGACGAACAATAAAAACAATGCGGTCCCAACTCTTGACGACAACCATTCATTATGAGGAACACGAAAAATATATTAACACTCATTTTATTTTAAATTTAAAATTTACCGGCGTGATGATTGATTCACTTTGGGTAATACAATATTTGGGCTGGTTTTGTATTGGGTATGTGTTAAGGGGCAACCTCAGAGTACTTAAAACAGTAATACTGTTACGTATTTTAGCTTTTAGCTAATGCACAACACTAAAATATATATTTTTAATCACTTCATTTTAATTGTCTAGTATACGAATCTGACAATATCGATTCAGAAAACTTATAAGTATTGATTATATAACTGTATACATTCAGATGAAAAAAGGTGTTTCCATCCTTGTCATTGCATACCATAAGCAATATCATTATCAATACCAAAAATTTTAATTGTATAAACCCATTATAAATGAGCAATTTCACGGATTTCTTAACAGGCCGTATGTTGAGGGTAAACACAGTTTACAACTAGGTTATAAAAAAAGGTAATAGATATAGATACATAAATATACAATTATGTTTAAAAGAAAATATTTATCCCTTTTGACAGGGCACAAAACAAAATAGCACTGATTCACTCATTTAAGATTTAATTAACAGAATCAAATGGGAACAGATAGTTTGTTTTACAAGGGTTATTTATGATAGACTTACATGCTTTAGTCCATTTAAGGAATATTATATTGATTTTATCGTAAATTAATATTTCGATTTCATACAACTGAAGTGATCCTAAATAAAATATCGTGAATATCTGGCGGAGTCCGTGAACATGGGCCTTCACGTCGACGATCGTAAAGTGTCCATTTTTGTATCACAGCAAAAAGTGGTAGTCAGTCAATAAATAGAACTCTGTACTAATGTTTTATGCAGGCTATCTACGAGCTAAATGGACCCCGATTGATGAGGCTTCCACTCCCAGATATCTTGACGTTAAATATGGTGTTCTATTAATCATAGAGAATATATACTGTAAATTATTTAGCTTTTTGTGAATCGTTGATATTACGTTTGATTGTAATCAAGAATTTTCTCACATTAACTTTGTACTTTTATGTCATCTATACTAATAATAAGACAGTAAAAATCGAAAATCTGTACATTAAATATTTTTCCAAAAAACTGAAAGGGGGCAATTAAAGAAGAGTCATAGAAACCAAAAATACAATTTGTGGAATTCTTGTCTGTCTGTCTGTCTGTCTGTCTGTCTGTCTGTCTGTCTGTCTGTCTGGTACGTTATAACTTGAAAACTACTGAACGGATTTGAACGCGGTTTTCACAGTTGGATTACATATAATTGGGAGCGTTGTCAAAAGTTTATTTTGTCAAAATCGGTAAAGAGAAAGAGAAGTTATGGTCGATTGAAAATTTACTTCAACCACTGCTTCAAAATTTTTAAACACTTATATTGATTGATTAGTTATATATTGTTAAATATGTTCAAATATAAGTTAGTCTTAATATTAAAACTTATTAGAGGTAACAAAAATAACAAATAACGCAGTGCGCGCGGGCGCGGTTGAAGTGTTGAACAATGTGCTCGATAGATGGCGTTGATAAAATTCGTCATCAACCTAGATTTAGTTTATTTTTTATTTCTTAAACCTATACATCTTATCAAAAACAGTTTACACAATAAAAATAGATTAAAAATAAATCCAAATTAAGGTTAAAATATAGAACCGGAAATAGAATCTAAGATCAGAAAAAAGAATAAAAAAAAACACGAATAGAAAAAAATAAGTAAAAATATATATACACATGAACAAGTGGAACTATGTGAAGTACGATCATTTTAGTGTGTGTGTGCAATGGTGTTGCTGTGTGAGTGAGTATGCGAGGTTGAGTCTTGGTTTTTTTTAAAGAACTTCTACTTAGGCCAAATATATCAATCGCGGTATTAAGATGCTCCATTGTGTAGTGACTACCATTCAGTACAAAACTTTCATTAACGTTTTACCCTATGATTATTTTGAGTGAACACTACCTATACAAACAAGTAAAGGGAAACGAGTGAAGAGACGTTTATCGTTTGTCCGCATCCATTTTTCCACCTACGTCCTTAACGTTAATGATGTTCACCTTTTATTATTTGGTCAAGCTAATAAGTAATAACCTCACAAGTACGTATTTCGTACTCATAACATCGTAAGAATTTTCTTTCAACTCTTTCAACTCTTTCAACCGCTGAGGAGTTTTACCTTCCATCATCAGCTCATCCACATAAAGTTGCCCTCGATTTCCCTAAATCATCCGATCCTGTAAAGCTACATCATCCCTGAGTAACACAGGCTATATAGAATTCCAATTGTAACAAGATTTTAGCCCGTGAAAGAAAGCCCTGTCGAGATCATTAAAAAACGCTATATACTTAACCACATTACACGTGGGCGAAGCCGCGGGCGGAAAGCTAGTATGATAATAATTAGACTAGTATTGTGTTTTATTGTGAGCCCCGGGCGATATTGATGTCTATGGTAATGTAAAAAGTAACGATTCAAGTGTATTTATATAGATTAAAGATATTTGGTTTTGAGTTTTAAAGTGAAACCTTCATATGCAATCATCGTATTCTTACAAATCTGTAACTAAGTTATGAATTACATCTTATACCTACAGTAAGGCCTTGGCACATTCCTAAGTTTATTTAATTGATAATTTGATTTTAATATAATTAATTCAGCCGTATCACTTGAATTCAATAGAAGACAGTTTCCAATTGATTCGAAAAGAAGAAGAAATTTAACCCTCAAAGGTCACTTACAACTATTTTGCTATTACCTAAAATAAGTACATTGGCATCGTAAAGTATGTGAAGTAACTAGTGTTAGGTAATTTTGTAGATTGCTTGTTAGTCTAATGCAAATAACTGGAGTTAGCGGAAAGTGGAACGTAACTCGATAAGTATTGGTGTCGGTAACCGTATTGTCGCCTTTCCTTTTGAGTATTAATAATATAACTTCGTCGTTGTTTTAAAATGCATTTGAAATAACGGATTAGGATTTTAATTTAGAAAATGATGATTTAAAATGTCTGTAAATGTAAATGTGTCTATGTTTTTTTATTTTTTTATTTCTTAAACCTAATCCTTAACCTCTCATCACAAAAAGTTTACAGAATAAAAATAGATTCAAAATAAAGCCAAAATAAGGTTAAAATATAGAACCGGAAATAGAATCTAAGATCAGAATAAAATAATACAACAACAAAAAAACACGGACAGAAAAAATTAAATAAATATATATATACATATGAACAAGTGGAGTATATATGTGAAGAACGAGCATGTAATTGTGTGTGTGTATTAGTGTATGCAATGGTGTTTCTGTGTGAGTGAGTGTGCGAGGTTATATACTTACTCGATATTTATAGTTCTACAAACTTTAGAAAAGGCTTTTGTTTTTTTTATATGGTAACAGGAAGCAATCGAGTAGGCTGGAGAAGGCCAAAGGTGCACTTTAAGGGAAATCCATCAGAAATTTATTATTTCAGTTATATTAACATTTTACCAAAATATTTTCACTTATTTAATTACTTATTAAGAGAAAACCTACGGGGCCACAATGCGGATAAAAACTCAACATATCATCTCACCATGAGGTACGTAAAGGTGTTAACCCTTAGAAGCGTTTGCACTTAAAATCTCTAATAATGATGTCTTCGGATGCAAATTGATGAGCGAACTTTTGAACGATGGACGCTCATTTGTACGCGTGAGATATTGGCATTTGCAAATTACGCCTATTTCACTGTACCGCTACTGTGGGCATTAAGTTGTTTTAATATACCCTAGTGTACTATAAAGAAGCAGTATCAAGGCAAAATTATTATTTCCAAATAATCCATTGGTTGCATATGAACAGGCATGGTACATATAGATTTAATACCATTGGAAACGCTTAAATAAAAACACGATTAGAACACGCATCTTACGTTGCGTTTAAAAACGCTTCCTTGATTATGTTAAATGATATTTCTGAAACTATAAGAATAATCTAAACCAAAGCCATAAAATAAACGATCTTAATTATAGTAAAACCTAATATAGCTTGGTCAATACAATACTCAAGGTCAGTTACAATAGTTCCAAGATTTCCGGCCGAAATTAATCTACCTCGAGTGAATTCTCCCAGAGGGCGCGGGATTACCTGACAATACAATTTTCATTCGTTGTACCTTAGTTCGATGGGATAGAGATCTAAATACAACAAAAGAACGCATTGCACCGAGTTTATTTAAATAAGGCAGTCACGTGCAAGCGAGAGAGGAGACAGTAGTGATGTGGGATTTAATTATTACCATACTATATTATATGTATTTATTATGATAGATCTATATAAATGTCTCAATCAAAACAGAAAAACTTAATTTTTACTATATACACTAAACAATTACATTTCCTTCTCTCGGTCGGGACTAACAATTATATGTACCAATCTTGGTTTAATATATGATTCTAATCAAGCATAAGACCTTGATGTATATAGCAATGTATTAAGATGTACTCCCAATTATAAACAAATGTAAAAGATTCTAAATATTTGTATATGTTTGTACATATATTTCAAATATATAGTCTCCACTATTACTTTTTTAACTTATAACAGCTATGCCGTTTGTTTTCCTTAATTGATAACAAAATATTTATCGCGGTTTTGACATTTTATCGATTCGATGTCGACACGGCACATCCCTATCGTCCAGATGGCGTCGAAAGCAGCCGACAAGGCTCGCACGGAATCCAACTCTTGCGTCGCCTCCTCGCCGCGCAATGACGCATGCGCGAATGTTTCTCAGTCCTTTCAAATTGACCATTTTTATACAACCATCAGGTCATCAGATCAAAATTTCATATATTTTTAAATATCGCACGAAAAAAGCTTAGACACATTCGGTTTTCCATAAGCTACACTTTTGTATAGTAAGTAAGGTTATATTTTTTCTGTGTATCAGAGTCATTGACAGGTTTATATGAAGAAATAAATGTTAGAAAACGAGTGGGTTTGGCAATTAAATGTTTTGGCTTAAAATAATTCGAACATTTTTGCAAATTTTAGCTTCTTTATTACTATTAAGCCAAGTAGGCGGTTACCAGTATTATGAGCTCAATATAAAATTAATTAATCGCTAAATCAGTAACCGGTACTAGAACTGGTGGTCATTATTTTCTCATCAGCTTAGACAAAAACTATCCTACTATAAAGTATATATTTCTTTTTATTTTGATATGTTAATTATAGTTGAGAATATTGCCTGAATGAGTGATGTTCGTATAAGTGCAAGGAACTTTATTGCTTATAAAATTGTGAAGTCGGAATCGTGCCAAAACAATAAAACTCACAAAAACTAATGCTCCTCAGTTTGTATTAAGAAAAGTTTAATTTTACCATCGATATAACGATTATTACTTGTACTAAACAATTAATAAAATTATTTAATATGGAATATAATAAAAGTTCTTCCATGAAAAGTAAACGATGCGACCAAGTCAAGTTCATCAATTTTTTGATGAATGGACTTACATTATTCAGCTGTATTAATGCAACAAAGTTGAAGGTCAAAATCAAACATAAAAAAGGAGAATAATAGACAGCGACCGGTTCGTTTAGAGTGAGGTGCGAATTGTACGGTAAACAATACTGGCTACCGAACACAACTCAGCCGCATTCTAGGTTCGTATATTGAAATTCATTGCTTAGGCATATTTGGTAGTAATAGTAAGAATGTTAATCGTTTCAATATGAGACATGTTTTAAGTTATATACATATGAGTTACTTAATTAGCGCGAGAAACAATGCGAGAGAATGCAGTCGAGTTATGTATGTTGACGTGATTCGCGCTTATTCGTTAACACAGTTTTTTTAAATTATAAACGCAATACGTGGGTAATGTTGACTTTTATATAGATTATAGAGTACGTTTCTTGACAATTGACTTTTATTTATGGAATTGTGACAGCTACGTTACGTCATTTTAGCTTCAGCCTTGTTTCAAAAGTGTGCTGAGATCATTTCTAGAAAAAGAAAGCCAATCAAGTCGAGTTTCTTGCCTGCTTCTTCTGAGCTTGGTCGTGTAAGAACATTTAGTTTAAATTTTAAACGTTTCAAAACGGTCCTATGTTCTGTACTGAATAAAGATATTTTGACTTTAACAAGAAACTAAGAATATTCCGGTCAAGTTATGGGTATCATAAATCAAAATATCGTCCTAATTCAAAAACTTATTTACTGGATGCGTTAACACTCATGTAAATAAGCCTCTAAATAGTTATATTTATAAAATCTGTAAATAGTGTTATTTAAAATCTAACTTTCCGAAAATCTTTTATTTCCATATATTTTTAATACCATCTCTTGTTATTTGGACTTGATATAATCTCTTTTGTGATGCCGACAATAAAAACTGGAGCAATTACTACAATTAAATCTGGCCTACGCAATTACGCCTTAGATGAAGAAAACAAACGTTTTAAAACTAAACCTCACACGACTCCCAGAACTGAGCTATTATCTCGGACTTACTAAATGTGTAAATGAAAAGACCAACAGACGGACGAATGCGTTTTTATGTTGCGTCGGAGCAAACAATTAACACGTGAGAATCGATTTTATTTATAAATTCATAAAATTTATCATCTCTCGATCTGTGTTCGATGCAAAATCGTTTAAATTAAAGTAGCTTTCACAATATTTTCATTTTAAAATGTAATCGAAAGGCATAAAGGCCGTATAAAACACGAGTTTAACAAAGCTCTATTATCAATTAAAAATAATCCAAAGCCTATTTTCACTTAAAAAAGCTCTTAATATTCAAGAAACTGCAGGTTTCGAGGGTTTTCCAGAAATAATATAAACATCCCACGTATGTATGAACACGTAAACACGTTCAACGTGGAATATAGAAATTCAACACAAAAAGGAACAAGGATGTCGTGTGCTTCAAAATATTTTTATTATAAAAATCTGTTTTTGTCATAAACTATGAGATGAAGCGATTATGAGTAACAGATGATTCTTGTCGCTTAGATAATTTTATCTAATTAAATTTAGTGTTTTTTGGCAATTTCTCTTATGTATTTTTTTCCGAACCAATACGACTTCGGGTCCTTCAAAGGAAGACCGTACCATTTCCTAAAGGGCCTGCAACGCACCCATGAATTCCCGGCCATCGCTGCTCGTTCGCCCTTCTCTTCTGTACATAAAAGTTCTATACTTTTTAGTTGTCAACATCGTACTGCTAATAATTGATAACAATATAGCAACAAATTGAATATGTATTACCTGTTTTGTTTATATTAAAACACATCAATAAAAAATTTATAAACTAATATTCTAATTTGGCGTTGGAGCCTTGCTTTGGCAAAATTCGTTGACATTTTACGTTATACCTTCATCAAGAAACCTTTTGTAAGTATCTAATTCTAGTAATATTCAGTTAAACTTAGATTTACGTTCCCGATTTGACGTCAAAAACAAACATATTAATCATTCTTTTTCGAAAAATGATTTATTTGTAATATATGTTTTTTTAATTAAAAAATGTGCTTTTTCCATGACTTCTGGTTTCCTGACTGGATGGTTCATCAAACACCATTAAATGGTTTCAATGTTATGTAAATAGGCTAATTGTAATAAAAAAATGTCAAATGATGATAAATAATAACTAACCGCTTCCTCCCATACTTTGAGCCACAAATAACAGTTCCCAGTAGAGTCTATCTCCAACATTTATCACGCACGTTGATCTGGGTTCGTGTTCTCTTTGTCTGCCATCGCCTTTGGAATTTGATGTCTAGAACTAGACATTTCACATGCTAACCAAAAATTTAATTTGCATAATTTCATAACGAAGTGATGTTGAGATTGCATAAAACAAGTATAAAGCCTCCTAATTATACCGTTAACATGTTTATTAATAAGTCTGCCTTGTTTTTATATTTACAAAACCTATATTAGGAGATAAGATTCACATACTTAACTA
The DNA here is from genome assembly GCA_951799465.1 of Leptophobia aripa. Classification (NCBI taxonomy): domain Eukaryota; kingdom Metazoa; phylum Arthropoda; class Insecta; order Lepidoptera; family Pieridae; genus Leptophobia; species Leptophobia aripa. The sequence continues at coordinate 7,703,952 of OX637269.1, read as the reverse complement.
TATAAATAACTAAGCCATTTGCATCAAAGGATGAATAAACTTAATGTATAATCATTTTGAGCATAAATTCATTAGTGCTAATTAATTTTATAGAATTTTTATGTTTTATGTGAGGTAAATTCCTGTTACCAACAGGGGGATGAGAAATGGCTAGCATTCTAAGAAGGTTTTATATAGCAAATATTTGTTGGTTCATATAATTCTGCGAAAGTATAACTAAGTGAAATTCGATTAGTCGTTACGTTAGATAGTCAATTTAGTTTCTGTTTGTGTCTTCTTCTGCTTGGGTTTGGGTTAAATTCGTGCATTTTTATGAGCATTTTCAGTAAGTATCACATAACATTTGGCCCAGCATGTCAAGTCTCTAACTGAATATGTGAAAATAGATGTAATTAATACATTTGTTCATGTGTAATACATGAAAGTCCAATCCGTGATATTATGTTCTTAAAGACCTCAATCAAGGATCTCATGACACGATACTGAATTAATTACTACAACAAGAAGTGTAGTCCTTTTCTAGCGCACTCCATATTCAATAGCTTGTGTGGAAATCATTTTTAAAACAATATTCACTCCTATTCAGTCTCAATCATTACGCTGACATATTGCAGCTAATTTCTTGTAATATTGTTTTTTTTAATGAAAAATTTATAGAATGTCGCTGCGATTATTTATCGCACTAAATAGTAAACTTGTTTTATATGCACTATTATATATATACACATTTAGAATTGCATTATTAATAAAAAATTATTTATTTAATTCGTTTAAAGATCAGCACATCTAAATAATGCCTTTGGAACTTAGCTCGCTGTACTAAGTAACACCAAAAGAAAATGAAAAGATAATGTTGCCACCTTGCTTATAAAGAGTCCTATTACTGAAACGTCAAAGTCAAAATATCCTTATTCAGTAATAGGAACATTTTGAAACGTATTAAATCTAAGTGATTCTACGCCTCTTCGTACGTAACTAATCTTAGAAGAAGCAGACAAGAAACTCAGCTTGGTTGCTGTTTTTAGGTAATGATCCAAGTACACTTTTTGGAGCAAGGCTTAACTGGAGCTTAATAATTCCCAAACATTTCAAAATAATCAGATAATTTACGAAAAGCTTTTTCTGAAAGCTTCTTTCTCAGTACTGAAAATTATATTTACATCTACACGTTTGAATACCCGTGTCTTAAATTCCCCATTTAAAATGTATAAATAAGGTGTTAAAACTTGTAAATTATCTAATTAGACTCAATTGATCATAATAGTTTTAATTTGTCAAAACGTGGACTGACAACATTAATTTTAACGGTCCTATTAAAATAATATGGCATAATAGCTGCTAGACATTTTATCTTTATCAAAAGTTGGCGTAAAAAAATTACATATATACGAAGTGGCTTATATTATTACAAAACCGCCTTTATTTGTATCGATCTTTTGTTAAATGTTGAATTCTAAACAAATATGAGTTTACATCGATGGCATCGCTGTGATATTCGCTCGCTGTATTTACAATATTAATTGCTGTATATTAAGGATTCGAATCAAAATCGATTGAACGACATGAATCGGTAAAGATACGATTAAGGGACCCTTCAATTCCGCCGACAGCATTGTACCTTAAATACTCGATTCTTAATTGACTATTAAAAGAGTAATATTGCTCAAGAATTTGCGTTAATATGTCCCCGCGAAGGCGATTATCGTAAACTTGATTATTTACAATTATTAACTATTTTACTGAAACTCTTTTTGCGGTTCGGATAATGTCGGGCTTTGATGTTGATTTTTTATGTTTATTATATGTAAATATGTATTTTTTTTGTTTATATTTCGTTAAGTTGACTCGACTGAAACTCTTTATAAACCTCAAACCTGCATTTAGACGAAAAAAAACAATATTTTTTGATATTTCATATGTTTTGTTCATGCATTGTAATAATATAACATTTTTATATCTATAACTTAATTAAGTAGTTCTTGAGATAAACACTATTGTTCAAATAATCAAGCCCTTTTGAGATGCAAACTTTAGTTTATTTGTATTCAATGTGTCTTACTCTAATAGGTTAAGGTTAGGTTAGTTTAGTATACCTACTTTTGTTTTTTTTTGTGTCCATTTATGCTTTGGTTTTCTGATTTAATTTTAACTATTTATTATGAAATTTTTATGTTTCTAATGTAATTGGCGTGTTATTGTGTTTTATTTTTATATGTTTATATGTTTTTATGTGTTTAAACATACATTTACTAAAATACATTTAAAAATAAAAAGAAGTTAATGTTTTTTCATGTTTTGCTATCACCGTACGCGTTTTAATAGTTACATATGAATAACATATTATGTCTCAATATTATATTTAATTCACTAACAAACCTTTCACAAATTTTTACATACTCAATACGTAAACAGCTTTCACTCGGTCTAAATCATTGCATTACCTCGCAACCAATCATAAATTCAATACTTGCGTTCTACCATTATTTATACGATACAAAATTCAATTCGTGAAAACACACGGTCAATATACATTCGTTTTCTGATAAACATGATGTATGCCATTTAACATTAGTAACAAGAGTTTTTATATACAATTAATATTATATAAATGTAACATGCATATGATTGTTTTAATGCAATTCAACAAATCGTGTTCTAACGCTCATTACGATTGCTGTGGAGCACTGAATTGGATATTCATCGTGTTTATTAAGTTTCATTTTAATGTCTATAATACTTGCTGCATAACAAAGCATTCACCGGTTTCAACTGATTCCGGTTGAAATGCCGGTTTGAACCACTAGCTTTATAAGAAGAGGAGGCCAGTTTCTCATGGCATATGTCTCCTCTAACTTCCATTGATGACGCGCGACTTTTCTTGTCATGCTACCGCGGGGACCAACCGTGTTGGGTGACTTTGTTTTGTTCATTAGTGTCTTTTGAAGGCATGCAGTGCCCGCGCCTTCTATCTTCTTTCTATTCTCGTGGTGGTATTGAAGGCGTCCCACTTTATGCGGGCTTTTTTGTTTTCAACGATCAGTCATTATTTTGTCTCGAATATACGCGATAGTTACAGAGTCATTAATTTTAATTCGATAGTAAAACAGTATCGTACCCATTTGTAATATTCTAGAAAACCATTTAATTTAGACTAAAAAAATCTACATAACTGTGTAAAGTCAGCCCAACTAAACATTCAGTACCATACTTGTTGTATATATAAATTAAATTTCATAAATATTACATAGTAAAAGACAGATAAAACATATATTTCCGTATCAATTGCTGAAATTGATTATATGATACCGATGAAAGGGTGGCCATGTTTATAATAATAGCAACTGTATTGCCTTAAGGAATAATTAGAAAATCCAGCACCATCAGTTAACTGTTAATTAATCCATGCTTTATACAGGATCGAAATTAGTCATTAGTTTATTTATAAGCTATCCATTATATCGAACATATTTATATTCAAAGTGTGTATTTACTGTTTCTAATCATATTAATAATGAGAATTGATTAATTATCGAAGTATTGTAACAATAAATTTAAACTTATTTTATTGGCGTGTAATATTAAGTTATTGGATTAAAAGAGTGGCGAAAAGTTTCTTGTCAGTAAGTTTAAGAAAGTTGAAATATGTATTACGTTATTTTTGATTTTGATGTTTTTATAGAATGTCATACAGAAGATAATTAATATATTTGATTTGGGAGTTATGTAAAAATAAAATCGACAAAAATCAATTTGCTCAATTAGCCGTTCTTCCTTATAAAGCATTATAAACATTGAATTAGCGGTAATAAACATTCAATAATAAATTTTCATGGTTATTTTTATTACTATAAATATCACGATTTAAAAATAAACACTGTTTATTTTCACGATTCATTAAAAGCTTAAATAAAGATTCATTTGTTTTGGTTGAGATACTTACATCAAAATGATTCTTCAGTAAAATGATTAAGGAAAATAAATGATATAGACTTTATACTTAAAGAGCTTTTGCGAATTCATAATCGTTTGCCAATATTTTAAAACAGGAAAAATGTAATATAAATTTCGACTAATAATAACCTCATAAGTATAGTTACTTCTTTGATATTAAACCTGATTTAATTACATTATCTCTCGTGTTTAGTTTAGGCATTTAAAGTATTCTTACATCTGTAGAGATTAATATTTAAATCATTCCTAATATTATACGTTAAGCTCTTAGGTAAAGGAAGGTATAGTATTTAATAAACCATAAGCCTAGAACGGGATTTCTATTCAATCAAAAATATCTGATATTCGTCTCTGTATATACGTGTTACGAATCGAAAATAAGTTTTGTTTGTTAAGCCGAGGTGTTAAATAGAAGTCATTGCACGTTTAGGATATGAATTATTGAATAGACATGATTACGATGTATGGAACTTTTGGAATATTGTTTTTTATTGCAGTTACCATTATACGGAAATTATCGCGATATATATTGAAAACATGCAAGTTTTATAGCAATGCTAAGTTTTGTTGATACACTTTGTTAATTTTAATGTAGGATCTTTATATTTTGTATCATTAACAAGTAGACTGGCTTTGAACACAACAGGTAGGACAAATATTCTTTTAGCATGCATACGTACGTAAAATTTAGACTCACACTACTAAATACAGCATTAAAAACGAAACCGTTAAAGTCCGTTCGAAGTTTTATCATAATCGTGCAACTATAATTCCGCGATTAGCGTCAATTTAATCTAGATAGGCATATCTAAATCATATTAGCATTTTCCAAGCTTGAACTACAAGTCTGATCGACGGGATTGCCTTATAATGACATGACATAACTAACACTAAATTATATCCAATTTAATAGGGTTGCACAAGCACCGACTTGAATATCGATGTTTTCCCCGCCTTCATTATTAGTCGATATGTCGAGTGACAGAATGCGGACGCCTCTTGATTTATCGTTGCACAAGTTATCGTGACCCTATTTCGATATCGCGCGATCTAGTGTTAATGCTCTGTAATATAATGCTGGCTGACTACTGTGTCGATCTAACCTACCGATCTAATTTATTTGAATTTCGAATGAATTAAGCGAAAATTATATTCTTCGTTAGTTACTTATTAGCAGCAACTCTATTATACGTCGAGTGGTACAAGAGAGTGTGGAGGGCGCAAGACCGCGCGGCAGATCTCCCAGGCGCTGGACCGACCAGATCTGGTCCGCAGTGGTTCGGTGTACGTGCGCCCGCGAATGTCGGCGAGCTGGAGATGAAGAATATACATTGCCGTAGCATACCTATTGGAATAGTTATTTTTGTTTAAACACGTATATCGTTAGCTTGTAGATGTTCATTCGTTGTAGTGCACTCGTTAAATCGATAATGATTTTTACATAATTGGTTTAGCTTATCAGTTGAGCAGACTTACATGTGCTGTACTAAATTAAAAATTCCAATAGTAATTGCTGTTGAATATTAAAAACGATACGCACATTTGTAATACGCTTAACCCGATTAGATCGCGATCCTTTTTCTTTTTATTCATTCGAAGGTAATAATTATCGCTTCGTTACTAGATTTTATCATAGAAGCCTTTAATCGTTTTTCATAACTAATATTGTAAAGTAGTACCGAATGATTATCGTATTGTTGGGATTTGGTGAATGCAAATATGATGAAGCTAGCAAGCAAATAATATTATTTCAACCGGTGTTGTGATAATCTCACATCACATGTTATATTTGTTTTTAAATATGTTAGTTACATCAATTTTATTGTAAACATGCGAGTTTATGCATTTTCCAACGTTTGAGATTGTATCGATAATATTGGCGCAACACTATTTTAATTGCCCACAAAGTTGTTTGGCAACTGAGTGAGTGTAAACTCTTTAATGACTTTATTGTGATTCAGTTATGCGTTGCTTGCGTTACTTGATTTTTGCGTTTCGTTACGTTATATGTAAGTAATGCTATGATGGTATGAAGTAGCAAGCATATACATTTTGAATTTGTTTTGAATGAAGCGTCACTTAAAGTTAATATTATGTATAATTTAAATACTAAGGAAAACATAGTATAAATGCATATTGCTTGACAAGTTTAGGTTGTATTTGTTTCATAGCAAGATGCCTACAGTGTTTTACGCGTTTTTGGGTCTGACATAGGACGCCGTAATCTCTGTGTACTTCAATAACTGTTATTTAATTCTACGATAAGAAGAAAATTAAGGCAACATTGTGTTGTAGGAAAACAATTTCGGATGCTATTTGTGGTGTGAGTACAATTGTGCAGTCGGTATTATTTCGAATGAAGGCTGCGGTGGATAAGGCGTACACTGCGGTGAAACAGTCGCAAGTATTAAGGTGTGGCGGTTAGAAATATTCGTTTAGGTCTCCCACCATATATGTATAATATCAAACACATCATTCACATCTTCTTTGAATGCGGCATATTGGGTTCATATCTGTTTATAAGATATTCAATAGTTCCTTAAAGAAGGGCCAATGGGCAACTCCAACCAAAGGATTCGACTAGCAAAGGCTTTTTCATATTACATTATATACCTATACGTTTGATTGTTGAATTTAAACATGAGTTACGGAATATATGTAATTGTTATAATTATATATTTATATAATTTATGTGTTGGTACAAATAGCCGTAGGGAATATATAAAGTTGATAAGAAAGAAACGAAAGAAGTAAAATAGTAAAGAAAGTTAAGTTTAGTTTCTTGTGATTTACGCCACACAAAAGCAAATATTATGCGTTATTAATTTTTTCATTTTAACTTCGACCATCAAATGTGGAGTTGCATTACTATTACCGATTCAATTTCTACAAATACATTTGAATATCGGTTCCATTTATATTAAGAAAAATATTTTGAATCAACCTAATCAATTATATAAACGAACCTTTGTGTTCAATATTCTTAAACGCTTTTTGTGTCGCAATTCTTCTATGTATTAACTCATGTCCTGTCAAAGTCAAAATGTCTTTGTTCACTATGGTGTCCTACGAGTATATACCTTATCCTCATTTTGGATCGTCTTAACTCTAAGACGTCTTTATTTTAAGTCTATCGCTGAGAAAGGCAAGAAACTCGGCATGGTTTTTTTGTTGTCCCGACAAAGTAGGTATTAATGCTTTACTGGAACCGACTTAAAAAGTAAAAAAAGACTGTTAAATATGCCCATCCCTTGACACCTTTTCGCCCTAAATCTTTCACAACTCTAATTACGCCTCAAAACAGTAATTGTTAATTCAGATTGAAGGTTCAACATCTCAATCTCTAAATGGAGTGTAAGCCTTAATTTGTCTGTCTCTGTGCATCTCCTTAAAGCCGCTACAATACTCCACATATATAATTAAGTCGGTCTGTCGGTGCGTTTCGTATACCGCAAATCGTCTAAACTAAACTTTAACGGTCTTTTGTTTTCTCTTCCGAGAATTAGAGGGTGGTCTACTGGGGTTTTGCTGGTATATTCGTAAAGAAAAATGTTTTAATTGTTTCTTAATCATAGGTCAATGCGTGATAATTTAAAGTTGTAACAAAAAAAAGCGTAGCTTACATTATTTATATGTGATATTTATGATTAATTTTGGTAATGTACATATAAATAAAAAAACATTATTGTAACATATAAAAAACTTCATTATCGTATTTTCTGTAATTTCATATTTCCTTTAATCCACGCCGTGAAATATCATTTTTTTATATTCTGTTAATAGAATATATAATTTAACATAATTTATTTAAACTTCGCCTCAACTAAGCCGTCAAACAGGAATATTGATTTAACTTAACTAAGATTATTGGCATACGATTTCAGAACAAGTACTATTCAACGTAGTCCTATAAATGTGTGTATGACAATTACAAAATGGCCCGCTCTTAAAGATTAAGCGTTATAACAGATATTAATGCGATTGACTCGCGCGGCCTTACAACTGGGGGCTTAGGAAATTTGTTACTTATCAATTTGCAACTTTGTACATAATTATGAATAATTGTGATTCGCGATGGTCTACGTTTATTTTTAGTTAACGGAGTGTCTATTACAGACATGTATATGTTATTGTTTTGAATTTTGTTATGTATAAATTAATAGCCTCCATAAATTGCCTGCTGTCTCTTATATACAGTGTAAACTATGTAACGGCACTCGACTTAACAACAATAGCGTCGTAATCAACGACCGCTCTCTATAACGCTATGTCCATAGTAATATAATACATATGTATTGTTAGGTTTTAAGCTAAAGCGTTTAATCGTCCGTTTCATTATGATCTTTTATTTTCTGTTTCTCGTTTTATGCTAACGTATGAATAAAGTCAAAATTTACGTAAAAAATTACGTAAGAAAACACATGAATTTTTCTTTATGTGCGCAATAAATTAAGTGAAAATCGTAAAATAATCACACAAACGATGTCAGTCTGACACCTCGTAAATATTGTCTCGAATTCAGAAGTTTTTAGTAGCATAACATATCTATTTAAATAAGTAACGAACGAACTAGCTTCTTCAAAATGTAGATATTTGTTATAATTATGTTTGTTTTGCCCATCTGTAATGTTGGATTGTCTATACCCATATATAATTATAAGTGAAAGGTTTTGTTAAGTTGAAAATTGTATCGTAGAAATTTTTATATTTGGTATTTTGATTTTACTTTATAGAAGGTAAAACTTGGAGCTATATTGTATTTTCATTATAAAATGTAAATTACATTTATTTACTTTTTGAAGAACTTACAAGACACTTGGGCTGGCTTAACCAACCATTGGTTAGATTGACAGTAAAGGTTGACAAAAGTTCTGTCTAATAGCCGAAAAATCCTTCAATCAATATACTGTAGTATTTTGCAGATAATTCTTATATTTCATCAGTGGTCAGTCATTCGCGTGACCGTTAATCGTAAATCAACGTATTCACGACTCGACTTAATACAATACCGAGAAATTTTGGTACTACCTCATGTAATAATTTTAAATCACGATTTGGAATATACAGATGAAAGCTATTTAAATCATGTCTAATTAATTTCGTTTAGTGTTGGCCCAGGGGCTTTGGCGTGCGTTGAGAATGGAAGGCCAGAGAAGACGTGACCACCATTGGTAGGCCTTTACCCTGGGACTAAGACAATAGTTTTTGTAATATTTTTTTAAGAACAACTAAAAGCACATTAAATAAGCAAGCTCCCGTAACAAATGAAATATAAGTATAATTTTTATATTGACTAATAAATCTGTTTGCGTGTTCGACACAACCGCAGCCCGTATGTTTCTCAGGGACCTCCCGTAATGGCAAAGTTTTATGGTCATACTAATTGGCAATTCTTACATATAAACAGGAGAAGCTGTATTAATTATTGCGATTACTAAAATATATTTCTTTTTTATTTTCGTCATCACATCTCTGAATTCGGTGCTGGTCAATATTGCATTACCATTGAAAAATATTAATTGTAAAACTTACGCAATCGATACTGAAGTTGTACTAACGGTATTTAAAACCTATATTACAAAAAAAAAAATAACAAAATATTGTTTCAAAATTTAATCGCATTTTTATGGCATTAATATATTTATTACCTATTATCATAGATAAGGATTCAAATCTAGTATTCATGCGTGCTCGGACGAATCCTCTTAAGACACATACTTGATCGAAAATTAAATCGAGCCGACTTGCAAGATGGCGAGACTCTATAGACTATATATATATCAAATAACTAAAAAACTAGCGAATAGTAATATATACTTAACAGTATAAAGTATTAGCTCCTACGTGTCACGTGCGAAGCATTAATGCCAATAAATACTAGAGAAAAGTCTATCTCAGAATAGAACCTGCCTCATTGCACCTAGAAAGGGTGAAAGCTTTTTCTAGTTTTTCCTTTGAAACTACCGAGGTATGTTATTAGTTAGCCATCAAATTAATTGTATTTTTACGAGTTATATGTGGAATGAATACAAACGTATCGTGAAGAATTTATTTTAAAACATATGTGAGATAAGTTTTATCTTTTAGCATCGCATCGCGCAAGTATTGTTTCGCACGTGGAGTAAATTTATGAAAAACAAAATTTAATGATAAAACTAAACAATTTTATCTGAAGCTTTGAATCCAGTATTCAACCTGTAAATTGAGTTTTTTTTACGTTATAAATGCTTTAATTTACAATACATACAACCTCATATAATGTAAATTCTAATTATCTTATATTAATGATATACATAGTTTGAATTTAAACTTTTTGGCCTAATAATTTCAGAATATAATAATACAAACAACATAATTTTAGTGATTTTAGCCTGGATCTGTTCTTGCAAACAGAACATGTCATTTATTATACCGAAAGAAATCCTCATAGTTTGGTGCAATTTCACACTTAACATTAAAAAAATAATTAATATTCGCAGAACTCACGAACAAAGTACGTATACTTTAACCATAGTTAAGAAGTTAGTTACATCCATATTTCCAATGACAATTTTACTGCAAGCACTAACTGAACAAAAGCAGCAACATAATTATATATAACTTGTATGTGTTAGGCTCCGCAATTTATTGCTTTTCTTCGTAAAGTATGACTTAGCTGACAAAGAATATAATTTCACACTACCCTCGCTTGTAAATAATCCATTTTAGTATCTGTAGTGATGATTGAAATTGAATGGACCGCTTTTATGCGTGAAATATTTTGATGGCTTTGTTTTTGCACACAGGTGTTAAATAATTACTATCGGGCGTAGTTATCACGTTAAAATGTTCATTAAGTCGTTTCTCTATACAATATAGGATCTCGATTCGATTTTTGTTTATTTATTTCTCCACATAGATACGTATCAGCAATGTGTACGTCAAATGTTTTCTTTTATCAGCTTCGAGGGTTCCAAAATAAACCGGTCTGAGAAGATACCAACAACTCAGCTGGTTAACTATCAGTGACTATAATAATTTCAAAAATAGTTACATTAATAGTGCTTAATTTTATTTTGTTTATTCACACTTTTTTACACTCAAACAATAGAAGTAGATGATGTCAATAGATGTTAATACATATAAGAGCAACGGGCGACCTTATCGCTAATAAGCGATCTCTTCCAGACAACCGTCAAAATAAAAGAATACTTAAATGCAATTTGACTGCATACTTAATTGTAACATACATTTAAGTCATTTGCTTCTAGTGTATAAGTGCATTAAAGTATAAATAAATGAATAATACATATGTAAAATCGTTAGGATTTCAAATTACACAAATACCATATTCATGCTAACCCTACATTATGTTTTGCGTGATCATTTTGGTTTAATTAAAAAAAACCCGAAGCCAGTAAATGGACCGATAAACGCTTCTTAGCATTATTTACAGCGTAATAACGCATTATGCTAAACATGTTACAAAATTAGTCGCCTTTTGTGAGGGAAAAACTTTAATTGCAAAATTGTCGTATTAATAAAAAATATATTTTATTGAACGTAGAAGTATGATATATACCGAACAAGGACCGAACTTTATGAATTTATTTATTGTTGAATATCATTGAATGAATTTTTGTATTGAATAAAATATCACAATTTATAGTATAGTAATTGTTTTGTCTGTATTTTATCGGATATCAAAACATTATACTCATAATTATATATAATAAAAACCAAAATTTACCTAATAAATTATTTTGCGAACCCTTTACTTAAACAGTGCATATCATTCGGTGAAGATTATGTTAAATTTTCAATTTGCAAAATTTATGCAAAGTGATATTACAAGATAGCTTAATATTTTATTACAGTTGTTTATCAAAAAAATAAAAATCCACCGCTTAGGCCACCATTTAGTCATTGTTGGAGTCAATGTTTAACGATAACCTACGCCTAATAAAAATACGTGTTTTTTTTTTTTTTATAGAAGAGGGGGCAAACGAGCAGGAGGCCCACCATAAAGGTGAAGTCGCCGCCCATGGACACACAAGTGGCTGGGAGCTCATGAGTGCGTTGCCGGCCTTTTAGGGATTTATACGCTTTTTTCTTGAAGGACCCTAAGTCGTAGTGGTTCGGAAATACCGTGGCGGGCAGCTTGTTCCATAACGTGGTAAGAAATGTCTTACGAAACGCGCAGTGGTGGAACGACAGACATCAAGGTGATACGGGTTTCCACCCGTATCGCATTCTGCCTTGATGTTCGAAGGTGAAATTTAGCTGCAGGTGGTATTCGGAAATAGCATTAGTCCCTGTAAATTAGATTATTTATAATATAAATCTATAATGTGTAAAATGGCCGTTTTACGGGCAATTTTAAGAGATTACCATGATATTTGTGCTGGGTACATTATACCCAGACGTTAAAGTTGTATTAAGTCTTAAGGAATACCCACGCTTATGCCACAATAGTGATTACAATGTGGTCCCATCATTGTTTGTTATTATTTGAAAAACTAAGTATCTTGTACGAAATGCCTACTTTGTTGTCCGAAGTCACCATTTACCACTGTACCTATTATTTGGTATGAGTATTGAAATACGTATTCTTAAATCAGTGGTAAAATGTTAACGTCTACTTAGGTCATGTCTTAAATTTATTTAAACACTTAGATGCTATATTAAAACAATACGTACAGTGAAAATTAGGACAGCAACTGGTGACCTTATCGCTTTCAGCGATCTCTTCCAGTCAACCATGACAAGGAGATATAGCAAGAAACTGATATAGGACAATATCCTACCTACATAATAAACCTAACCTATAGTTATTTCTTTTATTCAACATAGATTTGAATCAGTGATCACTTGTGTGCGTAAAATATACACATATTGATACTTATTAACACATTAAATCTCTTCCAAAATGTTAAACTACAATCCCTTTCTGAGACGAGATTAGTTTTATAATATGGATTTCATTAAGTCAGCATTGTATAAAATATTAAGTAAGAATATAATTGACTAACAGAATATTACACTGTACAACTGTTCTCCATGTCTTTCGTGTTTGGATTTAAATGTTTCCTACACACGTTCAATATATCGAGGTGCGAAGATAACTCTGCGAATGTATTGTTAGAATTCTAAAACAAAAGACTGTTAAGTTCAAAATACACGAAGCCGTAGACGATTTTCTCTCGGTGTAATAAAATGTATGCTATTAAGTGAAAATTACCTAATTAAAATGTAATAGATTCTTGAAATAAATTATGTGTAACGATTTATGTAACACTAGTTTAATAATTAAGTTAGTTAGTAAATTAATATCCTTAATCAATAAACAAAAAAACACAAACTTTAATTTGGGTTTCGATTTGAGTAGACTTTTGAACCTTGGAGTACAATGGTAGTCAGTACCGGTGACCCAAGGTCTGGTGTTTTTCTCGCTTCACGTGTGAGCACCGTTACAGCAAAGAAATACCAACATTATGGGAACTCTGCAAGGACCAAACTTTTTAAATTTAGTAAATTCGTTTATTTTAATTTGTATTAATAAACCGATTTGGTAATAATAAAGAATTGACGCGTCAGGCTTTGTCCTAGTTGCCAGGAGTGTACATAAATATTTATATTGGGATTCCAATACGTACAATTTATGGGTATTGCATGTTATCTACATATATTTTTAACATATTTCAAACCGTTAATGATGTGTATAATTTACTTTTGTAAAATAGTAGCTTCCAGATGGTACAAACGGTTTTAGCGCAATAAAATTTTATTCTATCTTTTATCGGGCCGTGTGAGGCGTCTCGGTCAGATCGCATCTGATATGGAATAGCTACAATGGTGTCGTTTAGACGACAGAACCTTGTTATTCGGACGCCCACAAATACATTTTACATCCACTGTAACAGAGCCGTATGTGACAAGTACTTCGGAATGTCCTATTTTTTTATGAACCTCCAGTTTCGCAAGTGTATAGAAAAATATTTTGTTAATAAATAAATATATTATTAATTTTTTTTTTGTTTTGTATATGATTGTTTGGTTTTTTTTTTAAATTGTATACCTGTAATGCTATGCATCCCTATAATTTATGCACATACATGCCTTGTGTCTTTTTTTTGTAATTTTGTTCGGGTTATGTTTGTATGTGTGTTGTTGGTGTGCCTTATTAAATAAATAAAATAATTAAATTGTTTGCGCTTTCAAATATTCTTACTCGTTCCTAATTTATAAAAAATAAAATTATTGTTCTGAATAATAGAGTTTATATTTCATCTTAACAGTTGCATTAATAGTTCATCTAAACATCTAGTTGAGTGTGAATTGTGGAGCTTGAAAGCACACAAAAAAATCGAAAGATTTTATTCATGACGGCGAAAATCATTTTTATACAGATTTAATAACCTATTTAGGCTATGAACACGAAATATAACTTAAAAAGCATGTACTCTCTAGTTATATTATACAAACATAGATACATCATAGGTATGATATATGAATTGAAAGCTACAATGTTTTCAGTTCTATATTGTTTTGTTAAGCGGCGCGCGCGTTAAAATCTTTTCTATGGGCGCACTGCATCAACGTACTTAACATGACATAAGTGGTACTACAGCTACTACGTTACATGATCGCCCCAGGCTCTTATAAAAGAATAAACAGCTTTATTACTTTTAAATGTTATCTTACTTTCGCTTCATAATATTTACATTTGACTTATTTCAATGTTTTGTGTTTCGTTAGTCACAATGTCTAACTCGTATGTAATTTTTAACATTTTCGCCATTGACATAACTAAAAACTAAAAATCACAGAATTATACTTTACTGTAATATTTTTAATAACCTTACATATGGAAACCTTTAGTTGTACACAGATGTATCATTAAATTTCATTTTACCTTAACCTCTGGTCTCTCATTCGCCCTGATAAATTAAATTATTAAAGTCCTTGGAAGCACGTAGCTTATAAAATCAGTACACTTATCACGTATACGAACGTATGCACGCGCTGGACACACAGAGCTTTGATTTCGACAACTTTAAGCTATTTTTAACAAGTATTACAGTTAAAGTAATAATAACAATAAAAAATCAATAAAATAATAGCCTGCATTTAAGCTAAATAAATAAGTATATGTAATATTAAAATATTTATATAAAACGTAAGTGGCAAAACTTAAAAACGTATACAAACTCATATTATAAAGTGACCCATACTACAAGAATGTTATTTAAGCGATAAATCTTATGTATAGTATGTATTGGTGTATGTCGACATTGTTAGTATATTCTCAACTATTTGAACAGCACTTCTTTTGTTATGCATAACATTATTTAAATTATGACATTGTAAAGACGTCGGATCTTTTTGAGCGTTGCGGTTTAAAACGACCCATATCGGAACAAATTCTTTCAACTATGACTGAACTGTAGTGTGAAGTGTCATCATGTTAAAAATAATTTTATTTATTTATTAAACCTATACAGCTTATCAAAAAAAGTTGACACAATAAAAATAGATTAAAAATAAAGCCAAAATAAGGTTAAAACATAGAACCGGAAATAGAATCCAAGATCATAAACTACAATAACAAAAAAACGAACAGAACAGAAAAAAAATATATATACATATATACATATGAACAAGTGGCGTAACTTATGTGAAGAATGAGCATTTAAGTGTGTGTGTGTATTAGTGTGTGCAATGGTGTTGCTGTGTGAATGTGCGAGGTTGAGTCTTAGTTTTTTTTTAAAGAATTTCTACTTAGGATTGTTTTGGACTAAAAAAGTATAACATCAATTAAACAACACTAAAGCAAAAAGTACAGAAACAATAAAGATATGTTCTACAATTAATTAATAAGGAAAACGACGGTGCTTGACAAACAAACTAATTAAATCTTAAAATTATACAGTAAATGTAGGTCCGAATGTAAAAAAAACAACAAGAATTATATACAACACAAGTGGAATTTAAGTAAAGCATCTAGAAGCGCTATCAGGCATTATCTTAACAATTTGAAAGCTTATAAGAAACAGGTTTACGAAATATAATTTTATTTCGGCCGGTAGCTGGATATTTTGTTATTTCATAAAAATCACAAACCTTTTTGTTTTTAATCTTAATTAATTTATGCAAACGATGTATTATAATTTTGTTTGGTGTATTATAAAGCGATTTTATCAGATAAATTATTGTAGTATCTATTCGATTAAGAAATATCTATAATCGTTTCCCGATATTCATAATTTGAATGTGAGTAGCAAATTTATAATAGATTGTGTCAGATATGTGCTCAATGAAAAAGGCTTTTAAATATATGCTAGTCTTTTTTAATTTATCTGAATTGTTTATTTAAAAATGTCATAAGTTACTTTAAAGAATTTTTTACGAATATATTTAGCAGATTCTTAAATGTAAATCAAATTAAATCAAAAATATCTTTATTCACATACTTATGAATCGTCAAAAAAAGGAAAATATATAAAAAATAAAAATTTGCGTGATGTTTAGTTTAAGTTTTATGTGTGTGATAATGGTGTTTGAATGTGTCTCTGACGCGTTCTCGTCGTATGAATTATTTTGTGCATGAAAAATATTTACAAGTGGAAAAACGTTGCCCAAAAATCCACCATTCACGCTGACCAACCGACACACGACGTTGTTCTTACATTTCGCGCGATTTGAAATAATTGAAAAACGCGCTCTCCGAATACACAGCGCATTCTTACAAGGCTCTATTAACTTTGATTGACATAGTCTTGGCCACATTCAGACCTTATCACCGTTGGTTAGAGTGGATATTGTATCGCAAGCAACATTACAAAGCACGCTTTCAATGTTTTTTCTGCGAAGCCTTCAGAGAAATGTGGGTTTCTTTTGCCATCACGATTACGATACAGAAATGTAATAAATTACTTAATTTCGCAAATTGTTACATACGTGTTTTTTTTTTAAATTAAATATACTATGATTATTTTCTCTATAGAAACAATATTTTTTTAAGTTATTAAAACTTTATTAGTGAAGTGAAAATTTCCATAATCAAGATTAACTTTACTCTGTAATAAATATCCAAAGTAAGTCAGTTAGTTAGTCATTCGTATCGTACGGCACGTTTACGACCAACGATACGATCGTATCTTATAAATTTCATTAGCTCGCTAACAAAAACCTGGATGGGCTTAGATCCTGGGTAATTTATATTATAGTTGATATCATTCTGGGAAAATCATCTTTACTTTATGACAATAGAGTTTATATTTGTATCGTATGATGAGGATTTAATGATTTTTTAAGTGCGCTGTATTTTGAAAGAATGTCATATTACACTATAGCGAATTAATTCTCAATATCACTACTATTATGTTAGTATCGTGGTATCAAAATTGTCTCATTTCGTGATTAATGTTAAATTTGTGATTATTATAGTTTTTTGCTTCTTTTGAACAATGTATGTATGTTAATATAAACAACAGAAAAGGTCCAACCTATTAAAAAGTTTAAACACTTATGTGCTTCGATGACACTTGCATTAAGTTCATTTGAAGCCTTAAACTACCACGCATTTGACCCATATTTTGTAACGTTAATATCTGTACGCATTTGTGTATAACATATTTATAACACTTAATAACTGAAGCTACTCAAGTGCTGAAATCGTTGTCAATGTCAAAGTAGAAATACTAGTGAAGTTAGGAAAGTTAGACTTTATTTCTTAAAGTCAAGAAACCGCTTTGTCATAAGAAAGTAAGAAATCGTCATAGGATTAAATACAATTACGAATGTATGCCATACGCAATCTGGAAAAAAGTTTCAAATCGTCAGCTATCTATGTAGATTGTGAAGTAATGTTAAAATTAACGGTCCATCAAAGTTCAAATCTAACTTCGGTTTAGAAAATTCCGTTTCATAACTTCAATCATCTCTATACATCGTAACTAATTCCTTTTCTTTGTTGCAGGTAAAACAACTCGCCCGAAATAGTCTCAAGGTATTCCAATCTTTAAAAACAAAATATCGTAACGGCTTCGTGCATCTAATATAAATTGAAAAATTTTATCCGGTCCATTCTCTAGCACCTATGTCGTTTCTCTTTCCCACCCGGGCTGATTGTAATTAGAGAGACAGGGATAGGTGACGAGGAATGCCCGCTTGACGAGTTAGCCTGTGTTGAAATACTTACACGAGATTTGGATTAAAACGTGTATGCTAGATGTAGAGATAGCAGAAAAGGGTCTTTTTACATTTGTCTAGATTTTATAAATATGCAAATTTTGGAGTTAATCTTTGATATAATGTGATTTTTGAATTTTAAATCAGGCTAATATATGTTGACTTGGGAAATAGATACTTAATTACAGTTTTCTTTACATTGTGTAAATACTACACTTGCTTGGGCTGACAACAGTCCGATTTGCAAGTTACAATATATATATATATAATATATATATATAATAATAAAATTAACAAAAAGTATTCAAACTTAAAGTGAATTAATTGGATTGAACCTCAAACCTTTATTTGCGTTGAGTACACAGCCCAAAGTGGAAACTGTCACAACGTATTGTATTTAACACGAAGTTATCAAGACACCATCAGATAACGCTCACACCGATAGCTAATGATCGATGATATTATGTACTTCTCAAATTATCACAGTTATCCGACTAACTAAATAGTGACTTAAATCTGTTTTAATTAATCCTATTATATAATAAGTGGGGTTGATTCATCTTCAGTAATACAATCGAAAGCTTCCTTGATACTTGAATCTTTGGGTCTTGCCAATGGGAACGAAAATTTCTTATTTCGTCTATAGCAAAACATAAGGCTAAGTCATGGGAACTATTAACGCCTCGTCATATTTTGAAATATGAATATGTCCATGCGTTGGCAAAATCATCGGAATAAAGCTACGAATATATTGAAAAATCAATACACTTGTGAAATCCGAGAGCGCTGTAACCGGACACCTTAGGTCTCAGACAATCTCGATCCGCACGAATTTTAATGCCTAAACCAACACAATGCGGTCATACGAATCCGAAAACACTCACGCTTTCCTATTCAAAACTTTTTGTTTTACAAAAACACCCTTATTCTGTACCCCGCTCGTTTCCTTCTGGTTTTTATCGAGTTCACACTCCGTAGAACAAAAGTGTACAAAATAAAGCGACGCCCGCCAGCGACACCTGACCAAGTGAGAGAGAAACATGATACTTCATTGCTCATGCGGCGTTCAGTTATCGCGCTTAAAACAGAGAGTGTAGGAGTCATTTTCACGGTGTAGTTGGAGTTGAAACCTTAACGTTCGTCACGTGGGAATTTGGATTGTATCATTGATTGTTAGAGTCGATATTTGGATGTAGAATCGAATAGCAATAAGATTCAGGGCGTTCGTGATACCGTCTGCCTTTCGCCAAGTGGTTTTGTATTGGAATAATTTTATAGTTATTACATATTATTAGGATGATATCGCTTTGCATTCAGTACTGTTCGTGGTAAGTACAACGATAATGATGAAGTATCAATATTCAATACATTAGCATAAAGTGAGAGACTTTGTTATTGCAGCGTTGAGACATAACGAGTCATGATTTAAATAGCGTCAAAGAAAAGTACTAACACAAATTGGTTCCTAATGATTAACGAATCAAATTATCTCCTTTTACCTAGAGGCAATGGTCATCATGTCGGTTGCCGGTTAACCGTGTGTTAATATTAGTTAGCTGTGGTTTGGGTGTCATAATATGTATTACATAAAACATATTTTACAACACAAACACAATAATTAAACTTTAACTTATGTCCTTCCCACAAATCAGAATATTACAGACATTTTAAACCATCTTTTGCTTAATATAAACTATTTTTTGCTTCCGAAACACGATCCGGCGAGCTTTTTAAGATCCGCAGACTATTCGAAATTAATTCTATGCAACGTGATTAATATTCTAAAATTTGTAATTAAAATCAAAGCAATCGTTATTAATGTGTGGCGAGACTCGTGTCAATGAACCAAACTCTGTGTAGAACGTGCATTTTTTCACAGTAACACAGCGAATATTATTTAGAAATACTTATCAAATCATCTGTTCTATTGACTTTTATAATATATAACTGTATGAATCATAAAAACAAGCTTTAACTAGCTTTAAAAGCCTAGTGTTTTGGTGCTTTGTTTGGTTGCCTTCTGTTCTGCTGGTAACGCACCCATGAACTCTCATTCACGCGAGGGTAGACTTCACCTTCATGGCGTGCCTATGGCACGTAGCACCACTTCAAATAAAAAATATACAATTTTATTAGCCATCCTTTTTAATTCAATCAAAGGGGTAATAAGAAGATTTTTTTAAATTGATTTTAACGAATTTTTAAAACATACATACATACATACATACATTTTATCGGACACTAGGACCAAAATTAAACAAATTGAGTATGATTTTTCTAAATAATATATCCTTTTTAGCATTGATTTAATAACGAATGTTTCTAAATGACAACTGCACGTTTCCCGTATATTTTATCGTAAGCAACACGAAATAAATTTATAAATCTATTGAGAACATCATCAAATTGTTCAAATAGCCTAATTTTAATACATTAACCTTTGAGTCACGGGTATTACGTGAAATTCTTGCTACCGTGGCATAAAATTATAAAAGGACAAAACTGGTTTTATTTATGTATTAACACTTTGTTGCACAAATCGCAATATTTAGTACTACAACATATGAATTGGACCTTAATGCAAATAGGCTATCTCTTCCAGGCATTCCAAAACTGGAAAACTGAAAACATACTTTTCAATAGAGCTATAGAGCCTTGATTAGTCCTATATCAGTTAAAAGACATTTCAGAGGTTATTATATGGTTTGTAACATATTAAAACAGTTCAACTACAATAGTCTAGGTCAATCCCAGGAGAAAACAAAGCGCTCTCACGCAAAAAAGAAAATTCGTGGACAACAATTGACTGAAATCAAAATGGCGTCAATTAAAACTTACAATTAACGTAAGGGAATGTCGTCGATAGCATCTCTTGACCCGGGGCTATCGGCCGGGCACCGAACCCGCTACCGTTTGTGATTTATCTCACTGTAACTCAGGTTAATTGAACACTTTGTTTTTGAGTGGCCTTCGCTTTGTAATGAGACTTAATTTCGTGTGAATTTTAGTCGCATTATATGGCTGTGACAACTTCAACAACATTACAAACAGAGAATTAAAAAAAAACTATTGGACAACTAATTTACAATAGTAAAATACTCATATAACTATGTTGATTTCGTACAATGTAAGTGTATATGAAAATTTCTATATGTTTATAACTTAGCGAATTTGCATTTATTTTAGCACAATATATGTAAATAATAGTATTCGCGTTATCTTAAATCTGTAATTTACATAACGTTAAATTATATAATGACACACGGATTCAGTTGTACTCAGCTTATCTGTTATTCGTACAATTCCTTACTATGTAGGTTAATAAGTTGCATGTGCTAGGAAATACCAATACATTTCTTGTTTTATACCTAACAAAAATTTACCATAATAAAGCTAACCGTTACACGGATACGCGAACTTAAATTGTAATATCTTCATACACTTTTTTAATATGTGACTAAAGATATTATATTTTATGACCTGCCACCGAAATCGTCCCGCCATAAGTCTTTGTAAAGAATATACAGATTATAATTAAACAATTAACAGGGTAATGATTTTATCATTAAATCAATAGCACCCGTTTCCCGGTGGGCCACATGGCACTAACGATCGATAAAATATTAGCCTAGTTACAATTAAAAACCAGATCCGTATACCGAGGTCGATAAATTATTAATTTATACGAACGAATACTTCGCGAAACGGCAATAAATAGGCCCCGGGACAGACAAAACTTCGCATTCGGTACATAAATACACGTGAAGATTAAATCAATACGATGTAACTCCGAACGCATACACTCGATATTTGATCGTATTCTTGGTGTGTTAGGTTGAAAATCGCTCACTTGAACCGATGCAGTTGTGCCATGAAAGTTTATTACTTGCTAAAGAGACAGTGGCGTAGTTTTTAGAAACAAGGCGAGTCAGTTTGGGGGTTTTAATTCGGGATGTCTCGGAGACACCACAATGGCCCCAAGTCGTTACTTTGACACTGACTGATGCGGCTACTCGCCTCCTGAATTTTTTAAGCCGCCATTTCGATATGTCCATGTTTCGGGATTTAGTATGTTTTAAGATCTTACGCTATACCTGGTAATTGTGGCTTGGTGCTGGAATCCTTCTATGGCAAAGCTCTCATCTTACATTTCCTTTCTGGATTGAGTTGTCAAATATCGACACGCGTCCTAGATGTAAGAAATGAGTACTTTTTTTTAATTGAGAATCAAATTTAAAATAATCTCTTTGCATTATTTTGGTGGTATTAGATGTCACTAAAAACCCCCTGTATATGGGGACAACTATAGGATGTTTTCATTTAACATTTCTGTAATGACGTCACGTTGATTTGACGTTTACACTTCACTTCACACACATTCACTTTAATAAATCCTAAAACTTCAGTACATGTTAAAAGCTGAATCTGAGACCAGTGAGCTTATACTTTATAATTGTAACAACTTCAGGAATGTTTGTACAATCGTTTAACAAACTTTAAATTTATAGACAATATTGTTTTTATCAGCTCTGAACATTTAACAATTGGTATTGTATTATTTTGTGTATACTTGATTTACATAAAAAAATAATTTAAATTTGCTAGTTTTCAATCATGAATGAGTTTTAAGTAGTTTTCGAGAATAATTATCAAATAATCTAGTTTAAAACAAATACAAATTATTTTCTAGATAAAAATTGATGTCTAATCTTGTTTATTAAAACCATAAAAAAGTGAACAATACTAAATAATATATTCACTTTTCCACGCAACGATATGTAATGACCTACATTGTCACTGTTATCAGATCGTTAACTTTATAATATACTTATAAATAAATGCAAATATTTGTCTTATTTTATTGAGAATTCAAAGTCTCTTTTAATTCCAATAATGTAATTATATACCTGCTTAAAAACTAAATCGTTTACATTATTTTGTAAAACTTTGACTATATATATATTATTTTTGAAAAATGGTATACTTTCTCAACAACATGATATAAATAAAACACTGTGTTCGTAATATAGATCGTAACGTCAACCGACTAAAGAAGGCTTACACACAATTAAGGATATTCTTAATTTAAAACAGCATTGTATCTTAATTTGTATGTAAACATTAATTATTAAAACCATAAACTGCATTACGCTCTCGAACAGCACTGATTAAACCCTTCGTGACAGAAGCAACGTTACAATTACAGTATTCGTCAGGGTTGGGTAAATCATTGACATTTACCAGCTAATCGTCTAGCACATCACTGAATACATTACGGTTAATAAAGGCAAGCTGTTTCATTAGCGAGTATCTGATAGAGGGAACACGGCATCGACAACCCTAACTTTTTTTGTTAGAACATTTCGCTAATTAATCTAATGAGGTGTTTTGGTGGTCAGGACGTGGACAGGTCAAGAAGCTCATTGTAATGGGGAATTTATATATACCTTTTGGAAATCGTACAATGATGCTGTGTTTGATCTATGATAGAATATTTAAAAAAAAATACATTTCACAGAGTCGGTTAGTCTATTTATAGCTTACTTATACGATTGGGTAGAACACTGGGTTAACATTGAGAATTGTAATAAAAGTTTTTATAAAAAGTAAAGACGCCAAATTTGAGTCTGCTCTGTTTTATGAGTTTTATGTTTTACATATTGCAATGTAATAAACAATAGATTTGAAAGATAATTGTTATAATATAAAAGCAGCCAAACTAAAATATTTGCCATCATATAACATGTGATGTGGATTACAAGTGTATTTATTATTTGCACATTTACTTAAAAGCTTAATGTTTTCATTTCGCTGCGCAAAAACTGTCCTTTGAATTTTAAATCCGGACGTGAAGCATTTATAAAATAATATACCTAATTACCACCTTAAACGTTTTGACATCCGAGTAGACAAGTGTTATTGGTCGCGGGCCACCAAAACCAGATAATTGGTACGGAATCCACAATATACACAAGTGTACAATCCGAGTTGTTTTTTTTTATCACATATTTGGTAGTATCATATTTTCTTGTCCCCGCTTGCATTGCAGTTTTTTTCCAACGCAGGCCCTTTTCGATCCGACCGACGATAAATTCAACGAGTCGCCCAATAAACTTACTTATTTCAGCGTAGTGACGCCCGCGAATTCCATTTATTGTTCTGTAATGAGGTGTGATGAAGTATTTTTATGGTTTTAATGAGATGTATACGGTGAATAAAGTCATTCATGATTATGTAAAAATCGTGAATTATTTGCATACCGCGAGAGTTTTGGTAAATGGTATTTTTATCCAGTCCTGGTCCCGGAGTGCATCCGTTTTGTTAATCATTTTGTAGACGATAGAGCCCTAAAAGATGTTTATTATTGGTAATTAATTGTATTATAATAAAACTGGATATTTAAAATATCTAAAAACATCTTTGAATTGGAATAAACATGCAAAAAATACCAACGGGAATGTGTAGTAAAACTCAATTCGTGCTCAAATTCCTTTGATTATTTAACCATAAATATTATCGGTTTAAAAAAAAATAGTTATATTCAAAGATGTCTTGCGTGCCGACATAAGCCTTACTAATTAAGTTAAAAATTTGCAGTCGTTAAATTCACTGAATGTTGCTTCTAGTAGCTAATACTTGTTAATCCTGTCCGTTCTCTACGTAGCATGGATTTTGAAAAAGTCCTTAAGCTATTTAAAATTAACAATCTTTAAAAAAACTGTTTTAAATGACTCCTGCGTGAACTATATGGAGCTTTGTTATTGACAATCATAAATACTCTCTTTTATACCATTAAGTTAAATCTTAATACAGACATATCAGTCGTGCAAAGTTTAAATACTTGGTTGCTTTTTGTTGCGTGAGTTTCGGCAGATTGTTTGATTAATATATTGAGGTTGGTAACAGAATATAACGAAATGTGATCATTAATTTAATTATTAAGTGCAAATGCTATACGCTATATTGCGAGTTTCTTGTCTGCTTCTTCTCAACTTGGTCGCGTACGAACAGACGATTCAAAGGTTCAAAGATTAAGGTCCTATGTACCTTAATGAATAAAGATATTTTGATATCTTCTATTACCTGTTTTAAAATACAGAAAGAGCACTACGCTTTCATTTCAACAAACATTTCAACAAAGCATTACCCAATTTCGTGTATGCTTTAATGTTTTATACTATTCTAAATACTGATATGGGAAGGTTTTGTTAACGGTGATTTAGCTTACAACGATGCTAACCAGCTGTTGATTATCATCGCGGAACAGTCTATTAAAACCCTCCTAGCTTTAAATAAGAATACAAAGTCAAAGTCAAAATATCTTTATTCACTAAGGTACATTTTGGTACGTCTTAAATCTAAGTGATTCTACGCCTGTTCGTACGCGACTAAGCTGAGAAGAAGTAAGTAAGAAACTCTGCTTTGTTATTTTCTTTGGTAATGATCGGACTACACTTTTTGAAGCAAGGCTAAGCTGGAGCTAATTCATTCCTTTTTTCATCATCAAAATAATCTGACAATTATAAAATGATTTTTCTAAAAACTTCTGTTAAACTTGTTTTTTAAATTTCCTTACTGATTGAGTCAACAAATTGTTTGGGATTTTGTTATAGACTATGGAGCCTAGTAGTGGGAAGAGCAAGCTTATCAAAATGCATCATATCATATTGGGCTCTTTGGGTACTTTCTTGACATAAGTGATCGCTGATACGATTCCATGTGGAAAAGAAATTAATTAAACCAGAAACCTTTATCACTTAACTTGCGAAGTTTTTAACATAGTGATATGTGTCAATACTTATTACCTCTTGAAGGTTTGAAATTTGCAGGATTTGCGGTTTGAACTGTTCAAAGATTATGACACATTAAATATCATTAAAAGTTCGAACACAACCCGTTTTAAACCATATTGGTTGAAACATTAAATCAGTTTATATGTCAATAAAATTTCAGAGATTACTATCATTAATTTTTAATGCCGGTGACCCTATAAAACTTCTTAACAAAGTAAAAATACAAGAATATATTTTATTATTTAATTAAGAGTTTATGAAGCTCGTACTCCACTCATTACATGGTGGGGCTAAAAAAACTTTACTTCAAATGGCTTTTTATTTTTCACTTACATTTATTTTAGACCCCCAATATTCAAAATTGAACTTAATTTCCGTTGCTGAGGTGTATTTCCTGATGCAACTAGGATGCGCAGCGAGTCTAATTTCGGAATGTTTTCTAGTATAGTTAAAAGTTCTATTGGGGTATTATGAAATTATAGAGTCCATTTGTTAAACTTGCAAATAATTCTATATATACTATAAAAAATCTAGTATTATTTGTGTGTGTTACTGAAAAATTTATTACAACTTATTCAGAGAAATTGAATTTCGTAAAACGGTATCATGAGTAATAAAAGAAGCCAGTATTTGGAGTATAATGAATTCTCATAAAGGTTGAAAGAACATTTTATTGCGATATTATTTTAACTGCTGGCAAGTCGTAAAGTGAAATTATTTTTTATACAATGAAATTTTAAATATACAATCATTGCTACTGGCATTTTAACATTATTGATATAAAAGCATTTTGTCTAAGTTTTGATATATTCTAAAACCGTATATAAGATTATATATATTAGCTTTTTATACCCCTGAGTATCGACAGTGATTTCATCAATTATAGCATTTTTTATTATTATAAAAAAACCTCTTTTGTTGCCTGTATTAAGAGTCATACACTAAAAAATATAACAAGAAAAAACATTTAAATGCATTATTAAAAATTGGCGTATTATATACTTTGCCTAAAATAATACATATAAGACACCATTTCTTGCAATAGAACAACAAACTCAAAAAAATTCAAAGGCTAATAATTCAACTCTTAAAGCGAATGAACTTGATATTACTTGTATATAAAGTTAAGTTTTGTAAAAACTATATGATGATTATTTGTGAACAGAAATAAACGACTTGGTTTGACGATATTCATACAAGTAATAATTTCTTCGGGCATTATTATAATCTTAGTTAGTTTCCTAGTTCCTTTTATTCCACTTATTAAAATTAGTCATAATTACATAATCTTAAAACTATGACATTTTAAATTATCGTTTAAGTTACTTTTGTTTTGAAATCTGCCTGATATTCTGTATTATATTTGGAGCTATTCCAAGGAAACCGTTCTGTGCTCTAGCTCCCTTTGCTCTTCTGCTCGGTAGCAGCATTATCATAAGGCGATTTAAATATACATTTTTGAATAGATAATCGCAAGATACTTGTGACATTCTAGCTAGAATCGTAAACTTAAGAATTAAGGCACTGTGAAAATAGTGCGTAGGCTCTAACAAATGTAGCAAGCTTTGTCCATATAATATTAAATTATGGCCTGAATAACTCACAAAACAAAAATAACACGGCCGATACGTTTAATTCCGACATGGCTTCCCGAATAGGGCCCCGTTGCTTGTATAGATGTGGCATTCCCCAGCAGTTCCAATCGCCATATTGGGTTGCTATTGTAAGATACACTGCTAGTTAGCGAAACGATTCACGCTGCACGATTAGGCTTATGCGTTTAGTTTCAAAAGGATCTTTAAAAACTACGTACATTATTATGCGTATAAATGCTTTAAAAGTTGAAGTAATGTTCAAGTCGACGAACGGCTATAAGAAAATGTTTCATTTTAGTTATCTAACTAAATGACTCCTAATCCCTTCGAACTAGATAGTTCGAAGGGATTTAGGGAATATGTCAACTGCGATTGTATGAATAAATTTCTGTTAAATTCAAGGATTTTGTCATTTAAATCATGTACCCAGGGAGTGATACTACTAGCGGTAACAATTCTTTCTAATAACATTTAACACGAACGAATAACATTCCTAGTGCTTTTATATTTTTTGTTATAAAAGCCTTGGTTAAAAAGTATTGAATTGTATTCTAGAATAAGACCTATTTTCAATAATAAAAAAATAACCTTAAATTCGTTACATACTACCAACCCCTTTTTCAATTAGATTGGGCTGGCTGGGGAAAGCAAAAAATCATAAATTTATTTTTACCATAATAACTCTTTTCATCGAGTTAATCCTAAAAAATATATAGGTGCGATTTTTAAGCTAATCGATGTGCTACTTCAGTAGAATTAAGTGCCGCGATTGACATGCGACATTCCCACTAATCCACGTAATTAAAAGGTACAAAACCTTATCCAGATTTTAATCAGGGCCCATTAAGATTTTGTTACCTAACACATATCGTGTTGCAAAGTATAAAATTACAAGAGCTTAAAGCAGTTTATACACGAATGCTAATAGAACTCGTGAACGGTCGCCACTGCTTTAATTGTCACTAACTAAATGGTCGGATAGAGCCTAATATGGCAGCAGAGCCTCCGTGGTCACGTCTTGGCTGGGAATTTAGATAAACCTTAATGGAGCGATCTGGCATAGTAGCTGACTAGCGATGCCCGAGTTTACTTAACTAGAATAAAAAATTTGAAACCTAATAGTAATTCTTAAGAAGTGTTAATTTTATTTGCAGTATTAAAGAATTCGTATAAAATTTCTGATTTTAAAGTTTACAGGATTGTTAACTCTAAAAACAGGTGTTTAAACTCTCACTGTGCATTTATTTTTAGTTAACATACACACATACATATAAAAATGAGACTCGTTGATTTTTATAGAAATGTCTTATTTAACTATTTGTTTACTTAGTTTTTTTTACAATATACAAATAAAAAACATACCAATTTTAAAAGTCCTAAAATGTCAGTAGAAGTTTTAAAAGAATAATTTTGCTGTTAATGCTGTTAATTATCTGTTGGAACATTAGAAATTTAAATAAAATTATATTTTTGCACTCTTTTGTGGAAATAACCTTTCATTTAACTGTTTGGGTAAACTTTTACTACGGATAATAATATCGTCATAAATATGATACACATACAACAATTCTATATCATAGTGTGATTCCATTGTATGTTGGTTTTATAACGTCATTAAGCTACTGGCTCATAAAATTCACTGTTAATTAGGTACATTTTATCGCTTTTATAAAACTTGTATATTAAGTCTTACTTACTTTTTCTTTTGCACTGCATTGACAGGTAGCCAAATAAAAAGATTCACTAATTTGTAAATATTTACGTACTTATAAAACTAAAACTAACATAACCTGATTTAGTTTTATACAAACAGTTTAGTAGTTACAAAAAAAAAACACAAAAAATTAAACCTTATTCTTAAACCGCTTATATTCGTCCACTATCATTCCTACCTCTGTCATAGAAATGCCACATTCTGATGCAGAGTTAAGGTGATCATACGCGGATTGGGACTTCGCTGGCGTAGGCTTGTTCGGAAGCGAATCTCAGCCAGCAATGCTGTGCCTCCAGACCCGGAAAAATATACCAAGAATTGTATGTATACAGTCTATACACTGATTTGGTGTTCATAGCTTGTACTACTATACTCGAAGCTAATAATAGCTGCAAACATTAGATCCCAGCAAAACCTTTTTGTGAACGTAAATTTTGTTATTTATAATATGTCCTGGGTGTGTTTTACTTGCTTTTGTTCGCTTGTTGAATTATAACCCATTTACCTATTTGGTTATAAAGACCACAGGTTTTTATAACCGAGTTAAATAATTCATTTGATAAAAAGTAACATGAAGTTTTTTCAATTTTTTTTTGCAGTAAGCAGCGAGCAATAAAAACTCACCGCGAATTTATGAATTAAAATACTTTATTACATGTTATTTATATCATATAAAAACAATTTAATGATATTGTAATGTTTAATGGAAGGCGGCGCCACTGGTTGTTTTCAGTGCCTTATTTTATTACTAACCCATTTTATGCTAGGAATGTTTATTTATATGAATTATATTTTTCATTACGTAAATGTATTCTTTAAATGCACCGAACGCAAATGAACGTAATTAAAAGGTTTTATGTTTAACTTGTGATATTTTTTATTTCAGAGTTAATAAAAATACGATTACTTCTAGCTATTAACAATACATCTTAAAGCATGCCTTATCATTTCCGTTCACAAATGTATAATTTACAATATAATCGAGCTAATTTTATTATTCACATTAACCACGAATCGGATGATCCAAAGATAATAACGCTCAAATATTCGGATGCACCTATAATTTACGCCGAGAGACAATCTCGGAATTGGTATAACTTACAATTTTCATGAATTTTTTATTCAATTTCGGATAGAAGCTGAGAATACCAACAATGACACGGGATGACCTATAATTACACCCCGCAACCCGCGGCCGAAATTACGGAGCCATCAAAACCACTATCCCGAGAATAAAAAGATAAAGGCATCCGCCAATGAAAATGATTTATTCCATTCTAATGAAACTCAACCTTCTTTACGTTATGTAGATATCATTTTTGTCTGTGGTAATACAAATTTGGAATAATGATGCAACCGTTTCGAGTCTAGACCACTTTGATTATGTTTTTCGGTGGTCGTGTTTTTACGAATCACATTGGATTGAATTATTGTTTTGGAGGTTATCTTTACTTTGGTCTACCAATAGATTTAAAGAGTAAACGCTAAACGGGTTGCTCTATAACCATACGGCCTTATTGCTGTATATGTTGCTAAATCAATACTATTTAATAATCGTACGAGTGAAGTGTGAAATTGTGTACATACATACAATCAAATTTTAACATAACAGTTTCAACTTCTGTATAAAATTTATTTATAAACAAATCTAGATGTTAACTACGGTTCTTTTTGCGACACGATTTGTCGGTTTGCATATTATTATTACTAATAGGGATTAACTAGGAAGTAAAACTTATCAAAGACGTAAAAAATCTAGAACAAAATAAATGTTGCGATCCCGACATAAATACATCCTCAAAAGTTACACAGTCAGGGTCTCACCTAATTGGTCTATTCGTCATTATATTTTTTTGGTCCATCATTATCCAAAGCCCACTTCGGCGTAATGATACGGAGCTAAATTATAAGGCATGGCTCAGAGCCACTATTAAAGTGCCTAACTATTGCTATAACATTTCTGCCCTTAAAAAGCTTATTCTGAGAATATTTTGTTTTTGTCC
The DNA here is from genome assembly GCA_951799465.1 of Leptophobia aripa. Taxonomy (NCBI): domain Eukaryota; kingdom Metazoa; phylum Arthropoda; class Insecta; order Lepidoptera; family Pieridae; genus Leptophobia; species Leptophobia aripa. The sequence continues at coordinate 7,672,724 of OX637269.1, read as the reverse complement.
TTGAAATTTATACATTTAAAGCACAGCCTGTAGATCAAAACAAATATTCATTTTATTTCAGTAGCTTAGTATATGTGTGTTCATTGAATATGTACGCAATAATATCGATGTTGATTTTAACTATTATAACTTTGATTATTTTGCTTACTACAAGTTATATACTCGTATGTAAAAAATTAGAAGCATAAAGAAAACAGAGCGTAGTAATATTTAACAAGCCCAAGAGGCAAGAATACCTGCTCATGTAGCCTCTCTTCTCTTCTCTTGTAGCATCTATCTAACACTTAGATAATTGACGAATGCAAAGCAGTAACTTTATACTCTTCTAAGTATAAGAAAAACGGGAGATTAATCGAATTACAGGAACTAGTTTTGGTATTGTGCTTATTACACCGGGGTCAACAACCTCATCTATCATATTTATCAGGCAGATGTCTGTTATTTATCAACGTTCAAAATTCTTAGTAAAAACTTGATATTAAGGGTCTACTGTAACGTTAACATGTTGTGAATCACACTTAATTATTAGAGTAATTTGTCTTGACGACGTTTGATACGAAACTATTAATTGACATAAGGAATACTTTAGATTGTAAAAGTTATCAGGAAGTACAGTTAAATCATAATGAGAACAGGAGAACAGGAGAACTCGGAACTCTCTGCCACTGTTATGTTTCTACCATTACACACCATACTCCTCCGAAACGGTTTGATCGATTTCTACCAAATACGTATAGGTATTCAGCAGGTCTGAGACTCGGCTACTATCTTTTTTCCATACCTCTAAGTGATAAGGGTTGTTCACCCTTAAAAACATTATTTAATTTTTTGACAAAATTGTTTTTTTTTATTTTTTTTATAATGTGACATTAAAAAATACATACAACCCTAAGTTTTTACCTTTTTTAGTAATTTTATGGCAAAAAAACGTATGTCGGGTCAGCTAGTATGATATATATGTTAGTGTTATAATATCATAACACACCATGTCAGCAATTATATTTTTTACGTATACAAACGTGACTGGAATTATATTATCATTTTTCATTAATAGCGCCTTCTTTTGTCGGTTTCAGATAATTTTAGTATTATCTTTAATTCTTATGTTGCGTGTTTTGATGTAATTTACTCGAAGTCGTTGTCACCCGGTTCTTATAGCATTTACAAAACAAATTTGTGCCCAATACAATGTAAGTCCTCTTTTTTAAAACTACTCACGTAAACACACTTCGGACACACAGATATTTATACTATATTAAGTTAGGCCAGTTCGATTTTTTTTATTGTTTGTTATTTTATGTAAACTTATTACGAATTAATTTTATCGATGTCAAAATGTTAAAAAACTGAAACTAATTAAATCTACTATTACGATCTAATCTGACTATTTCGTCAAATGTATGTTATTCTCGCAGAAAAAGCTCATCTTTATTCTAATCAACATGAAAGTACGAAGAAGGTTTTATTCTCTTTAACAAGCAGCTACAGAGAGCTAGTGTTGATATTGATTAGTCTTGTAAATAGGTATATAATTTATAATTACTTTATTGTTTGCGGCTTTGTTTAATCTACGTTTTTAAAATATTCAATCGTAGACCGTGAAATTTATATTGTTTTTGACATTACTTAATGACCGTAACTGAAAATTATCGATAATTCGTTGTGTGAAGAAACAAATTTCAAACATTTTTATGACAGTGCATAGAAAATCGAGTGACCAATGTCTATAAACTTTTAAGAGAACAATGCAGTGTATACTACTCAAATATCTTTCTATAATACATTTTCATAATTATTTAAAACTGCTGGTTACTGCCAAATGGAAGATATTTAGACTTCAAACTATAATCTAATTATTATTATTATATAAATAGATAAGGAATTCCTCGTATACCATCTTAATTTTTTACCTAGATGCTGAAACGCGTACAAGTATATTCGAGTTTTATTATGTTTCATAACTATTAGGTTAAACAACTGTGGAAATATTATTCGTCCATGGGAAACATAACTACGGACAAATTGGCCGGCAATCAAAGCCTAACGGTGAAGCTGGCGATTGATTTCTTTTCGTAGCTTTCGACATATTTAGTTCCGGTTAAATTAACAGTTTTATTTTACATATATTATTAAATTTATTTAGCGTTTTTAACAATGAAACTGGAGACATACTTTTGTCCCATATCGTATCGCGCACGAAGTAAATCTGTAGTGTATTTCATAATATGTAATCCGTATACTTAGTATATTAAGCATTCCATCGTACATAGATTTTAGTATAAGTGAATTCATATCTCTTTGATAGTATGAAATCCTTGATAACACTCAAAATATAGACTTCCTTGTAAACCTACTTGCTAGGTGCCAGGCTAGCTAGGTGTAAAAAATAATATTGTATACAACATATATTTCCCATTATGGGAAACCTTCGAAAAATTATGCCCTGTTATGTTTATTTTAAGAGCTTTTCCCTTAACAAAGCCGGCAGATCAAACGGACATGTATTAACAATTCGTTACACCGCGGACGTGTCTACGTCTACTTATATTTTAATTGCTACAAAATACATTTTTTTTTTGATTTCTTAAAGTTAATAGTACATAAGGTTAATTAAATATTTCTGGGAATATGTGAAATGGTTTATTATTTACGAAAAGACAACAACTTAAAATAGTTAAACAAGACAATAACTTCATATAAATTTAAAAAGTTGTGGCTAGGTAGGTAGGTGAGCCATAATGCTGTTGGCATTTTCTCACTATAGCGATACTTCTACGTTAGGGAAGCACCAGCTCTGGGGTCACCGGTTCTTTAACCAATATCTAAAAGTCCACTCAAATTGGAAAAAAAAAAACATTTGCGCCTATTATATCTAAAAAGACCTGTGATTCTATGAAATTGTCTAATACGTAGTAAATACATTTTTTGCCCTACATTCCCGTAATAGAACTTAGAACCATTCGCATATCTCTATCAGATACCAGTTTTCAATAAACCGTTCAGTCGTTAAGGGCCAATATTCACTGGCTGTAAAACGCGGGGATAGAATTATAACGTAAAAGATCTAACGTAGATTGGTGTTACATGAAAGTCTTTTCTTCAATATTTTCATAGAGGGCGTCTGCAGCGAATATCAAACGCGCCAACGCGAAGCCTTAATTCATGCGTAAAAGCCTTAAATTCGTTGTTCACGTTCAACGCACCAATTCCCTCGCGGACGCGTCGATTATTATCACAGTTTGTACACACGATGAAGCTTTACGATCTGCTTTATGATGTCATAAAGCATGCTTGATGTATAGCAAATGAGTTGAAAGTGGGTTTTGTACCCACACTTCGATATTAATGGTTATTTTTATAGGTATTTTTAATATTGCTTTCAGTTTGAACTTATGATTATTATTTTACTATGAGACGAACATATATCTACATTATTATACAAATAAAAATCCTAAGATACTATGAAATTGGGACTAGAGTTTAGACTCACATATTAAATTTATTACATAATTCGATATTCTTTGCAGCAATAGCTTTGCAGCAGGGAGTTTGCCGAAAGGCTGTAACAACTAGTTGACAGATGGCTCACAAATGCATATTTATTAAATAAAAAAGACCTTTAAGCAGGCATGATATCCGCATTAATATCAAAGGAAATGAAATTTATAATTAAATTAATACACAGCAATGAAATGTGGTCGTAAAGCTTGTCTTGGACAGTTCAAAGATATTAACTTACCATTCAGGATTATTAATATCTCATTTACGTAAATATCTATCTTCACTTGTTTGAAGATTACTCTGTGTGGTCTTTTTAAATACATTTTTCGTTCATTAACGGCCTTTAACTCACTTTAATTAACTTACCATTCAGGATTATTAATATCTAATTTACGTAAATATCTATCTTCACTTGTTTGAAGATTACTCTGAGTGATCTTTTTAAATAGATTTTTCGTTCATTATCGGCCTTTAGTAAACTAAAATCATTTGATTAAAAATTCGTTTGATAGTAAGCTTCGGTCACAGACAAGTATTTTTTATACAGAAATGAAAAATAGACACTATTACTGTTACGTCGGTGAGCTTTCCCATTGATCCATTGATCCAGACAGCTCACGATCATAACAAATAATGTCATATATCACTGAAGACCAACCCATATAATGTTTGGTTATAATATTTTGAAAATGCAGTGAATAATTATTATTCTAAAATGTTGCTGAAGCTTTCATTAGTTGTTAGGAAGAAAGTTCGCAAGCTCATTAAAAATAGAAGATGGTGCTGATCATAGACTCAATATAATCATGTTTATTGCGTAACATATTTTGCAAATTATAAACATTTATAAGTTGAATTTACGACTTATAAGTTTAACGGTTTGATTTTTTTTATCGGTATACCCAATTACCTATCATAAAACCAATCGGAAAATTTGAATATGTATCTATCCTAATCTTTATAGACTTAACGAGGCATTAACTGGTTTATTAGGGATTTTCCCAAATAGTTTTTAGATATAGTAATTTCTCCAGCTCCCCTTTACGACAAACACCAATTTGACTGTGCAACGAATTGACCTTCAAAAATCTGTAACGCTGACTATATAAAACTTAATACAAAGACATCGCATTTCCTGCTATAAGTAAGCTTACCACAGCTTGATGGTTATTCTAATTATCGCAATTTTTGCCCATAATCCATACTGATTCAGAATATCAATCTGTGTATATATGTTCTGTATCATAGATTTGGTTGAATTGTTCAACTCGTAAATTTCTTCATATTACGTGTAAGTAGTTCTACAAAAACTGAGTTGAAATTGAAGGTGTTGTTCTCGTCACATGTCATAGATAATCTCCGATAGATCGATCTATAAAAATATAGGAAAAATTGTATTTGCAATGATAAATCTCATTCTCCATTGTGACTAAGCAATGCCATTTCCACTAGGCAATAATGCTGTAACGTGCCGTGTAACAAATCACGCACATTGTAACGAGCCGCAAACAATGCGAGACAATTATGCGCGCGCGTCATCTGACAATCGAGTCACTGCCCGCGGCTGCATTTTTACTTGTTAGGGCTGCGCAAATATTGTTATTTCACTGACAACCGATCGCTGTATTTGGTAAATGAGTTCACTTTAACTTCATCGCTAAAGTGGCCATTTTCTTTTACACTAGCTGTTATATTAGCTGGGATATTTTGTTTTTAATGGTGCAAGTAGGTTCCATTTTTCGTAGTTCTGTGTGCCAATCGAAAAAGATCTTCATGAAAACTTTTATTGGTTCCTGTTCCTTCTCTTCTTCAGTGGTATAGCTCTGAGCTATACAACCGTTTGTAATAAAAAAAACGTATAAAATCTACACAGTTTGACAAAGTTATGACATCTACTCATAGAAGCTTCTTCTAAGTTGTTGAATTTGTCAGTGCAACAAAAAACAAAACGATTTTTCGTCTCATTTTTGTTGACTCATTTATCATCGAATATTGATTTATATTAGTGTTAAATTAATTAGAAATCGAGTAACTGATTATTATGCTTGTTCCAATTAATCTGGGAATGTGTTAATACGGTCCCAATATCATTGTCAAATTCAATACCATTCAACAATCGCCTCTTGTGTTCCATTTCTTTTAATTCTCGCCTGACATTGAAAATATAAATTTAACATTGGGATGTCCGATATCTCATTTAAAATCAACATTACCTACCTACTTATTACCTTCAATAAAATTATGCGCAGGCATTGTTTTGTGTCATTGAGCATTTTTTGCTTCAATACAATTTAAACAATGTATTATTTGCTTTAAAACGTGATAAAGATTTTAAAAAGGCGCAATACGATTTCTAAATTGGTATATTGTATGGATTTTTCATCACTGAATCTCAACAGCATTACAGTTCATTGTAATAGTTATCATATCTTTATCATACATTGTTTAAGACCTCTCTTCGAAATTATTTTATCGAACACAGTTAAGTATCCTCCGGAAACTAGAAAATACACTTTTAATTATGTTCCCCTAACAAAATAACACTAAAAAGCACTGACATTTCTTATGTCTAACGAACTTAAAATGTAAAGTGGCGGCCATGACACTTGCGATCACATAAAGGTTACTAACGGTTGGTAGAAGATAGTGTAAGAGCAATAATTAGTTTCCTTGATAGTAATCCACTGAATGGCGTCCAGACCTAAAGGCCGTCTTAAGTGTACCTTAGACTCTTCAGTTATTTAGTTACAGTAAAATAGATGATTGAATTATTAATTTATTTTATAAATATACTAAGATTACTAACTCACGAAAGAGATAAGTATAAAACAGTCATTAGTAAGTGAATTCATTAATTCAGTGGGTCTGACAGACCCATAAGTGATGCTATGGACACTGGACCTTAAGATTAATGGTTGTTACCGTTATTAGTTGGATCAGGGCATTTGTGATTTCCGATCAGCTACTTCAGAACACTGAGTCGAGTGTTTTGTTCTCATTGGTTCTTAGTCTTTATTGAAATCAAGTCAAGTCGTGTCGGCCATTACAATATTTAAGTTACAAAACGGGTCTATTACTACTATCTGCAATTAACACTTGCTTTTAGGTTAACTTTTTAGAGAAGTCTTGGTTTTGAAGGAGAAAATCTTTATAATGAACAATCAATTGTAAGGCTATTATGTAATGCAATACTTGATTTTCCTATAATTTTTCTAGTATAATTCGCACGCCTTTGGACAAATTTCCAGTACCTTACCACTTAATTTTGACATTTCACAAAAAATTAGCACCTTAAATGATATAGTTGTACTTATGATAAGTATAGAGACTTATTTTTTTTGTATATTTCCAACGTATTATTTATTATCGAGATAACAATATAATTTATACAAAGTACAATTTATTATAAGCGTGTACAATCTGTGGTGTAATAAATTACCTTCAGTCATTTTTAAATCTGCAGCCGAGCGAAAAAATACCAATGATTCGAGTTTTAATCGTGACTAACTCAATTCTCAAATAACTTTAAACTTTAACTGCTGTGTTGAATAATTTAGATACAGAAGTGTACACTTTTTAAATGTCTATTTAAATAAAATTTACTAGAAAAGGTTTTTATAACTGCTATTCGAAAAAAAGATGTTAGCTTAAGATCCCTAAAAGGCCGGCAACGCACTCATGAGCTCCCAGCCACATGAGTGTCCATGGGCGGCGACTTCACCTTTATGGTGGGCCTCCTGCTCCTTGCCCCCTATTCTATAAAAAAAAAGTTTTTTGTTTTTCAAATCATTACTTGCAAAGCATGCAAATGTATAAAAGCTTCTATTGGTTTCTATCCTTGTCTACTTACATCACTGCAAAAAGACTTGCTGACTGGTTAAAACAAATAAACTATGAAGTAACTGAGCACTTACAGCGATAAAAGATATATAAATAAACGTATGAACTAAATCGACGCACACATAGGCAAATACAAGTATAATATATCACACAGTCACACGCATGCTTAGATATAACAATTATACTAAACTTTTATATTATTCTCTAAGTTAATTAACTTGTTTACTACCACGTAAATTTACGATTGATAGAGCGGGCCAGTCCTAATACAGGTTTTGTTAAACTTAAAAATTAACCCAGCCCTCGTAAATGTATGCTTATAAAGAAAATGAATTTTGGAAATTGCGAAAGAGCCTGTTTAATTATCTTTGATAAAATGTTATTATTGTAAACTATTTAATACGCATTAGAAATATTTTAATTTACTGCTTTTAAAAGTTTTTTTTTTTACTGTAACTGTGTGTACACAAATAAATAAATATAAATGCCCATTACGAAGGAAGAATCCATTTATTATGAAGTTTTATGAAATTGCAAAAAAAAAACATTAATTACATAACAATGATTTTAGTGCTTGCACCTTTTCAGCGATATAAATTTATTCCCTAGAAACATTCTTGTATCACATGCCTATATAAATATAATTCATTCCTGAATGTCGTCATAAAGTCTACTTTTGCCTTAAATAAATCACTAAATATCTTCATATCTTCAATCTTAATTATGATTTAAACTAATATGGCAATAAAATTACATTTTAATATACAATATTGTAATTCAAGTCGACGTCATTTGTTTATCGTATTGAATCTAATATTCAAATTTGATTTAAAACATATTTCTAGTACATACAGTAAAATAAAGACATCTTTATATTTTAGTATTACAAGGCATTCACTAGGATACTTTATAAAAAATATATCTTTTTAAAAAGAATACCACACTTATATATGATTATTGTGGCTTTCATGTGTTGCCTCTCCTAAACATTAGCGAATGAAGCAATGGCTGGCCATGCGTCGTGCTCGTGAAAGGGTGCTACTTGTGGTGACTGCTCGAACTTGAATTTGTTTTGTGGTACCAATTTTTTTTTTCTAGATTCATACTGTTTGCGGGTTGTTCCTACTATAACTTAAATGTGCGCTCCTATTTCACCTTGCCCCTTTTTTATTGCTTTAAATATAATACATTAGATACTTGTGAGCCATTCGCTGGAGCATGGTATAATGTTTCCAGCTGTGTACAACCGTACGGTAACCGCCCCACGCCCTCGATTTGGGAAGTTGCAGTAAATGTAATTGTAAAGTCAAGATTTTGTTTTATTATTGGACGATTATCGTACGAAAGTTAATAAAGAGCTTAACGAACGTGAATAAAGGTACTTTAAAGTTTTTACATAATTTCAGTGCCCCATTTAAAGAAAATAGTATTTTAGAGTTTTTTAACTCATTTTATTATGATTTTTTATATAAATGAAACTACCACTCCAATCAAATGTCCGCCATCATAAAAACCTATAATTAGTGGCGATATCATATCAAATTAAAATCTTGCCTCTAAATACTTGTTTTGATACGCGGTACACTGCCGCTTAAGTACGAAAGGGATGACTAATACCCACCGCTGTTAGTTCAATAGATGTGATGTATTGCGATGTGTTGAGATGAGAACGCTAATTATGTTACTGTGGTGCGGGGTGCATTCCGTTCGGTCAGTGAACTTGTAACATTGACTGAGGAAACGCGTAGACAACCTACGATGACGTAACATCTTCCTTTTCGCTTTTATTTTTTGCTACTGTTCTGCTTACGTATTTCGAAGAGATCTTTATATACATATCTTTATAATCTTGTATTTGCACATGCAAACGCAACCTTACAATACGGTGTTAGAGATTGAAATCGATATTGCGTGGTAAGCATGCTGGTCTTGCCAAAATAAATGAACCTTGGTTATACTTTGTAAACTGACCTAAGAAAATACGGTTGACTTTACTAGCATCTTAAATTTCTGTACGAAAGTTATTCAGTCTGTGGCAGGTTGTAGTATCAAGTTGTAAATGCTAGAATGTAGAAATATCTATTCTATAATATTGTTATATTTAATGGGAAATACACATAATTAATATTTTCATTCGCTGGAGCATGGTTGGTTGGTATTGGTTGTTCTTTACAATCGGAATCAATACGTAGTGATTTCAAAGAGTGGTGGAGAGTTTCTAGCCAGTTCTTTTCGACCGCTCTACGCTATTGGGAACTGGCTGTAAATTTAATTCTAGAGTTAATTTGTTTTTTGACGATTCATAAGTGTAACAGCTCCGACCTATATAAATGAAGTTATTTCGGATTATTTGAATCCATTTAAAAAGTACCGTTTCCAATTTAGAATATTCAATTAAAAATAATTGTTTTAGCGATTTTTTAACAACCTTTCACAATATAAGAACGATGATTTGCATGATCCAAAAGTAATATTGAATAGCCAAATGTATTCGTGAATAATATTGATCCATGTCAGTCTGTGTGTCTGTCCATCATTATAGCGGGATTCGAGATAAGAATAATGTATGTATGCAAGCAATGACATGCATTTTTTTTTAACTTTAATTTTTCGCTAAGTTTCATATAATGTTTGGTATATGCGTTTTGTAATGTATGTTATTGTTGATGATTGTTATGTTATTGTTATTATTAATGTATGTTTGGTTCTTGTGGCAGAACAGCCATAACCCACGTTTCCTTACACACTATAAGCAAATACATATTATAACACCATGACTAGAAATCTAGAAATATGCTTATCACAATTCTTGAAGTACCGGCTAACCAAGTCGACATACATCGCTAATAAATAATAAAGTTTTCTGTTAGGCGCTAAAATTAGGACAGGTCTGTAGGTTCTCTCATAAGAATATTTATAGACGCATCGTTTAAATAATTATGGATTATTTTGATAGGTCTATTTAAAATGACTGATGTTTACTGAAATTGAGAGTATTTCCGCTATTAGCAGTGTCACTCAAACTTTAACGATGGCTAACTAATGCAAATTATCTACATTTAATCACATTTCTTTACTAATATCTAGATGATTACAATAAATAGAAACATGATTGTATATAAAGTGTGTACTCTATATAACGAAACTAAAGGGACTGTGCATTTTACAGCGTTATATACAGGAGACAAGAAAAAATATTGTATGGAACACAAGTTAAAAAAACCATGGTCAATAGATTTCGACGCTTTAGAGAGTTTGTCGTGAAATCGACGTTACGTGGACACTGTTTTTGTAAATTTGGGTCTGTAAAAGTCCGCGTACATACTATATTCGTTCATCCTTCATAATAAATGTCATATAGTTTATATTGACAGTGTGACCGCATTTCGGCTATCACAATCCTATGCTATGTTAGCCGGTTTATAACTGCTCATCACATATGTTAACAAACAACGGTTCTTCCTCAGATCGGGCAACCACAGATTACAAATGATTTTAAACTTGAATAATAACACCACAGAATATTTCTAATATTGACAATTGACGTTTGTGCCAAATACCACAGATGAAGATTGTGAGGCCTCGCAAATTAAATTTGGAATATTGAATGAATGCTCGTATCGCACGCAATCACAGATAAATATTAGTATTTCGACGTATGTCAAAGATAATAGTTGTATGTGGGAATCAACACATACAAGGATCACTACCAATGTAATCATTTTTGTTTAATAAAATTAAATACCATTACATATACAATACATAGTAATTGAAATTAAGGTAATAGTATATTTGAAACAATGAAACGCGTTATATTTTTTATGTTATATGAATTGAACATATTATTGCTTTTCTAAATTTTCGCTTCTATTTATGCGATTTAAAATGTAAGGGAATTTTGCTAATATGACGCCTAAACATTAAGACATTGCTTACACTAAAAATGAGAAATATATAGCAGTTATATTTTAATATTTTGACCGCTAATATCAGAAGTTGTTATAAAATCATTTTGTTAAACGACGAAATAAACTTAATTCGATTTAACTTTTATGGTTATTTAGCGTATAGCTTCAACGAATACCTGACAAGAAAGCTAATTAATCTAGGCTTAGATTGTAGGCATAAACTTAGTTACAAAATTAAACAGGATTATTTTATGAAAAATATAATTAAAATATTTACACACAAAGTAACAAATTACCACTCGAGACCGGCTATAATTTACTCTGGCGTTTATATGAAATTAACTAATAAAATCAATTTATTATAAATCATGTCGGAATTTAATTTTCATGAACAAATAACTAATATACACTGTAAATTGAATATGACGTTTACAATCTTCGGATTAGCGTTTACTGGTTTTGATACTCGGTTAATCTTTGTATTAACACAAACTTAAAGATGTTTATTTATTAATACTTCGTTGAATAAAAATAAATATTTAAACAAAACTTAATGAAAGCTGCATGTCTATTGACACAAATTTTTAGCTTAACTGCATCTATAATTTATTAAAGTGGATTTTATTGTATATAACGACGCCTTCGAAATTTAAATTTTAAGTAACTATAAAAATCATTCAGTCGATCGTATCGATTCGTATTTTTGTGTTGTCTGTGGTTTTGATTATTGTTAATCGAATAAGAAGCAATCTTTATTTTTATAGTGAGGTGCTGCTATATCGCTATATTTTCATACTTAAATACGCATTATGTATAAGACAGTTGATTTCCATTTATGGAGGAAGCCAGGTATATTTCTTCAAACCCAAAAAGGGGGGATCTCAGAGTCATAAGCACTCACTGGCTCCAATTAAAACTCCAATAGCCGTCATCATTTTTATTAAATTAATTGTTGTAAAAATACGAAAAGATCAACCGTGTACAATTGAGGAATGAAATGTCCACATCTTTCACAATTCGTTACGTGAATTGCGACGCGCGCGCATCATTGAAGGATTTGTTAGACCTAGATCAATTTTATGCTAAATTTCCGTGCCTTGTAGTGAATGGATGGTTGTATTCTCCATTTACTTTAAGTGCCAATATATCATTAACTGTAACATTTTTATTACTTTATTTTTTCAACTGATAATACAAATGAATCATTTTAAAGTAAATACCTGTATGTATTTATAATGATAAAAATATATTTATATATTTCCCAGTTAGCGAAGAGCGTGCCTGAAGAACCAACTAGATACATTAGTACATTATATATTCATAGTTGTGTACTAATACTAGAGGCCAAACTGTTAACTTCTTTTCTGAAAATTTTCACACACTTCTCGCCACTTCGAAACTTGTGTAATATTTTACAATAATATATCTAAATATCACGATCGCAAGAACAACAGACAGACCCAGTGCACAAAAAAAAACATTATTAAACGCAACATTATTCCAAGAAATTAAATTAATATTCGCCATCTGATATCCGATGAAAAGAAATGAAGTCTCAATGTGAGTTTCTAGATATCTGATTGAAGTACATTACACGCAATGTAAGTCCGGAATTATAACATTCTGCATAGTTTAACTCATTTCAATTAACTTATATTCGATAGAGCTTAAACAGATTTTGTTTATTTTAAGTTACCATGATTTTATATGCGAATTATATATGATACAAACTAACTATGGTGGATGTGTAGGGTAAGTAATAAATCATTGTTTGGATCAAAAACTCGTCTCAATTAGTACCCAGTAGATATATGAATGACATTAAATCGAATCATAATTATCATTAAATATGTATTAAATAAATTATTGAAGGTTGTTAACATTAAAATTATCAATTTAATATGTATAGCCATATGCGTTAATATATTGCCGAGGCTTCTCATTGTCATTCGACCGTCCTGCAGAGTAACTACTTAAAGAGTAAAGATGCCCGCAATGTCATAAAAACTGTCACTTCTGTTGTATATACCCTTCAATAACCCTGGAATTTACCAAGCAAACAAGCATGATATATATAAATGTGTTAAAGGACATACTAATATAATAACATTCTAATAAATATCTATACAGTGGTAGTTTAACAGCAGTGAGTTTTTGCCTGTACATTTTGAAAACGATCATTTTTGGTACGAAATTGTAACTTTTCTAATTTTGTATATGTTACGTATAAAAAGTTTTAATGAGGCTACATTTTTCCACTTATGAACTATAGTAATCAGAGCTATATAGGACCAGAGGCTGTCAGTACGTATATCCATCAAGGAAGTTGCACTGAGCTTCGACACTGATACTAGCGATCTTCGAGTTACTTCGACTTACACCAATTTAAACTCTATTCCCACATAATACGGTTTATCGATAAAGCTCAACTTTTATCTTATTTTCAATGTAACCACTGAAACTTAATCCTTGAAAACCCTGGGACCTTGTACCTTGTAAAAATGTGTTAAGGGATTATCGTTCTTAAAACTTAATTTTTGTAAAGATTTTTCTATTCTAATTCTGTAGTAGGTGTTCCTAACAGAATATCTTAATTGCTAAATGATGTCTATGATTCGTTCCCGCCTCGATTTCACACCGGTGCTTTAAAGATGTGGCTTTTTTATACAATGTCGTATGAAGGTACCAGGTAACAACGGATCAAATGTATGTTGAATGGGTTAAGACCAAGCCAATGATAGTTTTTGGTTGATGTAGTTTATCGAATACATGTGTAAAAATGTTCGAATTCCATATTTAAACAAGTGTTTGTCGGATCGAAGTTCTAAATTTAAAGTTTTCACAAAATTTCCTTCGCGGCCATCACGGAAGCGCAAAAAGCCGTCAATCGGCTGCGCTCTAATTGGCTGCCGGAACCGTGTACAAGACATCTGATTGGTCACCTGCCAGTGTAATTACTGTAACTCCACCCTCCACTTGTTGGTGATAATTTCGTTATTTAAATCGCGTATGATTAGTTATGTATTTATGATTGTAATATTATTTAATAAGTGTGATTTGATATCACTTTTACGACTAAACACTTGTATATTTAACGAAATTTTTGTCTTAAATTCAAATTGTCTCTATATAAATAACAATGAAAAATTATTTTCTTCTTTGAGTAAAGATGCTGCGTAATTGAAAAATACTAAATTTTTGAAATTATTATTCTTAAGTCATAGTTTTAGCTAAACTTTATTTTTCCCTTAACGCGGCATATAAATTTGTTTTACTATATAATATATGTAACTCTAACGTGTAATAACTTTAAATGTTAGCAATAAATATTATTTTGAGATAATTAATTATTATACATTCATTATATCTATGTTTAGTATGAATTCAATTTCTGAACTGTATTGCATTCTGAAGCACAATTAATTAGCGGGCGTGATTTAATATCGAGAGTTAATTATATGAGATGTTGCGTCGGTGTCGATCTTGAAGAGGCTGGATTTCATTAAACGCAGATGAGACCTTTGACCATCTTACGGTTTCATATGTATGTCAAGATTGCTAGATTAACCCAAGTGCACACAAGTTTATTATAATTTGTGATCTTTTCTTTAATAAGTTCATTAAAATATTTCTTTGGTATGTAACACTGTGACACAATGAATTATTTAAACAGACAATAAGATGTTGAATGTGGAATGAAAAAAAAAACACATTAGAAGTTACTACTCGTACATAAAACTAGACATTTAGCAGGCGTCCGTAAAATAGACATAAGTATTCTATTGGCGTACCTAAGGAATGTTTATGATTAATTCAAAGTGGTTTTTCCGAAAACACGCTTGCTCGTTTTAACTGTCGGAAATTTATGACGATATTTATACTTTGATGGTAACAAACATGCTATTCCTATCAGGTGGGTCTCCTGGTCGTTTGCCCCCTCTTCAAAAACAGATACTGTTAGATATAAGACATACTTGTAAGGATAGAAGTGTGAGAGTTGTGTATAGACAAATATGATTGGTTAGAGTCAAAAATACATGATCTATAGACAATATATAATTATTCACAGGGATAATGAGTTGATATACATACAAATTTCTAGACATATACAAAACTCAGCCAACTAACCGAAATAGTAAATTGTATGTATTATGTAATGTAGATTGAGTCGCGATTATAGAAGCCTATTAATTTGTTAAAGAATTTTCTTATTTTCCTTAATATATGAGGTAGTAGTATTATATCGAAAATCCAGAAAGCAAAATGAAAGACAGTGTAATATAAACTTTACGTAGCTCTGTATAAAGCACATTTTTCGATGCACAATAGTGATTTGTTGCATTATTTTCGGTCTCGCCGCACCATAATGGAGATCACGTAAACATTGGATCAGATGAGATTCATTGTCTCGCTTTGTTATATCACTTCTTATATTCGAGTAAGCGAGATGAAATTAATTATGGTTTAACCGCAACTCAGACTATCATTAACTGAGTTCAACTGAACACAGAGCAACTTATTTTACGTGAATACAGAAACACTTCGAAAATGTGCAAATGCTTTTAGGATTTTTATTTAATCTGTGTAATTTCGTTTGTTTTTTTCAATCTGTGTCATGGTGGTAACCACGGCAGTTATAAAAAACAAATTACACTTCTCGCGAATGACATTATCTGTTCTTGGGAAACGTTTGAGACAATTTTCACTTGGAACATACTTTCTGATGCAAGACTTAATAATTGTAGCAATGTATTATAAACATAGTACATACTGCATATATTAGGTTATAAATTGAAAACATATGTAAAAAATAACGACAAAAACTATGTATAGAATAAAAATGGTCAGACATTTTTTGTTCGGAAAATGTTTTTCAAATGAAAATTGAATATATTCACGGAGACTTGTAAATAATGTTGATGTTCACAAAATAGGTACAAATCCACGTATATTAGTTTTGGCTTAAGCATAAAGTCGTGAGCGCATGCCTCGCTCATAATATATGACCGTGTTATACATACTTCATATTTCGCTATATATTCCTATCATTTCGTATGAAAGGTTTTTTTTATTAATTATGTTGTTACAATAGTATCTATAATATGATGATTGAAGGTGAAAATACTTTTGGACTATTAGAAAACTCATCTATGTATTTTTTCGATATCAGAATATTAAAACTTATTACTTTGAAGGATTTTTTGTCAAAATTCCCTTATTTAAATACAAGCCAACCTAACATTAACTAATTATATTGAGAGATTCCGTTCAGAGCATAATTGTCGTAATATTTTAACAACATTTAATATAAGAATATAATTGATTAAAATATGTTAGGAAAAGTGAAACTAGAATTATGGCTTTTTCGATTTTCGTCGACTCGAATCTTGACTTAGATCACGACTCAGTATAGTCGTATTTATGAACGAATAATGTGAGCACGTATCGTATATTTAACTGGATTTATCGAACGATTTTACTTTTCATTCGTAGTTTATACATTTTTAAAATCATTATATAATAAGCTATGCCGATTAGACCTTTTTTACAACAAAAGTCACAATTATTCCGGATGCAGAAAAACTATATAATAAGAAATCATTGAAATTCGTTCTTTAGAACGACGGCTGCCATTACACTACGATTATAATATCGTTAAAATATCAAATATAATGTAAATTCGTTTTTGTGGTCAACGCTGGTAAGAGCTGATGTTGGTTTCTGGAAATGTAATCTAAACGATCCACAGAACTTTATAGAAAATTACTGCATACACTTGGAAAAGCACAGAATAGGCAGATTTACCTAACTTTATCATAAATATTTCATATATTTTTTTATTAATATTTATATATGATCGTTTATTACTCTTTATATTTTAAGCATAAACCATCCGCGTGTATCTATGACTGCTTTTAGACGTGCTTCGCGTTTGAAACCACCGAACTACTCAATTAGTCTTTCTTTGAGTCGTTGTATATATCTCGAGTCACCAGTCTTTTACGATATGTTAATTCATAATAATATACCAACTGCGCTTCTTTTAAAATCAAAACCATTTTATATACATTTCATATAAAGTCTAAATATTTTTATATTGATTTCGTGCGCCGATACGACAGGAGGTTTTACCATGAATCTGCGTCTTGAATACAAAATAATCCGATACTGAGCTTCCTTACGGCTTTATTATACTTCAGATGACGGTATTAAGATTCACTTAGGGATTGTTATTTTGTTATTAAAAGTTATAACAATATCTACTAATATTAGTGGCTTTTACATAAATGGTTAAAAGTCTTCAGATATCTGGGATACGTTATAATAAATTACATTGATAAAATATGTACATTTGTTCCGCCATTTCGCGAGCATACACAACAAAATGGCCGCCACTTTTAGAGGAAACGCGTAGGTACCTATCTGTCAACACGGCCGCATCGCAAGTAGCTATTGTATGATAATCGCTCGCAGGAACAAAGTTTTAACACGAACGCCACCAAAACGGCGTTTTTATGTAAAATGGGTTATTACCACAAACATATCTTTAAAAACATTTAGAAACTAAAACCATTTTATACATAATAAGTTAAATATTACTTTATTTGATTAACTTACACTAACCACTACACTTAGCTAACCTAAAATGGGTACCTTAACAATTAACAGTGATTATAAATTCAAAAGAACATTCAAATATGTTTAAATTAAGTCGTTATCATATTGTACGATTGCATTTTAATCAATACAAATTCAAAGCTGCCGACAATAATCAGACAGCAAACGCAAAATTCCAGTAATTTCATGGCCATAACGGAGTGCGCACATCGATTGTATTATTCCCTTATTGAGCGGGAAATATGGATATTATTGGCATTATAGTCGGATCGTGACGCGGCCGATAGTTTGCCAACAGTACGAGTAACGAGCACGTGTAAGTTTGTGTTGATAACATGGCATTACACACCTTGCGACTCCTTATATTTCTTATATCTTTAAATCGTTGTTTTCAGTAATACATGTTTAGGGTATTGCCGTAAATGGGGTAACACCAATTCTAAATCTGACCACAATCTTGATAATGAAAATGGCTTAAAAATAATTTGTAAAGTTTAAAGAGTTACTATAAAAAACTACGAAATTGATTTGTAAATGAAGCTTCTTATTTATAATAAAACAAGTTTTGTCAAGATATCAAGAATATCAAGATATTCACTATAAAAGCAGTGAGTATGAGAGCATAAGATATGAGAAAATTTAAAAGTTTCCCTTTTACAAAAGTTCCCATAAAGTTGGAAACAAATTGTTGAATGGAACGCAAGTGAAGTCGCGGACATTAGTTACATCCGGCTTTTGAACGGCGTGCGTGGTCGGTCATTTGATTTGTAGATGAATAAGATTTTATGGTGTAAGAAAAAGACTAAAACGGATAGAAATTAAATAGTCAATATTCCCATACAATCGAAATGTTTCGCTTAAAACAATTCTCTTTGCTAGTTCATTATATAATTGCTTAGTTAAATTTAATATTAATTGTATTTTTGACATTTCTACCTGTGTCAAATTGGGTTTATGCGTTGATAAAAAAGAGAGTTAAGTCAAAGCGTTGTTTACATACATGTTTTTGTATTATTAATATTTAATTGTTTTTTTTATGTTTCAGGTAAGAAAAGTTGATAAAACAGTATCAGTACAGTACATCTGTTATCGGGTGGTGAGTACTTCTTAACTAACGTTATTCTTAATTGTTAAATTTCATTAAAACATTATTTTTATAACCTTAAATAATGTTGGTAATTTACCATTGCTGATAAAAGCAGTTTTGTATATTGTGTATGCAGTTTGTGATATTGTTAATTTTAATTTAAGATAATAAATTGTTGACTCTTGAACGTGCATTCAAATTGAAATAAGCGCGCGAATATCAACAGCAAACGATTTGTCAAACTCTAAACTGGCCTATCAATGATTGGCCTCTGAATGGAAAAAAAATTCCATTAGGACCATTGACTCTGTCACTCCGTAAACAAGGATGGACAAGTTGCGCATATAATCGCATAACGCTTGTATTAAATCACGTAAAATTAATGTGCACAGTGAGATATATTTACTTTCGTGTCAATTGTCAAAATGATTTTAAGCTTCCGAGTATAGTCTGTGTGTTTTAAAATCCACGTTCGGCTTAGGAATAGACAATTTATTATGAATACCTTATAAATACTTCACCATATAAAATATGTTAATTTAGTTAAATTATCTTTATAATAAAACATTTGTGACTTAACCGTCAACAGGCCATATTATTTTTAATGCAATTGATCATACATATATGAATGCAAAACACCAAACCAAAATACATATTCAGTAGTGTATAAGTTCGTGGAGTTGCATAATTTGCTATTTTATTGGCAACAATAGTATGTGGTGGTGAGCGCACGTAGATGTTGTGTGGGATAAGTTATACATTTTGAGCGTTTTTAATATTTAGTTACGCTATAAGTAAAAAAAAATAGCTAATTTGAAATCAGAGTTGAATCGTATTTATTCAACGCACTTTGCATATTTTATGTATGAAGATAACTATTTATACGTAGCATTTATTTTAGAAGTTCTTTTATAATTTGCTTTTTTATAATTTAGAATTGATTACATATAGTTAAATACGCATATGTATTTTATAAACTCAAACTCAAAATATCTTTATTCAAGTAGGTCTTTATAAAGACACTTTTGAATCGTCAATTTTTACACAACCACCTGTGCGGAAGGCAGTCCCCGAGAAGAACCGACAAGAAACTCGATAGCTGCTCTTGTAAAGTAAACAATTAATACAAAATTATGTTACTCACAATTCAAATAACCTAGCAAGCTGTCCCGATGCTGAGCCAATTGCCGACACATTAAAAGGATCTTTGTCCTCTATAACGTAGATTACATAATTGTTTAGTTTATATCATATAGTTATATAGTGCCAATATAGCACCACTCTTATATCGCATGCGATTACGCTCATGCCTTGAACCACTCATCTGAATTGATTATCATAATGAACTGTGAAGTTTGCAATATTTTTTGATCGTAAATTGGGTATGCTATTAGGAGTGGAATAAATGTTCAAACAATGGGGATGTTGTGTGTAAATATTAATAGTAATTGTATTCACACTTTGTCCATTCTATTGTACATGTGCTCTGTATAAAGGAATTCAAGCGTTGGCGAATTTGTATTGGTTTCATAAATAATCTCGGAAACTAGAATTGTAATATATTTTTGAACATTCCGCTTGACAAATTAATGATTTGAACAGGCTTTATAAACCAGATTTTCAAATGAAAAAAATAGTTTTAACTTTATTTAATTTCCGCATCGTTGTTAAAAGATAATCTCTCTATAAAACTCAATTTGCAACGATAAAGCCTAATATTCTATTGTCGTTATGAGACACATACACGTTTAACGTCCCGCCGACCAATCATTGGGCCGGTACCAAATTTGAAATTTTTATATTGACGTCTATTATTACGGTCGTTGACAGATTATTATAATTTTTTAAATTTATTGCGCTTACGAAATATTCTATTTAGATTGTGAATAGGATGATATGTTTGAAATTATTACCATGTTTACAGTTGTTGGATATAAAAAGGAAAGATCGATCGCTCTTATAAATAAATACTGGTAAATACTTATATGACTCGTGGGGGATTAAAGCTGTGTAATTGTGACATTGGAACAATATATGACTGGAATTTTATCTAATTCAATGGAATTATCCCATCCCATAGCCCTGAAATATCTTGTTTGTATTATTATATATATATATATATATTGTATTATGTTTTACCCCTTAAATGTTTCAAGTCCCCATATAATTGTTACGTGTGTATACCTTGTTTTATTGTCTTATAATTTTATTGTTTTTTTTAAATATATTTAGCACATAAGATGTTTGGGGACAGATTTAATAAAATAAAATAGACATTAATAAAAGGTAATAAAATATATAACTCAAAGTCAGCTTCTTACGCGGAATAAGTAATAATTCAACCTTTATCAACACTACATTTAACCCTCGCTTATTCCGAGTTAAGATTTCACGAACGTTCACTTTCTCGCGATGATTTACCGGCCGCCTGTGTCTTGTAAATTAGATGATGCGTTAATATTATGCTGAAACATTACGTATAACGGATTATAATAGCTTTTAACCTGCAAAGGTGAATTTACAATTTTCATCGACATTAATTTACGTTTCACTCGTATTTTGTTATTTATTTTCTGTAGTCACGTGATGTCTTTATTCTTCTTTAATTAGTGAGACTGAGTTCAATTAACTTGTTATATTTATTGTTACATCCTGAAGTTAAACTTGAGGCTTTTAACCTGATGTTGTGTAAGTACAATACTTGCTTAAACCTTAATATTGACGTAAAATTAATTTTAAAGAAGTTGGCATCGTACCAACTTTTTTAAATGACATATGGCTCATCAAAGTTTCATTTGTAAACGACATATGTTGTTGATATTCTATCATTTAAAAAGGTTTTATATTTTTAATTATTGCTGTTTTAAATTTTTATATTTCATATTTACCAACAATAAGATTTGATTAATATTTTTTTTTAAATAGCCAAGGAA
This sequence comes from Leptophobia aripa, assembly GCA_951799465.1. Classification (NCBI taxonomy): domain Eukaryota; kingdom Metazoa; phylum Arthropoda; class Insecta; order Lepidoptera; family Pieridae; genus Leptophobia; species Leptophobia aripa. The sequence goes on along the minus strand of OX637269.1, from coordinate 7,650,837 downwards.
ATCAAACGCAATATATAGACACAATTTAATTCAATTATAAATTTAACCGCTTCACTTTCACTGTTTTTAGTGTCCTCTCAATAACCTGTAGGTTAGAGAGAGTCATGTTAGATGCTATCATATTCAAGTAACATTATGTAAGTGACAATATTTGAATTGGCAAAGTATGTATGAGCGAAATTTGTAACTTATTAACATGTGTTGAATCTTAAATAGACATAAATAAGTTTGTGACTTTAGAGCTTTTAAGTAATAAAAGGAGGATATATAGGTCTAGGGTAAAGAACTTTTAATCGATAAATAGCTTAATAGCTTTCAATTCTGATATTGCTGTATCTTCTCTCTCTACTTTGGAACCCTCGAAGCACAACCAACATCTTTCTGTATTCTCAAAATAACCACTATGGACACGTGATTAGAAGTCCATAAATTTGAAGAAAATTTATTTAATTCAATTTATAATTGAATTGAGTTTAAATTTAAGTTTATACAGCTATATCCTAGATTTTATGATTCCAAAATATATCTACTTTACTTTTATACTATGATGTGTTGAAGTTCATTGAATAGGTACTTTCTGAACCACCCCCAATGGCTTTAAATGAGGCGTAGTTCTAGTGAAGGTCTGTATAGTTTTATATAGAAAACATTCTTATTCCTGGAAAATAATATAATTAACTGTCTTAATGACCCAAGGTTCTGCCAATTATATCATTGGAGGTAGCCTAATCAATTGTCAAAGCCATTTGAGCGCATAATAAATTTGCGTTTCATGTGATAGTTCCATTACCTCACTGCCTCGTGGGCTGCGCGTGGGCACTGTTGTCTTTAATCTATTGCCCAGACAAGTGCTAACTGTCTTTTATTTATACGCATTTTTTTATCACGATCTAGGTTTAACCATCGTTTCTTTCTGGATTTTCTTTTATATTTTAATAAATACAGTTGAAACTCCATATAACGTCCCTCGCATTAACGACAAACTCTCGAGCGTCGAAATCAATTGGCTTTGGTTAGTTTAGCTTGTATTCCATAGAATGATTTTTCTTTTCCCTATTAAACGACCACTCCTATAACACCATTAACTGCACAGTCCCTTCAGTGTCGTTATATAGAGTTTACAGGTACAAACCTACTAATCAATTTAAACATCTATATTTTTATTTTAAAAAATACTCTTGCCTCTATCATTTTACGTAGGTGTATACAATTCCGTAACATTCTTGGTTGTTCTATTATGCGTATATTTAATTTTTTTTTTTACCAGACATTTCTTATCAGAAACCTACGTACCATGCACCCAGCCAGTACGGCCGCAAGATTCTCGCCAATTTAACGCCATAAAAACTGTATTAAGTAAATAGTCGGTATAAAATGAAGCCATAAAAATGATGACGGCTAATAATACGAATTATAGTGCGAGGGTGTATCTAGTCCATTCACAAATACCTAGGTAATTTAGATGTTATCAGCACTTCACGCCGGTCACACGCAATCGAAGAACAGCTAATGGATATTATGTATATAAATATACATAACTAGTATTTAACGTTGGGCTGGGCATCATATGTAAATACTGTACAAGTCATTTTTAACTCGTATACTTGTTACACTTAAAGCTAATGTTTCAATGTTTGGCTACATATACCTTTATAGTATTCAGCCGGTTGCGCCAAACGACTGTGACTGACAATCCTATAACGTGGCTTATATTTTTATCACGCGGCGCAAGTTGTGTCTAAAATTGGATTTTAATGATATTGTGATAAGGTGGTTATATGAACATGTATTTATTACGCTTATCGATTTAAAAATATTCTAGATATTGCAAATTCAATGGGCAGGAAGCCTTGCATTACTCAGATAATATTTATAATCAATTAAAAATCGCTATTTAACGTCAATCGAAATGTAGTATTTAATACTGTATGTATTAAATACTACATTTTTTCCCCCGTAATGTAAATATAATTTTTCAAGAAAATGTAGCATGTGAAATCACAAAGCTTCTCGGTTTTGACAGGTTTGTTAAACAGAAGTATCATAAAAAAATATCATGTCACGGATACTGGTCCTTCGACAGCACTACTACATTTTTTTTAAAGTAATTGATAATAATTATTGTAGTAAGATAATAATGACAACCCTACTGAGTTTCTTGTGTGTTCTTTTCAGCTGAGGGCGTGCAGTTAACCCATGTAAACTTAGTTTTAATGACGTTCAAAAGAGGTTGCCCTAATTGTATAAATAATGTTTCAATTTAGAATTTTGATATCACATTTTCTATATAACGTTGATATTGTCTTAAGAATACATTTTATTTTTAAAATGTATATTTAAAAATAGATCTTTCACTATAATTGTAACGGTGAATTAAATATTTTCTTAAGGTATATTAAGAGAAACGCGTGTTCTCTGGCACTAATTCAAAATGAATTAAAAAAGCAATCAATATTTTATTTATTTTATAGTTAATTATTAGCGTATATTGATCTTTAAGGGTAAATATACACTAAATAGCCGTAATCACTGTTTTGTGCAAAAGGTTGTAAGTTTTGAATACCAGCCATCAATTACATTTTACGTAGTCGATTAAGAATGTAGGAAAGTCTGGAAAGTGGGTCAAACTAAACAGCCATAGTATCAATTTGTTGAAAGCTCCCAACATCGCACATAAATCCATTCTTTCTCCATAGATAAGCACGCTAAGTGTTGTTTCTTGTAGGACGCGTTGAATAAGGCGTATTTGTTACGACAGGTGTATTGATCAGCAAAATTATTACTTACTAGAAATCAATAAAACGCCTAACTAAAGCTTAAAGAGTGTCACTTGCTTAAATAGTGTTTTACTCGTACGCTCTACGCCCTTGATTTTAGAACTGTACTGTAACAGTAAATGTGGAGTCAACTTTTTAATAATTTTGTAATTCGATTTTTAACATTTGGCATCGTGCCTTTTGGAATCATGGCAACAGTACATTTTTCATACAATTAATATTGGTCATATGAAAAAAAGTGGCATAAAATGGCGTACTTGTCTTTTAAATTTGTCACGAGTCAGTAACAAAAGCTTTATAGAATACTTAATTAATGTTTAACATCATTTTCGGTAACATTTTAGAATTTATTACCCTACATAAATAAGCTCGCGCCATCCACCGTCAAATTATAATAATTATCGATTATTCCGTGCACATTTATATCTCAAAAACGACAGGTAACGCAATGAATTTTGAACAATATCAAACAGATCTACAATGTTAACAAACAGGTAATGTTAGAAAGCGATAACTCTACAAATAAATCAGTCTAAAATTGATAAATTTCCATTCGTAAAGGACCGGATGACTGTGTCCACTCCTGATCTATTGATTAACGATTTCATTGCGTTTAAGGTGTGGTTGCTAGTTCAATGCCTTTCTCAACGATTTTGCAATTGAGATCCTGGGCTCAAGTCGCTGGGTATGTATGTAGTCTTATTATAATGTTTTAATTATACAAAAAAAAACCTTATATCTAATGGCGGTAAATCTGATGTATGGACTATTTTGCAAGTAAATGAATATTCTTAAGCAGCTGAATTTGTTCTTCACATCTTCTTAGACCCTGTAAGTCTGTTGTAGCTATAATATGAATCCTGGAGTGCTCACTTAAATATCTTATATCAAATGGAGCTTCTAAACTTAAATTATTATTTAACGTATAATATTGTATACACTTTGCATGACTATAAATGTTTACACGTATTTATACAGCTTTAATTGTAATATTTGTGGTACGGTACTTCGTCTAACCGAAAGGAAAGGATCCTCGACCAGAAACCAACGACTGACCCGAACAACCCAGAGTGAATTCTGGGTTGTTCCTGAGTTAAGACCTGACGATGTCGCTCCATAGCAAATGAAAATTTGAAATTATTATTAAACGTATATTTATGACCGAATACATTTATTCACGACTCGGTATGAATGTGATAAGAATTATTAATAGTGCCTTAATATTGCGTTAGACAAATCCCAACTCAAGAATCTTTGAATAAGCGTAATTTCGTAAGGCTTTAGTGAGGCAATGTGTTACAAGTATTGAATCACTGGCATAACTATGTCGATTATACCTAACTAGGTATAACCACGTCACGGACGATTTTTTCCACAATGTATAGTTTCTGTATGTTTTGTAAATCAATAATATAGGCTTTATAATAAACATAAATATATAAATACTATATTAAATTGTATAGTATTTATTATTAAATTGTTTACAAACAATATTCAGCAAGCACAGCAAGGAGCCGAAAAGTATTTAAAAATATAAATGAATTCGTAAATCCAAGGTACTTAATATTTTTACTATGTAGGTAACTTATAACTAATTACACGCCACGGATTGTCCCACCTCCTGATTGCTGCAGGTAAGGGGCGACATCTACCATGGCTTATATACAGGACTGATTACTGTTAAAAGTGTACTTGAGTTTTATTAATGGCATACGGGGCCCAAAACTAAGATGATTGAAATACTAAAAGTAATTTGCATAAATCGATCAACTGTGAATAGTTGAATTCAGCCGTTCTCATTGTTAATTTCACGCCTGTATATTTCTAATCTTGCACGATGAAACACAACTTTGTATTGTTAAATTGTTTTTTGGTAATAAAATTGTGTAAAAAATACATTGGGCATACTTGCTATGAATTTTTTTTATAATTTTTTTTCACATACATAATATTGTCAGAATCAGTCAAAACGTTTTGTCATTCAAGCTATTAACAATTTAATTACCATTTTATTTTTAAATATTTTTATTAAGCGCTTTAAATTATATATTAAACCTAAATATTCAAATCAAGATTTATGATACAATTAAAAACAAAAGCATTCGAATTTATATTTGTTAACTAAGACTGAATTTAATTAATGGTTAATAAATTCTCCAAAGTAAATAAATTGCACGCAAGCTACATTTTGCGCCTAAATAAATTCTGGAAATAGTGAAACTAATATTTCTTTGGTAATTATTAAAATAAAAGTTTATAGTAGCGAACATTTTTTATATAGAACAGAGCTCAATAACTCCCGGAAAGCCTATCAGCAATCAAAGAACCAAAGTCTTGTTTTGTTTTAAGAAATAATGTTTCAATAGAAAGACCTAGGAGGACGCTAGGAGTAACTACACTTAAAAAAAATGTCGAAGGATGAATTAAAGGGATTTGGTTCAAACTCAAAATATCTTTATTCAAGTAGGTCATTATAAAGACACTTTTGTATCGTCAATTTTTACACTACCACCGGTTCGGAAGGCATCTACCAAGAAGAACCGGCAAGGAACTCGATAACTGCTCATTTAAAATAAACATTAAATTGGTTGTATACAAATAAGAATAATATTTTGTTTAAATCAACCGGTAGCAATAGTATTTTCGTAATAAGCAACAAAATAATAACTTACAACACGACAACGTCAAAGCAATAATTGACATGACATATATCAAACTGAATGAGGTTTCATTATTCAATATACGTAAATATAATATGGAATATACATTTTTTCATATAGATAACCTGCAATCGCAAAGTCTATAATTTTAACCTGTGTTGAAAAAACTCGAAAGCTCGTTCCTTTTAAATGATTCTCGCTTCCGTGTCCGGTAGCACCGCAAGCTTGCCGGTGTTGCAGGTGTTCGTGGGCGAAGGATACAAAGTCATCCGGCACCTCGTTAGTCCATTGTCCCATAAAAAAAACGATCCAAACCCAGACAAAAACAAACCTTTTTCAATATAATAAACGTATCTAATCAATTGTTAACATATTTTTTAGATTACTATTTAGCTTTTACCCAATTACGTAATAAATCATCACTTTATTCACAGGTATGACTATTTAACACATATTTCGTTTAGGAAAGTCCGTCTACAACAAAGTAATACAACTCTAAAAATTACTTAGAAAATTGAAGTAATACAATTAAAGGTCATAATTTCTTGAGTTCTTGATCCAGTTTGTGTCCGGAACTTCGCGTCGCGGCCTTTATTCGTTTTCTAGAAAAGTTGTTGCAGTTTTCTTTAGAAATATTCTATAAATTTAGACCGATAATTATATACTTCTATATATAAGATCACCAAATAAACAGTTAATATTAAAGCAATTTGGTTAATTCATTGTTTATTCACACAATATTTCTGTTGCATAATAATTGAAATGGTTCAATGTTCTGATAATTATGTATCTCTGTGTTAGTTGAAACGGCTGTAAATCTAAGTCGTACTATCTAAATGTACAATAATGCTGTCATTTGCATATCAAGTGCTTTTCCGTATTTTGTTTATTTAATGACAATAATATGTTGCTACTTTAAAAAAATGCTATTTACCTATTGATTCAAATTTGGCGTATTTCGATAAAATATGTTATTGGAGATAGACTTAACTTTAATGACAAGGGACATAGGCTGTTTTTTTTAGGTTTTTTTATGAATTAAGAATAAATTAAGATAAAATTTAGTCTAAAAAAATCATTTTAATTGCCATCTATAAACCGATAAACACGCGGTGGAAGTAGCGGGCAGAAGCTACTAGTTGTACATAAGTAGGTGTCAAAGTACACTCCTAAAACAACGTGAAAAATTCCACACATAACACCACGTAAAAGCCTTCATAAAGGTAACAGAGATTTAATTTTTTATCTCTTAAACCTAAACAGCTTATCACAAAAAGTTTACACAATAAAAATAGATTAAAAATAAAGCCAAAATAAGGTTAAAACATAGAACCGGAAATAGAATCTAAGATCAGTAAAAACAATAAATAAAAATATATATATACATATGATACGATGAAAAATTCCATTATCGTACGTACATTAATCCCTCAACTTGTATCCCACAATTAAACGAAAGAGGCAATAAAGTACCTTCAAGCAGGTGTGGTTGACGTATCCGTACCTCGTTATCGGAGTACGTACGATCGATAGCCGATACGAATCGATGTACAATCGAGTTTTATTCGCGCTTCGCAGATTAGCGAATTCGATGTTTTCTTTATCTGTGTATTAGATGCGATTACGTCAGGCGTATAGTTATAGATTAAAGCTAAGCTGTTAATGCGGTATCACGAGTTGTTTATGCAAGACAAATTTTAGCTTTCTATAACGAAAGCTAAACTAATTTAATTATTGACAAAATTAAAAATTTAGTTTTTATTAATAATATTGTTTCATAAATTTATTTATTAGTATTCCTACATCTAGTTTTGTTATTCGTATAGTTCCATGGGATCGTGCGTTCTATCCCGACTATCTATACGCTTAATTATCAACACTTGTTGATGATTACGGAACATTACAATCTGAGGAATGTCTTATCTTTATTAATCTTATTAAATTTATTAAATATCTTATCTTCCGGTGCCCATCCTTTCCCCTCCCCTACCCTCCATTTCCTAATTTTCCTTTATAAGCCGGCAACGCACTCACGAGCTCCCAGCCGCGTGAGAGTCTCTGGGCGACGTCTTCACCCTTATGAGCCTCCTCCTCGTTTGTCCCCTCTTCTATAAAAAAAAATCGATGATTTTATCAGGCATAATAGTCTAAAGCCAAATAAATTGAGGTTTATGGCGCCACCGAATCTACATCTATTTTAAATCCTACGGATGTACGCTGTCAGCACCAAGCGTCGTAATAAATTGCCCGTGAGCGAATTAAGCAACTTTTCGCGCCGACCCGTCACAATTTATCAAGTTTTCATTAGGTATAATTAATTGTAAGTAATTTGTATCAAGCAAATATTTCCTCGTAATTAAGTGAAAGGGATTTCAACGCTCGCGACTACGTGGGGAAAGTGGTTAATTATATGTAGACTTAAAAGTAGTGTTTAGGTATAGGCTATTACGTAAAATGTTTATGGTTATCCGTGGTCTGAACTATGTCTTTTGGTTAGTTGCACTGAAATATTGGATTAAGATTAGTGATGTTTTGTGTTGTCAGAAATTCTCATTTTTAAATTTGGCTTGGATTAGTAAACATTTAAATGCTAAGTTGATATCTGTAGCTTTAGCTTTGATCCCTTTAATGTGTCGGCAATTGGCTCAGCATCGGGACAATTCAATTTTTGAGTAGCACAATTTTGTATTAATTGTTTATTTTTTCTTGCCTTGATGACTGCCTTCCGAACCGGTGGTAGTGTAAAAATTGAGGATTCAAAAGTGTCTTTATAAGCCTACTTTAATAAAGATAGTTTGAGTTTGATTCTGTTATGACGTCAAGAAAGTCGACTATCAAAGTTTAAAACCAGTGAATCAGCTTAGCATAACCGATACGTCTAACAAAAGGAAAGTCGAGTCAATTTATTTACAAGTACTTACATCTATTAACATCATCTACTTCTACTGTTTAAGTGTGAATAAATTAATTAATTAATTGTCAAATCGATTCATCGTGCATACAAAATCGAATAAAACAAATCAATTTAAAAATCATTTGTCATCGAATTCGCAGAATTTGTGCGCGTGTAACTAAATAATTCAATTTGTTGAAAGTTCCCGAAGCATCTCCGCGTTTCCGAATACCGTTTTTAATTAACTCCCATCTCGGATACGCGAGCGTACGTCAGAACGGATTGAACTCAACTCAACAAATGATATTCCATTTAAATTTATACAACGCTCTAACAATTGCTAACCAAAAATGTGTTCTGTATTTACAAGACCACCGATCAGGGTAATTTATATAGAACGACTAGCTGAACCGGCAAAAACGTTGTTTTGCCATATAAATGATTAAATAAGTAGAAATCCGGTGCCCATCCTTTCCCCTCCCCCGTCCTTTTCCCTTACCTCTCCATTTCCTAATTTTCCTTTAAAGGCCGGCAACGCACTCACGAGCTCCCAGCCGCGTGAGAGTCTATGGGCGGCGACTTCACCTTTATGGTGGGCCTCCTGCTCGTTTGCCCCCTCTTCTATAAAAATAAATAATTCAATTTCACGAAACACGTGGTAGTCATGCTATTGAATTGTAGCTTATATGACACACAATTGAATTTAGAAATAAACGTAGAAGATACAGAATGTATGAACTAATATGATAATTTTCGTTGTATGAGAACTGATGTGAGATTTTAACGTGTGCCTTATGTCAGACATCAAAATTTGCATTTTTAATTTCCTGTTTGAAATATCACGTTAAACAAAGGAAGTTATACTTTTGGTAAGCCATGTTTAATTACTGTTATGTAAAATGTAAATTTAAAAAGTCTCGCCATAATAAAAAATAAATAAGTTGTTTGTTTATTTTGTATTTAACGAGTTCCGTAATAAAACGCTTTTTAATCTATTCTAAAAACTCCAAAATGGACAATAGATTTGCTCAAAACACAATATCTGTGTATTAACAGAGTTGTCAATATAAAAATCAAAATAATTAAAACATAATCTAAAACTTAATCATTAACTACAATAAAATTAAAATAGCGTTTCAAAATCCTAGTTTTAGTAACTCACAGTAGTTAATATATTATTCTTGTTTTATTTAATTTAATATATGTTGTTTTGTTTTGTATTCATCTCACCTCTTGCACCAGTCCATATGTAGTATTCTTATATTTTGTGGTTTGCCTAGAATAGCTTACCAGCGATATGGCGCTCTTATATGTACTCACATCTGTTAACATTATCGACATCTACTGTTTTAGTGCAACAAATTGTGAATAATAAAAGGCCGGTAAGCAGTCTATCTGCTGAGCGGTACCAGTAATCACAATATTTGTAAATATAATTGATATTCGTTCGCCGTCAGTTGGCTTCTTGCCTTCTGTTGACGCGGCGTATTAAAATGTAACATCTCACAAGACAGGCAGGTTAACTCTTGACATGCAATTTTCGGCCGTCCATTTATCAATCCACGGGTCGTGTTCATATCGATGTTTTGTAATTATCGATACTTTTACTTGTTGATAGATGCGAAACGATACGCGAGCTATTTGAAACTGGATGAGAAAATTATTTAAATAATTTTGCTTGATTATGGATAGGAAATTAATTGAATATTATTTTAAAAGAGCAGTTATCGAGTGTCTTGCCGGTTCTTCTTGGTAGAACTGCGTTTCGAACCGGTGGTAGTGTAAAAATTGATGATTCAAAAGTGTCTTTATAAAGATATAAAGACCTACTTGAATAAAGATATTTTGAGTTTGAGTGTGAAAAAATTTGTTATTTGTATTATTTCTTTATAAGTAGAAATAATTACAAGAACAAGTTTATCTTTGTTACAACACCAACACACATTCCTTAATAAAATAGGATTTAAATAATTCATATAAATGTAGAACACGAAAAACCATCAATCTCCGACAACTAAATACCATCCAAAGCTCACTTATAAAGCTGTCAGAAATTAATTAAAATTAATTATTAAAATAAAGAAATAACATAACTGCCGTTTAATTTAACCTACTAAAACTGTGGTTTATTTTTAAACAGCTTCGTATATGTTTAATAATGTTATTAAATAGTTCTCGATTTAACCACTAAGCGGTGCCACAAGTGTTTATATTTGTTAACAGGTAATCCGATCTGTACTAAACGAAAGGTTACTTTTTTCACACGTAGAACATTGGTTTACATCAAATTTAACTACGCACTATGGTTCTTTTTAACTTTGAATAACAGTTATTCACTAATTTTGTTTTTAAACGGACCAAAATTAAGTATATCTACGTGTCTTTGAGCTTTCAAATCATTCGCGATATTAAATCTGAACATGATCGATCGTACGTTTCATTATTAATCATATTTTAACACCGAGTTCCACTTAAAAATGCCGAACGTGATTCAATGATAAACTTTGAGGTTTAAAAGTTTGTAACGTTGTGTGCTAAGCTTTAGCAGTACTTGGAAAATATGTTATTATTTTATTCTCTATACCATTGTGCGAAGCAAACTCATATTCAAACTTTAAATATAATTTGAATTGTTATTTATTATTACCATTCAAGAGAATATAACAAGGTCTAAGGTTAGTCTTCCACAACCAAGGCAAAGTAAGGTAGGTTCCGCATAGTATATAGTGGCTAAGGAATCTTCAGCAATGGGGTCGTCATAACTCATAACATAACTATTCAAAAAAATCTATTACTTAAAAACAGGTCTTATTCGAGATGACAATACATTTTTTAATCACCAAGGCTCAGTATCAAGTATCTCAATAGACGTAAAGATTTATGTTGTTTTTTAAACAATCTTCGATATCTAATAAATCGTCAATAAAATGAATTCCCACACCTCCAATCAGTTTTCGCCGCATTTGGGGCAGGTGCTTCCACTTACAACTCCGATTCACAGCCGTAATCAAAGAAACTATATTAATACACGAAATTTCGTCTGGCGAGTTTTTCCTCTCATCAAAGCTCGCGTAATGCGAAAGATCATCAATTTTTTTTAGTCGCGCTGCGTCAATTTGAAAACAATTTTCTATCCCATATGATTATGGATCATTTCGGTTAAGCATAAACTATTATTACCGTTACGTTATTTTTCGTTTGAACATTCGTTTTGTTGTTATTTAAACGATTTCGGTGTTATGGCGCTTTTACTTTTCTGATTTTTAAGCGTTGACGATTCTGTTTAGTTAAATAAAAGCTTAAAATAATGCCAAGCTCTTGGAGGATCCTTCACGAGCTTAGGCATATGTTTATTTGTAATTGAAGCATTGTGTTTTAAACTTGTTTTGAAATTTGTAGTTTTATCACCGACATTCGGTCGAACTAATTGACAGACTAGTTGCACGATTAAGTCTAGACATACAAAAGTAGGAAAATTAAATAAAGCATTATTAATGTTACCTTATTTAGTGCTACATTAAGCGCCCATTAAGGCTGTGTTAACAGGTACTTGTTGGGCTGCGTAATAAATTTCTATCGGCGTATTTAAAGGAAATACTTATGTCCACTTTTTTATTTCAACTATCGAAATCTAGTTCCTACAAGTCCTGATTTAAGACAACTTGTTGATTTATTATTGAGCTTTGTAATTTTGAATTCGGAAACCATAACTTTTATTAAACTCGTAATTATGTCGTCTATTTACAATATTATGTACCTACTTTAGAAATACATCATTCTTATTACAAAAACTTAATATAGAATATTAGCACAAGTATATTTAAGTGTACTAAGCCATATTAATACGTTTTTTTGTATGCTATATGTAATTAGTAGCTAAGCGGAGTTTCTTGCCTGCTTCTTCTCAGCTGGTCGCGTACCAACAGACGTAGAATCACATAGATTTAAGACGTTTCAAAATGGTCCTATGTACCTTAATTAATCAAAATATTTTGACTTCGACCTTTGTATAAATATCAAAGAGTATGGGACAACATTGTATCAAATATTTACAAGGCGATTGGTGCAAATGGCCCGTAAATAAAGAAACAATTAACATTTAACGTGGTTTGTAAATAAAGAACAAGCTTTTGTTGCAATTAGTTCGTTTTTTGTACGTCATGTATAAGTCAAGAAATAAAAAAAAATAATCCACCCATCAACGAAGAATGCAACCTATTAAAAATATTGTTATTCAAATCATTGTGATTGAACATGATCGATTAATGCTTCGAACGGTGTTACTTTTTTTCTTTTGATACTTTGACCTCTCATAACGGGAACTACCAATCTGATACGTCCCTTATTATATGTATCGATATAGCACGCGGCTAATAAGATAGTTCAAGAGATAGATAGTTATTTTCACGTTTTGTATGTATTTTTCATGATAATTCATTTTTAGAAAGGCAAAAAACAAATTGTGAAAACGTTGAAGGTTTTATATAATATTTATCATATAGGATCTCCTTGTTTTTGATGTCCGAGTCCATGGTTTTTGTGTCCTAAGACCAGTGTATACGTACACTAGTTTTGACGTAATTATTTTTCACTTAACTGGTGGGTTAACCTTGTGAATGATTTCGGGTCAATGTCAACGATATTTATAAACATAAAAACCATATATTCATATTGGCTATAACAATTATTGAATGAGTTATGATATTTGAAATAAATTTTCACGAAGTACCAACGCCCGCACATTGTGTAAGCCTGCCATTCACTAGCGATTATATAATTTAACATTACAGATTCTGTAGATTATGGTATAAGCTTAGGATTATATCCAGGTATAGTTTTCCTCGTATATTTGCATTTAAAGCAACATTATATATCTGACGGATCGTTTGACAAACTTATCTAATATTCAAAGCTTTGTTCTAAAACACAGTTTTATATAAGCTTAGAAACAGTTGCATTAGAAGCACAGTATCGGATATAAAGATTCATATGAGCTTAAACAGTCGACATGTTATTATTTTAACTGTGTATTCAATTGTTTTATGATTCAAATCTTCGAAAAAGCTACCTTACATCGACAGATATTCTCATGATATACCATTAGTACCCATGTATTATAAAGTACATGTGTATCGTTGCGTATCGGGTTTTATAAATAATCGTACGTGAATGAACTGCCTTCGCCCACCGGGGTTTCATGAGGCTAGGCCATACCGTTAAGGATATAATCTAAAATCTAACAGCTGTAGCTGACCGCGGACAATGTGTCCGATGAGTAATGTCCGGTATATTTGCAAATGTCATGCTTATTGTGTAAACTGTGCAACTTTGGAAAAAGTTAACTTAACGATTAGATTTGAGCTTTTGAGTTACAAAAATATTAGCAATAGAACATAGGTTTAGGTTGGTTAAACTCATACGTTGACATTATAACTGAAACTTTATTGATTAATACAAAGTAGCAACTTTATTTTTATCGTAATTAAAATCTACAATAGTATGAACTTTAAAAATGCGTGTTCTTATCATAAAGAATAAATAGGTACAGCCCTTTTCATGTCGAATGTATCTATATTGTGCCATCGTGTGCCATTAATTTGTATGAATGTCGATATATCCACTATTGATATCTTATTGATTACAATTAAGTTACTGTTTGATTGAAAACTAGTGGGAAAAAGTATCTGGATCGAAATTTCCGTTCACGGGCAGCGTGTATCTCGCTAATTCTAACTAATTCTTTATTTAAATTTTGATGCAGTCAATGTAGAGTCAATTTTTTGACGATACATAACAGTACCACGGTTACCTATTTGATTAAAGATATTTTTGATTTGATTTGACATAAAAACCATTGTTTTCTGTACGGAATAATTATTCCGATTATGTATGTCAATCTTCCAAATATTCATACAAAGTTACAATTAGAGACCTAACCATCGATTAATTCAGCATTTCAACACTAACTATATACTGTATAGAATATTAGACGATAATTTAATATCAGTACAACGGTTGAGCGCAATTACAAAAGGGAACAGCAGTAAATAATATTAACACATCGCGATTGGTCGAGACGACATTTGCTGAACACGATCGCGGTATTTCGTTATTCCGTCGGTGGTGCGTGTGTCAGCGATACTCTAGAAAAAAATGTATATTGTTTATTCGTATAAATAAAGTGACTTTTGGTCCTTACGGCCGCCTGGTAGTTCCCGGTGACTCGGTTCTCGTTCTATAAACTCAAACTCAAAATATCTTTATTCAAGTATGTCTTTATAAAGACACTTTTGAATCGTCAATTTTTACACTACCACCGGTTCGGTAGGCAGTCATCTACCGAGATGAACCGGCAAAAAACATGATATAAACATGATATATAGAGATATCGCCATCATTAAGGATATACTGCAACAAGGACCTAACTTTTGATCTAACTGCAATAAAAAACGATTTTATATAAAAGTGATTCATATATGTGAATTATGTAGTTTTATAAAAAGTTACAGCAAATAAGTAAGGAGTTTTGTACATGCAAAGCAAATCGATACTAAAAATATACATAAAGTTATCTGATAAATTATACTGGGACCGAAAGTATGATAATAACAATTGAACTAATACGTACGTACTTAATAAAAATAGTTTAATTATTCTCGCATAGATTTAAAATTTGAAAACGTCATTCGCAATGAATCGTGCAAAATATCAACACATCGATCAATGACGACAGATCTTAATCCGCTCAAAATGAAGTCTTGTCGAATTTATTAAAATTAATTAAGATATTTTAGTGTCGCCTTTTTAATGACTCCATTAAGGACCACCCTGTTAATCTTGATGTTGTGAAGTTGGTGGGGCTAAAAAGTCTCATAAGTTCACATAAAAGTAGTATGCTATAGACATATTAATGATACAGTTTCAGCGACTTTATTAATTTATAGTTGTATCTTAAAACAACACTTTGGAGATTCTCTTTTTGTTATTGGAACGAATAAGCCTTATAAGCTTGCTTAATTAACGTTGTCAACATGATATATGACGTTGAATTATGCCAAATGAAATTTCAAAATACTATATACGCTAAATATGTAACCACACCACAGTTCATTTGATTATTGAAGAAAGAGGTCGCATAGGTGCATTGGTGGATCGTCTGAATTCAGAATACAACATTATTTCGTAAAGGCCACTATCTTTCGTGCATAAACTGGCGACAATATTGTGGAATTTATTATTCATTTCGGGACATTAATGTTCTTACTTCGCTGCAGCAGTACCTATTTGAACATTTAAAATTTACATATTTTGAGACCTTCAAGTTCTTTTAATACATATATCAATCAAGCTGCGCTTTGGACGATATATATTATTACAAGTATAATATATGAAACCTTTAGAGACTAATTATAAATACAAGATACTCAATGTGGATGGATAGCCAGTACTAGATCTATTTTAAATCTGCTGTATAAATGTCAGCGGCGCTGGCGAGCTCGGGATATAATTTACCTTGTACGTAGCCATAAATATTGTCTGTTTGTATAACACCCTGTATCGTTGGTGTAAGTTGTAAGAGGAAATTTTGGCGAATTGAAAGCGTTTTTTTTATTATTATTTTATTATAAAATTGCAAATCGATTTATATATTGAGTTAGCATAGCTTATTGAGGCGTTATTATGAATTCATAATTGATTTTGTTTTTGAATTTATAACACTTTCATATTAGATAATTATCGTGTTTAGGTCCAGTAATTACGAATTTTCACACAAATTAACATAATATGAATGGACAAAACGCGAAAGCTTTCCATTTGTACCACAGTCGCAAACCTCGATCGAGTTTTAGCGCACCGCATAATTGGCGTAACTCTACTGTAAACCCATACTGCTTTTTCAATTGGCATTAATAAATTTCGTTAGCATTTGTTTATATAAAATAAAACGGTAACTATTTATGACAGGTAGATATTTTAATTAATACAGTCGCAAAGAAAGTTAAAAGTTTTTATGATACATTCAAGCATTGCCGGACGTATAATAGTAGTTCAAAAACATAGTTACACTTAACTATTTTAATATAAAGTTCAGATTTCTTGTTGACAAACGGGCGGCAAGAAGCGGGCGTTAAGAGAAGGTTACGCTCTACTGCAGTGCCGGTAAATCGTATAGGTCGGAAATATATATCTTTTTGTTAAGAAGTGTTAGAAGTAGTGTCAAAGTGAAAATTGTATTTGAAATGCAAATATGTCTGCCTTTTAAAACACATATTTTCTAACGAGATTTGTCAAAACATAATGAAAAAAATTCATTTTACATCGCCAAAGGTAAGATTCAAATTATTTATAACACGGAGCTTAAAAACTGAATTTTACTTTTCCCATATTTCTCTACCTTTGGAGGACTTTTAGAAAGCTTATTTTTAAACTTGTTTCATACATTGCAATATAGTGGTTTGTTTACACAGCTAGCTTATTGGCGTGAAATGGGCTAGGTCCAACGTTCAATACTCGTTGGAATTAACTTTAACCTTTCGATCGTGTGAACATATTCCAATATCCATAAAATAAAATATAATATACTTGAACGTGTCTAACAGTTATTGGAATTTCTAGTTATTACACACATTCATTGTTACTATGAATTCGGATATTTTATTGTATTTGTGACAAAGAGACCTGTGTTTTTTTACAATTACCATAGGAGCCATTTAAACGAACACCGTAAAGCAATATAAAAAAAAAAATATTTTTTATCAATGTCGTGTTGTCAAAAATTGTTACCCACATTATTTGGTTGACAGTGTCTCTGAGTCTTCGTTTTTGACATAAAAATATTGGCACTCAGTACGATTGGTTAAAGTAATCCAGTCTCACATATTTTACGTTTATGTGGGCCTTATTTTAGACTGAGAACCTATTTACCTTAGAAATTATAAATACAATCGCAGTCGTAATCAATTTATTATTAATATTAACAATACAATGTTGACAATATATATAAAACTTTGGTTTATTAATACTGGCATGTTCTGTATCGCGATACTTATACGCGGAGCAAAGCACCAGTTCTTGTGTCACCGGTACGGACTACCAAGCTTTTTTTTCGTAATTAAAAAAAAACATATATAATTTATTTGTCCCGACATATAATATGTCGTGACTTGATGAATGATAACGGAAACATTGTTACTTGTTACTCGTATGTAATATCTTGAGAAAGCATTTATCTTTACAACACATCAAAGACAACAGATTGAAATCGTATAACTGTTTATGAACATGTTTTGAATTGTACGTTTTTCATGTCAAATATTAATATTAGCTTAGTTTACAATTGCGCGGTTAAAACGCTTTTTTAACCGCGCCACCCATTCGACTGGGTTTCACTTCGGGTTTTGGAGATTTCTCCTCAAAAATAGTATTACATTATAAAGTCTATATAACGACACTAAGCATCTTATGGCGTTATATTGAATGGTCGTTAAATGAAGAGAAGGAAAGTCATTGTATGTTATACAAGTCAAACCAACCAAAGCCAATTGATTTCGTCGCTTTAGAGAGTTCGTCATTAAATGTAGTAACGTTACATGGAGATTACGCTGTATTTATATGCATTCAAACAAACAATTATTAATTTATATTAATAGAAGCGTTTTGTTAGAACGCGCCGTCTCAGTAACTACTGTTTCGGTTTGCGATTTTATTTATATTGTAACTACATATATTTTTATTATTTAATTGTTTTATTTCATTGCAGGTAGATAAAGAGGGTTTTAAACAAAACTGTGCCCTGATTATGTAAGTGAAAAAAAAAACCAATTCGTTTAATCACAAGATTAAAATAAAAGTTATACTTTATAACATTCGTACAAAGCAATTAATTAATTGACGCGTTTTATTTATAAATAATTAGCCTTATCCAATCTATTTCGAATTTGACGGCGGAAGATAAGGTTTGAATTAATACATCGGCCTCTTTGACGAGTACACGATAACCTTATCTCTAAGTAATTTGGACTCTAATTAGCTAACAATACAAGTTGGCAATGTCTGCCACTACTTGGTTATTGACCTTAAGGTAAAACCAGAGGTCAACATTTTAGAAAAACAAATATGTATATGTTTTATTTAAAAGCAGCTACCATATTAGTATTAGTAATTAATCATACAGTGTAAAATCTAACGACACTGAAGGTGCTGTGCATTTAATGGCGTTATATGGAGTGGTTCTTAATCACAATTACAGTACAAGGTAAACCAACTAAAACCAGATTTCGACGCTTTAGAGAATTTGTGATTACATCGTGTAATATTACATAGATTTTTCCTCGTAGTTCCTGTGTATACAAATTTAATACGTTTAAAATTTAAATTTTTCATAAATTTCTTACCCGATTCTGCCCCGGTTACGAATTTCGCCGGGGTCGTTGTCATACGTAAAGATACTACTAGGTATCTATATTAAAACATTAGTTTATTCAACGTCAATTTAGTTGATACAAACTGAATAAACGGATGTAAATCTGTCGTTAATACAAACACAAATATTCAGCAAAAAGGTAACATTGAAATATTTATGTGTATCTGTGGACAATGTAAAAACGAAAAGGTATTAACATAATGTATTCGTCTGTGTTTACGTAAAATGGCTCCTGACGTAAACATGTGACGGTTAACCTCGGTCACGGACTGAAAAAAAAAGCATCTTCAATCGCGTACCATAGAGACTTTTATACTATAGGACATTTTTGTCAGAACTATTGCTTATATAAATTCAAAGCGCTCTAGATAAGCAAGAGAGCTTTTAGATGTTAATTGTTAATCCTCAGGAGTAACCATTTTATAGTTTTCTCGATACATATGATTAAAATCATGTAAAAACAATATATTTTTTAACATTATTTTAGATATATATCATCTAACATATAAATACTAATGTGTATGTTACTTTTTATATAACTTAATGATAAGAAGATTCTGTATTGAAAAACATAAGGAAATCTTAAAAGGGACATTTTATTTAGCCGTTATTAAATAGAATGAACATGCAATATGTCGGTACGAAATACGACTATAATACGACCGCAATAAAGTCGTGCGTCGTAAAAGTCTTTCTAACAGAGAAATGCTAATTGATCACTTTGCGACCGCTCCCGGAGGACAAAGTTAACATGCAAATGTCTTTTTGCATTCCACGAACCTTGGCAATACAAATCTATACATCCATGTGCTAATTGTTATCACATAACGTATATATGAATTGTATTGAGGAAATATACAGATAATTGTATATAATACCAGGGTTTGTTGACGTTTTACGGGTTCTAACGATAGAGGTTGTCATGGTCAATTTTCGCATCACACAAAAATGTACTTTATTTTAGCAGTAAGCGCATATTTAATTTATAAAAAGCATAGACGACATATCGATTCTATATTTTTTCCATCGAAAGTTCAAATAAAACTAAAAAGCTTTGGTATCACATCATTACACGCTCTTTAAACCGAGTATTGGCAGTTTTTAAGCTATCTTCAGACGGTCTGACAGGTAGATTTATATGTAAGTTCTCTGTTTGTATAAAGCTTTCAAGTTCGTGTTGCAAATAAACATGCGCGCACGGCGACGACCGAGCGTGTGCAAATATTAGCGGCTTAATAGTGTTAGCTCTGGCTAGAGTTTGTTTATCACTGGTCTGTGACGGAGTGTAAAAAGAGAAGCCTTATTAATGTATCTAGCTGAAAATTATTACCGAAATAAATAATTTCGTGGTTTTAATTGCTAATACAACATTTACAAAGCATACTAAGATGTAAACAAAAATTAACAGTTTTTTTTCAATTCTATTTAAAAGCACGTTAATACCGAAGATATTTATGAAGATGGTATTATGGCAGATGGTAAATATGAATTTATGTAAAATTAATTATTATGTAATAATAAAAATATTAGCGTTATTAAACCGCTACCGCTTCGACCCTGACCGTATCTCCCAGTAGCCTAGCAACCTCGTAAAAACGCGTATTTACAAGGTAAATATAGATTTGCGGCCATCTTTTTTCTCTCACCGTTCCCGTGAGTTATAGTCTTTTAAATGTAACTCCAGAATGTTTTTGTCGCTTTTCTTGCTGTTTTTTCGACACTCAGGTTTCAATTACTAAATCCTGGATACGCATGGCTCTCGTGATTTATTGCTTTAGGATATGTATAGAGTACGTTTGTTTTGCTTCTTTGCTTCGGTGAAATTTTGTAATGCTATGGAATCTTCTGGACTAACATTACTTTCCAGTGATTTTAATTACATATTAATGGTGCATTGGTACGTTTACGACTTGAGTTACCCGTTGTCATGACAACGGGTTGTTTCTTGCTCTGAAAGAATTTGCTTGACTCTGAAAAAAGCTCGGCCTTCCTCGAAAATGTTTAACGAAACTTATTTTTTAATTAGTGCCAGTACTTCCTGGGAAGTTTTTTTGAGCTTTTTTAAAATTATGTATAAGTAACAGACATTCTCTCTCTTTTATTTAATCTCAAACGAATTAATAAACCTTATTTAATGTATACTAATTGTAATTATTGTTGCGTAAACAAGAATATTTTTTTAGATTTGTAGCTTTTAGGTTTAAATGCTTTCGTTCCCATTTATTTCAAATCTAAAATAACAATACGAAACCTATAAAATAAATAGTGTAAATATCAGTTTAACATAAACGCGAGTCGTAAAGTGGGAACAATGGGAACGCTGCTTTATTTAATCAAAATATTTATTGTTACATTATATCACATTACTGAAGCAATATAACTTTTTACTTAAACTTTGGTTATAACACCTCAGAACTTATAAATAAACACATTAGATTAGCATTCAATTTAAATAAGTAAAAGCATATTCATTTTCTTTTATTTTTCAACAATTATAAACAGATGAAAATTAACGTGTTGATAGTTCTTCGGTTGTTTTCTACTACAATGTATTGTGCTTCTATACACAAGAGATAAAACATAAGAGTCTTTGAATTTGTTCCAATTGGAATATACACTTTTGGACCTTGTTAAGGAAATTAAGTAGGCCCTGGCAATCAGTACCGGTGAACGTATGAGCATCCCGATGCAGCGAAGAAATGCCGCGAGCTCTTGAGTAGTCTGCCTAAGATCAAACTTTTTAAATGTATTTTAATTTGTGTGTGTATATATAATAAATAATTGCATATAAGTTAAAAATTGACGTTAATTAAGGATCTTTTTATCATCGAATATTATAAACCTCATTGTATATTTCGGTTAATTTGAAACATAGTGCAAGGGGTGTGCATGTTAAATATTAATTTTATGATCCCACACAAAAGCAGTGACATATGAAACGCGGCTTATTTGTAACTAAAACTTCACTCAACGGAATAAGATCCTTAACTTCATGGCATTTAGTATAAAATTCCTTTAAATATGTGTATGTATTTTTAAATCTCACATAGCAATTACTCGGTATGAATGTCGACACTGACATTGTGTTTAAATGAAACTTTTGTACAGTCAGCGTAATAATTCTCGCACCGTGCTTAAGATTAATGATTATTGGCCTTCGTAGAAATATTAACTTTTAATATATTTCTCAAAATCTACGTGGCTAATAATTCAGCGGTGTATATAATTGTAGATTTTGCTTTCATGGAGTTGTTTCTAAACGTTTTTAATTTATTTTCACACACCCATACACACTCATGCATACACATACATACACATACACAATTCACCAAGTACAAGCAAATGCAATTTTTGTATATACTTAAAACTTATGGAAAATCAGTTTTTAATAATAATAAATTGACTCCCACCAGCCTGTTCACCCATTCAATATATTTTTCGTTGCCCCCTCTTTAATAAATGTAAAATTGAAAAATGTTCAAGGAAATAATGAAGTTTTTTAAACAGTAATCCCATAATTAAGTGTCGTTAACGTCTGTAAAGTGGTAAGTCAAATATATCTTATCTCTCTGATACCAACGATCAATCACATTCACACATTTTAACATGTATCTTGACCGGTTTATGTTTTGAATTACACCTAACGTTATATACAGCTATAATTTGTTCGACACATACGGTTTTCATAAAATACTAGAGGCCTCAACCAACGCCAATACGCTCCTATACGCTACATTGCAAAACATTAACATTTTAAGGAAAAGTTGGTCTGACTGCCATAAAACCATAAATTTAGGAGATTCCTTATTGGTCACTTGGCAAACTGACAGGGGAATTTAAATCGGAAGTTCAAGAATATACCAATTGCATCCAGTCTTACCAATCCAGCTAAAGCCTCACTCGAACTACGTTAGAACTTCTTATCTTTTGGTACAAGTATGACCATTACTTATAAACTATCAGCTAGTCACGGTTTCCTTGAAGTATCAATAGCAATTAAACACATTAATTCTCAACAATTTTATAGATACGAATATCTCGGCTATTAAAAACACGACAAAAATAAATGATCCTATTTCAAACGCCGATTTACGCGAAACAAATTTGTAAACGATGCCCACAGATATTGTATCTCCGAAGCACTTATTAGCATTCATCAAAGCCTCCATGTTTGACATAAGTACCTTTTAAAAGTCTAAGAAAAATTGCATACGTTAAAACGCAAGCTGTGGCTAGCTTGCGCTTTGTAATGTATATTATTAATTTGTTTTACGCATTTTTCATTGGATTAAAAAGATATTTTTCATAGTTCAACAACGCATTTTTATAAAAATTTATCTCTTTTAATTCAATAATAGCAGGCTTACGATTGACAACTCGATTAATTTAATACTTAAATACAATTGACACTACAAGTTTTACTTGTAGTTAAAAGAGGAATAGCGCACATAAAAAGAAAATCATTTTTTCACAGAAGGCATGTCTTTAAGTCTTTCAAATAATCACAAAAATATTTGATTCATAACAGTTAACAAGAGAGGAATGTTTTCTCTACGCGATTGTACACAAAGCCAACCGCCCACACCGATACAACATTTGCCTGTTTATACGCCAGTATTATTTTCCTTGTAAATTACCTTAATTGTGTATATCACATATTATTTTAGCGGAAGCTCCATAGAATAAACAATCACCGACAGACGCGACGCTCGTCTACTATGTAATTTTGTGCCTAACTACCCCTTTACTCGGAGAGTTAAATTGAAACCGACCGTCTTGTGGCTCATAACTCCGTTACACTGCCGACTACCTGTCATCACTGTTATTACCGCCTTACTTCTTTTTCAGGGCTGTCGACTATGAGAAAACGTTTTTAAAATCTAACTATTATATATAAGTAATACCGTGTCAAAGAAAGTTATTCTTATTACCAACCATTTTGATACCTTGTATTTAGAAACTAATATTTGTGTGGTTAATAATTTTTCTATTTTCTGCGTCAATATAAAGTTTGTATTTGTTCTTTTACACTTTCAATAGATTTTATTTGTATTTCTATACAGTTGATAGCCCTTACCGCATCTAAACAATCCTTTATCTATTAACGAACAATCTTCCCTTTACCCATAACGTTAAAGTTTATATTGGTTTAACAATATTTAAACTAAGATATTGTCAAAGGGGTGTTCTTAGACAAGTCGATGGAATGCTAAAGATAACGTGATCAATGATACAAGGTGAAAATTAGTTCTATTATTATATTTTGATCTTTGATGAGATTTGTAGCTTTTAATAGCTGAAGACCACCTATGCTAATTGTTAGTTTAATGAAATGTGCTTATTGTGGTACAGATTGCACATGTTCATCATAGAATAACTTTTTAATTTTTATATTTCTTGAAAAATGTATTCGAACTCTCCTCCTTAATTAAATTAGTATTAATGATTATTCTTAACAAAGAAGAGAGAATATGACATTACCCACATTGTTTATATAGAATAGCAGAAGACTCGATAAAGATGAAGACCGTTCATAGCACTCATGACTAGAATTGTTTTATATATCCCAACTCAAACAATTTGACGAAAAAGTATGGATAAGAAGACTGCTTGGAAAACGTATGCTTATAGCGTACCCGGTGAAAATGATATCAGATCCTACGCAGAGCCTCGAGGCTTAGGTTAAACTCTACCAGCCCTAACGTTACCGCTCAGTAAAAATATGTTGCTAGTGCCTTTACCAATCAGAATTGCGAATTATATGTTTATAATCAAAGATAGCATGTATAGTTAATTAATTTTAATCGAATAACAGTAATATTAAATAACTTGATAAATAAAATGAATGGGTATTAAACTGTTAATTGATGTGGAGCAATTGAAAAGTTGAGGCACGCTAATAGAATGATGCTAGATAAGATGCACTCGTAGTTAAGTGATGTTTGTCGTTGTTGGTTAATGGATATACGCAAACGTACAAGCATTTTGTTCATATTTTAAATTTATTAAAAATCTTCCAACACTCTAATGAGGTTACCTTAGCACAGACTAAAACGAAACAGTTGATTTCTAGATAATGCCGACAGCACTATCGGGATTATTTCGAAATCCACAAAGCTATGTATAACAAACCTTGGATATATTGTTACTCATCGGATTTATTACTTGATGTTGAGGTAATATGAAATATGTAAACATTGCTTTTATTCACTGCTTGAAATCGAAATATTTTTAGACTATGTTTAAAGACATTATTACAAAGATTTACATTTGACTGTAGGAAGGTTTCACTCTTACAAAACCTTCGATACAATTTATTTAAAAATCAAAAGCTTTATTAATGTAACGAAATGATCGCTTTTCTTTAACTTACTATTGAAATATATACTGTGACTACTTTGCATAACACAGTTAACGATTATACTTTTGAAGGCTCGATCGAACCGATATGAGAGGTCAGAACTGTGCGTAGTCTTTTATATTCATTGTACTATAAATTAATTGGCTCTCATTATTTCGCTGTAGACCAAGAGAATACGTTACTTGTCTTCCATTCAACGTATAGGTTAACCAACTATTTGGTTTTATTCTGTTAATTTTTATTGAACATTGTTTATGTTTTTCACATGCATAACTAAATTGTATAGAAGCGCTTTCATTTTTATGACTTGTATGTTAAATCTTAGACAAAACATTTAAACGCAATAGTTACGTAAATTGCGAAAAAATTAAGTCTAAAATAATGCATACAAATTGACAAAAATATTATTTTAATTCAGTCTCAAATTATATTTCGGCATGGTCACCCAAAAGCATGAACGCTCTCTATCTAAGCTTTTGTCCCGCATTATGCAGATGTAATTGTTACCCTATAATGCTTGCCATTCATTTGCCTTCTATCCACTTTGTGCGGTCATTACGATTTTGAGTTGAGATAGTTACTATTGGATAAATATACTCTTTAATATGATCCTTATGCCAATGTTAATACGGATCAAAATTACTCCCGTGCTCATTAGCATCTGTGGGGTGCAATGAGACAATTTTCCGTGATCTTTTTTGTTAAATGACGACGATGTGAACGTGAGTCTTTTCACTTAAAAGGTTCTAACGTCATGAACATTGTTATTTATCATTTTAACTATAAAATAATAAACAAATCAAAGCACAACACTAAAACAAAGTCAAAGGGTTTGGTCCTTGTGGCAGAGTACCCACAATACTGGTGGCATTTCTGAACGAGAAAAGCACTCTTGGATCACCGCTACTCACTATCAGGCGCCTACTTAATACCTTAATTGTAATACGCATATTATACTTAAAATATCTAACATTTCACATAATCAGAAAATAGTAAATAAGATTTTTAAAAAAACGTCTTGATTATACGGAAAACAGCCAGACTTAACATTCCACACAGTGCTCTACATCAAGCCATAAATATATGTAAATGCATCTTCGACGTTGACTTTGCATCTTTTCAGTTGTGTCTTGTTTATGTAACTTGAATAAGACGTATCTGTCGTGTGATGTTTCGGCTTCTAATGATGCGCTGAGACCATTTTTGTCGTCTAACTAAATGACGACAACGTGATCGTTGTACGCAAGTTGATAGTTGAAGGGCATCTGACGCGTTTTAAATTGGCGCAACTGTTCTGTCTTTATTCTGTACTTTGACTACAAATCTGCCTGGGAACCCATTGATTTGTGATTCAAGCATTTTCATCATTGCACTGTGATTATTATACAGACAGTGACTTGGTATGTTTCGACAATAATAATTTCGCATTAACTGTTCCGCGACTCATAAACAGGCTCAAATTTACCTAGCAAATGCAAAGGGATAATATTTTTTAACAATCTTGGCTTGTGTAATAATTGTTGATCTTCTTTGTACCTCTGCAAGATGCAGTGTATTCCGTATTTGGTTTGATTTAATTTTTTTCAATGCTCGATTTTTTTTCTTTTAATAATAAACATAAAATGAGATCTTGCTATACAACTAAGATATTACTTACAAAAGTTTTACACATCCATACTGTAAAGTGAACTTAATTGATAAAAGCTCAAAGGCTAAAATTGATTTACGTAATCATAATGTACAACCAACAAAATCAGCTTCGCATCGATTCTATTACGAGTAGATTGTATAGATTAAATTAATAATTGGTCGGCACTTAATCTTTGAAATTCAATTAAACATCAGAATAGGCAAAGGGTATTTATCATACCTAATAGAACGACCTAGTCTTCACATTGCCACCTACAGTTCTACGCAGACTTACACGTACTAGATATGCTTAATTTTTAACCATTTAAATATTTTATCATTATGATGATTTAATTACATTAATTTTATCAATAAACAAATCTTATTTACTTTTGTGATCGAGTTATTACTGAGTTGGCAATAGCTTGAATGTTTACGCGTTACCATGGTAACAAGTGTTAAAAAGGCCGTAAGATGTTATAAATAATGTTTATAATACGAAGCTTTATGCATGAGTGGATAGGTTTTGAAATATGATGGCCTGGAGTATTTTGAGTAATTCCAGTTAATAAGACTTAGTTTATAAGGCGAGTTAAACTGTACTAACTAAAATTGAATTGTTTATTTAAATACCGCTAGTTTGCAGATGCGGATTTATGTGACGTCATTGCATATTTCCGATTTGCGTAAAATGTAAATTATTGGGACGACTCTCGCTTGTAGGCTGACTTTAGATGCTAAGATTGTAATCTACAGTATTCAATAATAATGAAAAATGATTAGATTTTCCTAGAAATGATATTAAATTTCAATTTAGAATGGGACTGGTTTTCTCTATCATCAATTGCTTGAATAATCGTTTTTGTGGCATGCCTAAAACACAATATTGTTATAACTAAATTTTAAAGTTCAGGCTCTTTTTCTTTGCCAGTTCTTACCAGATAGTCAGGTACGAAATCATCATTTGTTTTTAAAAAAAATTATGCCTTTATTTATTCTCACTTTGTTGTACTTAAACAGTAGACGTAGATAATTTTAATAGATACATGTAAGTTCAACCCACAAAAACATTATACTGTTGGACTGGTGCTAAAGGTGCGGAGAATACAAAAAAAAAACATAAAAATAAATAAAACAGGAAACTATAAATAATTAAATTACACACAGATTAAATTAATGCCTTCGAAGAGAATCAAAAGAAAATACAATATAAATAAAATGTTTTCTTATATACATGATTCAAACTACTCATATATACTAAAACACACATTCTCTCTTTAGAGACACACAGTCTCTCTTTATAGACTGTGTGTTATGCATATAGATGCACTGGCCTCTAGGTACATGTTACAGGTTTAATTCGAGAGAAACCATTTGATTTATTAGTGTTGGTAGAATTTCTAACAATACTCTCGCGACCCAATACATAAAGTACTCAATAACTGATATCTAATGACCCACTGTGTATATATAAGAGTGTGCATACTTGATATTTTAACTAGAATAACATATTTGAAAAGGTATTTTTAAGAACTTTCTGAAGTTAATACGTCAAAACAGACAAGGTTTATTTATAATTTTTTTAAGTTATAGATATTTTCATTATAATTCAAAAAGGAGGCTAATATTTTATTTATAATTATAAATGTGCAATATTAGTACCTTAATAAATATACACTTATAACTTATTAATGTCCTAACAATTTTTTTTAAAGTTTACTGTATTGGAAGTATACAAGACACCTATAAAATAATATTCACTTTTTATTATTACAATTGTGGAAAAAATCTCATATAATTTAGCACGTTTTTATATCGAGAGTTAATCCATGCTTTCCATGTCTGCGGTAACGCTAAACCATATCCCCGTTATTATGCCCAGGGATATAGGTCCGTTGTTGCAATCTTGTTACTTATCGTTATTCATCTAACAGTGTTAAACAAAATAATTTAATATTGTTTTTCAAATTCAAATAGTACTTTCTATATTAAATGCCAACACATCCACTTAGCACAACCTTAGATTTAATTAATGAAGCCTTAAAGCAGTTACGATTTGAAACTAATCTCGCGATTCTGCAATCGAAATTGTATAACAGTGCTTTGGATATAAATTACAACGACGGAAAACATTGCATCTAACTAGATACGAGGAGATAAACATGTTTACACAGATTTATAAATGATATTCGTTTAATTGTTTATTTAATGCAGGACGAGCTTAACGAAATATTAATAGTTTTATTCAAAGTTATGTTGTTACCATTAAAAAAAAATGAAAATTTTAATAAAATCTTTTATTGGTCACATATTGACAACACGGATGTGTAAAAATGCCAGCTAAGAATTTTAATGATCGATTTGATTGATAATCTAACTTGATGGCTGATAATCCACTACAGTTAACTATTTCCTTCCACGACCTGCCTGTGTAGTCCTTGACAATGAGTCCATGCGATGCGTCTCTCGACATAGCTGATATAAAAATTGTAAATACTTATTACTTACTAATTCTTCGTTACAGCTTATTATTTAATCAAATCTGTGAAGGAATTGAGAATCGGACTTCAGAAATAAAAACATACATTGCTGTATTAAGTAATAATTCATTATCTTGTACTAAATTATATGAAATTTATTAACTATGGGAGCAGTTCCAATATTATTAAATAATTGCATAACTACTTAAATCTACCAACCGCGCTTATTCTTCCACTACCAATACTAAATCTGTCTCTTTTTGCGGTTTTCTTATAATTGTTTCATGAAATTACATATAGACCTCAGATCCTACGCATTAATTCAAGCAAGTGAATATAGCCGAACTCAAATAACTTAAATAAATCTCGTACCCAAATGCAATTTACTAATTTTAAGATTCTTATAAAAGTCGTAAACAAAAAATGTATCCATAACGAACGTTTCAATTTATTTTATTTGAACATCAGAAGAGAAGCCATCGCACCCATTTACCGAAAGGATCCATTCGTTTACGTCACATCCGAATCATCAAATAGCCGTCAGTACGGCTAATTTATAACTAAGAATATCTAGATTAGTCCATCAGATCATCTCTCCGTTAGAGCAGCCATTTTAACACCATCAGTCATTATGTGGGACGGAGCAATTTCCGCGTAAGCCTTCAAGATTAAGGAATGCTATTTGCGCATATCGTTAGTGATGACTTCGCTTTTCCACCTTATCGTTTTTTCACGTCTGCATACTTATGAAATAGGATTTGTAAATGATGACTGGTTTTAAGGAGTTTTCTTTATAATACAGTTGGGAAATAAGGCTTTATTACATAAGATTATACCCTCAAGGCCCGTTAATGTTTGACAAAAGATACGCCATCTTTGTTTTTAAAACCTCTGCTGTACTTTATATATAATATATATAATTATATACAGCATATAAGATATACATTACGTAGAAATTGATGTCATTTGAAATATATTTGTAATATATGATCTCAGTACGTGTGGTCGTCTCTCCCTATAATGTCATTACTAGACTAATATTGGATATGCAATTTAAAAATATAATTTTGTAATGTATGTTTCCACTTGATTCGTTCGACTTTTCAGGTTATTGAGATTAAAACAACATACAAAGTTAAATATATTACGTAATTTTTAAAGTTTTCAACTGTTTTAACGTACGTACGTAACGTACGTCTTATTATGGCAACACAAATTCACCCGAGAATATTGAAGGTCGCCAACTATAAGAGTCTAATATATAGATTTTTGATTAAACATTGAGCTACTAATAAACAGTGTTTAGTCAAAATTGACTTTACCATTGCTTATAAAGAGGTCCTTTAACATTTGTATATGTAATAAATAACAACTCAACACCAGTTGCCGCATCCATATAGTACAGGTTCTTGACAAGGACAAAGCAAGCATTCTAATTAAGCAGCGAGAGATTTATAAGATAGAAGAATTACAGAGATTTATACTCGGCACAGAATAATGAGATGCCGTTAATGGATCTCGTGTCTGCAATATTCAACTTGATTACAATTAGTATCAGGTTTAGTTTATGGCTTGGTAATGTGCACTCTATATGTGAACGCGTTGCTTATATAAACAGGAAAGGCTACATAGCTCGGGGTTTTTTTTAAATAAGAATATTAAGAGGCCTAATTCATAATACATTATCAATCATCATTCAATTATCAAATTATTTATCGTGGGTGTATTTAACGGCTTTCCTTCTCACAACGAGCATTTGATTTCTTAACTGTATTATCTAAACAGGTAAGATTATTGAATTAGTGTCAAACTTATCAATACAGATTACGAATATTATGCAACTTGTAAGTAAAATCTGTACCTACAGATCACTCACAACTTCTTTGTCTGTGGACATGTTCTATATTTGAAATATGGAATAAGGTAATACATTACACAATGATAAGTGTCTTCACCGGCACAGCACCTGTCAATTTATACTTGAAATTCGCGCACTCTAGCCAGAGACAATACCTTATTTATACCTCCAAAAAGGATTCACTCGAATCTCACATTTCATCTATATCTTGTCATCGTCAATCTGAGGGCAAAAAAATGGCGCGCAAAAAACTCGGATGCCGACTTTTAAGTTGACAACTGAAAAACGAACTGGTTATGAAAATAAGGACCGGCGTGGGTAGGGTACTGATTTTAGAATAGGTTGTGGCCTTGATAAAATCGATTGTATGTACCCACGTTGTAACGAAATGTTAATGAGAAATGCATTTGCATATGCTGAGAGTGTTTAATTTTTAATCAGCCTAATATCGCACTCAAGCTTTAGAAGTAATGGGCAGGCAACCTTCAATTAGATGCTAATGGCGTGTTCTGATAAAAAAAAGTTTTTTTTTATTTCTCCATTAACACTTATTAAATTGCTTATCTGAGGTAAGGAGGGAACTTCCGTATATATGCTTCCAGCGGAGGCTTCACACGATCAGTCACCCTCTTTCCTTAAGGGCCAGCCGAATAATTTAACGGGTATCCAAAGGCTGCGAAGTGTCTGAGTTTATAAGCTCGTTTGTGAAGTTTTCGTAATTTTTTTAGACAAAAAGACATTTAATAACTATAAATAAATTACTCTGCAAAAAAGCGAACGCAGTATTAAAATCTAGTTCACTTAACCTAGTTAATAAGTTTGTAAGTTGATAAATTAACAAATGCATCGATGATAGTTTGACAGTAGAATTTATTAATATAAGAAATTTATTGATTGTACCTCTAAGGGTCCGTAATACAGAAATTTATATATATATATTTCATTGATTCGTAATAAAATGTATGTAAGCGAACAAGCTTAAAGCGT
This sequence comes from Leptophobia aripa, assembly GCA_951799465.1. Classification (NCBI taxonomy): domain Eukaryota; kingdom Metazoa; phylum Arthropoda; class Insecta; order Lepidoptera; family Pieridae; genus Leptophobia; species Leptophobia aripa. The sequence goes on along the minus strand of OX637269.1, from coordinate 7,618,769 downwards.
GCATTGTTCTTAAAGTATTGTAATGAGTTACCATTATGGAACAAAAAATCAACAACGGCCAACAAATATATTGAACCAAATAGTGGTTACATCAAATGAGCTTTAATATTCTAATACAGACGATGCCGGAGACATTAACTTATTCAAATAAGATAAAGCCTCACGTCAGAAGCGTCAAATCCATTTATATTCGATGTGCAAGCGCACATTATACACATCACCACCATTCCGAAACCCGATAGCCGGAACCCGTTGTGATAATATAAAAAATGCCGAATGCTTTTCATTTTAAATATGATTCAATTTTTGTTTATACATTAATACGTGGAGTTTTATTTATAATTAGGAGCAACCATCTTGTATGCTTTAACGAATCTACGAACGAATATGTTTGAATGATTGACTGGATATATTAAGTATTGTTTACATGTCTAATGGTATGAAAATATATATTAATAGCACAATAATCGGATTTTTAATACTATATGTGTGGTCTATGTTGGCGCGTCCACCAGTAGTAAAGATTTATTTTAAATATAGTTTATATAGTTAGTTATATATGATGCAATCATTGGAGGATTTCATCTGGTGGGAATGGTTGCATCTCTTTACAATCGTTCTGTAACATATGCATTGCGATTTGAAGGAGTGTCGGAGAGTTTCTTGCCATATCTTCTCCGCCCTTGATTTGGTAACTGGCAGTAAATATTAGAGTCAATTATTTATTATAATTTCAATTTCAAGTGTCATTTATATTTATTGGAGTTGCTATCCGTACCTGGTTCCACAATACTTTTCTCTGTTAAATTGTGCACGTACGAGTATTAAGCTAAACGCACACGATACACTTTCTATCATTAAACGGTATTATGCAAGTTATTGTTAAACTAACCAGTGTAAGGCGGCTCTCAATTTAATATATTACCCAATGTTCAAACCATTAGCCACAATTATGACACTACCTACAAATCCCGGATTGAATTATCGAAAATGAAATATCGAATTACCATAAACATAGCCAGAACAGCTAAACGGCAAAGTATGCTAATGCCTGGAATTTGGATACCGCCTGCCTACTTATTATAACAATGAAAATGTCCAATGAAAAGAAATCAAACATCACAAATATAATATAAAAGACAGCCTACCACATTTTTGCTCCATGTAACGTCGCTTGATTTAACGACAAACTTTTTTCAAGCGGTTTAGCTTGTACTCCATACAAGATATAAAGATTTTTCACCTCCCCATTTAATGACCTCTCTCTCCTAACGCAATAAAATGCACAGTCCCCTCAGTGGCGTTATAAAGAGTTTACACTGTATATGGAAGTAAATGAAAAAGCTATGTAAACATATACAATGTATCGGTTGAACAAAAATGTAACACAGCGACATCTAGATTTAATTGATCAAAACTATCGTTTGAATGTAACAAACGCTAGGAAAAGTAATCTATTCCTACTTTATCGTACCAAATTACTTGCTTAGTTTATTTGTTTACGTGATTGGTCTGATAAAGTATTATCTCCCACTAATATTGATTCAATTTTATTATTATTTCCAAGGCAATGGCTCTAAAGTAGCCTGAAGTTGTAATATTCAATAATAAATCTGTTTGTAAACGCGTATTTTAAGTGGTTTAAGATGTGCCTGTTCTAAAGTCGTGTTATTTTTGTTGTTATATATGAAATGTGTATATACAATTTAAACTTCCATTTAATAAAAAAAAGCTCAAAACAAAAGCCTTGTATTGTAACGAAGTTAAATGTCGCATATTGGCTACTAAAATAAATAAGCCAAGTACAATGAATGTCGAAGACCTTTAAGGTCAGTCCCATGTAGAGTCAATTAAAAATATTTCCAAGCACTTCGAGCTTCTCTTTTTCTTCTTAAATATAATTATTGGTTAACACTTATTATTTTAAATGGAGAAGTGAACATTATTCCTTAACATAGATTTAATAAAGCCTTGACAAATTATTTGAAAATAGATATTAACGCATTCGCATGGTGGAATGGTTGCAGATCTTTACAACCGTACTGTAAAACATGCTTGGCGATTTAAATGGCAGAGAGTATCTTGCCAGTTCTTCTCGTCCGCTCTACGCCATTGATTTGGGGAACTGGCCGTAAATGTACAGTCAAAAATTATATAAGAATTTTGACGATTCATAAGTGTACCATAGTTACCTATATGAATAAAGATATTTTTGATTTTGATTTGATTTACTATGGTGTATTACGACCTACCTAAAAATTATATGTATATGACTATCTTATACTGTACGGGAGCCATGTCTTATACAGTTACTATAGAAATTGTAATTGAGCAATTATATTCTCACACCATCTTGTCCACTCGTCATCTGTCTTGTTAAAATCTGTACTAACAAGAGACGTCGCAAAAACTGCTGCTATTTTGGAAGTTGAAATAACTGAGCTCCCATTAAAATACCGCTGCCTAGATCACTTATAAAAAGTGACACTAAGTCTTGTTTACATTCCCGCTGTTAAGGCGAGGGTATCGCATTTATAAATTCCAATACTCAAGATAGGACAATCTTAATACTTTATGCATTGGAGAAATAAAGGCGTCGCTAATCGTTATGTTCTATTCCCACAATATTTCTTTGATATACTTTTATTTATAGCCTTTACACTAATAATAACTGTCTTGTGTTCTTCATAGCTGAAAACACCAATTTTATATGAGGCATCAAAGTGAGCCGCTATCAACTCTTATAGCTACTCTTTTTACTCTCATAGGTAAAAGCTCCTTTAACATTCTTATTCAAAGCTTTCAAACAATCGTGGTTAAATAAAAAAGATAATAAATAAATATAATTTTTATAAGTGTTTTTTTTAAGTAAGAAAATATGTAATAAAAGTGTTGTTGTATTGACATTGCTGACGGTCAATGTCTTTAATAATGGAGATTCCACTCCGCTTCCATGTTCTAGACAGACTAGACGTGATACGAAGTTGGGATGTAGAAAATGTAGTCTGTACCAGATGTGTTTTTACACATTGTCTGTGTTCGCAGTTCTTCAAATTAAGTGACATGTTACATTTCTTATGGACAAAGCAGGTTCATTAGGGAACTAGTATTGCAGCATAGTTTGTCGCTGATTGCTCAGTTCCTCATTAGTTGTGATAACTCAATTGAATAGTAGTCTTTAAACGACGCGTTTTTTTTTAACAATAGCTAACATTTAATATTGTTTATTAAACATATTTGATAATAGAACATACGTTTAAACTTTTTTAAATGATTTATTATTGATTGTACTTTGAAGTTAATAAAAAGCTCTCTCCAAATAAATACGACTAACAGTAGCAACAATTTAAGTCAATTTAAAAAGCGATGATAGCAATGGAATGCAGGTCACAATGCCTTTTTCATTTTGTAATTATTTAAATACAAACAAGCAATAAACAACCACACTTATAGGACAGTAAGTATGAGAGTCGCATATCTAAATATTTGAACTGTAGCAACTAATGGCCATACAAATCCTTCCCTGGTATTGTCCTCGGTGAATTTTATTTGCTCCTTAAACCAATGTCGACGCAACCCTTTTTCCTTTTAACGCGGACAATTTTTAAATGGCTCATGTTTGATTCCATTATTGTGTGCCAATCAGCCTGAATTACAATGTCCTTTACGTACGACCGAAATGGGTAAGAATTTTTATTATTTTTCTTAGAACAAATTATTTTCGCATTGAGCAAACATTTGGAATGTAGTCACAATTTGAATAACTTGAAATTTGACGCGCAATAGCGGACAATACAATTGTTTGATACATTATTCATTTGGTATTTTTATTTTTCCGATTGTTATATGTGGACGTTGTCAGTGCTTAATATATCGGTCTCTTGATTGGATGCGATTACCAATTTCTCTTGTGTCCCTCAGCCTTTTTTTCGCCATCAAGCCTGACTTGAAAATAAGTTGGGATAACTTATGTTTCATAAATCCAAGTCGCATGAGTATACAACGATTATTTTGTATTACGTTTTTTGGTAGCAAGTTTAGTAACAAAAGTAGAATAGGGATCATCTTCTTAATTAAAGGCTTTTTGAATTTTTATTTATATTAAAATAATTTAAATATAAATATTTGTGAAGTTTACTGATAGTAGTTTACCCTTAAGGATAAGCTTTAGTTTATTAGGAATAATTTTCATTAGGACAATTGTAATATCTCTGTATTTTTTCACTTTGTTCATTTTTTAATACACAACTAGATCTCTGCTGAAAAACAAACAAACCAGCCACAGAAATAGGTAATGTCAGAGTCGATAAACCTCGCGCGTTGATTTTAATCTCGCAAATGTCTCCGGTGAAAATATTAGCGGGCCCATTAAAGGCCCTAATTGAGACGCGTGGGGCGATCGCGAAACACCTTTGTAAAAAGGTTTTAAACTAAAGAGAGTATGCAATAAATCTCATTGTGGCTACTCTTATCTTTTACAGAGGTAGCCGGTAATAAGGAGTGTCAACGATTGAAAACTTAAATATAAACAACTTAAGTACGAGTTGAATTTATATTTAGTTATATCAAATTTGAAAATTCGTTAACATGGTGTCACTAGCAACAAACTCAGAGGTGTTGTCGTTCAGGGTGAGGTTTTAAGTTTTTCAACAAGTATGTTCACGGTCTCAAGGGAGATTGCGGCTATAATTCTAATCAACAGCAGACCATATATATAACTCACTCGCATAAAGACTGCATATAAAATTACAATTAATATCATTTATTCTCTATTACCATACAGCAAAGGCTATTCTCGCTAAAACAACTGTAATACCATTTATCTTTTTACACGGTCGCAATTAATCAAGAGACGTTGTCACATGCAAACCACGATCCGTAATACGAGCTTGACAAATTATTTTATGCAATTATACACCGAATCCCTTGTGCAGCAAGCGGTAATTTCATCTGAATGGCCATTTTTTGACATTTCTCGCTACCGAAGAATGATTTCGTGCTAATTATCAGCTGTGCTGGCAATCGTCCTTTTTTTGGCCACTTAACACCTCCAATTGGTCTTATTTTTGATACAATCAAAATACATTTAGAAATGTGATATTGTAAAGATAATGTTATCGGGTACAGTTGAATGGCGTAATGCTTTGAAGATGCCGAAATAATTAACTTTATATGACAAATGTCAGGTAAACATTCTCATGAGTTTGTATTTTTCAAGATTGTTTACATCGTTTTTATATACTCACAGTTATATAGCACGACCTGAAACCTTATTAAGCAAGGTAGTTATTAGATATAGTAACTCAATACTAGGAATAAGTCGTTAATATAGGAATCTAGGAAATTTATTCCAAAGGGCGATTGCCACAAAACAGAAAGATCTCTTTGATTCAGCTACATTGAAAAAATATCATATAAAACATTAGTTTTTTTATTTATATAAATTTTATTGATATAGGTTCAAAAAATCTTGACAGTTACAATATAAAAATAATAAATGACCATTCTGTCATTGAGGCTTATTAGCTAACACATTTCTTTCATTAGACTCGACTATAGAATGTCGTTATCGTTCTAATAACGTAAATTCTTTGCAACGATCTGTTAAATATATTAAGTAATAAAATGTCTATCGAATAAGCACTGCAGGATGCCATACCACCGACTGGACCTCACAGTCCGAGGATCAGCTAGAATTAAATACTAATTAATTACGATTCTTATCTTCAAGACGCTAGACAATTATTTGTGGTGTGTTCGCAGTATTGGATGGTACGCTCCGACAAATTGGCTTTCTAGATTCTGATTATGGGGAATTAGAAACGGAGAGGGAATCAGTAATGTTAACGGAATTTACTCACTTTTTTTAATATTAATTGGTTTAGCAAGTGGCCTAGTGTGTCATTCAACCGCGTATTTCCTTCTATGTACTCAATTAATAACGCTCGTATGGCAAAGTAAAATATTGTAACCATTCGTGTTTTAAAAAATTGATGGCTAAATGCCTTATACTTTCGTACTTCCTCCAATAGCAGTAAGTATCTTATATTACAGTCAGATACAGTCTAATTCACATTGTCGAAATAACTATTATTGGTGCCTGGATTATTAAGTTACAAATTGTATGTGTTTTTTGGCTTCGGCCGTAAATAAATAAATAAATTCTAATAAGAATCGGACTACCATTCGCTTTCATAGCTCTTTTATAAGCACAATTTTTTTTGCAATTGGTGTAGAAGCTAAATTAATTTAATTATTACAGAGTGGTAGAAATCTATCAAAGGAAATGTGTCATAAAAGCTATTTATTTTTCAGATGTCAGCGATAGACCCCGACTGTGGTGTGAACGCAATCGTTAACTACACACTAGGAGAAGGTCTGGCCAGACCACAGTTTACGGTGAAGCCTGATTCTGGAGATCTTTGCATTGCAGCACCTTTGGACCATGAAACCAATGCAGACTTTGAGTTTCCTGTTATCGCTACTGACAGAGGCAAGTTGAATAATTATCAATCTTACTTACGAAATGAGTTGGGGCAGGAGACAGACATGACACTTCTCTGTCAAGTCAGTCCAGTGGTTTAAGTTTACGCCGCCAGATCTGCTTGGATCGGTTGTTAGCGCCAGCCCTGAGGGTTCCACTCATACACACACACACACAAATACCAATCCTACTATTACTATGTACCCAATGTAGCTACATTAAGCATAAGTATTACGATGCCTGCCATTTGAATACTGAATAATGTATATATTAATATTAGCCAAACAAAAAACCGAAGGTCCCTATCAAAGATAAAATTACAATTAACCGTATCGTAGCACAGCGCTGAGGAGAACAAAGATCCACCCAACCCATTCATTATCAATTGGAAGCAATAAGTTCACCTGTGACAGCTATACGTATGCATATAAGGTTTAAAATAAAGCACCAACGTAATGGCTGGAGAATAAATTCCGAAAGTGTCCGTCGGCTCTTGTCCTTGCAAACCTCATTGATTTATGCGACCAAGGGGCAGAACTATTACTGTTGGTTTTTTATATCGTTTAAGGATTTTTGGTTAAGGTTAATAATTGTTTATTAATTAGAAATATATGTTTGCTCCTTTTTTATAATTTACTTTACAGTTAATGTATATCCCTTTCTTATTACACTAACGCAAATAATAATTATATTACAGTATTAGACATATTATAAAGGCACCTTTTTATAATTAGTTTGTATACAAAAAGTTCTTATTTGCATTGCGAACAGCAGTTTCTCATACTAATAAAGCCATTTTAACACTTTTATTCGAGCGCCTAATGTTAAAATTATCAAAACAAAAACTAACATGACGACCAATCATTTTATTATCACGAAACTTGTAGCAAAACGTGTTGACATCGGAATAAATCAAGCGGCTGTCAATTAAACATCCTATTACAACAATATACAGACAATCAAGAGACCAATTATTTATATATTCGCAGGGGGCCTCTCCACGACGGCAATGGTGAAGATTCAACTGCTAGATATCAACGACAACATACCAGCGTTTACAGTGAAAGATTACAATGTCTCTCTAAAAGAGGGCAGGGTCTCCACCAGCGAACCGATCGTCGCTGTTACGGCTAGTGACGACGATTCGGGCAGATTTGGAACGATCACATATAGGATAGTTGGCGGTAATGACAATGATGTGTTCCGTATCGACCGGAGCACTGGCGAGATATTTGTTATCAAACCGGCGCTGATTCAGGCGAGTGGAAAATTCGATTTGGAAATGTCGGCGACTGATGGCGGTGGGCTGACAGCACCCCAAGGTGCGGTCGTTCATGTGAATGTGATGCCGGCTGGTGTTGGTGCAGCGCTGTTCGATAAACCGAGATACAATTTTCGGGTCAAGGAAGATGCGAGAAGTGGAACAATCGTTGGAAATCTCAAAGCGACTGGCGGAGACAGAGGTATGGACTTTCTTAATTCACTTAATTCCTGCATAATTTTTATATTAATTAACTGTTCACTTCTGTAACACCTTCAATACTTTATTGAAGCAATAAATATACTGATCATCAAATAGTAACTTGATTATTAAAATAAAATCCAAAATCTGACTTTATCTAACGTGGAACAAAGTAAGGTAAGCTGAAGCTGTTATTTCTATAAAAAAACAAAGGGACATCGAAATTGTTATAATTAACAGAACCCTTGAAACGGGAATTGTCGAGAGAACAGTTCAGTAAACAGCCGTTCGGTATTACATACAAAAGAAATCACTTAGAGATAGATTAAATATTTATGGAAAGCTTGAAACTACCGGGAACAAGGCCATTATAGCTTCATTTTATTAAACAAATTTATCGAAAACGTGCCACCTTTGTTTTGTTGTGAAACAAAAGCATTGGCGTCTAGTATTACATTGGAAATTCATTCGCTTAATGTGTAAATAGTATTTTAAACTGAAAATTGTATTATCACTTATCTGCGTCAAATTTATTTTACTAAGGTTCCAGAAAAAAACCGGTGACTTACGAATTATATGGTTAAGTACATAGCCGAATAGCATATTTAGTTTAACGTAAATTAAGTTAAATTTAGAAAGATTAATCGATTTATAAGATATACTTTTTGCTAAGCTAAAAGGTTCACTAGTTTGTAAGACAAATTTCCTTAAATCAATATTCATATCAAATTAGATTCAGCGGTTTTCATATATAGGAAAAATTCATTATTAAACTACATATCTATTATTATTATTAATATAAAACTATTATTAAAATATTTATTATTAAAAGGACATAAGGACACTGTAACTTTTCACGTAATTTTTAGGTAGTATTTACTTGATGAGTTTCCGCTTCCGCCCATAGATGGCGTCATCCCAAACACTATCTATGCACAAAATATGTAATCGACCATTGTCTGGCGACGATCACGACTCCGTGATGAGCAGCCATCTTCAAGTTCCATACACTCCTTAGACTTTCTAATCTAAGTAACATAACCGTTAGGATTTTATTTAAATTCCCTCTTAAATATTCTCTCTTCTCTTAACCTAAAAAAATAAAAATTTAAAATATAAGTATTTGTTTCCCCGGCTTATTAATGCCTCCAAATGTGGTCTAAGGCGCGACTGGAGTAACATTCAAAAAAATACTGAAAAAATATTTTTTAAAGATCCTATGTGTGACACGTACATTACAACCAAAACCATTAAACGGTTTATCTGTAGTGTATTTTATGTACAATACTGTAACAATTTGTAATTGATAAATAAATAAATACTTAAGTGTGTTATTAAAAATATAATAATTCCATATAAAATTATTTCTAATAGCATTAAATCCAACGCATAGTTTCTAAATCATACCATGCCAATAAACAATGCCGGCTATCTCGCGGCGATGCGTTATGTTGCACTAATATTTATACAAGTACAATACAGAATACATATAGATGGAAGTGTAATGTCGGCGACGCATCTGTGATCTAGTAGATCTAATTTTATTCCAAAAAGTTTGTATGTGACGAAATTGTCACATCAAATCTGTATCCAAATATGAATGTAAATGTGCCATGTGCCATTAAGACTTCTGTAATAAATCTTATTGTATTGGCTTAGTTGTATTTAATAATCAGAGGACGGGAGATTTTTAAATGTGAGTGTGTCAAAGACTAACATGAACAATTTGGACATAGACAAGTATAAAGCAACTGAAACCTCTTTTAATAGTGATTAAATATTACATTTCGGTGTAACAAAGGCTTTCCTTCGAGGCCACGTTTATTCTGTTGCGAGTCGCAGCTCTGTAAATCACTGAATTGCGAACACAACCGTTAGTCTACGAGCGTTGTCTATGAGAACACCGCGTTCATTGTTGTTCGTATAGCGGCTTAAAATTCATCGTTTGCGTGTGTCGGTGTAGACCCGCCCTTTTTCTCATTCAAATCTAACGTTCCAAATCTTACGCTGAATTAACTGTTCATCGCTAAATATCATATTTAATTATGGAATTTATTGAACAACTTAAAAAAATATACAAAGTCTACATAACGGCAGTGAAGGGAACTGTGCATTTTATGGCGTTATATAGAGTGGTCGTTAAATGGCGACAACCTAAACCAAGCAAAGCCAATTGATTCCGACGCTTTAGAGAGTTTTTTCGTTAAATCGAGTAACGTTAAATGTGTATCTACAAGAGTAAGTAGTAGTAAAATAGGTATGGGAAAAATGACAGTGTTCATTTCAAATAATATCGAATATCCAACGATATAAGACAAACGGACACACGTTTAGGTCAATATTAATAAATTTGACGGCAATTAACCCGCGGTAGATTGCAAATCACATCTGTAGATTGAGAAGATACCGTTTAAAAATTATCCTATATTGTATTGTTGGTGTATGGCTTAAGCAGCGAGGTGAAAAGTCTGTGACTCAACCGCGTTTTCTTTATTTGTATTTGAAAAATGAACAATTAGAAATCAATTTTTGTTGTTTTTCTATAAAAAATCTTAATAAGCATTGGCTACTGTTAACATTTAAACGTCACTTAGACTACATGGGTTTACTGCGCCCTCAGCTAAGAAGAACCTACGAAAAACTCAGTGGGGTTGTCTTGTTCTGGTGGTTTCTTTTACAAATTTTGTGCCGCACATCTGTTAAGTACATCGAGTCGTTCGCATTACCCAATTTTTGTATATGTTTTCCACATAGAATGTTATCAGCAAACAAATTGGAATATCTATCTAAATCGATCGGATATACCCACAACAAACTTAAATTAATGATTTTTTTAAGCTTACTAAGTATAAGTTTGAGCGATGCCCGCTACCTCTCGTGCCTCGTGCTCTCCATTTTGGATGAGCTCACTTTAATTAGAAAGAGCATAACAGTTCAATGTTAAACGCACGCCCATCAGATTTATAGCACAGTTGCCCGGGGAGGAACATCCATTAATTAAAAAATATAATTTAATGAGTCCGAATCGAAATTTGAGGTTGTGTAACCAATTTGTTTTACGACAGGCTTTTTTTTTATTGAAACTGAATCCGGTGTAAATTTTCGTCAGTCAAATGTGTTTATTTCTTTCGTTCTTACCAGACATTACATAAGATAATAATAATCAGTACCTACCTAGCTATTTATTAAATTTATTATATTCGGTTAAGTATAAACTCGTTTAAGTAGGCTACATAAAATTAATAATTAATTCTCGGGAAATTGTATACACATTTCCAAAAAAATCCCAACTGATATACTATTTTTTTTTTTTAATAAATTCAAAATGTTTACTAAAAAATAGTTGTTGAGTATGGTCATGGTGTAAGGGACTATTTAAATTATAAAAACCTTGGTCATGAAACGCTTTAAATACCCAGATATAGAAGACAAAAGCAGTGATAAGCTTGAAAATGTGATAGTTAACAAGCTGAGTTATTGGTGGGTATCTTCCAAGTCCGGTCTATTCTATAGAGCCAAACTTGTTATGAGTTATCAAAGTGAGCCAGCCTTCAAGCTTTCTTATAGTTAAGGCTTTTAAACTGGACTGATCTGAGAAGATATAGCCTACCCACAACCACTAGAATAACCTAGACGAATCTAATAACAAGTTATCATCTAGTTTTACTTAAAGCTTTGTATACATTTATTAAAAATACGATACTAATAAAGCATTGTAGACAATATAACTCGTAAGTATCACTACTATACAAGCGAGAGATGATAAAGGCACTACGGTAGAAGCATTATCAATTCAATTACACTGGACCACACGCAACATATTAAGTGGTGAACATTGCGTAAAGGTACTCTATAATTTTATTTATATTGCATTCTTGACTGAGATATATCATAATTAAA